>CM057450.1:1688488466-1689088466 GCA_016271365.2 Neoceratodus forsteri | reverse complement strand
CGGAGAAAAACTAAGGGCCATCTCAGCAGATTGAGATCAGAAGGAGGGTGGGTGGAAGAGGCGAGGGACCAGGCAGAGGTATTTAATGAGTACTTTGCCTCTGTATTCATTAGGGAGGGGGATGGGATATCTACAAAGCAAGGCATGATTGGGATAGAAGCAGCAGTGAGTGGGATCAGGGGAGCAACAGAAATGGAGCAAGAGGGGGGGAGAGGTACCCCAGGGGTGTCACATCAGGATAAGGATAAAAAGGCCAGTAAGGTGGAGGGGACGGATGATGCTATCTCTGCCAAAAGGGTGTGGTTAGCCCTCAAGGCCCTAAAGAAAGACAAATCTGGGCCAGATGGCATTCATCCGAGAGTACTATGGGTATTGGCAGACATACTGGCTGCACCCCTGGCGGAGCTCTTCAACAGGTCACTTGAGACAGGGAGGGTACCTAGGGATTGGCGAGAGGCACATGTGGTGCCAATCCATAAAGGGGGAAGTACCAGGTAACTATAGACCCACCAGTTTGACCTCGGTGGTGGGAAAATTAATGGAGAGTATACTAAAGGAACGATTGGGGGTGTACTTGGAGGAGGTGGGAGGTCTGGATAGTTGGCAATATGGGTTTGTGCCAGGTAGATCATGTCAAACCAATCTTGTGGAGTTCTACAAATGGGTAACATCAGAACTGGACAGGGGAAAGCCTGTGGATGTGTTATTCTTGGACTTGAGCAAGGCGTTTGACTCTGTCCCTCACAGTGGTCTGGTGGAGAAACTGGTGGGGTTGGAAGTAGGCCCTTTGATGGTCAGATGGATTGAAAACTGGCTAGCTGGACGCACCCGGAGAGTAGTGGTCGGTGGAGAGCTCTCGGACCCTAGAGAGGTTGGTAGTGGGGTACCGCAGGGCTCGGTCCTGGGTCCGACCCTATTTAATGCATACATATCGGACATCAGGGAAGGTATAGGGTGTGAAATGAGTCTCTTCGCTGATGACTCCAAGATGGGAGCAGTAGTTGAGGGAGAAGAGGGGAGGTTTGCCCTGCAAGGGGACCTGGACACCCTGGAAAGCTGGGCTCACACACTGAAATTAAATTTCAATATCACCAAGTGCAAGGTGTTACATCTTGGGTGGGGAAACATAAACACAGGTACACCCTGGGAGGGGAGGTGCTGGAGGCCTCAATAGGGGAAAAAGACCTAGGGGTCATGGTGGATGCATGTATGAATAACTCTGAGCAGTGCAGGAGAGCTATGAAAGGCAAACAGGATGTTGGGATGCATTGTAAGGGGGATCACCTAGGAGCAAGGAAGAGATTCTGCCGCTGTACAATGGACTGGTTAGACCACACCTTGAGTACTGTGTACAGTACTGGAGACCACACTTGAAGAGGGACATACAGCTCCTGGAGAGGTACAGAGGAGGGCAACTAAGATGATACAGTACTAGGGGATTTGACGTATGAGGACAGACTTGAGGAGCTCCTGACTGTTTTCATTGGAGGAGAGGAGAGAGAGAGACAGGGTGGACATGATTGAGGTCTTCAAGTACCTCAAGGGAATAAATAGGGTAAACATGGAGGGGATCTTTAGACTAAAGCAGGGAGGTATCACCAGAGGGCATGGTTTGAAGTTGGAAGGTGGAAGGGGGGGAAGAGGAGGAGGTTTTTCACTGAGAGGGTGGTGGACCCTTGGAATGCACTGCCTGGCGAGCTGGTTCAGAGATCCACAGTGGAGGGCTTCAAGAGATGGTGGGACAGACACAGAAAGTGGATGTATCAGATGATGGCCTGTCCCAAGGGGGTGGGGATGGATGATAGGGGTTTCTGGAACACAAGGGGGAGGGCCTCGGCACCCAACTAGGGATCTGAGGTTTGAGCAGACTCAATAGACCATAAGGCCTAATCTGCTGGCAAATAGTATGTTAGTATGTTAGTAAATCATATCTCCTTGCTATGAAACTGTTGCTTTACCATTTTAAATGTGTGATAGGTGTTTCTTATTGAATACTTGTAAGAAAATTCACTGTGATTCTTTCGTTTTATTTGTTCAAAAATAAAGTTTGAAACATATTAGGAGCTCATGCTCTCTACTGTTCAGGCCCTGCTGAACCATGCATCCCCCTCCCCTCCCGATTTAATACCTGCAGGGAATGAATTAACTGAGTGTGACATAGGGATCCAAAGCTGTAGGTCATAGCACTGCATTTGTGATCCAGTCCAGTGGTTTGATTCCTTGCTAACTCCGACCTTCAGTTAGACTATGGACCTCATGACCAGGTAGGACTTTCAATTACAGCCTGGTGACTTGCAGCTAGCAGGATTCTTTCTAGATACACCAGTTTGTACCTGGCCTGGTGGGAAGAGCAGGTTGTCTTTAATGCAGGGTGTAGCCCACACCTGGAAAGGACTGTCAGATGACACCACTTTATAGATAATATTATACTTTTCTGATCTAGATTGTTTGATGAAGTTGAGAGATCTATTGCATGGTCAAATGTGAACAAGTTCAATTTACAGTTCACGTGTTGAGACAGTTCTACAAGTACTAAATTTCTTGATATCTGTTTTTTTGTTGACAAATATGGTGCCACACAGAGTGACTCATTTTGAAAATTCAGAGCTGGCAATGCCCTTCTATGGGCAGAAAGTGGCCATCCACCCAGTTTGGTGAATAGCATCCCTGTGGCAGTTCCTCAGAATCAGGTTGAATTATTCCATGGTTCCATGTCAAGATAGCGAACACGGGAATGGCGAAGTGCAAAACGGCACTACGATACAACGAGTGCCATATCAGCGGCCTTTCTGTTTGTAGGGGCTTTGCCACACCCTCCCTTTGGGGGCTGTACTACATGACTCTCTACTTAATATAACAACTCTGGGGGGGGGGACCGTCAGTCTCTGAAATGGCACTCACTGTAATTTGTGTGCCGTTTTAACTCCTTGCCATTCTGTACTTGCTATCATGATGGGCTACCCTGTTCCACAGAGGAAAACTTTGAAAAGCAGAGTTTAGATCTTAAAGGGGAGCTGTCATCTTCAGGATTTCTTAATGTCATAAAAAGCTACTTTGAGTGAGCTATTGTGCACACCTGCAAGTTTTAGCAACCCAGAGTTATTCACTTGTAAATCAGCCTGCAATTATGGGCTGGGGCAGCCATGTGTTTTAGGCTTCTGACAGGCAATGATGTCACTGCAGTCTAGGCCCTGTTTTGACTGCAGATAATCCAATAGGTTAAATAAGAAGCTGACTGTTTTGTTAAGTGTGTTTTAAGGTATTACTGGAACACTTTCTACATTTATAATAATTGTTTTGTATGTGCATTGAAACTAGAAAGTTATCACCTTTACATTTCAAATTGTTAGTACAAATAATCCATTAGAATTCTGGTGAGGTTGTGTTAGAAAATACCATGACTATTCAGTCCAAAATAGTTCAGTAAGAAACTGTTATACTTTTAACTTTATCAAAATAAGTGAAATACTGTTTAAGTGACACATTTCAAGTTATACATGTTTTAACACAGTTGTCCATCTATGTGTTTTTTCAATTAATAAACAACTAATTGTGTCCTATTTTTTCTTTTCATGTCAAATCTAGATAGAAAGAGAATAATATTCACAGAATCATAACAAATGTTAAAATTATTTTTACTATCTTTGTCCAGGAAAGACACACTGAGTTACAGCTTGTTCCTGGGTGTGTTTTGAGAGCACAGGGAGGTTGAGTGACATGCTCTGGGTCACATAATATGCGAGCAGAGAATGTTGGAATCAAAACCTGTTCTGCTGGATGAACCAAGCTTGTTCATGGCTTTTTGCTTTAATCTCTAGAGTAAACTGTCAGCTAATCACCAAAAACTACACATTTCAAGGCTGGCCCCATAGTGCCATGCTAGTAGGTACATGGCTACATTTGTATCTTGTAGACCTGAGTTCACACCTGAAACCCATGATTGTAGGAGAACAGCCTGTAAGAGAGGAGATGGAAAAAGAAAGTTAGAAGGTGGTGCAGTGGCAGCCCCAGAAATTTGTACCGACTTTAACACAGCCATGGTCTAGAAATCCTGATATCGGGCCCCATACCTATTGGTACCATAGAGTCAACCTTGAAATGTGTCATTTTTGATGATCAGCTAGCAGTATAGCCTACAGGTTAGAGCAATGAGCTGTGAACGAGGCTGGTTCATCCAGCAGAACTGGTTTTGATTCCAACATGTTCCGCTTGCATATTGTGTGACCCTGAGCAAATAAATCACTGAACCTCCCTATGCTCTCAAAATACACCTGGAAACAAGTTTCAGCTCAGTGTTCCTTTCCTGGACAAAGACTGAAAAAAATCTGTAAACATTTGTTATGATTCTGCAAATAGTATTCTCTTTCTATCCAGATTTGACTTGAAAAGAAAAAGATACAGTAGATCACAATTATTTGATTATTAACTGCAAAACCACATAGATGGACAGCAGTATTAACACGTGCATAACCTGAAATGTGTTATTAACAGAGTATCTTATTTCTTTTGATAAAGTTATAAGTATGATAGATTCTTACTGAAATATTCTGGCCTGAATAGTCATGCTATTTTTTGACATAACAATAGCAGAATTCTATTGGATTATTTTTACTAGCAGTTTTATATATAAAGGTGATAACTCACTAGTTTCACTGCAAGTACAAAACAATTATTATAAATGTAGAAAGTGTTATACACCAGTTGTGCTGAAATGCTTGGTTTATTTTAGGAACATTTGAGGCAGCAGCATAGTTTGACTGGCATGGCTCATGAATGTCATAACAACCAGCTGGTTGTTATGGAAAATATCAACCTGGTCAGTACATTGAGAGAAATTGCTGACCAGTTATTATAATACCATAATAACTGGTCAGCAATTTCTCTCAATGTACGACCAGGTTGATATTTTCCATAACAACCGGCTGGTTGTTATGACATTCATGAGCCATGCCAGTCAAACTATGCTGCTGCCTCATTGCCAACATTCTGCATGTGGGCGGGGCCAAACAGTCTCACAAACTGCAGGAGAAAAATTGCTGGCCTGTTATTATAAAAAATAAAAGATGGGAGGGTGCTCATGTGAGAATTTATACACACCTCATTGTGGGACATTTTAAACCCCTCACCGGGTTTGCGCATCCTTACAAATCAGAGTGCATTAAATTCTCATATCAACCCCTTCCCCATCCATTATTCTCTATTTAAAACCAGGGGCACTGGAAAATTGCACCCACAAATTTTTTGAGGAATCAGCAATTTTCGTCAGTCTCTGCAAAAACCATCATGTTCCACAATTTCTTGCAGTTTTTGAGTTTTTCTTTGAACAGTGTAAAAAGAATGAACATTTTCAAAAAAAGACTCTTGAATATACTGTATCGACAGTTTTGCATGCAGACTTGGATTTGACCAAAACAATGCAGAGCAAGGCGGGAAGGGATTTATGTGACATTGCTTTCTTTCGAATCCTTGTCTGGTTTGGTTTCAAAATCCACTGGCCAGGCATAAGTATACATAAACACTTAACGTTCGATTTGTGTTGAAGCAGTCCATCAGAAAACTTTTTGTTGTCACAGAGAATGAAACAGCAGGTGGGAGAAAAGGTGCAACTTATCCCATTCGCCTAAATGGGGTGCTAACTAGGAAGCCTTTCTGTAAGTGGTAGGACAGGTTTTTCCTTGTGAACATACTTTTATTCAGACTAGTTTTGATTGAAACAGCTGATGATTTTGGATGGCCCTGCTGATTATAAACTTGAATAAGGTAGTTGGCAACAGTGATCCTGTGCTTAGCAATCTAGATTGCTCACATGGAAAGACTACAATAAAAACCTGACTAAAGTCTGAAAGTAAGCTTATAAAACACATAAAATGTATCTGAACATTTATCTTTAACTTAACAAAATCACTGCAGCCAGAGTAAAACAAAGGTAAATTACAGGGTACCATGACTACTGTATGATGCAGTAACAATATATTGGTATTTTGTTTTTTATATATTCTTTGGTAACCAGGTAATGCACAGGGGTGACCCAGGAGCACTGGGAGGTTAAGTGACTTGCTGAGGGTCACACAGTATGCAAAAAATGTTGTGGGAAGCAAACCCAGTTCTGCTGGATGTACCCAGCTCTTTCACAGTTTGTTACTCTAACCACTAGGTTATACTGCCAGCACCAATAACCCCCAGATTTAATGTTTCAATGTGTGATTTCTAAAATAGTGTACAGTACCTATAGTGCAAATTATGAACATTAAACACTTTAACATTAATTGAAACTTGATTATTCACTACTCTATCTGCTTTTTTTTCTTACAAAAAGTGGGTGAATAGTTGATAGAGCACATTAAATAGCTTTTGATCAGGCTTCATTATTCTACACCCAGAAACTGACAAAATTTGTTGATTCTGGATTTATTTAGTATTGATTTGCTGTGACCCACTATATAGAATCTACTTAGCACTGTAAGAGGCAGATGTTTTTGCATTTTGGAAGATAGGCAACATCTATCAGTTTAGTTTTCATTTCAGGAACATGAGCTTTTCTTCATATTTAAAACATATTCAAGTGGCACTGTATTCATTTGGCAGTTTATGCTGACTAATATAAGCTGCAAAAAAAACAATAAAAGATTTATTGTGAAGTACTCAGGGTCTATAGTAGAACTCCCACAATTTCCCCACAAATTTTGCAAAAAATCTCTGTAATTTTGGGTAACTTTTTCAGCAGTTTTCCAGTGGCCCTGTTAAGACACTTAATAAAATAGCCAACTTCCTACATAACCTACTGGATTATCTGCAGTTAGAGCAGGGCAAGGACTGAGGTGACATCATTGCCCGTCAGAAGCCCAGAACACATGGATGCCCCCAGCCCTTAACTGCAGGCTGATTTACATATGAATAACTCTGGGCTGCTATGACTTGCAGGTAAGCATAATAGCTCACTCAAAGTAGCTTTTTATGGGCTTTCAGACATTAAGAAATCCTGAAGATGACAGTTCCCCTTTAAGAATCATTTCAAGGCTAAAGGTTACTCCAGCAAAGTGATTAATAGGGCATATAAGAAGCCAGAGACACACCAAAGGAGTCCTTAATAGTTCCCCCCCAAAATACTGTTTGTCCTGAGAGGCCAAAAGTGACTTTTGTCACTAGATATACTTCATTGGCAACTTAAATTAAGGAAATTGTTTTAAAACATTGACCTGTTCTGCCGTCAGACACAAATTTGACTAACATAGTAGGCACAAAACCAAGAGTCACATTCTCTGGGGGCCGAAACTGCCATTATGTTGAATCAAAAGTGGGAAATTGGTTAAGTAATAGGCCAACTGGCTCCTTCCCATGTAAAAGATGCACTGCCTGTGCATCTGTAGCTAATGATAGGTGGATTCATGTGGGAAACAGGGAGAAGCCAGTAGAAATTCATCAGTTTGCAAGCTGTTACTCTGAGTTTGTTGTCTATGCTGCTTGTTGCTCCTACTGCAAAATGTATGTTGGCAGAAGAATCAGGCAGCTTAAGGTCAGAATGTTGGCACGCACTGGGGCCATAAGAAATAGGCTGGACAAAAATGCAATAGGAGCACATTTTAAATTGTGCCATCAGCAAAACCCTGCAAGTTTGAAATTTGTAGCCCTTGAACATGTGCTCAGATTGGTAAAGGGTGGGCACAGGATTCAAAAACTTCTAAGAAGAGACTCTTGATGGGTTTTTCACCTAAAAAGCTTGTCCCCAGAAGGTTTAAATGATGTTTTGCTACGTAAACCTTATTTATAATATGGCTTAAAAGATCCTCAGTCATTAGTTAATGACAATATGAAATTGTACATTCTGTTACTGGTCATTATTTATTACAGTATTGTTTTTTATTTTCTTTATCCCTTCTTTTTCTTTTCCCGTTTTCCATCTCCCTACCCTCTTTTCCTTCTATTCTTTTCTACAGGGGGACATTCTGAAAACCTATGAAAATTACTGGACATCTGACTACAGTCTCCAATTTTCTGCTGAGAGACTCCTTATCTTTCCATGTTTGAGTTTGCCCTGAAATTCTGTTTTCTAATGTATTTTCATTTGCGGTTCTTGTTCTATCTACAGTAAATGCAATATGTATATGTAATTTTGTATTATTCATTTTTGCCTGGAGCCTGGCATGTGGCTATGGCCCTCCCCTCAGGGGACTCATCCCTCCAACCAGGTGTCCCAGCTCAACCAACCCTAGTAGTTTCCCATGAGCACCCCCACAGTGGGGACAGGGAGAGAGTGCTGGCTTTCTCCTCCCCCAGAACACAAATCCAGAAGCCAGGGGTGGCACAGGGATGCAGGGCCATCACGGAGCCCGCCAACTCCCTTTTTTCTCTTTTTCTCCTGTCCCTCCTCCCCTACCGAAATAGGGACATCGACGCATGCCTTGATCCATACTGCCCTCCAATTCCCACCAGAGGGCAGTCAATGAGCGGGATGACAGGCCTCCCTTCCCCAGAGAGAGGAGAGCAGTCCTCCGGATGCTCAATTCTCTCTCGCCCCTTCCGACCCCGGTGGCCCGGGCTTGTTCCCAAACCTGGGTTGCCGGCGTGGCACGAGGTGTAACGACCAGTGTCTCAACCTCCAGCACCACCAGGCCAGCCATATTTTAAGATTTGTTTGGGGGGGGTAATTAATTGGTTTCACTATTGTCACAGTGTGACCATATGGCATTCCTACCAATACCCAGGACTGCATTGAATTGTAAGGTCAGTTCCCTTAATGGAGAATGAATGTAGTTCTTAATATGCATTAGCCATTTATCAATATTTAAATTTGCCTCCTGGGATTCATTAGGGACCCATTTAAACATTCTTGTTTTAGTCACAAGCTATGCCCCTGAGGAAGGGGTGAGTAGTTCAAAATATGCATGGGTTAGTCTTGTGTAGGAGAGGTTGCACCACTTTGCACTTGTCCATTTTGCATGATAAATGTATTTTTGACTAGCCCCTGAGTGCAGACTTCTCTTTTGTAATCAGAATTGTAAACTAGGAAGTCTGCACTGTAGATGTATAGTACATTGGTGCTTTTAGTGTTTCTTTCTTTGTGGATAGGTTTAAGCTTGCTACGGGGATGTCCTTGTAACACCTCTGAGCAATAATGACCAGCCTATAAAAGTATACCTGTGCCTCAGTAATTGCGGTACCCTGCTATAGGGGATGAACTGTCTATGTAGTGAATCTTGCAGTCAGCAATATTAAGTAATGGGCATGCACCTCTCATAGAACTATTGTTGTCAGGGGGTTGACTGAGACATTGGGGAAGGGGTGATCATAGAGACTTTCCACATATGTAAGACAAGTCTTCATAAATGGTATCAGGCCAAAGGGGGTCTCTCCAATTGAGCATGCCCCCTCCCAGTATGCAACATCCAGTACTCTGCATCCAAAAGGTTGGCAGTTCTCATCCACTATATAGGATGGGGAAGACACACTGAGAAGATTGAAGGGTACAGAGGGTCGATCACCTGATGAATAAGTTGCCCTAAACAAAGGGGAGTATGATGCTCACTTTCACATAAGTTGTATCTTGCTGAGAAGATACAAATGTGGTCTATGAAAACCAACAGTCTGGGACCTATTGCAGTTGGGTCCGTGTTTGAGCCTGTGCCTTAAGAACAGAAACACAGAAACATAGAATTTGTTGGCAGAAAAGAACCACTTAGCCCACTCAGTCTTCCTAACTGGTCTCTGAATAATCAGGGTCTTGAGAGTATGGATGGTGGAGTTGGGGTGGTAGGGTGGGTGTGGGGTGTGGCAAGCAGGGGGTCTATGACGGGTAGCCCCAATTGTGCACATTGTTGTTTGCTACATTTAGGATCACTGCAGGTGTTTCTAATTTTTACTTTGTATAATATTTGATATATATGGTAATACTTATGTATGGTACTTGCTCAGGTGAAATGTGCATATTGTGCTGTTTTGACATGGGGGGGGGTGGTCTCTGCTTATACAGTGTCTCTCATGTCCTGTAAAGGCTAACAATAGTTGACACATACATCATAAGTTGAAATGTTAGGGGTTTAAATTCACCCATTAAAAGAAAAAAAGTCCTCACCACCTAAAACATTTGTGTGCACAGGCAGCTCTCCTGCAGCAAACCTGTCTCACAGGTACTGAAGCAGTGACATTAAAGAGGGAATGGATAGGTGACACCTGTTAAGAAATGTGGGGTGTCAGTTTTGCTACACAAATCCCTGTAGTGGTTCATTGGATGCACAGTCGAGGATAAAGATGGCAGATGGTTCTTTGTAGAGGTAAGCACCCCAGAGGGTCCCCTAATCTTGGCAAATCTGTATGGGCCCAACACTGATGAGCCCTAGTGTTTCTATGCTATTTGTCAGGTGTTTTTCAGGCTTACCCTGACCCCTACACCAATTCTCTTAGGTGGAGACTTCAACGTCACCATGGAAGCTTGCCTGGACAGAAGTGCCAATACAAGAGGACCACATAGTAAGACCCAAACTGCATTGGGTGAACTGTTTAGCAAGCATAATCTGTTAGATGCTTGGTGGTTGCAGCATCCCAATACTAGAGAGTATACGTGCTGCTCTGCTGTACGTTACACTGAGCCCCACTGACATGTGGGTTACCTCCCCATCCATCACTCATAACACCATTAACACTATGATTCATCCTATAGTGATCTTGGATCATGCCCCTTTGGCCTTAACCATGTTGTGGCCCCCCCCCCACTCTCCCCTCACATACAGTCTTGGAGGCTAGATCCCCTGTTACAGAGAGATCCTAAATTCAAAATGTAGGGGAAGACAAGATACAAAAGAGCACCCTGCAGTATGAGAGGAGTACAAATCCATGATGTGGGGCAAGATGATCAGCTATTAGGCTCATAGATGCAGGGAGTGTGTGGATGAACTGCACTTCCTCAAATAGGAGCTCAAAGGACTGGAGACTGTGTATAAACAACCCCCCCCCACACACACACAAGATAATAACCAAACTCACTAGCATGAGAATTAAACTAAATTAGCTGTTAACCAGGAAAGCTGAACTAGCACTCTTTCACCTAAAGCGTGCTTTCTGGGAAGAGGCACACAAAGCAAGTAAGCTTCTCGCATACCTCATCACAAACAGACAAGCAGAAAAATTCCTCAGAAAATCAATAGCATGATGCAGTCCTTTTATCAAGACCTCTGTGTATCCCCCCACCTGCAGATAAGGACATTAACAGTTTCCTCAATCATCTTCCCATCACCCAAATCACTCTAAACTGAGCTGCCAGGCTGGACACATCCTTCTTGGTGAAAGAGATAGAGCAGACCATGCAGTCACTGAACAAGGGCAAGGTTCCCACTGGAGATAGCATTTCCTCTGACTACTATCAGCTGACCCAAGAGGAGATCAGTCCTAGCTTATTGCAGGTATTCCAGTCCACCCTTGACTCCATATCTATGCCTCCTACTCAGTCATTACCATGCTTGCGGAAAAGGGGAAAGGATCTCAACATTCCTGGGAGCTATAGACCCATCTCCCACATTAATGCCTATGCCAAAATCTTAGCTACAAGCTAGAAACAGTACTACAGAGCCTCATCCACCCAGCCCATGCTGGGTATTGTTAAAGGCCCAAAGAACTCTGACTATCAGAGGTCACTGATTAATCTGATTCATGCAGCACAGCAGTCCCTCGCTCCAGTAGCAGCCCTGGCAATAGATTTTGAAAAACCTTTTGATTCTGTGGAGTGGGCTACTTTCTGAGTACCATGAAGTGCATGTAGATGGGTTCTGTTTTCCTTAGGTGGGTCAAAACTCTGTATACTATAGTTCCCCAATGTCTAGCGTACTGGCCAATGGCCTCTGCTCCCATACCTTCCCACTGCAGAAAGGCACCAGACAGAGTCGCCTCCTGTCTCTCCTGCTTTTAGTCATGGGCATTGAGCCATTAGCCATTGCCACTTGAAACCATGTAACAGAACAAAAGTACCAGCACTCCGGAGCCAGGAGTTACTATCACAACTCCAATGAAGGATGTCCACAGTAAAGGATTTTCCAAAATAAGTTGTGATTTATTAATGGAACAAATTCCCAACACAGCAATGAACAGTGTCTGTGACACCAAACTGCCCTGCCGCCTCGCCATGTAAGGGCTTCGACAGAGGGCCATATGAAACCATTCTGGTCTTAGAGGGATCCAGATGGGGGAACAGAAACATAGGACACTGCTATACATAGATGACCTGCTAATCATGCAAGTGGATGGACCAGCATCCCCGGATCCCTTATTGGGCCACCTCAAACAGTTCACACTTGCGTCTGGTCTCCACATAAACCAGAGCAAGATGGAAGTCCTCCCTCTAGCTAGTCCTTTGGTGCTAAGGGTTGAGGCGCTGGATATCACACCTCGGTCTATGCCAGGGACCTGAGTTCAGGAATGAGCCTGGGTTGTCAGCGGTTGGCCAGGGAGTTTGGAGGGTGGCAGCTGGTTCGAGCCGCTGTATGACAGCTCTCCTTTCCTGGGGAGGGTTCAGGCACTGTTCCGCCATGATGCGGCGTGGAGAGGGGGGGAAGGATGCCATTAAGCACTTGGCTGCAGCTGTGTCCTCAGCATGACTGCATGTCTGGACCTCGGTCCTTCACTCCGGCATCCTGAGGGGTGGGGAAACAAGACCATGTAGCTACTTCTGCAACCAAACAAAATCTTGCCCCCCCCCCAACTGCTGTGCCATATGATTCCTGTGAGGGGGGACAGAGCCTAGATGGTTGATACGCTGCCATGGATCCCTTGCCAACAGATGGGGACAAAAATATACCATAAAAAGAGAAGTCCTCCCTCTAAACACATCCTGCATGACTACCCCTTACACAGACTAGGGGCTGAAATGGGCTAAAGACAAGATGGTGTAGCTAGGCATCAAAATTCATAGCTCAGTATTAAAAAAATGTGCATCTAAACCTGTCTCCAAAGCTGGAGCCAAAACAGAGCTGGACTGGTGAAAGCTACAATTCCATTGTATTTTTTTTAATTAAATATACTTTATTGATATTTAACATGAAGTACACATACAGGCAGTAAAAACACAACAACATGATCCCTCCCACAGCTCAGTGTACATAAACATACAGTTTAGCAGTTAGTAACAATGCTTGTGACCAGTACCTGTATTGCCTCAACTGTTGTAGCCAATGCCATAGTTAATGCTAACACCAATATAAAGGGAAATGCATAAGCAACCTCA
This sequence comes from Neoceratodus forsteri, assembly GCA_016271365.2. NCBI lineage: Eukaryota > Metazoa > Chordata > Ceratodontiformes > Ceratodontidae > Neoceratodus > Neoceratodus forsteri. The sequence goes on along the minus strand of CM057450.1, from coordinate 1,689,075,259 downwards.
GATATGATCACTACTGTATATTTCATGAAGAGGTACTTTTTTGATTTACTAAGCATCCTTAATCTAATGTCATTAGGACACACAATTTCTCCAGTTTGTTCTTATACACTTTCATCCTATTGGCCAAACTTGCTGTTGTTTTTCTGCCTTTAAAGCAAACACAAGTTCAGCATGTCATTCCTGGTATAAGGGTCTGTCCTTGTCTAACCAGCGGTGGAGCAGCACGTTTTTTGTACAGGCTTGGTTTCCCAAGAGTTGGCCTTTGTAATCTTCCAAGATATATATTGAGGGCATGAGGGCTGCATCAAGCCCCAGTAATTGGTCATGTTTATTTTGAATTGCTTGCCATAAAGGTTGTGCCTTAGGATATTGCCATAATATGTGAAGCAGTGTACCTGGGCTAGCATTACATGGGGTACAAATGTCTGATGGGCGTTTCTGCATTCTGTGCAATTTCACCAGTGTGAAATATATGTTGTGAATTATTTAAAGTTGCTTAAGCCATTAAGAATCAAATCTGACGTGCTTATAAAGGTCTTTTGATATCTGACCCCAGTCATATAGCTTTGGGCAGTGCAGACTGCCAATATGGCGCTGAACTATCAACCTTAGTAATGCTCAGATTGTATAAGCAAAGGTAAAGGTGGGATATCGGGTGGGGCAGGTCAGTCCAGCTGACCAGATGGAGTATGGCATCACTGTGCCTTGTGTCTCTCTGCTACTATACCATTCCTTACTAGAAAATGGGCAGCTTTCAAAATGATGCTAGACTCATGGTTCACTCACCTTTTATCTCATTTACCCATCTGAACAGCTGCTTCCCCATTTGCCAAGATAATCAAAATAATAAGGGCTTTCCTGTGGGAAAGCAAACAACCCAGATATGGTAGAACAAAACTAAGAGGCCATTGTACCCAAGGGATGGGGACTACCGTGGCTACAGGGATACCACATGGCATTTATAATCTTTCAGATGTTGCACTGGTTCTGTCCTGCAACCTGTGACTCTCCACAGTGGCTAAACATGGAACATTATATTGCAAAGAACACATTAACTTCCATCTGTCTATAAAATAAAATCCCCATAAACATAGGGACCATCCAGTGCTCTCTATTTCTAGGGACTACTGGTATCAGATGCACAAACTGCTTGGATCATGGCCTAACCCCTTCTGACTGGGACCTCTATGGAGAAACAAAGATGTATGCACAGAAGCCCCCCTCCCCCAGTGGTGAACACTGGAGAAAAGAGGGGTGGTATGGGTAAGGAATTTGCTCACACAGGATGATAGACAGGCAGAATCCTTTGGTAAACTTGTGTTTCAGTCCAAGCTATCTAAGCAAGACTTTTGGAGATACCTCCAGATACATAGTAAGACAGCACACAAACTTGCTACAGATTTGATACAAACTCTAGCAAGAGCCAATATGACTACAAAATCTTGGTATTGTGGGCAGTGAGAAATGTGTAAACTAGCAGTTTTTTGCACTAACCACTGAGCCACCTAACTCCACCTTCTAATTGTTGTGATACACATAGCAGTGCACTGTCTACGTACATTTTTACAGATTAAAAAAATACATTGAGGGACCATTTTCTTCTTTTCAGGCTCTGAGAGACATCCGAGGGTGAGGGGTTGCCACTAGACACCTCATTTAAATCAGCAATGACATGCATAAGGTTTAAACTGATCTAGATAGCAGGAGAATGTAGACTAGCAATTTTTGAACTAACCACTGAGCCCCCTAACTTCACTTTCTGGTTGTTGTGATGCACACACACACACACACACTGACTAATACATATACACATATATGGATATATATTGCAGTATAACATGGCAGTGCACTATCTACACACACACACACACACAGCATTGCCACACACAGTAACACACATAAACTGCCTTATATGGCATTTATTTATTTATACATCTAACACTAATGTTTACTGTATTTAGGATAAGCACTCTGTTTTACACTAACTCATTGTACTAATCTATGGCATGACTGGGTAACTAAGGTAGAGGACCAGGGAGGTGCAGTGAATGTGGCCTATCTGAACTTCAGAAAGGCCTTCGACACTGCCCCCATAGAAGACTGATTAACAAACTGCACAGCCTAGGGGTGGATCCTAAAATAGTTCTGTGGTTGGAGAAACACAGAAAGTGATGGCAGATGGAGACCATACAGTTTATCTAGTCTGCCCATAGGCCTACCCCCTCCTTTAACTGCTAGTCAGTGTGGTGGTGCCTTTGTACCTGTCTCAAGTGTTCTGGAAACCTACCACTGTTTTCTCCCCAACCACTACCTGAGGAAGGCTGTTCCATCCACCACCCTCTCAGTAAATAAAATCTTGTGTTACCTCTGAATTTGCCCCCCTCCAGCTTCATGTTGTGCCCCTTAGTTCTTGTGTGCTTTCTGACTTGGAACAGTTCCTGAACCTGTACCTTGTTTATTCCATTTAGGAACTTGTAGGTCTCAGTCATGTCTCCCCTCTCCCTCCACTGCTCCAGGGAGTACATGTTCAGGTTTTGCAGACGCTCTTCATAGTTTTTGTTCTGTAGGCCTTGTTTCATTTTTGTAGCTCTCCTTTGCACTGTCTCCAGTTTGTTGATATCCTTTTTTAGGTGTGATCTCTAGAAATGTATGCTGTACACCAGATGTGGCCTCACCAGAGATCTATAGAATGGCAGGATAATCTCATTTTTTCCTGCTGGTGATCCCCCTGCATATGTAACCCAATATACCATTCCCCTGTAGTGTCACTTTCTTACTGTTTGGACATCTTTAGGTCATCCATTATAATTATCCCCAGATCCCTTTCCTGTTTGGAAGATTCCAGTTGTACTCCTCCTTGGTAGTAGTCCTCTCCTGTAGTGGCCCTTCCAGTAGTCCTCTCCTGGGTTGGCCCAGGCATGACCTTGCATTTCTTTTTGTGTTAACTTTAGTTGCCATGTTTCTGCCCATTTTTCCAGAACCTTAAGGTCAGCCTTCATCCTTTCTACCCCACCTGGAGAGTCTACCCTATTACTTATTTTTGTGTCATCTGCGAATAAGCTCACCTTCCCCTCTAGTTCCTCAGTTATATCACTAATAAAAACATTGAATAGGATCGGACCAAGTACTGATCCTTGTGGCACTTCACGACTCCTCTTTCTTCTGGAAGTGAGCCATTTACAAGTACCCTCTGTGTCCTTCCAGTGAGCCAGTTCCTTACCCATTTCACTACTTGCTGTCCTACTCCCATTATGTCCAGTTTGTTGAGTAGCCTTCTGTGTGGGACTGAATTGAAGGCTTTGCTAAAATCCAGGTATACTATGTCTACTGCTCCTCACTAGTCTATTATTTAAGTCATCCAGTTAAAGAAGTCTATCAGATTGGTTTGGTATGGCCTTCCTGTGTAAAGCCATGCTGTTTTGTGTCTAATTTGTTTTCTTCTAGAAATGATATAATCCTCTCCTTGAATAGGGTTTCCATTATTATTAGTTTGCCTTTCTGGCCATTTGGCTGCACTACTACTTCTCCTGAGCTCAGATTAGGTGTAATGCTATTCCCCCTTCTCTTATTGGCTCTTGCCTCTACCCTTCCTAAGCTGTCTATTCTTTTAATACAAAAACTGCTAATGCTGAGTTTTCTAGTACCTACTGTTTAGTAGAACAGGATTGTTAAAGTTCTAGTTTTTTTTTGTCTACTTTTCCATTTGCAAATTATACTGCAAAGCCACTAGAGGGCAGCAACTCATTGAGGTTGCAATCCTCTTCCCACTGCTCTCCCCTAACACTTCTAGTCCTGGGTCCTTCATGCCTAAAGCCTTGGATCAACAGTCTTTGGTCTATAATCTGACATAAGCCACAGTCTCGGGACAGTCTTCAGCTCTGAATTTCTCCCACCCACCCCTTCCCCTGCCTCAGTTAAACCCTCAAGTGCTCAGCCCCTAAACCCAGGCAGCTTTGCCATTGGCTACAGCCCAGAGTTGCCCTCCAACCGATTAGGACATAGCTGTCACCTGTACCCTGTTCTCCCTTACTGCCTACTGTACCATTGCTTCTAACCAGTACTAATCCATTCCCATCTACTCAGTTTTTTGCAGTGCTCCCGTGCAAATTAGCTACATCCTAACAAACAATCAGTGGTGTGATCTGAATCTGTAAGCCAGTACACCATGGCCAAGTTTGCAGCACTGTACATTCCATTCTGCCTAATGTTTCTGTTTATTGCTATTTCATAGCTGTGTCCCTAACTCACCCTCCGCTGCACAGTGAGTGGGTCCCACCACAGAATCTCGATACTGAAATCCGGTCTGTGTATCTCACTGTCTGTTGCCTGCCAAAATGTGGAACATAGAAACATAGACTTTGACGGCATATAAGGACCACTTGGCCCATCTAGTCTGCCCATTTCCCTACCTACAGGATAGGCCACAGATCCTAGTTATAATAGACTAGGGTGGAGTTGTATATCTTGGTAGCTAGCTCACCAGAAGGCTGCAAATGTGCTCACATTTTGCTAAAAATGTAATGCAGCTACTTACTTTCTCAATCTGACCATTCCTACTACTTCTCCTGCTATTAACCCTTGCGGATGACGTTGAGCCAAATCCCAGATCCTCCGTACCTTCATCTGCCCCTAACCCCCCATCATCATATCAAATGCTGAAAGGGCTAAAAATTGCTCATTTAAACATATGTAGTCTCAGACGTAAGATGTCTGAGCTAGAAGCCTGGATTAATCAATACACTCCTGACATCCTGAGCATCTCTGAGACATGGCTGAAACCATGCATCAAACAACATGAGGTTGCTGTGCCTGGATACAAATGTTTCAGGAAGGATCGACAGGGAAAAAGGGGAGGTGGTGTCCTCATGTATGACAGGGAACACTTAGATGCTGTTAAAATATCTGTGTCTGAATCTGGACCTTCTGCTGTTGAATCGATCTTCCTTTCCCTCACTCTTGGCACCATAAAAAAACTCATAGTGGGTTGTGTAAACATGCCCCCTAAGGTAGCAGTCCCTGGCCTCTCCTCCTTCATAACCTCCCTTGCTAACCTCCTACGGCATGACCTCATACTTGGAGGTGACTTCAACGTTGATTGGCTGCATTTTAACTCTTCCAAACTGACTACCATCCTGGCTGACTCAAATCTGGTTCAAATGACTGGTGACCCTACTCGTATTAACACAAAGACGGGTAACCATGCTTTATTTGACTGGGTGGTCACAAACTGTGACCCGAAGATAAAATCATCGGAGGTCCTCTCAGACGGTATACGTGACTACTCACCGACACTCTGTGTATGGCATAACAACTTCCCTAATCCCCCTCCTAAGGTCATCACTGTGCGGGACATGTCCAGGTTTGACACCAACAACTTTGTCAATACCATCCGAGAAACTGATTGGGATCCAGTTAATACCCTGCTGGATGTTAACTTGGCACTAGACTATTTTGTGGCAAAATTCACTAACATTGTTGATCAACATGCCCCGTTAAAGAGTTGCTGGGTAAAAGGTATTAAAGCACCATGGCTCACCAAGGAATTAAGGCAGCTCCTGTCCACTCGCAATAAGGCATGGAGAACTTATAAGGATAGTGGGCTACCTACCAAATGGCAAACATATAGGCAACTAAGAAACAGTTGCAATAATTCAATCAAAAAAGCAAAATGACTCCACTTCAAGAGATTCCAGATTGAGCATTTCAGTAATCCAAAATAATTCTGGTGACAGGTTAACTCCCTTTTAAAGGGTAACACCTCTGAGACCCCCCCAGTTCCCTTGATGCCCAGGGGGTCTCTCTCACTGCCCCCCCCCATCGCTTCTGGCTTCAATGAGTTCTTCACCAATCTGGACAGGTACACATAACTGTTTTCTAGTTCATCCACTCCCCCCCAATCTGACCCCCAGCCATCAGTTGACTCTATGGACCACCCTGCCATTCATCTAAAGCTCTCAACCCTTGCAGACGTTCATCGTCTCCTCATGAATCTAAAGACTGACAGCTCACCTGGCTATGACACTCTATAGCCTAAATTCCTTAAGTTGGGAACTGATGTCTTAGCCCGCTCTGTTCGAGATTCATTTAATCAATCCTTCCTTACTTGCACCGGGTCTGAAAAATGGAAAGTAGCAGTGGTTGTCCCCATCCACAAGAGAGGTCCCAACTCGACAGTGGAAAATTTCCAGCCTATTTCAATACTTTACCCTCTAGCAAAAATACAAGAGCAGATAATCTATGACCACCTACAGGATTACCTTGACCTCTGCCATCTGCTCTCAATCTCTCAGTATGGGTTTAGGAAAAAACACAGTACACTTACAGCTCTGATTAAAGTCACCTCTAACATATTCCATAAAATGGACCATGGCCATGCCACTGGAGCAATTTTCATAGACTTGACCAAGGCTTTTGACTTGCTCAGCCATGGCCTTCTATTACAACAATTGCATGTCCCTGGCCTTGATGCCACTGCCATGACCTGAACCAGAAGTTACCTTTATGGCCGTACCCAAAAAGTAAAATGGGCAGGCTCCCTATCTGATCTAAGTCCCATTACAGATGGTGTCCCCCAGGGCTCCATATTGGGCCCATTACTTTTTTCACTGCATATTAATGACCTCCCTAAATGTTGTAGTGGGGCCTTTGTTCACCTATATGCAGATGATGCTATCATTTACCGTATTCTCCTGATATCAGGTGGCTCATTTCAACATTAGCCTCAGATTTCCACACCCTTGAGGACAGGTTCCTTCAGAAGCAGCTTGTCCTTAATACTAAAAAAAACAAAGAGCGTGTTATTCTCCAACTCATCCATACCAACCATCCCCCCTCTGGCTGTACTCTCACGTACTGAGGATGCACTCTAATTGGTCAAGTCCTTCAAATACTTGTGAGTCACCTTAGTTCCCTAACTTACCCTGGATGTGTATGTTACAGCCATCACCAAAACTATAAACCAAAATAATCGGTGTCCTGTACTACATCTGTCCGTTCCTTACATTGACCTCCTGCCACAAGATTGCGGATGCCACACTCTTGCCCCTCCTTACGTATGGTGCTCCATTACTACTGTCTGCTACCACATCGGTACTATCATGCCTATCACAGGCATACCATAGAGTTGGCAGGTTTGCTCTCGGGGCCAATGCTCGGCACCATCACTGCAATGTCCTGTCTGCCCTGAGATGGCTACCCTATTAATTAAAATTATGCTATGGCATGGCTACCCTATTAATTAAAATTATGCTATGGCACACTAAGCTTTATACATTAGCTTGTACATCGCTTCACTCCTCCTTGCCTTGCTGATATTGTTCAACATCATCTCACTCGTAGTGCCCTCAGATATACCTCCTTGCCTTTTCTCTCAGTGCCAAACTTGACTCTCCATGGCTCGGAGATCATTTGCATTTTCTGCTGTGTCCTACTGGAACTCTCTACCTCCTTCTATACTGGCCTGCACCTCCCTCTCTCAATTTCAAAGTTCGCTGTTATCTCACCTAACAGCTCCACCTTACTCCTGCTTCCGATGACTCCTAACCCCTGTTCACTCCTTGCATGATTCTCCTAGCAAAACTTTTCACTCTCTCTATCTCCTGCTCTCCAAGAAAAAAAAAATACTGTAAATGATGTCTGTATGTAAGGTTTTGTCGATTGTACTTTAAATTGCTTATTTTGCATAACTGAATGTAATTGATGTACTCTCTCACTGTATGACTACTCCTTATCTAATTTCTTGTATCAATGAATGCACTATCAATGCACTGCACTTCCCGGGTTGCCCCTGAAAAAGGGACTGTCTTGTCTCAGAGGGCCTACCCGGTTACCAAAATTCAATAAATAAACTATTTTGCTCACAACTAAGGGTAGGCTTTCTGGTCTGTAGTCTTTGCACTTTCGCTGCTTCCGCGTTTGTGCAGAGGAATAACTGTTGCCTTCTTCCAGTCTTGGGGGACCTCCCCCAGCATGAATGATAGGTCAAAAAGATCAGCCAGGGGCACTGCCAGCTTGTCTCTTAGTTCTCCTAGTAATCTAGGGTGAATTTCATCTGGTCCCATGACCTTGTTTGTACTGAGCTTCTCTAGTTCCTTTAGGACTCTTTCTTTTGTAAAGGGACCCAAGAGTATTACGACTCCTTCCTTGTTATGTGTTGCATTGCTGGATCTGCATCTTTCATCCTCCTTGGTGAATATAGAGCAGAAGTAACTGTTGAGGATTTCAGCCTTTTCCTTGCTGTTTTCTGTGATCTCCCTAGCCACCCTCCACCCTTGTGAGTCTAACAATACCTTCTGATGTCTTTCTCTTCTCACTGATATATCTGTAGAATGTCTTGTCACCCTTTTTGATCTCCTTGGCTAACCTCTCCTCAGTTTCTGCCTTTGCTGTCCTCCTGATCATTTTGTTTTCTTCCTTCTGTGTCTCTTTGTATTCTTCTCTGTCTTTGTCGGATCCAGTTTGTTTGTATTTCCTGAAAGCCATTCTTTTCACCCTGACCTTAGTGGCTAATTCTTTAGAAAACCAGAGTGTTTTTCTTTTGTTTTTAGCTTTGCTCACCCTTCTTTTACAATGGTTTGCAGTATTCAGTATAGCCCTTTTGAGCTGTATCCAGTAGTCTTCAACATCTAACCCCTGCGTAATGTTAGCCAGACTCAGCTTAAGACTTTGCTTCATTTTTGTGAAGTCTGCTTGTCTAAGGTCCATGACTTTTGTTTAGGAGTGCTTTGTGTCTGTTTTTGTCTTGACCTGGAACCACACCATACAGTGGTCACGAGTCCTCAGCTGGCTCCAAACCTCTACCTCTAGATATTGTCCCCGTTTGTTAGCAGCAGGTCAAGGACCACTTTCCCCCCTTGTTTTGTCCTTTATAAGTTGTTTGAGGCTTGATACATCCAGGGCCTCTGGAAAGTCCTTGCTTCTGGTTGAACTCGCTGTTTGTGTATCCCAGTTTACGTCATGTAAATGGAAGTCACCCAGTACAATCACCTTCCCTTTGTCACTCATTTTGTGTATGTTTTCCAATATTTTCTTGTCCCCCTCCACACTTGTTGCTGGGGGTTGGTAGATCACTCCTACCTAAGTTGCTGCTCCATTGTTTGCCTCTAGAATGACCCAAAGTGACTCTGTTTCATATTGTCATTTTAGTAATAGTAGCTTTTATTCCCTCTCTTACATACATAGCTAACTCCCCCCACCAGTTCTGTCTTTCTGAAATAGACAGTATCCTGATATAGTCATGTCCCAGTCATGGTTATTGTGGAACCATGTTTCTGTGATGGCGACCCAGTTCAGATCAGCTTTGGCGATGACGATGGTGAGGTCCGCTAATTTATTTGTCCAACTCCTTGAGTTTGTGAACATAGCTTTCCATGCATTGTCGCCCCCCTTTTGGTGCCCTGTTGTATGTTTGAATGATTTATTGTGTTGACCTCATCTGGTAGGTTGATTTCCTCCTTTGCATTTGTATCCCTGATTTGTTAGTGTTTTCGGGGAGAGGTAGCAGATCCATATGCTGCTGCTGTCCTCTCCCCAGTGTTTAGTTTAAACAGTTTATGGCTACATCCAGTTTCTGACCAAGAGTCTGCATGCCTTCTCGAGTGAGGTGCAGACCACTGAATTTGAAGAGCCCTCTGTCCCAGAAGTTGCACCAGCTGCCTATGAAGAGGTGTCCCTTTTTTGGCACCAGCTCTGAAGCCAGTTGTTCAGCTCATCAATTTGCTCTTTCTGTATTCTATCCATACTACCTCATTTCCCCCATACTGGGAGGACCTCAGAGAAGGCAATGTTTGAGGAATGGGAGGACAATTTGTCACCTAGGCGAGAAAGGTGTTTTGTCTCTTCAACCGTCTGATTTGCCAGATTGTTTGCACCTATGTGGATGAAAATACCAGTGCATTTACCTTTTCTTTTCATTAACTTATGTATGCAGTTGGTGTCCCTTTGAAATACCGGGTAAACATTTAATTATGACCTCTGTCTCTGGACCATGACGTATGTTTGATTCTACTTCTTGGATCATGGAATCACCTACACTCAGAACTTTTCTTAGTTTCTTATTATTTGCAGTGCTTTCCTTGCTCTTTCCTGTTTCTTGCCCTAACCGGCGGTGCGTGTTATTATATCTCTGTTTGCTTTCCGTGGCTAGAGAGGTATATCTACAGTATTAGTTGTTTTGATTTGTGCCTCTTGGCACAGAGACTGCTGTTGAGGCCTGTGCAATGTTTTTCTGCCCCCCCCTTTCTACCTGTCATTCTCCTGGACCGAGGTGGTCAAGCGGTGTGGAATGACCTCCTGGTGTAGATGGTGTGGTGTATAGGGGGACTACTGTTGAGGCCTGTGCAATGTTTTCCTGCCCCTCCTTTACTACCTGTTATTTTCCTGGATGAGGGGTGGTCAAGCAATGCGGAATGACCTGGCTGAATGGCAGGAATCAGATGGTTGTGGTAAACAGGGAGTACTATGGAGAGGGAGAGCGGTGACAAGCAAGGTGCAGCAGGGGACAGTGTTGGGGCCAGTCCTCTTCAATGTCTTTATTGGGGACATTGCAGAGGGACTGAAGGGAAAGGTATGCCCAGGGCCCGTGTTTACTGCAGCAAAGTGGACCTACATTCTGCGGCAGGAACTCATACTTTCTGCGGCAGAACAACTGCTGATTCTGCAGCCATTCTGTGGCATATAAATTGTGGCTAAACAGCATGCCTTCAAAGGGATTAAGTCTTAGTTAACCCTCTGACTGCCTTCGTGCAACCACTCTGCTAGACTAAAAGTGGAACTGCAAGATATTTAACAGTATGTAGTCTTCTTATCACAAATATTAAACAGCAATAACCTAAATCTGGCACAGTCATTGGCATCATTGTTCTCTTTTAATGAATTTTCCCTCCCACCCTGAATTTGAAGGCTCATCTGTTCTTCTGGAAATTGGTGGCCTTTGCTATTTTCCTAGGTTATAATCAGAGAAGGACATACACACGTAGCTAAAACTACACAGAAGGCAAAACCTGCTTGGATTTCTTCTGGTTTATATTTACAGTTAGCAGATATAAAGAGAGACTCCAACTTGAAGGCCATTTTCTTCTGATTTTGATCAATGTTCTTTTAATTTATTATTTTTGTAAACCAGGAATAATCCAACTGCCTTACAACAAACATGTTGAGTGCAGTGTACAAATCTGTGTTTTGGGGGGAATTGTCTCCCTATAATAGCGAAGGAGGGTGTAACTTGCAGTGTCTGTAGGATTTGTTGACTCCTAATTTTTTGGTTAGCATGTTCTCTTCTCCTTGCAACTCAGGGGGTGGCGGTGTTCTTCAGTCAGTGACCCTCATTTCACTTATATATAGCAGCAATCAAACTCTCCATTCCGATTTTTTTCCATACCAGCATGCTCTAGTTCTAGTATACCCTGGTCCCCAACTCTGCTGCAGCTGGGCAACTTGACCCTCCTTAAGAACTGAGCTTGATGCCGCCACTTAGGATGCAGGTTCAGATCTGCCAAGAAATTACTCTCACACTTGCAGGTACAGAACTGCAGTCCATAAATCAAAACTGTGATAGATGTCCACCAGTGGGGACCGAGTCCTCTGCTCAGTCTGCTGCCAGTCCAATGTTTCTGCAATCAGCTCCTCCTCCGATACCTGTCACCACACTGAGATCAGTTCCACCTTCACGGGCACCACTGAATCTTCTCACTTCTTGACTACAGCGTGCCTTCCAGTTCTGCCTTCCAAATTCATCTTCCAAGGATTCAGCATGCATCATGAGCAGCCTCATAATGAAACATTAACATGGCTGAGCTACCCAAACAGCAGCAAATCAAAACTGCCATGGACCTAATCAAACTTTGCTACTATTGTGTCAGTTGCCCTCCACACACACACAATATTGGCTGGAAAGAGCCAGCCTGAGTCAAGATGCCATGCAGCCACTAGCTTTTCAGCTTTTTAGTGGACAGCATCAGTTTGCTGCCCCTTCTAATGACCATGTGTGCCATGGCGTACTTAACACATCAATAGCTATGCCCTTGCCTTGTGTGATTGCATAGCATAGCTAGCATTTCTGCGGCTATGTGGCTGGCTTTCCTGATTTATGTGGCAAGCACTGATTTCTGTGGTTAGCCCTGATTTCTGCGGCCACTGCTGCAACCACAGAATTGCAGAAAACATGGGGCCCTGGGTATGCCTCTTTGCAGATGATAGAAAGGTATGCAAAAGGGTGAACATGCCAGGGGGTATTGAGAGAATGAGGGAAGACCTTAAAAAACTGAAGAAATGGTATGAAGAATGGTAGCTGGGATTCAATGCAAAGAAGACAGGATCATGCACATAGGGCACAAGAACCCTGGGGCAAAATATGAACTAGGTGGGGAGATAACTGACAGTCACAAAGCAGGAAAGGGATCTGAGAGTTATCTTCTTGGAGGACCTAAGAGAAACTTGGCAGTGTGATTAGGCATCTGGAAAGGCTAGTCAGATGCTTGGATGCATAGGGGAGCGGTATCAAGAGTATAAAGAGGGAGGTCATATTGCCCCTGTATAAGACACTCGTGCGAGACCGCACCTGGAATACTGTGTCCAGTTCTGGAGACCCCATCTGAGAAAGAACAACATAGACAGGGTGGAGGCAGTGCAGTGGAGGGCAACTAAAATGGTGCAGGACCTGCGGGAGAAGGCCTATGAGGAAAGACTAAGGGAGTTAAATATGTATTCCCTAGGGGGGGTGGGCATGACTGAGACACACAAATACATCACCAGTATAAACAGAGTACAGGAAGGAAGTATCGTCCAAAGTAAGAGATGCTCCAAGTCAAGGGGGCATAAAATAAAGTTAGAGGGGGGAAGGCTCAGGGGAAACATGGTAGAGACTAAAATGGTAACAGAGTTTAAAGAGTGAAGTGAATTTGGTTAACTGTCTGTTTTGAAAATGTTTTTTTTTTTCATGTTTAAAGGGTGGTATGATGAAATACATGTTTTTCTTTTGTGATAGCATATAGCACAGTAAGAGTGACTTCCTAGCAAACTTGGGTCAGGTAATTATTTGTATTTGTGTCTGGTGAAGGTTTTTATGTGGCATTTAAAGCAGCAGTGCATTATAGCATTGAAAAATTTGACCTATATGTTTTTTATTCAGTTTTGGATTGCCCCTAATCTCCTTATTTGTAGGACAGCCTTCTTTCCTTGTTGTTCCGTATATGACCCCAGTTGCTACCCTTTTGACTTTTAAGACAACAGAATTAGAATATCTAGGAAATCTGGACAGATATATCAGTTCTCGGCAAAGCAAGGGCTTAGTTCATGTTGAAGGAATTCAGGAACAGTAGGTTCTTGGTGGCTTTCTAGCTGAGAATCATGTCTCTTCTTACTCTTCTATCCAGGGTGAAGAGACGTAATTTAATTAATCTTTATACTTTAAATCCTTCATACTCTTAACTGTTTTGGCTGCTCTACACAGTATCTTTTTCTGTCTATCAGTCAGTCCTTTTCCCCTGGCAGCCCAGAACTGTTGGCCAAACTCCAAGTGCGGCCTAATTGAAGCTCTGTAGAACGGCATCATAAACTTGTCTCTGGTAGCAAAGTTTTTTTTTTACAATCTCCCACTCAGTAATAGCTACTGTGGGTAGCCTGACAGCACAGCCACTAGGGAGGCTGCTTGACATACTGATGAGCTGGGTTCATCATGTACCAAATCTGGAACATGGATGTGGGGACAGCCTGAGGAGGAGGAGTTATGTCAGTAGCACTCTACCTCTGAAAAGGGGGTAGGGATGATTGCACCATTCTTTAACTGGCCTCTGGCAAACCCATGAAGAAGACATCTCTGGCACAGGTGGCATCAGTTGTATGTTTGGAGCAGCTAAAGTCCATGTTCCTCCTTCCACATCATGCTGGGCCTATCAGAGGCCCCTCTGTTGAGGCCAACCCTCCCCCTGTTGTGGCCCAAGGCAAAATTTTCAGTATGTGCCCCCAAACTCAAGATTCAAGGCCCTGCTATGGGGATCAGATGTTTAGATATGTGTGGAAAATATAGCAGGGTGCACTGGTGATGGGAGTTGGGGGACTAGAATGCTGGGATGGTAGGATGCCCCCCCCCCCAGAGTTGGCAAACAAAAGAAAAAATGGCATTTACAGAACACAGCAGTGAGATGGCATAGCGGAGTGATGGCAGTACATCACGCAGTCACCTGGGAAACCAAAATTCATATACTAAATTTGGAGAAAAGATACTAAGTATTTAGGCTGCTTTACACTGAAACAAATTACCTTACTCTGCTTGTACTTCACCGTCAATATCTGCTTTTGCCAATGAACTGGAAAGCTGCTTCTCTAACACTTGTAATTATTATGTGTAATCTGTATTTTGTATTGTTTTTATTAAAACTGAAATGTTCTATTCACAGGACTGTCTGATAAACAGGGATACTGTTCCCTAATGACATTTTACCTGTATAAAAATAAAATTGTATCTGACTAATTATCTATCTATCTATCTATCTATCTATCTATCTCTATGTGTGATCCCTGGAATTCCTTGCTGAGATTAGTCAGTGACTGGGCATGTCACAGAGGTATGGAGCCTGGCTCGTTAGAAGGGAAGATAGAGGCTGCCCACCATTCATACACCCTCAAAGGACCAGCCAAGAAGCAGCACTGATGTTGGCTTTGAAGTAAGCTGCTTTTCTGCTTCCCTCCTGGTTAGAATTAGGGTACAGATGTGGTGATCGCGACCATGTGTGACGAAGACCAGAGTGAAAAGGAGCAACATGAGGCAAAACAAAGTACAAGCATAAAATAGCCAGCCTGGCCCATCAGCACAGCAGTAGGGCTACCACTCGCAACACTTGAGAATCTGGGTTCAGGAATGAGCCAGGGTCACTGGGAGCTGACCAAGGGGAGGAGGATCGAATGCCCCAGGGGATGCACTCCTCTGGAAAGAAAGGGCAGCAACAGCATGCTCTGCATTGCCATGTTCAGGTGCACAGGTGGTTGTGCAGTGGATGTGTGTGGGGTGGGCAGGATGTTGTTAGGAGCTTGGAAGTGTTGTACTCCTCACACATCTCATCTTGGACTCACATTCTCATGCTGGTGTTCTTATAGGGAAAGGGGAAACTAATGGGTAAATCCCCTTCACTACAGCAGCATGATGACTGACTGTACATGGCCAGAAGATGGTACATCCACTCCACTGGTGGAGACACAAAAATAATAACACTATAGCTGCAACACCCTCCACATCCCTATGAAGAACGTTGTGTCTGTGTGCTTTTCAAATGGCATACAGATAAACACAGTGGTACAGCATGAAAGAGCTAGCATTAGTTCAGTGTTTGGGGAACAGCAATGGGATATTACTGCTTGTGTAACTTGTAGTACTTTTGTTGCTTTACTCCGTTCCCACCCTTGAGTAGTAGGTATGTAAGTAGGAATTTGGAGGGAACAGAAGGTCCAGGAACAAGGGTGAGATGAGCACTGGAGAAGGAGGAGGTGGGGATGGAGGTGGACAAAAAAAGAGTAGTTAATTTTCAATATAAAGTGAGTTGAAAGTCACTAGGAAGAAAGGAAATGGCCATTTAATGTCTCTGAATTACCAATAAGCTCATCTGTTAAAATTACACGCTCCTCAATGCAGTAAATCCCATTTCTGCATATTACATGTAAGCTTTCATGTCTCTTCTTTCCCCAGTTATAGTATACACAATATATAAGGCATGCTGACCTTAGTGGATTATTTTAATGTTGTGAAACTTGAAATTGCTAATTGCTGACAGTAGTCTCCCTGTTTATCCACGAGTGGAAAACTAATTTTTCTCACTACATTAAATAATTTCAGTTACATCAAATTGTCAGATGACATTGTGCTCCTATTTCATACAGTATATATACTTTTTGTGCAGTTCAAAGGGGTTGCGCCTGGCACAACAGAATTGCGCTGGCGCAACCCCACATTGCGCCCTGGCAGGATGTTGAAAAGGCTGCCTAGCACAGCACAAGTCCCGATGCACTGGGGTGCAATGTAATTGTATGCGGCACAGATGCAGGGGACATGCCCATGCATATGCGGCACAATCTGATATTGAGCCCGGGATGTGCGGCGCATATGCCAGTGCACCCCTGCACTGTGCCGCAGAGGGGGGCTCAAAGTTGAGCCCGTGCAGAGTAGGAGGAAAGCCCGACCACCCACAGGTGGGCTGCTGTATTGCAGGGCACAACACAGCAGCCCAGAACACCGTACACAAGCACACACAACCCTGGTGGTCCAGTGGAACCCCCCGCTCATAGCCGCGATCGCGCGGTGTACTTTACTAAAGATAGCTCTGGTAGTCTAATGGCCTCCCCAGTCCCCGATGCCGGATGTGTATGTAACATGCCCATCCCTGGTAGTCTAGTGGTCCCCCTCCCACCGAGTCCCCAATTCCCCAAAATATGATGTGAAGATGCCCCATGTGGTCTAGTGTAACTCCCCTGCCCATTGCTGTGATCCCAGTACACACCCATATTGCAATGTCCTGGTGATCTAGTGGCATCCCCACCCCTCCCACCCACACAGAACCCTTTCCCCCACTCCCCCCCGTCATTTGGCGGACGGCTGCATCCCACCCAGCAGCCCGCGGGCCAGGCCTGTGGGCTGTAAGCTCACTGGTCCCCAGTGTGGACCAATGGGCTTGCAGGGCATACTGTGACCTGATCCCGGATCTATGAATGGCTCCATTCACATATTCAGGATTGTCTGCGTACAGTGGCATGCCTGCAAGCACATTGATCCACACTGAGGACCAATAGGCTACCATACTATACCTATCATTCAGTGGATAACCAGGCAGTGTGCGGGCAGGATGCAGCTGCCCGCCCGATGACAGGGGTGGGGACCGGATGTGAAAGATTCTGTGTGGTGGTGGGGTGAGGGAGCCTACTAAATCACTCAGGGCATTGCACACGGGTGTGTACCATAATTGCGCAACGAGCAGGGGAGTTTACACTAGACCACCAGGGATGTCTTCATGTCATATTTCGGGAATCAGGACTCGGTGGAGGTGTCACTGTGCTATGCGCAGTATGTGCACCGACCTTGCCATATTCAATGGTGCTGCGCCATGGCCCATCACCGTTGAATATCGCCTGGTCCTGGCCCCGGTGCAGCCCAGTTGTGCTGCACCCAGGCTTGCGCCACTGCCCGGTGCAGTCTGAATGTCTGGGCCATTGTCAAGAGAATTGGTTGTGCATGACTGCTGCTAACATTGGCACTGTGATGTTGTGAGGAAGGTGATCTTTCACCACGAAAAGCTACTGCTCTTACCCACCCACGTGCGTGCCTTTTTTATTTATGTGCGTATTCATTTGAGCACTGCTTGAACTTGTACTCAAGATCATCTGACTAATTTGGAAGGGTATATAGCTTGCCCTTGCTGCTTCCTAGCTGCAAAATACAGCAGATCTCACAGAGATGTCAAAGAACACAGTGTGTTTTTCCAGACTTACATAGAACAGTGTATCAGAAACAGAAATGGCTACAGGGTGAGCTATGTAATCTGGGCACATGCAGCCAGTGATACTGTTGGGGATTAATGCTTACTTATGCAGCACCAGGAGTAGTTTATTAGTAAGCAGATGTTCTATTACCATTAGAAACTGACTGCAGAATTGTCAAATGTATTTTGTGCAGATATGCATATGCGTTGCTATTTCCATACTTAAGTAAATTCTAAAAAAATGTTGATTTGAAGAATATTCTATTTCTTGGTAAATGAATCTATGAAAGAAATTCACAAAACAAGCTGCTGCAAATATGATGCAAACTTATGCAAACTTACAACTTTGAATTCTGCGGGTTGGTATTCTACCTTCAGTGGCCATTTGTGGTACAGTACTGTATTCTTGATCTGGAAATAAAACTCATAAACGATGGCCCTAATTGGTCAAACATTATTCTTGCTGAAACTTTGTAGAAGCAAATTGTATTTCTGACCCATTTAATATACAGCTATGTCTAGACAATTAAAGCAGCAGCATTTGCTAGTCGGCAAAACAATTCATCATATTAATGTATTTGGTTTTTGGTAACTATGATAAGTACACTAGACAACTGAATGCCTATTTCAGGCACAACCCAGAAGAGTACAAGACAAGGTACAACAATAATCGACAAAAATATATGAGCACTTCAGTTACATCACTGACACACGAACATTAAAGCAAATAGCAATGAAAGTTCTATTAAGACAGCAAGTAGAAAACTTTATACAAGATAATTAAAACACCAAAGTTCAAACAATACATTAACTAGCCATAGAGAAGCAGAGGTAGTGAGTACATTAATTATTATGACACCAAGTAACAATCAGTACATTACATTTTAATCATGGGATATAACAGTAGTGTAGACACAATTTGCTATTAGCAAAGACTTGAAATAGACTGGGCAGTAAGACTGCACAGTTTAGAAAAGTATTTAGTGAACAGAGGGTGGAGGGTAATGGTAAGTGCAGGCACAGGCTGTTGATTGAAGGAGATGAGCCTTTAAGCCTGCCGTGAAGGCAGGCTGGGTTGGGGAGTTGCGAATGTTTGTGGGAAGGGAGTTGCACAGCTTTGGAGTTGACAATGAGAAGGCCTGGTTGCCCATTTTAGTTGCCCATTTTGGAACAACCAGAGAGGTGGTATCTGTTGATCGAAGTGAGTTGCTGAATGAGCACCATGTATTAATGAGATAGGGGAGACTGGAAGGTGGACCTGAGAAATTTGAAAATAAAGCTTTTTAGGGCATAGGAGCATGATGCAGAGGGGGAGAGCCAGCCCTGAATGGAGTACAGAGAGCAGTGATGGGTCAGGTGGGGGGACGGAATGGGAAAGCAACAGATGTTATTGTAACATTTGTACAGAGAGGTTTTGGGAGCATTTTTCAGGATGAGTGAACTGTACTGGAGGGAGGGGAGAAGTATGCCATGGGTATGGACCTGCATGTATCAGTAGTTAGGAAGTAGCAGAAGTGATAGGCCATACTTAATTTAGAATTTGTGGACTTGGTAATGGTAGAGATATAGGGGAACAAATCCAAGCCAGGGTCTAGGGCATGCCAGAGTACTTAAATTCACTCATAGTGGAGAGAGGGGTGGCATCACAGCAGCACATGGCCAATGGACATGGACGGGATGCTCTGTGCGCTTTATATCCAAGTAACATTGGCTGGGTTTTTGTGATGTTAAGAACTAAGTTATTGGCCAAAAGCCAGTTTTGTATGTGGGAGAAATCAGTATTAAC
Organism: Neoceratodus forsteri; assembly: GCA_016271365.2. NCBI lineage: Eukaryota > Metazoa > Chordata > Ceratodontiformes > Ceratodontidae > Neoceratodus > Neoceratodus forsteri. The sequence continues at coordinate 1,689,056,014 of CM057450.1, read as the reverse complement.
CTGTGCAATAATTTGTGGGAGGTTTGGGCACTGTAGTAGAGAGTGATATTGTTGGCATACATGAGGATAGAGCATTTGGAGGAGACAGTGGGGAGGTTGTTTATGTAGACAGTGAAGAGGAGTGGCCCTAGTATGCATCCTTGGGGGACACCATGACTGACTGACAAGAGGTTTGAGAAGGTGTCTCCAAATTTGACAACTTGCTACCCATCTGTCAAATAGTGAACTATGCTGTGGTATGGGGGAGAGGCCAATATCTGTTAGCTTTTGCATCCACAGAGTGTGATGGCAGTTTTAATGTCATTTGTGACTTGTATGAGGGTAGTGGTGGTACTGTGTTCATTACCAAAGCCGCGTTGGTGAGGTGTGAGAAGGTTGTGCAACTGCAGGTAGTCAGTTAGCTTGGAGGCAACCACCTTTTCAAGTAATTTGCCTAGGAGACGCAGTGGGCAATAGGGCAGTATTGTGTGAGTAGTGTACCTTTGCCCTGTTTGGGGATGGACAATTTTGTCTATTTTCCACTGGGATGTGACAATCCCAGAGGAGAGTGAGTGGCTGAAAATATGATCAATTGGCAGGGCAAGTGTGGAGGCGCCAAGTCGGAGAACTCGAGACTCAATCCTATGCAGGCCAGGACTGTAGCCAAGAGATAGGGAGTTTAGCAGTTTTATGATCTCCCTGCTGTAAACCCTTTTCAGTAAGAAAGAAGGGTGGGTATGGGGGAAGGGGATCAGTGAGGGTTGGAGACAGTAGCCTCTCCAGCACGGGAGTGGGAGGGGAAGGAAGAGAGATTAGCAAACTGTCTATTGAAAGCATTAGCTAAGGTGGTTTGACTATTGCAATGCACTCAATCAATGACCATGTATTTGGCGACAGATTTGAAGGGGTCATCCAGGAGCCCTTTGATATAGCCCCAAAAAACTGCATGAATGTCCAGCAGAGGCCAGCAGCTGCTCAGTGCAGTAGGCGATTTTTTTAGTGTGTGGCCTTTTTGCATTTATTTTGCATTTCCATGTAACAGAGCCAGTCTTGTGGCTTGGAAGTGGCCTTAAAAGTTATCCAGCATTTGTCATTGAGCTTAAAGAGGGACAAGGTCAGAATGTAGCCAGTGGTTGCTATACTCTTGACTCTTATCTTGAGAAGAGAGTTGAGTCTGCCTTGGAGGCAGGTGATGATTGACTAGAAGAGCGTTAAAGCTGTGTTGATATCTGTGGAAGCTAGAACTGGGGTCCCAGCAATATTAGAGAGCTCAGCATTGTGGGATGCTGAGTCAAAGTTGGAGAAATCCATGAGTAAGTGAATATTTGGTTAGACATTTTGGGGTCTGGAATTTTTAGTGGTGGTAGGTAGGGGAATGGTCGCTAATTGAGTGAGGAACACACCAGATGGCTGAATTCTGTCAGGCATGTTTCTGAGCATCCAGTCGATTAGGGAGACAGACTTACCCTGGTTGGAGAGGCGGGTGAGACTGGAGATAACCTAGATGAGGCAAATCTTACTGAGTATCAAATCATATTTCTTGGCAGTAGGGTTGAGCCAATCGAGATTTAGGTTTCACATGATAATGGTCTCATTATGACTAATTTTGGGTTGTATGGCATCCAGTAGGGCAGTTAGGGCTGGGACCCCAGTTTTTGGAGGGCTATAAGTGCAAATGATATGCAGCTTTTTGGAGTGTCCAAGTAGGAGTGATACATAGAGTATTTCACGTGTGAATTCAATACCTGATTCATGTGTAATCCTACATACTTGTAAATGGGACTTAAAATAGATGAATAAGGCTCAACACTTTTGGATGTAGGGTGATTGGCACAAAGGAAATATAACTGGCTAGATTACAAAAGGAATCAGGAATACATGGCCTTGTGGTTGGAAGCAGTGTAGCATAGTGGTTAAAGGCATTGAGCTGCAAAACTGGAGACCTGGGTTTGAATCCCATCAGCCCCCACCTGCATACTGTGTGACCCTGAGCAAGCCACTTAACTTCCTTGTGCTCCCAGGTCGCGCCTGGAAATAAGCTCCAGCTTAGTGTGCCTTTCTTAGTTACACAAATTCCACTTCCCTATTCCAAGAATATCAGGGGAGTAGTGGGAACCCAGGCTTCTAGTTCAGTCTTATTGACTATGAGGCTGTGGACATTAAGGTGGGCAGTTTAAGCCCCTTGAGGTTTGACCATGGCAAACAGTAGGCTGAGAGTCCCAGATTTGGTTCAATGTGACACATATTCGTGTCATAGTGAGCGAGTGGAACAGGTGTCTGGCATCTTAGGCATTGGAAGCAGGAGACTCTGCCAGTCGATTAAGATAAGGCACCTGTTCATTACTATGTAACAGCACTGCTGGGAGGGACAGGTAAAAGGTAGGCCAAAAGTGGGAACAGAAGTCACACCTTATCTAGGGTAGGAGCATAAGGAGATTTAAACGAGGTGCAAGGGAACACAAACAGAAACAAACAAAAAAAAGAGGGGGGGGGACTGAAAACATCCTATCAGGAGTAAGGCCACAAAAGTTTCCAGATAACACAGGGAGAACAGAAGTTGAGAATGCTGGGAGTGGTACAGTGCAGTGGTTGTTGGGTCGCACTTTTCAGAGAGACATTCTGGAGACTGTGGTGCTGCCCCACCTGCACGCACCTCTCTGGGCTGATGGAGGAATTGCTAGGCTTCAGGCTAAGTTGACTAGTATTCAAGGAACCTCTTCCCCCACTCAGGGGTCACCATGTCTGCCACCATTACCTGAGAGGATGCCAGGGATGAGGAATAGTTGGACTATGGTGGGCTCTGGAAGGGTGGAGGTGGTAGGACAGAGGCAGATTCCTCAACCTGGTACCACTACATAATTCCTATTCTGCTATGGCAGGGCAGTACTGCCAGGAGGAGGCATCCATGGCAGTGCCCAGGGAGGGGGGAATAGCCATAGTAGAAATCCCAAAGAGGGTGGTAGAGGACCCCAGAGGAGGAAGAAGAAGAAACTTCTAGTAGGAAACTCGATTGTGAAGAAGATAGATTTGGGAATAGGATGGGGGAAAATCAGGTTAGGTGCCTACACAGCACCATAGCCATGAGGGATGGGAAGTGGGCCCAGAGGATTGCTAGGGCAGCAGGATGGGAGGGAAAGCTGGATGTCATTTCCACCTGGGGACTAATGACCTGGCAAGGGACTAATTTGGGAGATGGGGAGGGGTCATAGACAGGTGGCTGGCTCAGTGCTTTTGTTGAGGTGCTGCCTGTCTATGATATGGGGGAGGAGAGAGATCTCCACACCAGGAACTTCAACTCATGGCTGAAGGAATTGTCCAGATGGGGGAATTCAGCTACACTGGGGACATGAGACCCACCAGGGAGGATAATGGCTTATACAGGGATAATGGCAGCATTCATCCAAGAGGTAAACTGCAGTCCTCAGTTGACAGTTTAAATGTTACTTCAAAGAACATTTAAACTACCTGAGGGGGGTGGTAGAAGGAATTGGGGAGGCAGAAATGCCCCCTACCTGCCACAGGCTGAAGTAGAGAGTAAGGAGAACCCAAGGGGACAGGAGTTCAACAGGGTGCAAATTAATAAAGGAAGCAGGGTGGTACAGCCAAAGAGGGAAGGGAAGGGGAGCATTAAAAAGAGAGGGCAGAGGAGGGAGGGCATCGACGCCCCTGATTCTCCAGTAATCCACGGCCGAAGACAACGCTCCATCCACTGGCAACAGGCACAGCATACTCCTGCTCTCCACCAGGCCCACAACATGCTCCTCGGTCAACTCTGAACAAAAACTGCACCACAACTGCCCGCCACGCTCCCGGACCAATCAAAATTGATGCTCACACCGCACGCAACTAATCACCAACCACCATCTCAAATATCACTCAAAATAACCCTCCCACTCCAAACCCTGCCCTCCAACCAATCAAACCAGTTTTCCCATGGTATACCACCAATCAAATTCACCACAACTACCTCCATTCACCATAAACAATCAATCACAAACCACTACTCCCAGTCCATTCACAAACACCAAACAAACGCAGAATACCACCACTAAAAGAAAAAAGGCCACAGCAAAACCCCACAAAAAAACACATCAAAAATCAATCCAAAACATATAAAAATACAAAGCCCCCAATTGCATAAATTGAACATGTGATAGGGGGCCCTGGGACAAACTAGTTATTTTCACCCATCCCCTGGTGACTTCAGGTAAATCACTCGTGGTTCTGCTATGCTACGCCACTCATGAGATTACCCGAGATCACTGGAAACTCGTAAAAATAACTCATTTATCCCACGGCTCCCCCATCACTTCCCCTATATCTTTTATTCTCGGAATACATATATGGGAGTGTGTGTCCTGATGAAGCAACTGGTAGTTATGAATTCCAATTTCACATGCAGCTACAATGTCTTTAAGAAGGGAGTTAATTATTGGGGGAGCTGAAAAAGAAGCGGAAGCTAGTGACAATGATGTGTTCATCTTTCACCATAAAATAGTTCAAGTAGCATGAAATTGGTTGCTGTATGCACTTGATTTTGTGTTCCCATCAAAACTCAAAGTATTAAATCTGTCCTCTGTGTTCCTCTGGATTGCAACACTTTTGTCACTGCTGTTTTAATGGATTGGTTTAGTCTTTCCACCTTTCCTGAGCTTTCTGAGTGGTATGGGACATGCAGCAAGGCTTACCAAATGCCTTTGACTATTTCACTTGTAAAATGTCCACCTCAGGCTGTTTCAATAATGCAGGGTACCCCTTTGTATGTGATGAGCGTCCTTAAACAGTGGTTGATGATGGTGGTGACCATATTATCTTTAGAAGGGAAAATGAAGGGGTATCCAGAAAATTGGTCTACCACAATGAGAGCATGCTTAAATCATCCATTGGCTGCCAGTAATAATGCTATAAAGTCCATATATACTCTGACCAAAATTCCAAAGGTAGGAACATGTACATGGGTATCTCCCCTCTGTATTCTACAGTACTTGGATTGTTGTGTATACAAGGAATGCAATTCTGCACATAGATTTGTGTGTTTTGAGTTTTAGTTAGCCAGCACTAATTGTCCAGTAAGCCCCTGCGACTAGCTGTGCTTGTTCGCTTAAGACCCCCCATGTTAGTAGGAGGTATCTTGTTTGTATCCTTCCATATCCTATTATCTCAGACCAAAGGAGTTGCTCTCTTTGGGTAGGCAATGATCCTGGCACTGGTTGTTGTAGATGACTTTGAAGGTTGTGGGAGTTGTCATCCTTATGATAGGGGTCTTCAGGCAGGAGTTGGCTGCAACATGACATTGTCACTGTACGCATGAAGGAGTTTGGCATGGTGGTGGGTCAGAACTGCATGGCAGGCTACAGAGATGGTCAGCACTTTATAACAATTCTCCTTTTTTAATATATCTGCCTCATCATTTTTTTCAACATGTATACCTCCCTTCCTCCCAGTTATGTCCCCTGATATGGACTAACCTAACGTGGGGTAGTAGTTTTTTTAAAGCAACAATATTTTCCCAACACTTTTAATGGGCTATGGGTTTATGCCTACAGTCTGTAAGGCCAGTGTTAGCCTGGTGTGCTAAATAGTGAGTGAAGGCTTTCTGGCAATAACTTGAGTCAGTAAGTCTTAGCACCACAGGTTAATTACCAAACATAACAATTGCCTTTTCTAGGGCACAGACCTCCACTTGTTGCGCAGAAGATGCTGTAATAGGGAGAGAAATTCAGTTGCCCAATGCTATTTTGCCATTTTGGCATCTCCCTGTCATTATACCAATTCCTACCCTGCTATTGCCTTGACACTTTTGATAGGATTTGTCATAATAAACAAAGAGTTGTGACGGTTGGAGGTTCACCTCAGCAGTAGCAGGGACCACCTGCTCAATTAGTGCACGTAAGTGGTTTTCTTGTGGGCTATATTCAAAGTATAATAAGGGATCACTTAACAGGGTTTCCAACAGATATTACCTTTGGCCCACATCTTTCCTGTCTATATTTCTTTGGAATATGTTGGGTAGAAGGACAGGGACTAGTGCTGTAATGCATTCCGACTGGTAGCCAGATCAGAAACCTGCAAGTGCATGACTAATAGCCACTACAATCTTTTCCTCAAACTGTAAATTTACTTTCTGTTGGGATGAATGTCTTCCCCACAAACCAAAGTACCTCTCTGTCAGAATTTTGTACTTGCATGAGTGTCGCATAATAGGATTCATTCCCTACTGTGATTTGAATGAAGAGGGATTTGGTAATATCTCTAACTGAGGTGGTTACACTAGCTTGTACTGCTTGTTTAATAAATCTAGATGGGACTGGTCCTCAATGATCCATATAAATTTAGTGTTTCCTTTGGTCTTCTCATAAAGGGGCTTGGCTAGCCTGCTATAGTCTGGGACTTGATGTCTTGCAAAGTTTAACAGCATTAGTATACTTCGGAATTGTTTAATGGTCTTTGGGGGCTTAAGGCTGTAATCTTGTATTTGCACTGTCAAGATAACCCTACCCCCGGTGGGGATATTGTAGTACCTAAGAACTCTACCTCTAATCTCCCTGTCTGGCTCTTTTTAAGGTTTACTATAAACCCATCAGATTGCATATTCACAAGGACCTGTTCAAGGCATGCTAAATGTTCTGATTCTAAGTCATGCGAAAGTATATATCGTCAACATATAAAAACATTCCTGCAATAACATTCAAGGTTTTTGACAATGCTTCTGAGAATATCACTAGGGAATTCATGAGATCTTGGGGCAGTCTGGTCCATGCATGCTGCTGTCCACTGAAGAAAAACACTGTTTTGTCTTGGTCTTCCTTCTGAAGGGGGACTGACTGTTAGCTAGATCTAAGGTGGTCTTATATTTCTTTACCTCTAGTGTGTCCAAAGTGTTACTGCATGTAGGTGTTTTGTACTGTGTAAGGTTTGGTCTGTCTAGTTAATGCTCTGTAGTCAACCACTAATCATTTTGTGCCATCTGGATTTTTTACTGTCAGCAAAAGAGAATTTGTCTTAGCCCTCACTCTTTCAGCAATCCCTAAATCCAAGAATTCAGCAATTTGTGGTTCTTATTGACTCCTTATCATAATTAAGATCGGTGATTGTCTTTGTGGTTTATGTACCCCTCCTCAGATTTCCCCTAGGGTATGTCTAATCAGTCCTGCCTGTTTTTTTTTGTACATATAGGGACATGTACTTTTGCAGTATGTTCTTGAGCTTTATTTGTCAAGTTATGTGTGGTTACACTGCATGAGGATCTGGTCCCAAACCCAGGGAGGGGGTGGTGTGACTAAGCAGTTCACAGCAAATGGGTATCGGACCAGCATTATCCAATCCACTCCCAGTACCACTTCCTCAGCTATATCTACTCCTAACACTTCCATGTTATGGGATCCAAACCATGATGTTATGGTCACAATGACCTTCTGCGAGGGGAATGTATTTCCAGTTATACCTATAATTTGAGGTACTTCCAAAAATTCCAGCTTCCCTGATATTACCTGTTAATTAACTAAAGTATGAGTTGACCCAGTATATACAAAAACACTGTATTCCCAGCCTGCAATGTTAATTAACACTCTGGGTCTAACGTTAGGGCTGCCTGTATCCTATGCTGGTTGGTTATGCAGTGGGTATTGGTTGGATCTGGGGGGAAACCTCACTGGTGACCTAGTATTTGCTTGGTTACGTACGCTATAATTTGGTCTTATTGAATTCCCTTGATTTGAATAGGCTGGGAGGTAACCCGAAGGAGTGGTTAAATATGGAGACAAGTTACTGAGAGGAACACCTGTAGGGCTCTGGCTCCAATCTGCCTGAGGATCCAGTTCTTTTGGCGATGTCTTTTTACTTGTCTTGGGGTTGGCCTCATCTGATATCCCCATCTCGACCATCAACTGAGCAGCTACAACTAGGTCTGTGAAAGAGGCATTACCCATATGTGCTAGGGAAATTAGGTTCCTCTGGCTGTATGGCTTACAGCCACTGACAAAGCACATCCATTCTCTATCATTTATATTTTGCTTGTTAACACTTTGAAAGTATGCCCACTTAAGCCTGTCCACAAATTGCTGAGGGGATTTGTCATTTTGTTGTTTCATCTTATATGCTTTAGTTCAACTCCCCTTGTGATATGTATTAAGAGTGGTGGCCACTAAATCTATTATCTGCTCTGCAGCTCTTCCCATCTTCTCAGTCCTACTATTTCATCCCATACCTCCAGTTCTATACAAAACTGGATAAACTTCATTTTAGCCTTCTTGTTCCAGTCTGAATTGTCTTACAGCCACTGCCTGCACTGCATTCTTCTCACGTTGGGGTCCACCTGTCCTCCTTTAAGATATTACTTAAAACTTATATATTTGAGCAGGCCTTCCCCAGCTAATGAGTTTTAGACTAATTTATCTTATATATTTAAGTGGTTCTATGTATTTTATTAATAATAATAATAATTTTATTTATATAGCACCTTTCAGTGTGTCAAGGCGCTGAACATTTTAAAATTATAAATTCACATTCCAGATACAAATTTTCAAAACATGTATAAAAATCCATAATAACATAATAAATTATAATAAAATTCCAATCATACTAAAATTAGCTTAGTTATTATTATTATATATTATGTTTTAAATTGTTTGGGTTTTGTTATGTTTATAGTTTTTGGGCAAGGGTGGGAGACAGTGCAGCCAGGGGGCCTTGTCGAGGGAATAGATAGGTAAGGTGCTAGGGGTGCAAAGACTGATTGTAGCTGCTGGGTGCTGGAGCATGTGCAGCTGGAACAGTGGAAATGTTAAGATGGGGAATCGCAGGATACAAGCAGTGAGAGGCGTAGCTTTTAGCCATGCTTTCTAAATCCTTTGGTGTCAGCTGGAGCAGGATTAATCCCTTTCCCTCAAACACTGATGGACAGTAACTTCCTATTCTCTGTTGGTAAGGGGAAAGCTGTCCTTCCACTTGAGAAGGGTTAAAGTGTTGTCATGCCTCCCCTCACAACCTTGAGTAGGTAGTGGGGACCCCTTGAACTGCAGTCTGAGACTGGAAGGTGTGAGGTTTTGATCCGTTAGATACCTATAAGGAAGGGTAACTTCACTTGGGGAACTTGGGGTTCACAGGGGCATAGGATATTTCTTCCCTGTATGGGGTATTACATGGATTTCCATGGAATTGTGAGGAGTCCCTATTAACTCTGGATGTACTTCTCTTCAAATAATACCATCATTGATAACTTCCAAAAGTCTCATCCAGTCTTCTCCCCTTATGATAGGAATCTTCTCATGCCTAGTAACTTCTCCCCTCATTCTTTTTCTAGTTTCACCCTTTGTGTTCCCGAATTGCTTACACATCTGTCTGTGTGAGTCCTGTAGGACTGAAAATCTCTCCAGACAGCATTAAAATTCTTCACCTGTTCTTTTTGTCTTTTTATGGAATTATTCAGTTCTTGTCTAGCAACATTTTCCCATCCCAATATAGCACATTGTGGATAAAACGGTATTTGTTTGGTTATTTCCTCATCTACCATTTCACACAACTCAGGTTGATTGGCTATATGGGTTATAGCTTTTAGAGCCCTATCCTTTAGCATTAAATCATTATACATACAGTAGTTTCAGCAGTTTTACTCAAATACTGATACAGGTTTAAAAAAAACATTTCAGGGCTCTTAGAATCAATCAGGGGGACCGACTGAGGGTCTGTGGGGGTAAATGCATCTCTCTGATGGCAGAGGAACCAGGAGGTCTATTAGAGGTTCTGTTTTAGGCCCCTAATCACTTTGTCCCAAGACCATAGCAGCAGGGGTGGTAGTGGCCATCGGTTTTCCAATGCCTTGGCTTGAGGGATCTGAAGGGGGGATGGGTTGTGGGTCGACAGGGAGGTCTAGTGGACTCTGTGGAGCCCACTATCATCTGTATTTGCTTACTCAGAACATTATCTAGATCTTTCTGGAATTCCTGGACCCTTTCACTAAAAGGCATGATCCTACCAAATCCCACCAAGAACTATCCAATTTAACTTGAAGTGTGTTCCAACTATTTTGGTGCCAAAATGTCACAGGTTCAAATGACACAGTATGAGTACTCTATTTTGAATTTGTAGAAGACACCTGGGGTGTACTGGCAAAGTTCAAGTTTTTTTTATTACTGTACTGTATGTTCTTATCACTGAACTAAATAAGGGTATGTTCAATCTTATTTCAGATTTACCAAAACATATGACAACAGTTAATATTTCTTAACCCAACAGAAGCAATAACCTAAAATTACTATTTCCTAAGCCCAGCAATCTTATAGACCTATAGCCCTGACCTCTAATCTAAGTTACAAAGCATGAGAGGCTATCAATGCATAAAGTAAGAGCCGAGCATATTCTTAGCCTTCTGTGGCCCTGCCAGCGGACTGCAGTCAATACCTACCTAAGACTACTAGCAAGCAGTTATCTTCCCACAAGTCTGCTCCTACAGTCTTTTTGACCATCAGAAGTCTAGGCATTTTATTTAAATCTGGGGGTGGTTCTTGATGGGCTGACACTGCGTGTGTAGGTGTTGGCAGTCGTCAAGTCTTCCTTTTACCATCGTAGGAACATCACCATTATTAAGCACCTTGTTCCATCCAATGACTTTGCAGGGGCTTTTTTGAGGAAACAGCTACCACATAATTGTTGGGCTACAATGTCTGGGGCTTTTCTTGCCTGAGGAAAAAGCTACCACCTGGTTGCTGGGCTAGAAAGTCTGTGCTTTTTATATTCTTTTTTTGTGGGAGCTTCTTTGAATAAAAAAATGGTATTAAACAGAATAGACAGCATTAAATGAAACAGAATAAAGTTGCTCTGAGTTGTCATGTGGAGTTCCTTCAGTTGCTTTGCACTTAACTACATTTTCTGTTGCTATTCTGTTGTTAGCTAAGCTTTCTTTTGCAGTTTGTCATTTTAACTCTGAATTTGCCACTTTAACTCTTTAGCAGTTTATCAGCTTCTGCAATTTCTCATTTAGTTTACAGGGCTTTGTCTTGCTGGGCTATGCCCAGGCCAAGATCCTTGGGGAAAGCTTCCCTGGTATCAACACATTATTGTTACTAACCAATATTGTTTACTGATATACCTTGGTAGTCTAGTGGACTCCCACCCCTGATCCCCATGCCCATACAATGGTACCAACCCACCTCTATTCCCCCACCGCAGCCATGAGATGGCAGCTGGCACTTGCCCACCACTCTGTGCCACAGCTGGTCACTATCTGCCACACAGCCAAAGTGTAACAAACTAAGTCCATTACTGGACATATTGCACATGTTTCTATGGTTCTCAAAGGAGGTGGCAGGGAAGGTTAGGGAGAAGAAGGTAGCATCCAGGAAGTATAAGGAAACACAGAAGAAGCAGGACAGAGAACTGTACCAGTTAAAGCAGAAGGAAGTGGGGAAAGCAGTCAGAACAGCAAAGGCCCAAACTGAGGAAAAGATAGCCAACTCAGTTAAGAAGGGGTAAAACCTTTTACAGGTACATTAGGGAGTGAAGAAAGACCAAAGGAGGGATAGTGAGGCTTAACAAAGGGGAGGGGTGGGCAGAGTGTGACAGTGAAAAAGCAGGGATACTGAACGAATACTTCTGCTCAGTATTCACAAAAGAAGAGGAGGGGGAAGTACCTAAACCAAACAATAGAAGCACTGTGGATGGGGGGGTCAATACCAGTCCATTCAAAGATGAAAGGGTCCTGAAAGAACTCCTAAAACTGAAGGTGGACAAAGCAATAGAGCCTGATGGGATTCATCCTAGAATTCTAAAAGAACTAAGAGAAGAACTAGTGACATCACTGACTACCCTGTTTAACAAATCATGGGAGGATGGGGTGGTACCTGAGGACTGGAGGAGGGTGGATGTGATTCCCATTCACAAAAGTGGGAGCAAGACAGAGGCAGGAAACTACAGACCTCTTAGTTTGACCCCAGTAGTACAGAAAATGATGGAATCACTTCTGAAGGAAAGAATTGTTGAGTACCTAGAGGTCAGTGGGGCATAGGACCTAAGGCAGCATGGATTCATAGTGGGAAGGTCATGTCAGATGAATCTAATCGATTTCTTTGACTGGGTGACCAAAGTAGTAGACCAGGGAGGGGCTGTGGACATGGCCTACCTAGACTTTAGCAAGGCATTTGACACAGTCCCACACAAAAGATTAATAAACAAGTTAGCCAGCCTGTGAGTGGATCCCAGGGTTGTAGCCGGGGTAAAACATTGGCTGGTCAACAGGACACAGAGGGTAATAGTAAATGGAGTACACTCCAAAGAAAGGGGGGTTACTAGTGGGGTACCGCAGGGTTCAGTACTGGGACTGGTTCTCTTTAATGTCTTTATAGGTGACATTGCAGAGGGACTGGAAGGAAAAGTATCACTCTTTGCAGATAGGGTGGAAAGGATGAGAAGGGACTTGGCAAGGTTGGAGGAATGGTCAAAAGTATGGCAGCTTACATTTAATGCAAAGAAGTGCAAAGTAATGCACCTGGGAAACAAAAACCCAGGGGAAGAGTATACAATGTGGGGCGGAAGGTACTAACAACAACAGAAATAGAAAGGGACCTGGATGTAGTCATATCAGATGACCTGAAGACAGGCAAGCAATGTGAGAAGGCATTAAGGAGGGCTGGGGGGATACTGGGATGCATAGGGAGCGGCATCACCAGTAGAAAACAGGAAGTTGTTATCCCTCTGTGCAGACAGTTGGTGAGACCCCATCTGGAATACTGCGTCCAGTTCTGGAGACCCCATTCCTGCAAGGACATAGACAGGATAGAAGCAGCCCAGAGGAGGGCAACTAAAATAGTGCAGGGTCTGCACCAGAAGCCATACGAAGAGAGATTAAAAGAGCTTAATATGTATACCCTCAAGGAAAGGAAAGGAAAGGGGGAGACATGATAGAAACATTTAAGTACCTCAAGATAATCAACAAAGTCTAAAAGGGCAGCATCTTTCAGAAAAAGAGATGTGCAAGAACAAGGGGGCATAATTTGAAGATAGAGGGGGGATGGCTCAGGGGCAACAGGAGAAAATATTTTTTCACAGAGAGGGTGGTGGATGCATGGAACTGCCTTCTTGAGGAAGTTGTGGGATCAAAAACAGTGGGGGATTTCAAGAATGCATGGGACAAACATAAGGCAGTCCTAGTGGGGGTAGGAGGAAGTAGGCTGTTGGTTAACTAGGATCTACAGCTTATCTGTTAGGTAGGGAAATGGGCAGACTAGGTGGGTTATCTGTCCTCAAAGTCTATGTGTGCCAACATAAGATTTATTGTTGTACACCTTTGATTAAGCCACCATTTGTAATATTCTATGCCGGAATGGCACCAAACTTGGGAGGTAAGTTACCATCCCCCCTCATCAACACATACGTGGGTCTCTTGAGCACCCACCCGAAATAGGGTTTGGGGGGGTGAGCAGGTCACCCTCCTGGAACCCATATTTCAGGTGGATGATCAAGGGATATATGTCCAGTATCACACTTATTTTGTGTCTTGGTAACTGCATGCTACGCATGGTGGCTGGCTGTGGCGTACAGCATGCGGTGACAGACAACATAATACCAGGCATGGGGATATGGGGGAGTGGATTCTGTGTGTGTGTAGTTACTTACCAGCTCTGGTGCTGCTGGGGAGGGGGAGAGGCTATCCCAGAAGCAACTGTTTTCTCCTCACCTTTTAAATGAGGTATGATGAAATGCAAAAGTCCCACAGCACCATGCCTGTACTATGAGGACATATATATGGCAACATCAAGTATGGCAGATTGCCGCACATGAACACACTCTCCTTTTGCAAGCACGATCTGCTGCAGAGGAGTCCATCAGGATGCAACTCAGTTCTGTAGCAGAGTTACTGCAGGAAACAAGGCAGTCAATCTATTTTGTCATGCAGGAATCTGTGACACTGTGTTGCATCCTGGCAGGTTATCTGTAGTTTTCTCCTCAGTCCCTATTTCTCTTAATTTGGCACATACCTCATTTGACTAGTAGGGGAGTTGTGGTTTTCAAGGAGCAAATGAGATAGTACTTGCATTTGTGCTTTGCCATCAGACAGTATATTCAAACATGCTTTTAGCACTCGCAATATGCTTCAAGCATGTCTTAATACAGCTGTAGCTTTCTCCAGGCACTGATTTGCTCTTGCAGCCAAGGTTTAATGAGCACTGTTTTCAAGCTTTCAGTATTCTGCCCAAGGTGGGGGTAGCACATCAAGAAAATTATGCCTTACTGGCCCAGCGGTGTAGCAGTAATGCTTGCGGCAATGGTCACCTGAGTTCAGGAGCAAGCTTAGGTCATCAGAGAGCTGGCCGGCGGAGGAGGATCAAGCGTCCCAGAGTACGCTCTCCTCCGAGGAGGAGGAGGGAAGGTTATCATCCCTGCTGCTATACTGCCACTTGGGTGACCACAGGTGATAGTGCAGTTGGGGATGCTGAGGAAGGGGACGATGCAGGCCAAGATCCGGCATGGCAGCACACTTCAGTGTGCATGCACTCCTTGGATCTCCCACAGTGCCTGTGTCCTCAAGGGAGGAAGAAAATGCAGAAAATGGACCCTGCAGTCAGCATGACAATGGCCTACAGTGAACCAAAGAAGACCAACACCAGAACCGTCAGGAGCCAGCCTGATGAAGCACAGTCCAAATAGGAGGGGGTCTCCCTTCTTCCCCACCTGGGGAAAGGGGGAATGATTTACAGAGAGCATGAAGGCAGGGTTCCTGTAGGGGACTGGTAGTAGGCGTAACTGTGGCACCTTGGAGGATCCTTAGGGATAGGTCTTGCAGTGGTGTAGAGGGGGCTCATAAAGAACAACTGTCTCAGTGAAAGACCAAACCAACCTACAGTATAAATGACAATACAAAAGCAGCAACAGTGCGTTATTGAGATTAACTTTAAAAAAGCACTGCACTGCACTGCACCACTTACCTCTGATACTACCCGGACATAGCCTGTTCCATGACAGCCTCCAGACATAGGAACATACATGATGATGAAAAAGATAAAAAAAGACTGCAAAATGACAAGCCTCCTCAACTCACCCAGGGCTTATACAGTATTCATTGGCTGGCACGACTGGCAGCAGGAATCACTAAATATCTTGTTCAGAGAATTGCATGGACAGTTGCGGAAGACTAAGTGGAGTAATGGAGATGGAGCATGGGCTTGCAGCTTACTCTGTGTGGTGGGCACCACTTTTCTACACATTAAAAACTAACACCACGCCCCCTGCTGTGCTGCGCTCACCACACTCACATTACCCAAATGAAAAAGTAGCAAAGTTTGAGGCTAGAAAAATCAGCTGTCAGCAGCAGCAGTACTTGAGAGAAATCAAACTTCCATGCTATGCATCAAATACAACCACCACCAACACCCCCCCTCCTTGGCAGTGCCACTGAGTCCTGACTTGTCCCAACTCCCCAGCAGGCCACTGAAACCAGACTTTTAGCAGGGTGTCTCTTGATGGAATTGTCCCATCTACACTGTGGCACTACAGTATACTGCTAGCCTGTCTGCCACAGATCCAGTTCACTTCCCAAATCCTGACTCATCATCTCCGTCTCACCATCTCCTTCACTGGCAGCAACACTTCTGGTAAAACAAACAAAAGCCTACCCGTCAGCAGTGCCATCTGCTGCTGGTGGCACAGCCACAACAAACCTTGCCCATCTCCTGACTCTTCCCCAGGGCCAGGGCCAGCTGTGGCAAAGCACAATCTCCTGACCCCAATAATTATGCTGAGCCTAGAATCTGGTTTCACTGGAGCCACTGGGCCAGTGAAGAGATAAATAGACTGGACCTGAGCTGAGGACTCGGACTGATGCCAATTTTCCCTTACTTGGAGTAAGTGTCCAAGACTCAGCATCAGCAGACTGGCATATTTCATATTCCAGCTTACGTGGAGCAGGAAGTGCAGAGCTTGCCAATGACCAGATGGCAGGCCATTGTCCAGGCAGGAGCCAGCTAAAAAAATATCACTGACCACTCCACAGACGACTGGTCTGTAGCAGGTGTGAAGAACAACTGATGAGTCGATGAGCAAGTACCCAAATGCCACAGCTCTCACTCAACTTGCAGCCTCCTTTTGATGACAATGGCAATGTCTGATTGGCAGGCACATGACAAACAGATGGAGTGGTAGGCATGTGCTCACAGCATGGTTGCACAGTTCACTCAGCGGTCCTCCTGCCTACTTAAAGGAAAACTACACCCTCATATCTTGTAAATTTTGTCTTTGTCAACAGACAACTCTTTTCCAGTAGCTCATGGGGATGTACATGTTTGCTTTAGTTTGTTTTCACTGTTCATGCTAGTCCCCTGTTACTATCCTGGCGGTTTCCATTTTATAGTTGTTGAAATCTCTTTGTCCATGAGAACTGTATTAGCATATGAGAACATGATGTCAGATCATCCATTCATACCATGTATCTCTATGCTGGAAGTGCAAATATCTTGAGAAAAAAAAACCTCTGGAAACACACAAATTGAAAGCAATTTAATGGGGAAAAACCCTGTATTACAACTCAGATAGTTTGCAAAGCTAACTGAAGGTAACAGTAGTATTTCACACCTTGCTGTGACAAGTTTTGTTGAAATCTAATTAAGCAGAGAGGCATACTGTAGAGTTTAAAGGGTGCTTTCACATCATGTTCTCACATGCTAATGAAGCTTCCAGGGCCATTGAGATTTCAACAACTATAAAATGGACCCCCCAGGATAATTGCAGGGACTAATATGAGCAGTGAAAATAAACTAAAGCAATCACATATGTCCCTAACAGCTACAGGAAAAGAGTTGTCTGTTGGCATAGAAACAAATAAAATTTACAAGATATGAGAGTGTGGTTTTCCTTTAACAGTGATTGGTAGTCTAGCCCGAGTTGAATTTGGGCTGGGTGGGCACTCTCTCCATCTACTTTCTGAGCAAAAACTCAACCTGCCCCCGCTACACACACACAAACACACATCCTAATTCATAGTGCTTGTGGTGGAAGCTTGTTAAAAAATAAAACACACAAAGCCATGAGGCACCAGAGCTGTGGCACTGCCAAGGCACAGTATATTTGTACCAGGCAAATACCCCAATCGTTCCTATCCTGGTGCCATAACTGACTGTCTCTAAGTGGTTACAAGACCGCCATGCACAACAGGTTGCAGTACACTTTGTGACTATGTCAGTAAGGAACAGGATTGCTAAGCAAATAGCCATTAGGGCCAATCACAAAGCATGGCAATGGCGACTCTTGCCAGCTTGAGGAGAACTAGTACAGGCAGGTGGTGGGCAGATTACAGCTCTGACTGCATCCAGAGGAGCTAGCAGGGGGACGGCAATTGTCTCCAGGGCTTAAACTGCACTGCAGAGGGGACGATGCTAGGAAGGGGGTTCCAGTGGGTGCAGGGAGTATAACGGGCATGAGGAGTGTGTGGTGGGCCACTAGCCCACCAGGGATTTCCCAGTTTGAATCCCTTCAAATACTTGTGTCTTTTAATTTGATTGAATCTTTGGATACTTATTCTGATACTATTGTAGTGGGGGGTTGGGTAAATGTAAACTGGGGTTCTTACATCTTAAACAAGCTCTGTCCTCATTGGGGCTTTTACAACTCATAGATGAGCCTACCCATATTGACACTGATAGGAAGATGGCTACTATTTTAGACCTAGTTGTCATTTTCCCTAGTGTTCCTGTTATGAAAGAAGGTTGTCTTGGCAACTTATTCAGTGACCATTATGGTACTTTTTGTATCATTAAATGGGTTCTTACTGCTTTTCCTAAGGACACCAGAGCTCGTATTTTCAGCAGATTTAATGAGGATGCCTTTTATTTTAAGGACCTGTATTCTGTTAACTAGGGTTATTAACTCTTAATGTTATAAACCTGGACTGGGATTCTTTTAGGTATCATTTTAATCATAATTTTGACACCTATGCTCTCTATGTTGTCCCTGTGTTGTTCTCCCTAAGGTGTCAGCGTGGCTGTTTGTAACATATTGGCCTTTGGATCAGAAGGTCATTGGTTCTAGTCCTGCAAGGGGATTAGACTCATACCATAAATGCTGGCCCATCCTTCACATGAGACATTAAACTGAGGTCCCCTCTGTCTGATCTGGTGATTATTTAGTGGAAATTAAAGATGCCATGGCTCTTTTTGAGAAGACTAGGGGAATTTCTTTGGAGCCCTGGTCAAATTTCCCCCATGCACTAAAATACCACCATCATCTTCATCTGGTTCAGTTTCAGTTGGTTTGCATCTGTATCCCCCCTACTCCCACCCTCCCTCCACCCGGATGAGGCTAAAAATAGGCAGTGTTGTCTAGTCTTCCTTTCCTGGCCAACAAGCACTAAATGAATAAAATGTTTGTAAGTGTGTGAGTCAACAACATGTTCATTCACTGACCTACGCAGCCAGTATAGTGTTATGTTTATATAACTGTGTTAGTTTTGGTTGTAGCCGTTCGCACTGTCTATTCCAGAGGAATTACCACCCTGTAGAGGTACAAAAGCAAGGAACTCTTGGAGAGGGTTCCGCCCCTAGAGGTACCACGGGACAGTTCCCATGGCTAAAGGTACCTTAGGAATCCCCCTAAGGAGAGAGCGCTGCTGCTGGAGGAGGAGGGGAGGATGGTGGGGCAAAGACAAAATGCTTCACAGTGAGGTTGAGAGGAATGGCTTATATAGCTCAGGAAGTGGGAGCGGCTGGCTGCTTGGTCACCGAACTACAGGCAAAGCCATTCAATTCACTGACCTACACAGCCAGTATAGTGTTTTGCTTATGTAACTGTGTTAGTTTTGGTTGTGGCCGTTCGCACTCTCTATTCCAGAGGAATTACCACCCTGTAGGGGTACGAAAACAAGAAACTCTCAGAGAGGGTTCCACCCCTAGAGATGCCACAGGACGGTTCCTGTGGCTAAAGGTACCCTAGGAATCCTCAAAAGAAATGTAGTATCATCCCAACAGGAGGCAACATGATGCGTATGAGCAAGCAGTAACAGTGACGTAGAAGCAATAACTGGAACATAGTAGTTGAGAAGAATAGTGATGGCTTGCATTGAGAGAAGGGAATCCCTTAAGGAGAGAGGGAATGATAGGACATCCTCCACCTCCATCCAACAATGGAACCTACCTAAGGAAACTAGGGGAAACAACTATGCTAACTAAGCGTTACGACCTGAGGCAACAGAGGAGAGAAAAAAAAAACCTCTGATGAGGAAATCTCTCGGGAACCAAGGCCTAGGTTGCCGTCCCTCCAGGCTTGGGAAAATGTATTTAGTGACGGCTCTGCAGCTGCAACTTGGAAAACCCAATTAAAGGGAGGTGGAAAATATTCCAATTTGGAGGAAGGCTCTCACTTAAACCCGCTAGCGGGAACTTTGTGGAAGGTTGCGAGAAAAATCTGCAACAATACGAGCATCCAAGGCACAGGAGGAGAGCAACAACTGCTGAGGCACTCACCTGGTCTACCAGCCCTAAATCAAACCAGGTGAACCAGAGGCAGTCGTGGGGAGAATACGGTGAAGGTGCCTTGCTAGGGAAACCACTAAAGTCAATGGCCAACTGTTATAGTGGAACACTAGAGCCAAAGGAGATAGCTGTAACCACCCTTCACTGCTAGTCTTAAATTCTACACCAGGAGCTGCTGTCGTGTAGCAGGCAGCTAAAGCCAAGCCCGGGGTGAGGACATTCCCAGCTATGGGCCAGGTGAGAAGGATCCCGCCCCAAGTTGGACACGCTCGATGATGCGGACTAAATGCAGAGTGAGACTGTCGGCTGCAGAAACCTGTGCCAGATTAGAATGGCTGGCATGCCCCAGAATTGGTTGAGAGCTGTAAAGCTAGTGAGCTGAATGAGCACGGTGTGCTGAGATCGTAATGAGCATTGAGTGCTGAGACCTTGCAAGGTCGAATGCAGATTGAGAGCAGTAGAATCCCAGGCCGAAGCCGAGGGGATGGCACTAGGCATGAAGCAATGGTTTGTGTAAGCAAGGAGCAACAGTTGCGTAAGCAAGTGTGGACCTGATAGGTCAGTAAGCAGTAGTAGTAATAGGTGGACCTGCATAACAACTGCATAGCAAGTAAACAGCACTGAGTTAGGGGTAAGCCAGCCAGACATGAATAGCCAAATCAAGGTGACAAACTCTGAGGATTTTCAGCAGCGAAGACAGGATGTAGAACAAAATTAATTAACCACATAGGCCACGACCCCCCAAACACCTCCCAGTCCCCGCCGTAGGACAAACAAGGAAGCGATGAAAGACCGAGAACCACATGCAGATATAAAAGCTAATTTAATGGCCTCAGCAGGAGCTTCAGCTAACCTCAGAGTAAACAAGGTACAATTACAATAGGAATGGGTGTAAACAATGCAGCAGCAGGAAGCAAGTAGGCCTGTATAGCAGTAGTAAATAAATGAGTACACTGAGTTGTAAGTGCAAATAAAGGAGGCATAATGCTCTTAAGCATTGTCAAACAGGCAGTGCAATGATATTGCAGCAATGAGGTAAGTAGAACAAGCATGAGTAAGCTGTATAGCTAGGTTCAAGTAATCTGAGTCAGGTGAAAGCAATAAAATATGCCACATGGACCAGCTATAGTTGAGTAACTGAAAGCTAGCATTATGAGCTCTGAATAGCAGTATGCTAGGAGCCTAGAAAAGCCCCCCCAAAAAGGAAGGAAGCATACACAACCGAAGGCAAATACAAACCAAAGCAGGAAATCAAACACAGAAGCCCTGCAGAGACAAGCGGGGTGGGGGGGGGGCCTCCAACCAGGGAGGCCCAACCAACTCAGGGAACAAACCAGCAGGGCCTTCAGCTGCAAAGACAAAATGCTTCACAGTGAGGCTGAGAGGAACTGCTTATATAGCTCAGGAAGTGGGAGTGGCTGGCTGCTTGGTCACCGAACTACAGGCAAAGCCTTTCAATTGGGTTACACCTCTTATCTTAGGGTAACCCGTGATGTGGGAAGTGCCTGTAGTACGACATCGAGTAACTAGCGCTTATGGGCGAAGCCGAATGGCGATAGGGAGGTAGAGGCGACGGATGTGGGGGGGTGAATCTGGCGACAGAATGCCGCTATATGTACACGCGTGTGCGGGGGGAGCAAGCACGGTGAACATGGGTTGGGAGGAGGCAGAGGGGATGTAGGGGGTGGCACTGCGGTGGGTTGCCTAGCTGCATCGGGGGTTGGCCTGTGGTTGCAGTGGGTAAGGTACCAGGTTCAGGTCTGGGCACTGGTGCAAATTTATTGCGCCTGGCCCAAAACTTTATTTTTCATGCTTTCCCCCCAACATGCACTCCTCTGGAGTAGAGAATCCTCTAGTAGGGGGTGAGGGGGTCAAGAAAGCATAAAAACCTAAGTCCCTGGCGTCATTCTTCCATTCGCCGAGGATGTCAGAGCGCCGAAAATGTTTTTGCCGCTCTGACGTCGCGATAACGTGGCTCGCCTTTTGGCAGTCGCTGTTATCACATAGAACCTATCTTAGCTGCCAGGACAAAGCATGATAAATGTTATAGAAAGGCGGAAGACCTAAATTCACCTGAATTTTGGTGTACCTTCTGCAAGGCCCATGATTATTGTGTCCATTTAATTGGTATGGCCATGACCCATGATTTTAAGTCTAATTTGGCTTTTTGCAAATATAATCCAAGAAGCTACTGGAAGCAGGGTCGCGCCTGGAAATGATCTTCGGCTCAGTGTTCCTTTCCCGGTCATCAATTTTAAATAAAATAAATAAATAAAGATGTTGGAATGACTCGCTAGGGGCCCAAGTTCAAAATGTTATGTACAGTATAATGGTTGCACCGCTTACACTCCTGAGGGCACTAGCAATTTATTTAATCTTTTTTTTGCTGAGGCCCCAACCGCCCTTTTACAATGCACTATACCTTTGACATGACTCATGATGATTCTAGCTCTCCTACATGTTCTTCTCTTGTAAATAAGGTTAATCGGCTGACCCGCTGGCGCAGTGGTTGGTTTTCCACTTGCAACGCCGGCGACCCGGGTTCAGGAATGGACTCGGGTCATCGGAGGGCCGGCCGGGAGGAGAAGGATCGAGCATCCCACGACTGCTCTGCTTCTCCGGGGGAGGGTGCGGGATGCCGCTGGTGCAAGTGGGACTCCTGGTGGAGGCTAGGAGTGCCGCAAGCAGATGGCGACAACAAGGTAACCAGGGGGCGGGACGGAGGCTGTCGTCATTGCACATTCCCGCCCCCCAGAGGGAAGAAAAAAACCAAGCCTGCCTCCTCTCTGCCTATATGGCGCTCTCTCATTGGCTGCAATCGGCTCCCCATGCCAACTCCTGCCCTATCCCATTGTTCGTGGCACCTTAAGGGGGGGCCATGTCTCCACCCTGGGGGGTAATCCAGGGGGTCCTGGGAGAACGGCTCATGTAGGGATGCCGCACCCGAGGAGTCTGTGACTGGGCAGATGGCCGGCAGAGAGGTGAGGCGCAAAAAGAATAAATAGAAAAAAAAAAAGTAAATAAGGTTAATCCATGATTTTATTTTAAAACTGTAGAACCAGGGGCTGTACATCTCCTGATCTCTAAAATACAGGTTGACACTGCAGGAGGCCCTGATAAACTTAACAATGTTTTTCTTAAGGTGGGTGCTTAGGTTATCATTCCCTCTTGCTTCCTTAGCTAATGTGCCTTTATGTTCACAGGTTTTAGATGGCAAGTGATAGCTTCCACCTGTTGTCGTCTTGCACATTCTTTTATGCAGATTTTAAAGATTATTATTATGTTTAGCGTGTCGGGGTTGATTGTGAGATCTGAGTAGAGAAATGGCTAGCAGAATCTAATGCCTGTTAACAAGTTTTCGTTTTTTTTTTTTACTTTCTTTTTATGCTTCCCCTTTCACTGATGTGAGTCTATCTTAGGGTTTCTGGGTGTCCCTAACCCTGTCTCCCCCTCTCATCCCCTAGAGCTATCCCCTTTCTGTGGTAGAGGACTTCGGGCTGAACCAGTTCCCTCAGTAAGCATTCCATGGTGCTCCCGGGGTGTGCCTAGGTCACTGGGGTTCAGGGTCTGCAGGCTGCCCAAAGCTGTTATAGGGTTCGGCTTCTTTTTCCTTTATTTCCCCATTACAGGGATGCTGGGAAATGGGCAGGATCACACATAGCATGCATGTCCATCTAGCCAATCCACAGTCCCCAGCCCCAGAACTGCACTGCTGCCTGCCCCTGCCATCTGCAGTCATCCAGCTGATGGCTGCACAGCAGTGATGATCCCCCCCCCAGGAGGAGGAGAGTGTCCTGTCGGATGCTCAATCCTCCTTCCTGACTAGCTCATACCCAAACTCTGGTCACTGGTGTCGCAAGCAGTAGCACTACCTCTGCACTGATGGGCTGGCTTAAAGAGATTTTTTTAAACAGCTCACCTCTTCTGAAGGACTTACATACCCAAAATACTTTGCACATGGTTTTAGGCAGTAAGCAATGGCTTCCATCTATTGTTGACCTGTACAGGGGCATTACGATATCCCTTGATCGACTTATGAAGTTATAACTTTTTTCCCTATTTCCAACATACATTTATTCTAACCCTGTTGTTTTCCATGCGATCCACATTCTTAGGCAGCGTTGTTTGTTTGTTCTTAAAGGTACAAGGACTAACAAAACAATTGCTTCAGATTCCCACAACTGCATATATTATTCCATAGGGTCAGTAAATACGTGCAATCCCAAAGATGAAAGAAATTAACAGAAAGAGTCTGTATCCAAAGCAATGATGCATAAATGAAACTGTATACAAGGAGACAAAAACCCTATCATGTCTACCGATGCAGAAAAATACAAAAAGGTACAATAAACCATCAGGGGGGCTAGTTGGCAATGGAACAGATCATTGTAATTACAATATGTTGGCAGTCCATTGTGGGACAAACTAAAAGAACACTCAGACTGTGGATAGCAGAGCACAGAACTGCAATTAGGACACACAGTGGGGAATGTGTTACAGAAAAGTACTCCAGAGACACTAACCATGGCCCCCTTCGTCTCTTGGATTATACGGGACAGAGAAAGTCAGAATGCAACTGTGTGCCTGGAATTGTCATACTCTTCTCCTGAAAAGAAAAACATTTGTCTCTGGAGTCATATGGGTTAAGAAAGAAATGTAGCCTGTAGCTGCTATTCCTGTGATATTTTATGGATTTATTTATTTATTTAGAATTTTGCAACACTAGGACAGCCTCATTTCAGTGAAGCACGTATTTTTGAGAGGGTTATTGGGGACTGATATTACAGTTAAATAATTAGAAATGATCTGTCCTGATTGCTGCAACGTTGGTGCATGCAGCATTTCTTCGTTTGTTTGCCATCTTGTATCTCTCTCCTATAAACTAATGCTAAACTTTGACCAGAGTATTAGCTACGAAGGTGGAAAAAGCAGTTCAGTTTAGGTTAGATTTTTTAAGCAGAGGTCTTCAGCGATAATGTGAGGAAACTGCTGCATTTAACATGGAGGGTACAGGGGAATAATTGTGAACTGCCTTATCCTTTGATGCAGCATTTGACAGGGTTAAATGAGAGTATCTTTTTCAGACTTGGGAGGCTTATGGGTTTGGATCCCATTTTACAAGTATGGTGCGTCTCTTTTCTTTGAATTTGATATCAGTGGTAACCTGTGATGGACACATTACTAAGATTCTTGTTTGGACTAAGGGACTAGATTAGGCTGCCCCTTTTCTCTCCAGTTTGTTTTGATACCGGAACCACTGGCAGATATGATATGGGAGGTCTGCATTACAAATGACATTGGGTGAGATAGTGGTAGCATAAAGCACAGCTTTACACAGATGATACAATCCGTTCTCTCTTGAGTTAATGAACCAAGTCGGCAATCTCAAGTTATTAAGTTAGTGAAGGGCATCACAGCTGTTACTACTGTGCTATCATGCTAAATGTTGAGCAGAGTTAGATGGGTCCACAGCAAACTCCAATAATTAAGTGCTTCCTGAATAAATTACTGTTCCACCCTAGACTCAAACTCTTTCATTCTTTGAAGGACTGTCTGTCCATTCTTTAAGGACCTCAATCATATGGGAGCATTTTCTGAGTTATGAATGGAGCAGATATTCACCTCCATTAAAATTGGCATAAAAATGGGTATTTCAAAACACCTTAGTACCCGATCCACAATGAAGGCCTGGATACATGTCAGGTGAGACTATCTGTGTGTGTAACAAGCATGCCCGTGAATTTTGGCACACATGGCCAAATCCATAACCCCGGACCCTCTACAGTGGGTGCTGAAAGAGAGAAACACACAGGTGCTGGGGGCATCCCTGGAGGGGCAGACCCAGACCAGTTGGATACCTGGGCTATCACCTGAGGGGAGAACCCCTGTTCCACATAGAGTACAGGATTTTAGGATATGCAGCCATATCCCCATATATGGAAATCAATCTGAAAACAAAACTCTTCAGCCCTCCATGTCGTGTGGGAAGGCTAGGAACAACAGCTGAGGGGAGAGCAATCTGGCCCCACAAGGCTCCAATTGGGAGCAGGAAGGGCAAACAAATGTTAATGCAGGGTCCCACTGGCAAATTATTACCACCATGTGCACCATCTCCACACTGTGGAATGTGATTTTGAAATCACTGGGAGTGCAAACAAGTCCCCAAGCCTGCCACCAAATCTGATTGACCACATACAGTATTGAGCAGATCAGGGCAGGCCTCTACAGGGGGCATACAGAGAGCTGTGGATGTGTGGAGGTCACCGCATGTACGGAGAAGGACCTCTGCACAACTACAGTCCCGATACACACCCCTGCGCATGTGTGGATGGACACCAGGGCCCTTACTGGATCAAGTGCTTCAATTCTGTCCTTGCAGCTTAGATCAGATTGAAACTCTATTATTATCTGCTAGTATGTCATTTTTTTGTTGAATTCAGGGATAGATACTATATCTGAGTCATATTATGACAAACTCCTGGTAGATTTCTCACATTTTTGTATTTGCTGAAAGGTCAAGATTCTTCATTTGTAAATCCAGTTGCCAATTTTGCTGTAAACAATAAAAAAGTAAGGAAGTCCAAATGAGATTTTAGTAAATGTCAGTGTTTTTGGTATTTACATTTTCTTTCTGGGGGGAGAACAGAAATCACAGGGGAGGAAAGATCATGGGATGTAATAACTGTGGAGGGGCAGTATTCATGGACACTCTGTGGAGGATGGGGGTGCCCAGTCTTTATAAGGCTGTGGAGGCTAGAGAAAGAAGTACTAAGGCTAATGGAGGAAGTGTCAAAGATGATGAAGGAGCATATTAGGTCTGGAGGAAAAGGGAACGTGGAAAGCATAAGGGACATCCAGGGAAAGAAAAAAGATGGGGGAGATAAGAGTGACAGAGGGTGGTCAGGACAAGGGGGCAGGGAGGGTGACACAGGTACAGGAAACAGACGCGCAAGGTGAATAAGAGAAGGAGTACAGGGATATGGTAACACAGTAAGCTCAGATGGGGGCTGATCTCTAACAGAGGGGTCAAAGGAGGGGAAGGAGGATGGGGAAGTGCGGTCCGAGGGTACAAAGAACAAAATGGCTGGGGAGGGTGATGGAGAAATAGGTGTATTGGGGCAAGAAGGGTTGAGTGCGGTGGAGAACACGGAGGAGAAACAGTGACATAGGAGGGAACATTGTGCAGGAGGAAGAAGGATAGGACACAGGGAAAATGGGGAGGGGAGGAAGGGAGGCGTCTTGGTGATGGGAGACTCGATACTAAGAGAGGTCAGGTGGGGCAGCAAAGGGGAGAGGCACAATAGAATATGGGTGGAAGTCATGCCAGGAATGAAGGCAGAAAGGGTGTGGCAATCAATGCTAAGGTATGCAAGTAGGGGAAGGGAAAGGCCTCATCTAATAATACACCTGGGGATGAATGACCTGGCTGATGGGACACTAGGGGAGGTGAAGAGGAGGTCTGAGGAAGTGGGACCTCTGTATGAGGGAGTGGGCAGATCTGTCACCTCCTCAGAGGTACTTCCCCTTCCCAAGGAAGGTATAACCCCCTACAAATGGGGGTTCCCGAAAAGTCTTCCTCGAGCTTACCTAAATGCTCACTGCCAGGCTGGTGTCCTGCGTTTTAGCAGTTTAAATGTGATTGCCAGAGTGCCTGTATAGCCTCTGTGTACTGTCTCTTTAAAAGCTGCCTGGATTGCAGTCATAAGTAATATGAGATGGAGCTCTGTTGAAAGATGTAACTATTTGCTGAAAATCATTTAAAGTGATAATGATAATGTAGTTTGTCTAACCTGCCTTGTTTGCAGCAAGGACTGTTTTGTTTATCTCCACTATCTTGGTCATGGACTGTGAATTGGACCAATCAGTACTGGTGGGACCTAAAACGGAGCTGGACTACAGGAGCTGTCTGGAGTCAAAATCTGTAAGAATTGTAGTTTTGGGCTTTTTGCGCCTTTTTGCACCTGAAGGGGGAGCCTTTGTTGTGACTGACAAGAGGATCAGCCAACCGACCTTTTTGGATCTTGGGGAATTTCCCAGGCTGCTGCAGCTAGTTTCAGTTTTGAGCTGAGAAGTGAAGAAGTGACAGCTCAAGTGATTTTGAGCAGCAGTTCTGTGTAGTTTTGCATGGGAGAACTGTGAAAGGGCTGAGTTTGGCCTGCCTGTCTGCCTGCTGTCCCTGACAGGGAAAATAGAGTTTATTCGGACTGAATCCGAGTTGTGAGGACTATTTAAGCCACTGGACTGTGACCAGGCTTTAACCTGAAGTAGACCGAAGATTTACGGAATGCGATCGGCCTGTCAGGATTTCCAGCTGCTTTTGAATCCCCGGTTTGTGCAGAGACTTTGCGATTGTGACCGGAGAGCGGTTTCCTGGTACAGCAGAATTTCCTTACATGTAAATGTGCTGTGTATTGAAATGGTCGTGATTTGATTCCCCA
Source organism: Neoceratodus forsteri (assembly GCA_016271365.2). Classification (NCBI taxonomy): domain Eukaryota; kingdom Metazoa; phylum Chordata; order Ceratodontiformes; family Ceratodontidae; genus Neoceratodus; species Neoceratodus forsteri. The sequence continues at coordinate 1,689,028,146 of CM057450.1, read as the reverse complement.
CTGTGTGAACTGTGTTCTGCTTGCTGGAAGCTTTATCCAGCATAATCAGACTGAATCTGCGTTCATCTCCATTCGGCCTGGGCCATGCCATGCTGGCACTGCCAGACTACCCCACTGCACAGAGAAAGCCACTGATGATAGACCTGCCTGGGGATCAGCCCCCTGCTCCACACTTGAACAGGAATGATGCCTCGGCGAATCATGTGGGCCCTGCTTCTCCTGGTACTCCAGATTAACCACCTGCTGTCTCGATTTTCATCCAGCCTGTGTCCAGTCTTGGGTATCATGAGTAATCATCAGGTTAGCTCCATGAAACAACAGCCTAATCTAAAAGTATGTCATCTGATTGTCTTGTTGTTTTCTTTTCACGAACTGAGCCCTCTGGCTCCGGATTACAAATAGTGTGTGTTGTGCATGTTGTTTTCTTCCATCACAGGGCCTCAACCAGTTGCAACGTTCCTGGCTAGTCCACCATTCTCCATCTGGGTACCCAGAGTGTGTGACTGTTTATGGACCCTGAAGTGCATGAATAACTGTTTGATTGATAGAGCCTTTAAGTAAATTAACCTGATTACGCCCCTCCCTTGTTCAAGACCCTTAAATAAATCAGATCTAACTCTTTTTTGCATTTACCCTGACTGTGGTTTCAGTTTGTGCAAGAGTACTGTACTGCAGTTATTTGCTGTGTATAACCTTGTTTTACAGGGGGTTCCCAGGGCCAGGCTAGAGGAAAACTCTGCTGGTAAGTGCAAACAGTGTGGGTACTTGCGTGGTGTATCAGGGGTATGGTGAAAGTGATTATTGTGTTTTGTTCCGGCCACTAGTAAGGAAAGAAGGAGGGTTACAGTGTCCCGGAGGGCTGTGCCCAGGTTAGCTTGACCACTACCAACCCTGACCTCTGGGTGGAGGCACCCGTTTCAGAACTCAGACCCCTTAACCTGCTACTAGCCAAGCAGGCAGGGGTAGTAGACCTTGGGATAGTGCCACCTAGGGGTTACACAAGTATGGCAAGAAAAGGGAGAATTCAAGAGTTTAATGAATGGCTGGGGACCTGGTGTCGGGAAAAGGGGTATGGGCTTGTAGGATGGGGGGGGGGGACCCTGGTAGAACAGCAGTCTGTAAGCAAAAGATAGACTGCACCTAAATGAGGAGGGAAAAATGTACTGAAGGCAAGGATAGGGAAGCACATTGAGGAGCATTTAAACCGGGGGGGGGGTAGCAGGATGGATGGAGGAGTTCAGAGGCCTAGTGATGTGAAACCAAATGTGCTTACCTCCCCGTGATAGCAAGGTAAAGAAGAAGGCAACTACTAAGGGAGCGGAGATAAGGGGAGAGAGGTGGGGGGTAGAGACAAGGGATGGAGGGTGGTAACACTAAATGCTAGGAGTCAGGGGAGTAAGGAGGTGGAACTACAGGCTCTCCTGGAGGAAGGGGGAGTGGATTTGGCAGCTATAACCGAGACATGGGCCATGGAAATCCACAACTGGAACATGACGGTTCTGGGGTACAGATTACACTGGAAGGATAGGGACAAGGGGAAGAGGGGGGGTTGCACTGTACGTAAATGAGGGAGTAAAATGTGTAAGGGAGGAGGGAGATAAGGGAGATACAGAAACACTGTGGATGCAACTACAGGATCCTAAAAATAGATCACTAAGACTGGGGGTGGTGTACAGGCCACCCTCTCAATCTGAAGGGATGGACAGGGTACTGGCAGAACAGATCAGGAGGAACTGCGGGACGGGGGGATGGTGATAGTAGGGGACTTCAACCTGCCTGTGGTGGAGTGGGACATACCTACCACAAAGAACAGAAGGGAGCAGGTAATGCTGGATGCTTTCCAGGAAAGCTTTTTAGTACAGTTGGTCAAGGAATTAACTAGGGTTGTCCTGTATCTAGGCAAGGCAAGGCAAATTTATTTAAAAGACGCCCAATCCCGGAGGCTCTGGGCACCGTACAAAATTTTAAATAGCATTATACACAAAAGACATTTATACAAAATAAAATATAATAAATCACAAACTATAAAATAAATCCTACTCTAAACATCAAATGCTTGTGAAAATAGGAGTGTCTTCAGGCGAGCCTGTAAAATATCTACAGTGGGGGCCTCTCTGACCAAAGCTGGTAAAGAATTTCCATAGAACGGGAGCCGCAACACTAAAGGCTCTGTCGCCAGCTGATTTAAGCCTCGTTCTAGGAACGGTCAGGAAACCACCACTGAAGGATCGGAGAGGGCGGATAGAGGGAGTAGGTGTCAGGAGGACTGACAGGTAACCAGAGCCCTGCTCGTATAGGGCCTTATAGGTGAGAAGACCCACCTTAAAGAGGATTCTCCACCTAGACTTCAGTAAGGCCTTCAATTCAGTACTGCATGGGAGATTTGGAAGCAAGCTTCAGGGTACAGGAGCAGGAGCAAAACTGGTGGGGTGGATGGAGAACTGGCTAAAAGACAGGCTGCAGAGGCCGGTGGTAGGTGGGGAATACTCATCCCCTAAGCCTGTGACAAGTGGTGTTCCACAGGGGTTGGTGTTGGGCCCAGTACTGTTTGGCATATTTATTGCAGATGTCTCGGAGGGCATCAGCAGCAAAATCAGCCTATTTGTGAATGACACCAAGATGGGAGCAGTGATGAACGACCAGGTTGGGTGGCGGGGGCTACAGGAGGATCTGGCAAGGCTGGAGGCATGGTCTGACAGATGGCAGCTGGTGTTCAATGCAAAAAAATGCAAGGTGCTGCACTTCAGAACATAAAATCCAAGGAGAAGTTACCATCGGGGGGAGGGTGCGTCTGGAGGTAACAGAAGAGGAGAAGGATCTGGGGGTGCTCATCATGGGAGCAATGAACAATTCTGCGCAATGCAGAAAGGCAGCAGCAATGGGCAACAAAATGCTGGGGTGCATTGCAAGGGGTATTACCATGAGAAGAAGGGAGGTTATACTACCATTATACAGATCGTTGGTTAGACCCCACCTGGAATACTGTGTACAGTACTGGTGCCTGTACCTACAAAAGGACATTAGGCTGCTGAAGGGAGTGCAGCGTAGGGCACCAAAGATGATTCAGAGCCTGGGAGAATTGCCATATGAGGTCAGACTAAGAGAGTTAAAAATGTACACACTTGAGGGAGGAGGGATGGGGGAACATGATTGAGACCTTCAGATACATGAAAGGGATAATCAAAACAGACACAGAGGGTCTATTCAGGAGGAGGGTGGGGAGAGACACCAAGGGCCATGAGATGAAATTGGAGGGGGGTAGATTCAGAAGGGAGGTGAGGAGGCATTTCTTTATGGAGAGGGTGGTGGCAAAGTGGAATGCACTACCAGCTGAGGCAGTGGCATGTAACACAGTGGAATGCTTCAAGAAGGGTTGGGACAGGGCAAAGGGGGAGGGTACAGGGAGGGAAGGGGAGTGGGGGTGGGGCAGCTGCTTAATAGGAAGCTAGCTGCAGTCTTAAGCAGCCTAGCTAGACCAGGATGGCCTTTTGCTGCTGGCAACTTTTGTATGTTCATATATTCTGCTTTTCCCAGGTCCCATGATTTGTTTTCAGATATTATTATATGTTCTTTTTTGTTATATAATTGTTGATGTTCAAATTGTATGTCAGATACGTGTATGTACTTGAACTTTGTCATCAAACTGACTAACAGCTTTTGGTAAATGCCAAATAAAATGAACTTGAATAAATGAGGAGTAAGCAAAATCTCACTGTAGTCAAAATACAACTACATCTAGAAAGATGGAGCAAACTGTCGGCCCACTGGCACAGCGGTAGCACTACCGCTTGCGATGCTGGCGATCCGGGTTCATGAGTGAGCCCAGTGTGCCAGAGGGCTGGCCGGAGGGGGGAGGTTGGATAGGCGTCCCAGGGACAGGTCTCCAGCTTTGAGGGGAGAGGGTTGGTGGTGTCTGGCGCTTGAGTGACACCCGGTGGAGATATCTATGCCAGGACCACACAGAAGAGGTAAGGCAGTGGTGAACATCTGTGGAGCATGCGGAAGCACACATGCCCATGCACTGACGTCATTGTGCATCCATGCCTAGGGGAAAACAAAGGAGAAACACTGTGCTCTGCACAGAGTGAAGTCCTCCAACCCAGTGCTGAATGATGCTGCAGTCAGCCCCAGGGCTGATCATGTTAGATTTTGATCTCTCCCTCGAGGGCCCTGCCGTGGGGTTTAAATTCTGGGTGGCTGCTGAGGGATGCTGGTGTTGGGCATGGAGGCACTGAGTCAGGGAATATCCCCGCCAGAAGCATGGAGCATAAATAGAAGGGGGGAAATGGAGCAAACTGCAACTTTCATTATGAGGAAGGGTGATCACCATTATAGTGCTTGTGACATGATGGGTGCATTTGTTTTCTTTTGTGCAAGCACTCCAAGCCTTGGAGAGGTACCTTTTATAAATAAAGATACCATACCATACCATTTCATGCCATGCCAATTCATACCATACTATGCCATGCCATACTATACCATAGCATACCACACCATGCCACGCCACACCACGCCAGACCACACCAGACCACACCACACCACGCCATGCCATGCCACGCCATGCCAGACCACACCACACCACACCACACTACACCTTACAACTGACAATATTTTTTATCAGTGCTACCATTAGGAGTCTACTTCTAATATTTATAAGGAAATAGCTTGGCTCTGAATTATTTTCAGTGGTGTGGAAAGAGAGGGCAAATCAAACTATCAAAGTTGCAAGGGAGCACAAGTAAGGGACATCTGAGTGTACATAGAAACATAGAAACATAGAATTTGACGGCAGATAAGGACCGCTTGGCCCACCCAGTCTGCCCATTTCCCTACCTACTGGATAAGCTGCAGATCCTAGTTAACCAGCAGCCTACTTCTTCCTACCCCCACCCCCCAGAACTGCCTTATGACTATCCCATGCATGCTTGAATTCCACCACTGACTTTGACTCCACAACCTCCTCCGGAAGGCCGTTCCATGCATCCACAACCCTCTCTGTGAAAAAATACTCCTAAAATTACCTCTGAGCCGCCCCCCATCTTCAAATTGTGCCCTCTTGTTCTTGCACACCTCTTTTTTTGAAAGATGCTACCCTCTTGGACTTTGTTGATTCCCTTGAGGTACTTGAAAGTTTCTATCATGTCCCCTCTCCCTCCTTTCCTCGAGGCTATACATAATAAGCTCTTTAAGTCTCTCTTCATATGTCTTCCGGTGCAGACCCTGCACCATTTTATGCCCTCTCTGAACAGCTTCCATCCTGTCTATGTCTTTGCAGAGATTGGGTCTCAGAACTGCACACAGTACTCAGATGGGGTCTCACCAGCTGTCTGTACAGAGGATAATAACTTCCTGCTTTCTGGTGATGCCTCTCCATGCATCCCAGTATCCCCCCAGCCCTCCTTGCTGCCCTCTCACATTGCTTGCCCATCTTTAGGTCATCTGATATGACTACCTCCAGGTCCCTCTCCATTTTTGTTGTTGTTAGTATCTCACCCCCCATTGTGTACTCTTCCCCTGGGTTTTGGTTTCCCAGGTGCATTACCTTGCACTTCTTAGCATTGAATCTAAGCTGCCATACATTTGACCATTCCTCTAACCTTGCCAAGTCCCTTCTCATCCTTTCCACCCCACCCTGTGCATCAACTCTGTTGCAGATCTTAGTGTCATCTGCAAAGAGACATACTTTTCCTTCCAGTCCTTCTGCAATGTCGCTTATAAAGACATTGAAGAGGACCAGTCCTAATACTGAACCCTGCGGTAGCCCACTAGTAACCCTCCTTTCTTCTGAGTAGACTCCATTTACTATTACTCTCTGTGTCCTATTCTCCAGCCAATTCTTTACCCAGGCTGTCATCTTGGGACCCATTCCCAGGCTGGCTAACTGTATATTAATCTTTTGTGTGGGACTGTGTCAAATGCCTTGCTAAAGTCTAGGTGAGCCATGTCACTGGCCCTCCTGATCTACTACTTTGGTCACCCAGTCAAAGAAATCCATCAGATTCGTCTGGCATGACCTTCCCGCTGTGAATCCATGCTGCCTAGGGTCCTGTGCCCCTCTGGCCTCTAGATACTCGACAATTCTTTTCTTTAGAAGTGATTCCATCATTTTCCCTATCACTGAGGTTAAACTAAGAGGTCTATAGTTTCCTGCTTCTGCCTTGCTCCCACTTTTGTGAAGGGGAATCACATCTGCCCTCCTCCAGTCTCGGGTACCACCCCATCCTCCCATGATTTGTTAAAAGAGTAGTCAGTGGTGTCACTAGTTCTACCCTTAGTTCTTTTAGAATTCTGGGATGAATCCCATCAGGCCCCATTACTTTGTCCACCTTCAGTTTTAAGAGTTCTTTCAGAACCCTTTCTTCTGTAAATGGCGGTATCAACTTCTGTATCCAGCTGTTACTACTGTTTGTTTTATGTACCTCCCTCTTCCTTTGTAAATACTGAGCAAAATATTTGTTTAGTATCTCTGCCTTTTCACAGTCTCCCTCTGCCCACCCTCCCTCCCTTTATTAAGCCTCACTATCTCTCCTTGGTCTTCCTTCGCTCCCTGATGTACCTATAAAGGTTTTATCCCTTCTTAACTGAGTTGGCTATCTTTTCCTCGGTTTGGGCCTTTGCTATTCTGACTGCCTTCCCAGCCTCCTTTTCTTTAACTGATACAGTTCTCTGTCCTGCTCCTTCTGTGATTCCTTGTACTTCCTGAATGCTTTCTTTTCTCTTGAACCTTCACTACCACTTCCTTGAGAACCATAGTGGTTTCTTACATCGTCTTGTTTTGTTTATTTGCTTCACACAAAGGCTCGTTACCTCTGTGATGGCAGTTTTATTATTCCCATTGTTCTTCCACCCCTCCTTCCTGCCCATTTGCTAGTGCATTCCTTAGGCACTCACCCATTTTGCCAAAGTCAGCCCTCCTAAAGTCCAGTACTTTTGTCTTTGTATGGCTTGACTCTATTGCTGTGTTATTGTGAACCATACTGTTCGATGGTCGCTAGTTCCCAGATGGCTACCACTTCTACATCTGTAATCCTCTCCATCTCCATTTGAGAGAATCAAGTCTAATATTGCTCCCTCTCGAGTGGGCTCCAGTACTAGTTGTCTAAGGCATGCCCCTGTAGGACATCTAGAATAACTGCACTCTTATGGCAGCTGCAACTGCACTCCAGTTAACATCTGGCATATTCAGATCACCCATCAGCAATATCTCCCTTTTTCTGCCATTCTAAGTATACTTTCTATCATTTCCCTGTCCATTCCTCCCCTGAAAGGTCTGTACTCTAACCCCTGTGCAGATTGTGGTGCCATTGCCTGTCTCAAATTACCCACAGTGCTTCTTCTCCTCCCTGTTTACCCTTTTGTTCTGTTGCTTTTATTCCTTCCCTTATGTAAAGAACTACTCCTCCTCCTCTTTTACCCTCCTGTCCCTCCTGTAGACAGTGTATCCTGGTATGTTTATGTCCCAGTCATGGTTTTGTGTACCATGTTTCTGTGACTGCCACGATATCCAGATGTTCCTTCTCCATCAAGGCCACTAATTCAGAAGCTTGTTACCCAGACTACGGGCATTAGTACTCATTGCTCTCCATTTTTGATGGCTTTACCTTCTGTTGCAGCATCCCCACTGACCGCTCTACCTCAGTCTTTTCTCATTTAGTACCCTGTTTTGTAGGAGAGGCTGGGATTTTCCTGCTGCTTGTCAGTGCCTCCCCTTGACTAGTTTAAAGCTTGCCAATGAAGCATTTAAACCGATTGCTCAAAAGACTTGTTCCCTTCCTGGACAGATGCAGACCATCCCGCCAGTATAGGCTGGTGTCCCTCCAGGTGAAACCCCAGTCCCCAATGAAGCCAAACCCCTGTGCTCCGCACCATTTTTTCAACCATTCATTAAACTGCATGGTGCCAATTGCCCTCGCCTCCCCCATGCTTTTGACAGGCAGCACCTCTGAGAAGGATACTGTATGTGCTACTCGTCTTAGGTCCCTCCCCAACTCTGCAATGTCCTCCTGCACTGCTCTAATCTCATGAATACAGAGCATGTTCCTTTATTATTTCACCCATGCTTTGTGCCAGCTTATGAAGACTTTACTAGACCACCCCAGAGAGCACATCTGGGTGCACATGAAACATACTTGCAGTATATATGCAATGAAGTATAATTGATTAAGGATTTTCTGTGTATTAAGGAGGAAATTCTTATGTGTATTTGTATTTTATTTTTTCTGTCTAATTGTTATATTGATAAGTAGTTTATCTTTTTTATCGGTGACACGTTGTAAGCTTGACACCTGAAATTTTCATTGACTAAGATACCATTGTAAATGAGTGATTTGTTCAATGGTTATTATTCAAAATAAAATAAAAGGAAATTAAATGAACCTGAAGGAGGATGAGACTTGCCCCTGCAGAGTGCTGGAACACACACATATCACTGACATAAGCACCGAGGCAGAGCCAATCCAATCCTGATCTTTGAAAGACCATGTAGAGTCCATACAAGCTACAGAATAAATTCATATAAAATTCTTGTCTCCCCTGTTTGCTACAACCCACACATCAGAAAAGAGGAACCATCACTGCTTGAGAACCATGAGTGTGTTCAGGCATTAACACCCTGAGAGGCGTATACAGTGGCAGGTGTCTCCTACCATTTACACAGTGTAAGACATACTGTATTAGCAGTGATGCACATCTTTACTGCCAGCTGCAGCTCTGTGCCTGTTTGTAAAAGAGTGGAGCTCATGGCTTGGTATTCTGAGGGAGTCACCTGCTGCACATGAGGACATTTTTTGCTTGCTTTTTCTACGTGTTGGGGCCACCTGCCTTGGCACTGCCATTACAACTCCTGCTCTGACATCACTGAACCAGACCAGACCTCTTCCTCCTGCAGCAGCCACCCCATAATGTCCCGGTGACTTCCTCTTCTCGTGCTGGTGGGCTTCTTGACTCTTCCTCCAGGCTCCAACATGGGGTGGGGACTACTAGAACTAATGGCAGACCACTGGAGTAATGGTTATTCAAAGTCTTCATTCTAGCATGTCTTCTATCACTTTTCACCCTTTAATTTCTCCCTTATGGGACTGGCCCCACCATACCTAACCTTTAGGTGCAGGGGCTGGAAGTCATTGGTCATGCATAATATCAAAGTTACACTTCTAATAACTAAAGGAGTCACTTGAGGGGAAGGGCAGTGGTCATTCTCCCCCAGTGCTAAATGTGTTGCCTCCACAATGCACTCAACTACTCTGACCTAGTGTGGGAGTCAAGCTTGAAACATGAAACTAGGTCTCTTGCATGGTAGTGTAATGTGTTACCCGCTGTATCATCAGGCCTAGCTGCCATAGATGGGTTTGTAACTTTCGGCATATTTCCACATCAGGAATGTACTTGCTTATTATGTAGTGTTGTTGGATCAAACTGACCCAGGGACACAATGCCTAAGGCACAGGAGGAGGACTGACTTGAATACAAGTTTACAGATGATCAACTGGCCTCAATGCTGTTAGCATTGCACCCCTTCTGTCTGGGAGCCCTGGCTGTAACTTCTGCCCTCGCTCTGGAAACATGCTGTTGTTATCACCCAATGTAAAGTTGGCCCCACTTACTCTCCTGGGAATTATAGACCAAGCTTCCTACTCCCAGTAGTCTCTAAAATCCTTGATAGACTGGTTGCAGTATAGTCATCCAGCTTCTATTCCAGGGCTTATTTCTTTTCTAACTTCCAGTCTGGGTTTCAGCCAGCCCAATTAACCTCCACCGCTTTACTAGACTTACTGACATCCTCTCCAAAATGGATAATGGCTTTCCAAGCAGTGTGATACTCTTTGACTGTGCACAGTCCTTTGATATGGTTGATCATTCATTTCTTCTCACTAAACTCTCGGCCTCTGGTATCATCAGTCTGTCTTTACTCTGGTTCTTTTCATACCTTTCAGGCTGCTCCCAGTCTATTTCATGGGATCATCACCCTCTGATCCTCGACAAGTTTGTATGGGTGTCCTCCAAGGCACATATTTGGTCCACTCACTATTCAATATTTTTGTCAGTGACCTCTCTCGTTGTCCAATCCTATGATATGCATATGTATGACAATGACACCATCCTGTATACAACTGGTGAAAATACAACTGCTATCACTTATCCTTTTCAGTCATATTTCAATATTTTCTCAAACTGGTTTGCAGGAAATCATTTAGCACACAATCAGAATAAAATGTTCTCCATAGTGTTTAGCACCAAGAAAAGTTTGGTAGGTTGCCCAAGCCTGGCCATTAAAACTACAGATGGAAATACTTTAAGAACTGTAACTAAATATATTGTATTATACTGGATAAATCCTTAGAGTTCTCATTCCATATTCAGTCCCTGGCTTAAAGATCCTACAAAAAACTAGGTGCCTTATACATGGTAACTGACTGTCTCTTCCGGTATGAGAAGTGCCTTGTCGGCATGATGCTCTTACCTATGGCTGATTTTGGTGTTGTAATTTATGCCGCTGTTCCAAAGTGTCAACTATCCAAATGAGATAAAGCAAAGTAAACATCTGCCAATCGGAGACTGGGTTCATCGTGACAGTTGCAAAGCCAGTACAAAAAAGTAACGGAACTCGCCCCCAGCAAAAGTAGAAACCGATGTCCACAAGAATTCAAATGAGCTTTTATCATCAGCTTTTATTAGTAGCGGAGTAGAAAACCACTGCAGCAGGTACAAAGTATTGACAATTCACCTGGTCGCCTTTATCAAAGTATCCAAATTAGATACTCTGTTAAACTCCCTCTGCCTTTTTATCCTCTGCTGCTCTGTCTGGACTCATCATTGCACGTTATATGACATATTGAAGTGGCACTTGCAGCATCTCGCACTCTGTGGGCTTAAGTTCTGGTTCAACATACTTTACAGTTATCTAAGCACCTTGCTCACTCCTGCTCCTCCCTTTAGCCAGAGCCCTGACTTCCACACTGGGAACAGATTCCTCATTCCTAGGTGCATGCAGAATTCTGGTCAGCTTGCCTTTCATCAGACTCCCTCATGTATGGAATAACATTGCCCTAGGACCTAGGTAAATGTCCACCCACCAGTAACATCTCTGTCATATGGTCCCTCAGGCTTTTAGTAACATCCTATTGTGACTGCCTGACTGCTTCCTGTTAATTTTTGTTGAATAGTGTAGAATATTGTAAAACTGTCATCCTCACACGTTGTAGGTTTGCACCTCTACTTGTATATGTGTTGATCCCTGTGCAGCATTTATATTACTGTATTAAATATTTTTTAACTTTGTTGTATGATAGCCCACTAGTCCCCCAAAGGTTGCATGTGTAAACAAGATTCTTACTGAAGCTGTATTTTACCTGGTGAAGCAATTTCAGCAAATACATACATTTAACCTGCCCGTCAGCTATAATGGACACTGTACTGAAGATAGAGAGCTGGTCGACACAGCAAGTGGGAATAAATATCAGATAAGGCAAATGTACAGGTTTAAAACACACCGTAGTGTGATATTTATTTTTCAAAAGTTAGAAAAATTATAAATGAAAACAGAAAAAATTGCAAAGAAAATCACTACTTAGTAACATCAGTAGTTTCTCATATAATACAGTCCTGAATTTTAGAGCTTCTAAGACCCTTCTCATCTGCATTCAACAGCTTGTCTGTGCAAATGGTGAGAACCTTTCCCTCCTTTTACGGCTGAGCCTCTACTGGATGAAACTGAAGTGAATTCAGCGAAGAGTTTTTATATCTTTTGGTGGGGATCACCTGACTAAGCCCTTTCTATTTTCATATCTGAACATGCCGTTATATGTCTGGACATGCTGTTTTAAAACCAAGGGAATATGTTTGTTCCAGGGGACTTCCTGGTTCAGTTAAAGGTACAGTGTATATCTCCACAGATATTGGCTCTATATCTCTGATTCATAATGACTAAGCATTTTTATAAAGCATAACACAGTTTTTTTGTTTAGCTTCATACAGTATCAGGTTTATAATGTGAATTTATGAAAATACCTTAAGGATTTTGTATAACTGCTAATCATGAAATGATTAGTTTGATATGGCTTTTGAATCATTTTTCTTTAAAGAGGCTTTATTAACTGTATTCATTCCTACTATCTAAAATAGCCTTCATGCTTTTTGTACACAAAATGCACTTATGCACTTTACACAGCACCTCTCCAGGTGTTTGACATCATTCCAGGGACTGGATGGATGGAAATGGAAAAAGAATGAAAGCAGAGAACTAGTAGGGAGTTTAGTAGGGACAGTAAAGAGCTACGCTAGGTGGCCGGCCTAGGGTGGTGGGGGGGAGAAGAAAAGCAAAGAGAAAAGTGTTAACTGTTATACAACAGAAGTTTTGGTAGTTAGGAAATAAGGAGCTAGAAAAGTGGTCCATAAGTCACCGCTGAGGGTGTAGCCTAACTCCGCCACACTGGTCTTGCGCAGGAAAATACAGTTGTGGGTGAAACAGGTTACGTTGATCTGCATGCTGTGCGACTGCCCAGTGATGTTTGATTTTGGGTAAGAATTTTAACAACCTTGAGCAAATCAGCCCCAAGCTCATTGATATGCACCTCTTCTAGCTACATTATCTTTCATGACACTTAGGGCTGCGGGATGCTAATTAAGTATTCAGATATTGGTTTAGGGTTCCCAAACTCTCACAGCCACAGTAAACGAATAATCTTAACATATGGGGAAGAGTGATCATCAGAGTCCAGATGTTACTGAAAGGCACATAATTTGGGCCTAGACTGTAGCAATACTGCTTACATAAAAGGTGTAGGGCAAGCTGAAGCTACTCATGTTAACAGCTGTGCTTTTGACAGCCACTTGGATGGCAGAGAATATAATACCCATGCTCTGTGAATTGTACTGGTTATCTGTACAGTGCAGGGTCCTCTTTAAAGTACTGATTTGTGCAAATAAAGCCCTTAAGAAGCAGCTGTCACCCTCAGGGCAGGCAACTTATGCCATGGAGCTGTCTGCCTGAGGAATTGAATAAAGCATGCTTTAGTTTTTTTTTTCTTGCAGGCATTATTAAATGTAACACCCCTCTGGGGAGAGATACTATACAGTGGGTCCCCAAGAAACACTGTTCCCTTTTCATAAGGGGTTAATTTTCCTTCCTCCGGGGGAACTGGTCAGTTTATCGGCTGAAAGCACCCCTGGAGGGTGAGTCACATTTGGGTCGAGCGGGAGAGCATGGGCCAAATGTGTCAGTTCTAAGGTGGGAGCAGGGCGATTGCCTGCTTTTGAGAACCTGCCAGTTTCTGTGTGCAGGAGGCCTAGTATGGACTCTGTTGAAGACATGGCAGTGGCAGTAAATTTTGAGACCCTGCAGGAATATGTGGGATGAGCTGGGAGAAGGAGTACCAAGTTGCTGGTTGTGACTGCCTTGGGATTCGAACCCGTGCAGAATGTGAACTGTGGTGCTAAAGATGTAAGTAGCAGGACTTCATATCCACTAGGAGAAGCCCCATGGGGCATGTGAAAGTGCCAGCATCACCTGAAAGAGCATTAGGGGGAGTTTAAAGCAGGACTACTCCCTGGGTATATGTCTCCCATATCAAGAGGAGCGCAGATGCTCCGAAATGGCTGGAATAGTTGCGGTCAGTCTGTGACAAAGGGATTGCAGTAAGCTGAGTCTGGGGCTGCAGTTCTAAATTGAGTTTTGAGGCCAGTGAACTGGGAGACATAAATGGGATCCTGCAGAGAGGAGTATAACCAGCTGAGGGGGGTTGGAAGCTGAATTGAAAGATGTAGGACTTCGGTGACGTCATGAGCGGATGAACAGCACATATGCGAGGCTCCCCTGCAGTCCGATTAAAATAACCATTTAAAATTGGCAAAACCTGCTAAAGAAATCATACAAAAACAAAACCAGCTACCAGAATGCCAAAGAAACGAGGGGCAGATAGATCAGGACCCCCCAGCCAACCTGATGGCGAGAGATCCAAACTGGAGGAGTCGGATAGCGAGGATTCACTGGTCTCATTGGCCTCCCGCCAGAGTACAGCGCAGGCCGACCGGATCCCACATGAAATCTTGCAAAGGCAAATGACCCAAATGCTCACGGAAATCCGTGAGTTCAGGAAAGAGATGCGATCTACAGTAATGGCACTGAGAACAGATTTGGGTAAACTGGAGAAGAAGCAGGAGGGAACCGAAGAACAACTTGCAGCGACAGATAAGAGAGTGGATACCGCAGAGAGAGCCATCGCTCAGCTACATACACATATCCAAGCACTGCAGGAACGTGCTGAAGATGCAGAGTGCAGAAACCGGTGTAATAATATTAGGCTGTCGGAGCTGCCGGAGGGAGAGGAGAGTACCGACTTCATTCAATACATGCAAAACCTACTGAAAGAAATCCTTCCCTTGCCAGACAATCTTACCCTGGAAATGGAGTGAGTGCACCGCACGTTGGGACCCAGACCACCAATGAGCGCCCGCCCCCAAGCGATTCTCCTCAAGTTCCTCAGACACCAAGAGAAAGAAACCATTCTATATACAGCCTGGAAACAAGGCAAGGTTTTCTACAAATCCCACCGGCTATATTTTAAGAACGACTTTGCTCCTGAAGTAATGGCCCACCAGAGGCTTTATTTCCCCGTGATGAAGGCCCTCAGAAGTGCTGGAATTCAGTTCAGATCCCTGTACCCAACAAAGCTGGTTGCCTACTTTCCAGTGGGTCCCACAGTGTTTGAATTGGCAGTGGCGAAGGAGCTACGATCTAGAAAAATTGAAGTTAATCAACAAGCTCTTCAGGCGCACTCCTATAGCAGCAAGACTAGCCAGAAAGCCTGGTCTATGGGACAGCGCAAGAGCAGGCGAAGACAGGGCGTTGAGGCCTTGCAAAGTATTGTTAGCTCCCTGAAAATGGACATCCAGAATCAGCTGGGACTCAGTTTGACAGCTCAGGACTCTAATACCTGAGGGACTTACTGCAAGTATTGTATGGAGATTGAAAGGTTGAACCTGAGTATACCTCGGGTCTGGTTACAAGAAATGTGAAATGTTGGAATATGAATGGGTGTAAAAAATGAGGGATATACTGAAATGGGGGGCAAAAGTTATAAGTTTCGATATTGGGCTCTGGGGGGTGGCAGATGGGGCTATTTACGTTTGAAAGCTGTTTCATTATACTTACAATACATACGCTGGGTCGTCTCTCTGGCTGGGTCTGGTAGGGGGAGCCCTCGTGGTTCCCGCTGATCAGAGGCGCATGGAGAGATGGCTGCAGTTACCCCTTCTTGCTTAGCTTGTGACTGGTGATGGAGGACTTGGGGCGGGAGCGGGATGATTAATGAGATCAGGGGTGAGTGTAGGCCATTGGAAATCGAGTCCCCAGCTGGGGTGTCCTGTTTTGAGCGAGGCCTCCTCCTTTGGTATGGGGGCTCTTGTGGGGAAGGGGAGTTGTGGAGGACTCGCTGGTCATAAGCATGAGGCATGTTAAAGCACCTGAATTGCACGGGATAGCTTTTCTGGCTGTTGGAGGGTTTTGGATAAAAGAGAAGTGGAGTCGGCCGGTCAGAGGATGGGTTGCGGGACTACAAAATGTGGGCCGACTGTCTGGTGAGTTACCTACCCTATGGCGGATAAGGAGTCAGCCTGGTCTGGCCCCTCGTGGCGGTACGCAGCGCTGTTTACAGCTGGGGAGGGACGGTGGATGAGAGAGTGGATTTCTGGGGTGAATCTGTATGCCTGGTCTGAGTTGGGAAGCCGATTAGACAGGCAATGGCTGCTGGAGGGACCCTTCCCGCTTCTCTGACTGTCCCCGATCTAGGGGAGGAACCACTGGAAACTTTCCAACAGCGAATGATTAGTTTTTTTTTGTTTTTTTTTCACTCTCATACCCTCTTTGTTGTTGAAACTTGCATTGGAGAGGGCCGGAAAGGCTGGAATCTGACCGCTGGCACTGGAAGGTTGGAGGGAGGGGTAGGAGCCCCAACATGCGGAATTCAGGAAAGCTGGCCGGTATTAACTCAGAGGCATGATCAGCAGGCGGTAAGGGCTGCATAGCCTTAAATTTTACATTTTAGGTAACCGGTGGTTCCCATTAACCCCAAGAGATGATGTGGGCCTGAGGCCTGCCCCCCAACCCGCATGCAAACCTTGGACAGTGAGGCAAAACCGCCCCCCCTATGAATTGCTAATAAAAACAGTTACCACACAAACTAACACAAATATTAAAGAAACCACCCTGGAAGCTGATGGGTGGGAGATTGTAGCCCGAGCGGACATTCATTCTCAGAATGGTCCGGAAGGAGTGCATGGTCGGTGGGGCATGTAATCAGCCCAATAAAATAACTATGGCCCTAAATTCAGTGGCACACCTAGGGACAGGTACTGCAGGAGTCTTCTGCTGGCCTGCTTCCTAGGATGGGGGTTCCATGTGGATCTCTGGGAGGCAATGGGGTTGAGTTGCTGTTGGTTCGCCCAGATGGGGCCTGCTAGTTGGGCAGGGAGTGGTCCTGGGCGCGAGGGCGGGTCACCTCTGGGTGGCCTCTGGGCCCAGTGGATAGTGCTACAGGAATTGGAGGAAACTAATAGCCGTGTGGGAAAACGGTAGAGATTGGGGGTGGGCTGACATTGAAGACTCCAATGTGGAACAGTAACCCTTAATGAACGTGACAACATATGCCACAGAAAACGGTTGAACCACGACTGAACTGTAACGAGGGAGTGAATTGAGGGAAGGGGCGAGGCAGAACTGCTGGAGAGAAAGGGGTGGTGGGAAAGAGTGGGGGGGGAATGGAGGGATGGGGGAGGGAGAAGGGTTTTTTTTTTTTGCTTCCCTCACTGTAAATTCTTGCATATTGCTAAATACATGTCCAGAAAACCTGAATGAAGAACAGTGGCTTACTGGTGCCGAAACTCCGGGCATCCCGGAGTGTAGGTCGAAACCAGGAGCTACATCGGATAGCCAGTCTAGCTAGTTTAATCCGACAGATATCTTAGGGCCTGGGGTGCTGGGGGCCCGTCTGTAACAGAATCGGACTATTTCGGTGCAATCTGCATTTGGGGCAATAGCTAACCTAGATTCTGAACACGCAGGCTCCTGCCCTTGTTACCAGGCTTTAGTAAATTAAAGTGCCTCAGTTTCCCCGCCTTGCCCTGGATGAATGAGGTGTAGGCCCACAACTCCTGGGGTGGGAAGGCTCCCATTGGATGCCTCCATCTGGCCTCCCCATGGCAGCAGACAATTCATGAGAAATGGGTTGAGGCCTGAATTTGGAACCAGTAAGCCATGACTCACTGTAATAATGTATGCCCCTCTCATATTAAAGACTTCAGGGGATGCATTGTCTCGTGGCTCTAGTCACCAATTTCCATTACCCTTTCTCCTCTAGGTACCTTGGTACTTAAGGTTCTTAATATAAAAGGACCGCACTGATAGGTCGCTTGTGTCCTATCTAGGATCAGGGCTTACCCAGATCCATGGGAGTACCAATTGTTGTTTCAATGACCATGTTGGTCAATTTGTTCATAGTTAGTAATATGATGTATGTAGGTATGAATGGTTATGTAGTTGCTGTTGACTGTTTAGTGAAAAGGTCATCGAACTTCATCTGGTCCTGTTAGCACAAAATAAGACTCTCCCGAATGCCCCACGGAGGGGGGGGGACTCAGTACCTCAGAGTCCCACATAATGGCCATTATGCAATCTCCAAAATTAAAATTACTCCCCTTAAATATAAACGGCCTGGCATCACCTATTAAAAGATCGAGGACATTGGCTTACCTTCGCAGAACTAAATCCGAAATTGTTTACCTCCAGGAAACCCATATGAATTCAGTTGAACATGCTAAATTTGCTAAACTAAGTAAGGTTCTATGCATCCTATAAGGGTGGTAGAAGCAGAGGGGTGGCGATAATTATCTCACTGCATATAGCATACCATCCAGAACTGACCTGGTCAGACCCAGAAGGCCGACTAATTTTAACCCGTGGAAAACTTAAGAATGAAGAAGTCACCTTAGCAAATATGTATCTCTCACCAGGTATCACTACTTCACAACTGAAACCCTTATTGGATAGGGTGGTGAAGTTTACCAGAGGCACCATGTTATTGGCCGGAGACTTCAATTTAACCACCAACCCAAACTTGGATTCCTCTAGAGCGAAACCGCAGAAACTATCTGCAACCCAAAAGTTCTTTAACAACTTCATCTCAGAAATTGGGTGGTGCGACATCTGGCAGAGGTTTCACCCGAGGGCCAGAAATTACTCCTACTACTCTCCAGTACATAACACATACTCACGTATAGACTATGCCTATACACAAATTGAAAACCTACATAGTGTAAGCGAAGCACAACTGGGAGATATTTCCATCTCAGATCATGCCCCTGTGATTACACACTGGGAATTAGGCCTTCAACCCAGAACTACTCAATGGCGACTTAACCCGTGTTATTTGCGGTCCAAGGAGTTCCAGAAATTCATATCAGACAAGTTCATTGAGATTATTGCTGATAATCCGGTCTCTGACACCTCTCCCTCGGTCCACTGAGACACAATAAAAGCAGTCCTGAGAGGACATATAATTAAATATGCATCACAAAAGAAAAGACAGCGTGAGGAACAGAGGACTAACCTCGAAGAAACTCTTCATTTCCTACAGCAGGCACATCAGCAGGGTGGCAGTCACTCCTCCCTCTGACTAGCAACCAAACAAGCATTAGACAAAATCGCATTACAACAGACAGAAATAGCATTAGCATATTTAAAACAGAAATTCTATGAAATGGGCCCACGAGCTTCACGAATGCTTGCATATCAAGCCTGTAAATGGAAGAAAAAAGCAACAATAGTCACTTTACGGCACCCAATACAAGGCCAACCTCTCTTTAAAACACACAAAATTGCCGGAGCTTTCCAAACATATTATAGAAACTTATACACTCCCGAATCCAATCCTTCTTCAGACACGCTGGCTTCATACCTCGATGGGCTCACACTTCCGACTCTATTGGAGGAAAACAGGGATTCCCTAATCAGGCCCATAACAGCAGAGGAAGAAGTTCAATCCATCACCAACTCCAAATCACAAAAAGCCCCGGGACCTGATGGATATGAAGCAGAGTTCTATAGCGGACAAAAACCCAAATCCTCCCTCCTTCTTAGAGGTATTCAGCTCGATATTAGAAGGAGACCAACCCCAAACTCTTGGTCTTATCGACTATCTCTGTGATCCTAAACCAGGAAGAAATCCCCAGGAATGTTCCTCATACTGACCAATTTTCGTATTAAACCAAGATTACAAATTGTTTATGACTATATTAGCCAAGCGCATCAACCAAATCCTACCTACCTTAATACATAAAGACCAAACCGGCTTTGTTAGGACCCGCACAACCACTTACAATATCAAACGCACCCTTCACCTTGTAAACCAAATAAGCCAAACAGACACTCCAGCATTAGTAATTAGTCTAAATACCGAAAAGGCCTTCGATAGGGTGGCCTGGCCTTTTCTGTACTCGATCCTGAATAAATTCGGTTTTCCACTGGGTATTACTCAAACACTGCAAAACATATACTCCTCCCTCGGCCTGCGTGAGAGTTAACGGACACCATTCTGAATATTTCCAACTCGGAGGGGCACCAGACAAGGATGCCCACTGTCCCGTTACTCTTTGCAGCAGTTATAGAGCCCTAGCACAACAAATCCGAGATTCCTCACAGGTACAAGGAGTCCCTTGGAGACAGCGAACACAAAGTGGCTCTATATGCAGATGATATCCTTCTATATCTCCAAAACCCGGAACAATCTATCCCAGAATTACGACGGATATTGGATTCCTACGGTACAGTATCAGGCTATAAGCTTAACCTCACTAAGACCGAAATACTCACGTTCAACTACACCCCCACTCAGAAAATGGCGGAATGCATTCCAGGAAGGTGGAACCTGACAAAATTAAAATACCTAGGCGTTTACATACCTCAGAAACAGACTGAATACCACAAGTAAAACTACTCACCATTTCAGACACAATTAAAGCAAGATCTACGAGCATGGTCTGTAATACCGTTAAATCTCACACGATGAATTGAACTTATAAGAATGATAACCCTTTCCAGGGCATTATACCTTTTCCAAAATGTTCCGCTATCGGTCCCCCTTAAAACTTTTAAAGAAATCAACCGTGCAATACAGAATTTTATATGGGATGGGCGGAAAGCTCAAGTAAACTTTAAGGTGCTATCTCTCACTCAGGAGTATGGGGGACTTGCTCTTCCAGATTTAAAACGTTATCAACAGGCGGTCACCTTGGTTAATGTCATGGCTAGACAAAATAAGACTACAATTCCACACTGGTTGGAAATGGAGAGATGGCTCCTTAGTGATGCTAAATATACTCGGATGCTTCATCAGCAAGCATCGGGAAATTTTGTCAACATAGCCACTAGCCCCTGGCTGGTAGCTCAGTGTCGGAATTGGAACTCCTTGAGAAAAACCTATGGGTTTTCAACCCATCTATCTCTAATATCCCCGATCCAGAACCTCCCTGACTTTCCCCCTAACACCCTGGATTCGGGGTTTAGCTCCTGGGCCGCTGCCGGGCTGAGATTTCTGCCACAAATAATGACAAAAGGAAAGATATGGGCCTGCGTAGAAATCCAGGAAAAGTTTCATCTACCTCACAAAGACTTCTACCGATATTTACAACTCCAACACTATGTAGAGGGTTTGACCCCCCCCTTTGCAGAACCCCGAAACATACCCAGCATTAATACATTGTCAAATCTCGCTTAACGATACGGGAAGGCAGGACCATCTGGTCTCCCTCTACCATCGGGCCCTGAATTCAGAGGGAGCCGACATACTGAGAAAATACACATATAATGGCATGGGGATTCTGGTTACCTGCTTAGCATGGCCGAATGGAAAATAGCCTGCGGACAGGTTTTCCAGGGTTACCAGCTCACATCAATGGAGAGAGTTTGTCTGGAAGGTATTAATATGCTACTTTAGGCCTCCCTGTATCACTAAACACTATAAACCAAGTAAAACAGAGGAGTGCTGGAGACAGTGCGGAGAGCAAGAAGCCAATCTGGCTCATATTCTATGGGACTGCCCAACTCTCACCAATTACAAGCAACAGCTTGAAGCGCAACTGCAGGAGCTCATAGACCCAAAATTTCACCTGACTTTAGAGATGTACTTATTCCTTATAATTCCTAAGCCCTACAGGGGCCTAACACCAGATATCTCCTCACTACTCCTTACAGTAGCCAAGAAGGCACTTACCAAGCACTGGCTGACAAGCGAAGTACCAACCATACGGAATGGTGGGATATTACCAGACAAGTTTATAGTCTGGAAAAAATTACTCACAACCTTAATGATCGGGGCAACTCTTCTCTTCAAGGTGGACGAGATGGTAGCTATATTATATGCTGAAAGACCCATTATTTGTACCTTGAGGTGCCGCCTCTTAAGGACCCATGAGCTCATTAGGGCCAAAGACTTTCCCCTTCTCTTTTGAGGTCTCTGGGTACTGTTTTCCTGTCCCCCTTCCCACAAATGAAACCCTTAAGATAATAGATCTGAAGAAATCAGGTCAGTAATATTTAACAAAGGGGGAATAAAAGGAAAAAGAGGAAGCTGAAAGGTAAACAGTTCGATGTCCTATTGATTAAGTCATATTATAGAGCGTGTCAGTAGGTCTAATGGAATAACAAGTCTGTTGAAATGATTGTGCAAACTGTGGACAAATGGTACGAACTTTCACAAAAGGCTACATATTTTAACTGGCCAGATGTTATTGCACTGTATAAGATCACAACTGATGACCTGTATGTATATAAGTTAAAATATGTATTATAATGGCATGGGATAGGCATAAGGGAGCAATACAAATGAGTATGAATAGATAGGCCACGGAGAGAGCAAAGGCCGATGGCACATTTATAAGGTAGAAAGAAATGGGCAGACTGGATGGGTCTTATGGTCCTTATCTGCGTCCAACTTCTATGTTCTATGTTTCTATAATAAAAGAAGATTTAAAAAAAAAAAAGAAAGATGTACAGCGCTGCCTGCAATATTTAGCTAAAGAGCAAGACAGAATCAATTACATGATGCCAGCTAGTAATGATCAGTAAATGACCGGCATTGTGGATTATGTAAACTTAATATATGGACACTGAGATAGCGCCCCCCCCCCAAGTCCAGTGCCATACGTTTTCCCCATGGGATGCTGTTGTATCCATTTCTAATAGCTCCATGGATATCAAATTTATTATTGCAGGATCCTTCATTAGTTTTCAAATGGTTGTTTGGACTTTTAAATGCTTACTCTGTCTGCTGTGTTTTAAACAAGTTGCCTCCTACCAGCGCCCCGTGGAAGGAGCCAGCACCCATCCCCAGTCCTAAGGAACAAAACTAAGTTATCTCTACAGTTTCTGCTGTGGTTACCTCTCCCCACGGACAATGACACCATCATACCCCTTGACACGGTGGGGGCTACATAAATAATTTGCCTGTAAGCCCCTGACAAAGCAGGGCTTATATTCCCACATTAAGCATCCCTTTCCCCCTCCTACCCCCATGAGCTAGTAAATGGGTTTAGTGCTCTGGGGAGTTATTGCTCTGAATGCCTCAAGGTGGCAGCAGAGGGCAGAAATAGGGTATATAAGGGAGCTGGCAGGGAGCAAGATCAGTCTGTTTGCAGATGACACCAAGATGGGAGCAATAGTGGATGACTTAGAGGGGTGATAGGGGTTGCAGGATGATCTGGCAAAATTAGAGGCCTGGTCAGACACTTGGCAGCTGGGGTTCAATGCCAAGAAATGCAAGGTGTTATATTTTGGAGCAAAAAACCCAAGAAGGAGCTACCAGCTGGAGGGGGGGAGTTCAATTAGCCAAGATGGAGGAGGAGAAGGATCTGGAGGTGATCATAACAGGAGCAATGAACAACTGCAAACAGTGTAGAAAGGCAGCTGCAAAGGCTAACAGGATGCTGGGTTGTATTGCCAGAGGCATATCCTCCAGCTATATAGGTCACTGGTTAGACCACACCTGGAGTACTGCATGCAGTTCTGGTGGCTGTACCTGAAGAAGGACATTAGGTTACTGGAGGCGGTGCAGCGCAGGGCAACAACAATGATCCAGGGGCTAGGAGACTTGCCCTATGAGAGTAGGCTGAGGGATTTGAACATGTACTCCCTGAAGGAGAGGAGAGGAGGGAAAGGGGGGACATGATTGAAACCTTCACATATATGAAGGGAATAAATAAGATGAACATGAAGGGGCTTTTCCTGTTAAGAAGAGGGAGGGACACCCGAGGGCACAAGCTGAGATTGGAGGGGAGAAGGTTCAAGACGGAAATGAGGAGACACATTTTTACAGAGAGGGTAGTGTCAGGGTGGAACACATTACCAGAGGAAGTGGTAGCATGTAATACAGTGGGCTGCTTCAAAAGGGGATGGGACATGGTAAGGGGGAAGGTCTCTGTAAGGGAGAGGGGAGGGAGGGGCAGCTACAGCATAACGGCTGCTAGCTGTACAATCGAGCAAACTCAACAGACCAAAAGGCCTTTATCTGCTGGCAAGTTCATATGTTTGTATGCTCATATATAGCTATACCATTTGTAAATGGTCCTGATTGAACAACTGGAAGCAGAAGACTGTTTTTTGGTCACTTTATAATATGATGTACTGAGTGTGTATTTACTGATTTGCTGGGTCACAGCCTTGAAGAAAATAATAACATTAATGTAACTCATTCAAGATTCCATCAAGTGGTCAGAAAAAAGTCTGTGAGAATTTGTCTGAAAACTAACAAATGAAAGATGCAAAAAATAGCATCTCTCTCTTCTCTCTCTCCTATATATATATATATATATATATATATATATATATATATATATATATAAATTTGGCTCATTCACCTCCTCCCTCAAGGACCACCTTCTCCAATCCACCACCTGTGTCTGCCCTGGTGAGTAACTCCCCTGAATGTTCACCAACCTTTGAGTTACCTTAGAATTTATATGTATCTGTATATTGGCTCTATTGTTGTGTGCTCTGTATTTGTTTTTCTAATCTAGATGATCCTGTCAATTACCCTGTTCCTATTGTAAATACCGTAACATTTTGCTAATATTGTTTTTACCTTTTCCTTTGTATTATCAATTTTGTACCACTGAGCGTTTGTGAAAGCGGCATTTTGTCTACATACCTTTCATATAAAATTGAATTGAAATTTCTCTAATTTATTTGCAGTAAATTTGTGTACAGGCATTACTAGTATCTTTTGAAAGACTGGGTTGTGATCACTAATTTTGAGTATACTGTAGTTCATGAAATAATGAGTGTGATATTTGTTATTTCATATACTCCCCCATTATGCCTTATGCATACCATGTAAATCCAAATCATTCCAAGGCCAACTTGACATATAATATTAATACCTAACAGCAAATCAGAGCTCTTTTCATGATAAAAGGCTGCTAACATATTAAATAAACAACAAAGTCATAAATAAGGAACTAGTGGTTTATGGAAAAATCTACAGGGATTTATATAGGGCTTTGATTCTGCCTTTATGGGGAAAATACAGGAAAAATGAGGGCCTGTTACAGGGAAATGGTTATTTGGATCTGGGTGCACTGGGGGACAGAGGTTGGGTTAAGACAACGGGGTCTGGGGGAGTAGACCAGGAGAAGGGGGTAGGACAGTATGAAGTAGTCATGGTGGGCAGGAAAGAGAGAACATCGAGAGTGGAGTAGAAGGCGGGGGTAAGGGGTAAAGAGACAGGAGGAGGGGGCAAGCAGAGAAGTGTGTAGATGGCCAGAAAAGAAAAGACAGGGAGGGGATGGGAAGACAGATGTAGAGGCGGTAGGGCGCTGTGGCGTGTCAGTCAAGCAGGGCTGGGAGAATAAGGGTGGGAGGTAACCATGATGGCTGTGAGTGAGCTGCCTGAACTTCCAGTCTAGCCATGCTCTTTTGGCATTTTATTTGTTTTATTTACTTTGTTTTATTTGTTTCATTTACTTTAGTTTATTTGGTTTTCTGTTATTGTTTATTTGTTGTTGCAGTAAGCTTAGCTATGGTTCAAGAAGTGAGGTAGATTAGGGTCAGCAGCATAATTTTTCGGGCTTGGGGTCAAACGCCGTTTTGGCCTGTTCTGTTAGCCATGTGAAGGTTTTCCAATTCACCAAACTGTTAGCCATTGAAATATCACTAACAGAAATGTGCACTCTCAAGTTTTTACTGTTGTCCCCATCGTCGGGACTTCACTTAGCTTTAAAGTTATTTGGTTCATAATTTACATGGAGCACAGTGGGTTTTTCTGGAAGGCTGTGCTGGATGCCTAACTAGCTCCCGAATGGGGGGGGGGACAGCGAACACCTTGGGTGACTTGCAGAGGAGCCGCTGGAGTTTTGCAGGACTCTTTCTTCCTGGTTGGCAGCTGGTCGTGACCGCGCAGGTCAAGAAGGAGAAATGGAAGATCTGCTGCATGTCTAACGGGATAGTGTGATTCTGCTGTGCCTTCTGAAGGACTGGTTCTTTTGGTGGTGAGAGCTCGACTTGGACTGTGGCCACTTGGATGGACTGTTGCCCACTCTCTGTAACTTGGGATTATTTCTGTCTGGCCCTATCTGAGGAGAATGGCAGGTAAGTGCTGGGCCACTGGGCATACTTTTTGGGATGGCAATGGTGGTGCTTTCTGTGGGGACGGCTCCCCCGGTGGGCATACTGGGCTGTAGGGTTGACAGCTAATGGAGGATGGCTGGGTCTCTCGAACCCCCTAATTAGAGGAAACATAGAAACATAGAATCTGATGGCAGATAAGGACCGCTTGGCCCACTTAGTTTGCCCATTTCCCTACCTAATGGATAAGCTGCAGGTCCTAGTTAACCAACAGCCTACTTCCTCCTGCCCCCCACTAGAATTGCCTTATGTCTGTCCCATGCATTCTTGAATTCCCCCACTGTTTTTGACTCTATAACCTCCTCAGGAAGGCTGTTCCATTCATCTACAACCCTCTCTGTGAAAAAATACTTCCTCACATTACCTCTGAGCTGTCCTCCCCCATCTTCAAATTGTGCCCCCTTGTTCTTGCACATCTCTTTTTCTGAAAGATGCTACCCTCTTGGACTTTGTTTATTCCCTTGAGGTATTTGAAAGTTTCTATCATGTCCCCCATCCCTTCTTTCCTCGAGGCTATACATATTAAGCTTCTTTAGTCTTTCTTCATATGTCCTTTGGTGCAGACCCTGCACTATTTTGGTTGCCCTCCGCTGGTCAGTCTCTACCCTGTTTATGTCTTTGCGGAGATGGGGTCTCCAGAACTGTACACAGTACTCGAGATGTGGTCTTACCAACTGTCTGTACAGAGGGCCAACAACTTCCTGTTTTCTACTGGTGATGCCTCTCCCTATGCATCCCAGTATCCCCCCAGCCCTCCTTATTGCCTTCTCACATTGCTGGCCCACCTTTAGGTTGTCTGATATGAATACCCCCAGGTCCCTTTCCATTTTTGTTGTTGTTAGTATCTCACCCCCCATTGTGTACTCTTCCCCTGGGTTTTTGTTTCCCAGGTGCATTACCTTACACTTCTTAGCATTGAATCTAAGCTGCCATACATTTGACCATTCCTCTAACCTTGCCAAGTTTCTTTTCATCCTTTCCACCCCACCTTGAGTACCAACCCTGTTGCAGATCTTTGTGTCATCTGCAAAGAGACATACTTTTCCTTCCAGTTCCTCTACAGTGTCACTTGTAAAAACATTAAAAAGCACTGGCCCCAGTACTGAACTCTGTGGTCCCCCACTAGTAACCCCTCTTTCTTCACTGTGGACTCCATTTACTATTACCCTCTGTGTCCTGTTGTCCAGACAGTGTTTTACCCAGGCTACTACCCTGGGACCCACTCCCAGGCTCAGGGCCGGCTTTAGGGGTTTGGGGGCCCCCAGCAGATTAATGAAGTCATGGGCCCCCCCACTCACTCATCACCCCATATGTTTAACTGTAACCAATACACACATCATTTTATTGTATTTTCAGTACTAGTGGCATCTTAAAAAAATTTAAAGGGAGACTGCAGTGTCAGTGCATACTGTTCCTTTTCTCACATCCATTGTTACCTATCTGCCTCTTATTGCCTGGGTCATAGCTTAGCAAGGCTTTTCATGAAATCATGATCCCACATCAGAATCTGCACAGTCCTTTATTGCTGTTTCAAGAAGATAATAAAAAAAAGATTTAAAATAATTAAGGTAAACTGTTTTAGTTGGGGCCCCCCATAAGCAGGGGGCCACCAGCGATTGCAGGGTTTGCTGGTGCCTAAAACCGGCCATGCCCAGGCTGGCTAATTTGTTTATTAATCTTTTGTGTGGGACTGTGTCAAATGCCTTGCTAAAGTCTAGGTAGGCAAGGCATTTGACACAGTCCCGCACAAAAGTTTAATAAACAAAGGACCTTTGGGGGCCTGAGCTCATTGCCGGTTGGTGGTCTTGGACTAGAGCCAGCAGTTTTCCCTATTTCTAGGCGATGGTGCTGGTTTGGGGGTTACAGCCTTGGTTGCCTATAGCCAGGTGGGACATAGGGGAGGAGTAGGCTGGTGGGCAGCGCAATCCCTAGGGCCTTTTAGGTTGGTGACATTTGGCCTCCACCTGGAGGACCCTGATTGGCCTAGACTTGGGTCTCTGTGGCTGCTGCTCCCAGTAGGCACTATTTTGGCCTGGAGGCTGTAGTGCGAGGTGTGGGTGAAAGTATCAGATCTTCAGCAGAGTAAATTTCTGGCACACATTCTCTGGATATTTACCTGGTGGCATACCGTTAAGTGCAGGTCCTATTGCTAGACTTAGGGGAGGTTGTGAGAGGACCTCCATGATTTATTACAGAACTGTTTTAATGTCTGCTACTGGTGGAGTTGGAGGACTTTTTCTGGACAATTGTTATTGGATTTGTTGAGGGTGAGAGCCTCACCTATCTGAATCATTTTGTCGGAGGTTCTGGTGTATCTTCTTTTTTTTTTTTTATCTGGACTTGCTCTGATTATAATCTAAATCATATACAGACTATTTTGGCCATGGGTTTAAGCTTGAATTTTTAGAAAGGGGATTGGTTGGTTATTTGGGTTTTAGTTTTGATTTGGAGGTGGTTATACTGGGTTGACTGGAGATCATGTGCTGGCAGCTGGCTCTCCCAGTCAGGCGCTACTCCCCCTTCAAGCTCCAGGGCCTCTGTCCCTTCAGTTGTCCCCCTCTGCAAGCCAACAATATAGTCATTGTCAGGCTTTGGGGATTGTTAGGAGGAAGCATGGGAATGGGGGCCCTGGACCTGGGGGGTATCTGCGTGGCCTGATTGTAGCCGTGGGGACAAGAAGACACTCTGGGGTGGAATGGAGACTGGAAAAGGGTCCGCCCTGACTGGTCTCCATACCCAAGGGCTCCACTTTTGGTGGGCAGCTGACTCGATCAGTCTCAGTTTCTCATCCGACCCAGGTGCTGTTATGTAATGCCAGGTCCATAAAAAATAAGACGGTTATAATTGCCGATCTTGTTGGGACATCGGACCTGGCATGCATCACTGAGACCTGGCTGGATGATAATGCTGGCCCTATTCTTGAGTCAGCAGTCCCAGTTGGCTTCTTGGTGAAACACTGCCCAAGGCTGGATCAGAGGGGTGTAGGTGTGGCCATTTGTTTTCGATCAGAATTGGACCTGACAGATGCGCCAGTGTGGGAGACCAGATCCTTTGAATGTATCCTAGGTGCAGATGTGCGGTGCAAGATTCTTCTCTCTACTGTCCACCTGGGGACAGGAAGCAATTTTTGTTGGAAGTTGCAGACTTCATTGTCAACATGGTGTTGGAGTCTCCCAGAGTGTTAGTGCTGGGGAACGTCAACGCCTGGGTCAACAATGAACTTTCACATTTTGGTCAGACTTCCTCCAACTTAGGATTTTGTTGGGCATCACAAAGGTAGTTTCTCCCTCTGACCCATCATTCTGGTCCTTCTCTGGACCTGGTTTTCCTACAGGGTATGGAGGCCTCTGACTTGGTGGTGGAGAGAGTTGGCTGGTCTGACCATTGCACTGTCAGGTTCAATTTCCAGGCCCCCTCCTTATAGGCCTGCCCCGGAGATGGTACAGTACTGCCCATTAGGGGAGTGACCCCAGATGGCCTGATGGCAGTGCTGGATCTATCAGGATTACCGACTGCTAGCAAAGATCCATACAACCTACTACAGGCCTATAAATAGTCCATGGTGGCAGCTCTGGACTCTGTTGCTCCTGTTTGTGTTCGCCCCCTCACTCTTCACCCTCGGTCCCCCTGGTTTGATGGGACCTAGAGGGAGATGAGATGAGGAGAGAGGGGCGAAGGTTGGAGCATCGCTGGTGGAAATCTGGCCTTGATGCTGACAGGCTTAGACTAATGGCCCATTATACAGACTATCAATAAGTGATCTCCTGTAAGAAGGCAGAGTTCCTGTCTGGGGAGATCACCACTGCATGGAACCGACCGGCTCAGCTTTTCTGAACTGTGGACAGACTATGCAATCCAGCCTGTCTGCAAGTTTGGAGAGCATTGTCACAGGATAAGTGTGATGAGTTTGCTAGCTTCTTTGCTGATAAGGTTGCCAACATTAGGTTAGAGATCCACATTGCTCGCTCCAATGGACAGAGCTGTGACAGGCTGGAGGTTGCAGAGCCCGGTTTGGTTGTCGGCCTTTAGCCAGCCAGCAATTGCAGATGTCATAAGGATCATCCAGGATATGTGGCTGGCCTGCTGTAGTTTGGACCCAGGCCCAACTCGCCTCCTTATGGGGATGCGTTGAGGTCATTGGTCCAGTCCTTGCAGAGATAGTCCGGAGTTCACTTGAGACAGGTGGGTTTCTGACTCCCTGAAGGAGGTGGTGGTGACACCTCTCCTTAAGAGTGTTCTCTCAACCTGGACTGTACTGCCAACTACAGACATACCTCTAACCTGCCCTTTGTGGGCAAGGTTATTGAGGAAGGTGGATGCGCTGCCGCTGGATGACCACCTTGCCATCCGTGACCTCTATGATCCTCTCCAGTCGGTTTAGGAAGAGGTATAGCACGAGACTGCCCTGGTCCGTGTGCTCAATGATCTCCTGATAGCGAGAGATTGGAGGAGTCGTTCCATCTTAGTCCTCCTAAATCTCTCTGTGGCATTGACACCGTGGATCATGACGTATTGCTGGAGCACCTCGGGTTCTTAGTGGTCTGTCAGGACAGTCCTCAGATGGTTGCAATCATTCCTCTCTGATAGAGTTCAGAGAGTGGCACTGGGAATTTATTCCTGTGATGAATTCTCTCTACCTTATGGGGTACCCAGGGCTCTGTGCTTTCATCTATACTATTTGTGATGTACATGCTGCCATTAGGAGACATTGTAAGGTGGTATGGCTTGAGTTTTCACTGCTATACAGATGATACTCAGCTATACATGTCCTTTGTACCTGATCTGGAGGATGCGGTATCAGTGTTTAACAACTGCCTGAGAGTTCCAGAACTGGATGATGCTAGCTGGATGAAGCTGAATCCTGACAAAACTAAGGTTTTGGTGGTGGACCCAGGTCACGGGTGAGGGGTCTTTGGCTGGGCAGGCCACTGGACTTTTGCTCGGAGGTCACCAGCTGATGACCTCTGAACATATCGCGGAATCTGAGTGTTATTATTGATGAGGGTTGACCCTGAAGTCTCAGGAGTCATCCGTTGTCAAGATTTCTTTTAGAGCCGGCCGGTGGCGCTGAGGATTGGCGCTGGGCGCCACACGCTGCGCTACGCGGCGAGCCGGAGTTCGGGAGCGGACTCCGGGTCACTGGGAGTCGGTAGGGGAGGGAGGATTGAGCATCCCAATGGATGCTCTCCTCCCTCAGGGTGGAACCTATGGAACACAGAAATACTTCCGTGAGGTCTACGCCGGCTCTCCGCGGCCGGTGGAAGCACCGACCAAGAGAGGATGAGCGGCTCAGCTTGTTGAGTCGGGAGGAGGCGTTGGCAAGTGCGTGAGGGGCTAGCATGCGTCAGTGCGCTGCCACTCGGGACGTCGTCCCAAGTGCGGGCGTCTCAGGGCGGGAGCGTGAGGGGAAAACCAGGAAATACCCTCCGCACGCCTAGATGAAGGCCACTTAGCCCGCCCGGACCACCAATGGACAGACCCCAATGTGCAGGGAGAAGGAGGTAGGGCACTCTAGGGGCAGATCCCGAGGATGACCCGGGGCAGGACACGAGCGGACGGAAGGAGGGGGCCCCAGAGGCAGTAAGGAGGGATAAAGATGAAAATTTAAAAAAAAAAAAAAAAAAGATTTCTTTTTACCATCTGAGGAATATTGCCCAGATTAAGCATGTGGTTCCGCCCGGTGATCTTCCAACATTGGTCCACGCCTTTGTGACCGCCCGCCTTGATTACTGTAACACCCTGTACCTAGAGCTTCCAGGGTTTGATATCCGCCACTTGCAGCTGGTGCAGAACACTGCAGCCAGGTTGTTGACTGGGTTTTCTTGATCTAGCTACATCACACCTGTGCTGCGTGGACTGCACAGGCTGCCTATTCAGTGGCAGATCACCTTTAAGTTTGACTTGCTGACCTATAAAGCTCTAAATGGACAGGGACCAAGTTATTTGCAAGAGCTCCTTCATCCCTACTGCCCTCTCTAACCACTCCGCTCTGCCAATAAGGGATTGCTGGAGATTCCCAGGGTTTGCTTAAAGACCTCTGGAGTCTGAGCTTTTTCATTTGTGGCTGCTACCCTGTGGAATTCTCTACCTTATCAGATAAAGGGGTGACAGACTCTGGAGAGCTTCAGAGCTGCACTGAACACATTTCTGTTTTTGCTTGCCTATCCTGAATATTAATTGTGGGATCTCTGATATACGGTGGTTTTAAAGTTTGGAATGTTTACAGTTTTAAGGTTTTATTGTAAAAGTGCTTTGGTACTTGTTGGAATTGCGCTTACAACAAATAAAGTTTATTATTGTTATTATTATTATGAAGGGGAGCAGTTAAATTGGGTAGAAGCTCATAAGGCAGTCAAGAACAAAAGAGGAGTCAGGAAGGGGTGAGGCGGTAATCCTATGGGATGCCCTAATTAAGGATATTCACTGGGGAAAGAAATGGGTCTCAAATATGGGTAGGAAGGTGGTTTGCATGCCAGGGATGACAGCAGAAAAGGTGTGCCCAAAAATTGGGAAGTTGGTGAGCGGGGTTTGGGGGAGCCACTTGTAGTTATACACATAGATGCCAATGACCTAGGGGGTGGAGTTAGTACAGGAAAGATTCAGAGTGGTAGGGAGGACCTGCAGAGAAGTGGCCAGATTGTTTGCATTCTCAGAGGTGTTGCCAGTATCAAGGGCAAGCATGGTCAGAAGAAAAAGATGGCGGAGTTCAATGACTGGCTGATGGAGTGGGGTGGGGGAGAATGCCTAACACTCCAGGCCTCAAGTCTCTGGGAGGAGGAGGTCAGCAGACTCCCTTATACTAATGGGGAGGGAACTGGAGGTGGAGGTGCAGGGAAGTGAGGAGATTAGCAGCAAAGTGGCACAAGTAACAGGAAGAAATGAGAAATGAAGATGAGAGGAATAGAAGGAGGATCAGACTCTAAGTGGAATGTGGTGTCCTGAATGTACAAAGTCATGAAACAAGATGGATGACCTGCAGGCATCCTTGACTGAGAGGGCAGTGAACATCATGGTGGTCACGGACACATGGGCCACACCTAACCATGACTGGCACCTCTCAATCCCTGGGTATAAATTGTACAGGAGGGACAGAGAGGTAGGAAAAGGGAAAGTGATGGTGGTTTACATCAGGGAGGGTATAACTTGTACGAGGGAGGAGTCAGAAGAGAGGAGGGAAGAAGCAATGTGGATTCAGTTACTGTCTAATAGAGGGAGGAAAGTGAGGTTGGGCATGGTTTAGAGACTACTCAATCAGAAGGAGGATGGAGATAGGGAACAGAACTCACAAATATTGACTGCTGCAGGGAAGGAAGAGGTGGTAACAGTAGGAGACTTCAACCTTTCCAAGGTGGATTGGAGGGTACTGCCCACAACCGGCCCCAGGAATTGGGTGATCCTAGATGCGCTGCAGAGTGGGTTCCTTACACAGGGCATCACAGAACCCCCCAAGGAGGGGACAATCCTTGCTCTGGGGCTGAAAAATGGGGACCATGTCCAGGATATAAAGGTGGAGGAGCCCCTTGGTGGGAGTGACCATCGCACAGTGTGGGTCAGGTTAGACATGGGCATGGAAAGGACCGCCACTAAGACTAAAATCCTGGAGTTTAGAAAGGCAAACTTTGGAAAAATAGACGGGCTGCTAAGGAGTCACCTGGCAAGCATCTGAGTGGATATGGGGGTGGACCAAAGGTGGTCCATCCTCAAGGAGGGAATAATGGTTGCCACAAGACGTGCATTAGGCTCAAAGGGAAGAACGTGATGGCCAAAGCACCCAGCTAGTTTAGCTTTAAGGTTGCTTATTTTATTTTATTTATTTATTTAAGTCTCAGATCTCTTTTACAAAGGCTCCACATCAGTAGAAAGAACAACAGATTAAACAGGACAGTAAAGTCTGGTACAAGAAAGTGTAAATAGGAGGTACAAAAATCATAATGGACACAAAATCATATCGCTAGTTTTCTCCCTGTGCTCTCTACTTACTAGTAGGGCCACTACTAGACCCTTAGGGCCTCCTCTGTCCCTCCCTAGAGGTTCCTCGCATCACTACAGTGATGGGTAGTAAGGACTTCTCTGTCTCTGCCCCCTTCCTTTGGAACCGACTCCCCATCCATTCGCACACCCCTATCCCACATGTCCTTCAAATCTAACCTGAAGGCCTGGCTCCTAGCAGAGTCTACCTGCAACTGCTCCTTAGACCATATAGTAGCCTGTAAACCATCATAATTTACCCCAGCTGGTGATTATTGTGCCCCCTCCTTTCCCCTCCATCCTACTCTGCCACCATACTCTCTAGCTCGCATGCACCCACACATTTGCCTTTTGACCTTTGCAACCCACATAGCCTACCTGTCTGACTCTTCCCACGACTGGTATCCTATGTTAGGCCAAGACTCAGCATACACTTTGATTCATTAGGACATGTCCTTAAATGTCTCACTACAGCCTATGTTCTCTGCTGTCTGTGTACAGTGCTCTATCTGTGAACCACGCTCTGTTTAACACAGTGCTTTTTCAGGCTGGCCTGCTCTCCTTTACACCAGCACAGGTTTTGTTGCATAGACTAATTGTTTATAAATGTGAATGTTTAACTGCACACTTGTTGAGTTGTACAAATGCACTATATCTTCCTTTTACTAATGCCTGTATCCTTACTGTAATGTATTTTTAGAAGCCATGCCTGTATATCATATGTAAAGTGCTCTGTTGTTGATCTGTTGTTTTGTCACTTTGTGGCCCAGGTTGTGGCTGAAAAGGGTCCTCTGGATCAGTGCACTTACCTGGTTACCAAAAACATAAATAAACATATAATGGGCAGTTAAAGTAAAAAACAACAGAGAGACAATATGCTAATCAGGTTCAGGCACAGGAAAATGCATACAGTATATTGATATCGGCCAGCAGGCTTTGTCAAGACAAACAGGGCACAGGGTGTAGGAAGGGATGTGGGAGGGTGGGCTGGGAAGAGTAAGAGGGGGTGGGAGTGGAGGATGTGAGGAGAGGTGGGCAAGGGAGGGAGGAGGGGTGGCGAGGGGTGGGGATGCAGGGTGGAGGGTAGGAGGCAGAGTGCTAGTTACTATGGAAGAGGTCAAGTACTAAGGTCAAGGTTTGGGAAGACATGGTTAAGGGAGGCAGTCACAGGTGCTAGCTGTAGAGAGTAGAGACCAGAGCTTGGTTTGAATGGGCTCAGCTTAGTTCAGAGGAGATATCACTGTTGAAAGCATTCATCCAGAGGGGGGCCCTGTAGGCAAATGACATGTGCCCCTGTTGTGGTTCGATGATGAGGGACCTGTAGGAGCTGATATTCAATACCTTGGGTGTGGTGTGGATTACGAGGGGGGCTTAGAAGATCTTGTTCTCCAGGTGGCAAGAGGCCTAAGGTTATTTTCTTGGCCATCAAGCACATTTGGTATTTTATACAATTTTTAAGATATAGCCAGTCGGTTAGGGCATAGAGGTCACACGTGTGGGTGAGCCGGTGGGCTCCTGAGACAAGATGACATGCCATGTTAAGAGCAGTGGTGATACATCGGAGAGCGGTATCAGTCACAGAGCCTTGGATAATCAGTCTATAGTCAATTTTGGAAATAATAGAGCTCTGTACAGCTAACCTTAGGGCTTCAGGGGTCAGAGATAGCCCGTGTCTGTAGAGTAGACCAATACGAATATTTACAGCTTTAGCAATGTTATCTATATGCACCCCATATGACAGGTTGCTGTCTATGATGACTCCAAGATACTTAAAGAATTGTACCTGTTCGAGGGCAGTACCAAGGCAGTTAGTGATAGTCAGAGGATGTAGCCTGTGCTTGTTATGGGAGCTGTTGAGGAGCATAAGCTTAGTTTTTTTATAGTTTAGTATCAACTTGTGATTACTAAATCATTACTCTACAGAGGTAAATTAGAGTTGTAGCTGGTTCCCAAGGGGTATATGCTCCAGGTGAGTTGTGAAAATTACGACATCATCTGCATAGAGTAAGATTTGTTCAGGGCAGGAACTTGGGAGACAGTTTAGAAAGAGACTAAATAGGAGTGGGCCCAAGATGGACCCTTAAGGAATCCCAGAGCGAACAGGTCTTGAGTCAGAGAGGACGTCGAAAATTTTGACTTGTTGAGTGCGGTTGTCCGATAACTTTTAAACCAGGCAGTGGAATCAGAGGAGATCTTTGCATTAAGTAGTTGTTCCAGTAGTAGAGGGTGATGGACTGTATTGAATGCTTTTGTCAAGTTGATGAAGGCGGCGCCAACTAATTGACCGTGGTCCAGGGAGCTGTATATAGAACCGGTGAATTCCATAAGGGCCGAGGTGGTGCTATGCCCTTTTCTGAACCCATGTTGTTGGGCACATTAGATCTTATGTTTGTCAAAATATTCAGTAAGCTGGTTAGCTACAATGCATTCAAGAGCCTTAGAGAGAGGCTGTAATATGGAGCTGGGCCAGTAGTTCACGTGAAGAGTTCGGTCACCACTTTTGTAGAATGGGGTGACCATGGCTGATTTCCATTTATTGGGGAGCTGTGCTAGTCTGAGTGAGAGGTTAAAGATCCTGGTTAAAGGCGCTAACACTTCCTCCAGGGTGAGGACAGCAGTTTGAGATCAAGGAGTCCCCACTGTGTCCAGATTTTACCAATTGCTTTACAGATGTATTTTGGGCTTCATGCAATGAGACTACTTTGAAGTAGAATGGCGGGTGACTGGTTGTTGGGGGAGAGCTTACAGGATTGATTGCGGTGACATCTGCATCAAAAAAGTCAGGAGGAAGAACACTGCCAAGGTCCGTAAATGTGTTTTTAAAGGTATTGGCAATAGTCAGGGGCTCCAGAGTTGTAGTCCCATCTGCGTCAAGCATAGTGGGTGATGTTTTCGGGTTTTTCCCCAGAAAGCTTTACCATCGCCTCACGTGTTAGTAACCACTCCCTTGTAGTATTTATTTTTCTCAAAGCGGATGGACCTTGTGCAGTCATTCCATAAGGGGATAAGAGTTCAGCCTACAAGAAATTCAGGAGGACTCAGAGAGGGAGGAAGACAGGACTACCTGAAGTAACTAGTGTAGCAAGTAAGGTTGTCTGGCCGGTTAAAGCTCAGAAGGAACTGCAGCTAAGGGAATGACAAAGGGAGGAAAGGCCATCTTTTGCTATGCTAGCAAGAAAACGGATAAGAGGGGACAGGGGGTGGAGGAGAATGGGAGCAAAGCAGAGGTACCGAACGAGTACTTCTATTCTGTCTTCACCAGGGAGAGAGACACACCAGTGCCACCAGGAGGAAAGACAGAAGGGGAGGGAGGGTGCACAGATGTTTTGACAGAGGTGGATAGGGTGAGGACAGGCTTGCTAGTATCGAGAGTAGATAAATCCCCAGAGCCAGGAGGCATACACCCAAGGGTGCTGAGGGAGCTGGCGGAGATGATTGCAGATCCCATGGCTGACCTGTTCAGTAGTTCTCTGGAATTGAGCGTGGTACTGCAGGACTGGAGACTGGCACATGTAGTGCCGTCTATAAGAGTGGTCCCAAGGGCAATCCAGGGAACTACAGACCGGTTAGTCTGACTGCAATCATGTACAAGGTCATGGAGACCATATTTAGGGAAAGTTTAGTAGAGTATCTAGATGAGAATAGTCTCCATGATGAGAGGCAGTAAGGGTTTGGAGGGTGCAGAAGTCATGTCAAACAAATTTGATTTATTTCTTTGACTGGGTCACTAAAACAGTGGAAAGGGACCAGCGGTGGACATTCCTTACCTCGACTTCACCAAGACCTTTGACTCTGTACCCCATAAGAGGTTAGAGTCAGGAAGTTGGCAGATCTAGGAGTTGGTGAGAAGTTGGCTGGATGGGTGGAAAACTGGCCTAGGAGTAGGACCCAGAGTATGGTGGTGAGGTGAGCTCTCAGCACTAGAGAGATCACCAGTGGGGTCTCACAGAGCTCGGTGCTCAGACTAGTGCCGTTCAGTGTCTTCATCAATGATACTGGAGATGGCATTAAAGGCAAAATGTATCTATTTGTGGATGACTTAAATTCTGTGGGAGGGTAGACACAGCAGAAAGGATACAAGATGTAAGGGAAGATCTGGAAAGGCTAGAGAGGTGGTCTGGATTTGGCAACTTGGCTTCAATGCAAAGAAATGCAAGGTTATGCACACTAGAGCTAAGAACCGAGGACTGAGTTCAGCATGGGAGGGGTCCAGGTATCTGCATCAAAGAAAGAGAAGGACCTGGGCGTGATGATCACTAGTGACCTGAAACACTCCAAGCAATTTTTGGAAAGCAGCAAAGGCAAATAAGATGTTCAGCCATATTGCCAGGGATCAGTAGCAGGCAGGAGGTAATATTGCCTATACAGATCATTAGTGAGGCTGCTTCTGGAGTACAGTGCACAGCACTGGTGCCCATACCTTAAAAAGAACATAAACCTACTGGAGATGGTCCAAAGGAGAGTAGCTAAGATGATCATGGGCCAGCAGGGTAGAATGTACAAAGAGAGGTTGGAGGCCCTGAACATGTACTCCCTGGAGGAGAAGAGAGAGAGAGAGAGAGAGAGACAGACAGACAGACAGAGAGAGAGAGAGAGAGAGAGAGAGAGAGACATGATTGAGACCTACAGGTATTTGAAAGCAATAAATAGGAGGGATGAGGAGGGTCTCTTCAAGCTTAGGGAACAAACAAGAGGACACATTCTCAAGTTGGAGGAGGGGGTTTAAGAGAGAGGCTAGGAGGCAATTCTTCACAGAGATGGTTGTGGTGGGTTGGAATGGGCTTCCTGAAGAGTTGGTTTTGTTGAAACCTGCAGGCAGCTTTGAGAGAAGCTGGGATAGAGTTAATGGGAAAATAAGGGTCAAGAGAGGGGCAAATGGAAGGGAAGGGCCAGTAACTGATGCTGAGGACCCTGCAATAAGAGCAGACTCGGTAGACCTTATTCTGCTGGTTTTGTCATATGTTCATATGTTTGTAGCACAGATTAATTGCTATGGGGTGGCAGTAATCTGCCATTTTGCGCTGCCAATTGTTGTGACTGAAAATGGTGCCCTCAAGGTCTGACAGCTTGAACTTTCCTGGTTAGGAGGTGTCTGATTTTAAAAAACGTACCGAGTAATGAGTTTTTAGATTGATGGCTTGCCCTCAAATCATCTGTTCTTGAACAAATTAACATGTCAGATAAAACCTCGACACAACATTTAATGTTTTTTTGCCAATGTTGTGATTTCTTTTCAGAATGCATAACCTGGTAATACGTATTGAGGTTGATGGCTTGACCACAAATCATCTGGCAACTGAACAAATGTATATGTTGGACACAGCCTCAACTCAGCATTACAAGTTTGCCGGTATTGTGATTTTATTGTTCAGAATGTACAACACAAGTCACGTATATCAACCTGGAAAAGTATAACAAACGTACTAAACCCTTGTTTAGAGGAAAAACATGCAATTTAGAATCTATACTACTGGAAAAATGTTACTTGATGAAAACTGAGGGACTGTTCCACACAAGATCATAATACAGATGCTCAGCTGCCATGCTTCCTTAAACATAAAGTCATGCATGCTTTCTTGGCAGCAGAGGATGAACTGAATGTTGCAGTTGGTGCCTGACAAATAATGTAGTTTGCTATGAAGAAAACAAGGCATGGCAGCAAAGCTGATAACATTTAAACTATGCTACCTATTGTAAAAAGAGTTCTTTGAGAAACATTCTCATTGAAAAGATCCCAAAAGTAAAACAGCTCCTTTTGAACAGAGTTTTCCTTTGGGTTTCCAGTTTTTCAAGGAGAAGCACTTGGAATAGTCAATTTCATAAATCTTAAGACAAAGGCTATGTTTTTAAATTCCCTTCAAAGAAGCAGTATAGTGCAGTGGTTTAAGGTGCTGAGCTGCAAATCTGATGACATCCAGCAGACCAGATCTGGGTTTGAATCCCACAGCTTCCACTTGCATACTGTGTGACCCTGAGCAAGTCACTTAACTTCCCTGTACTCCCAGGCTGCTCCTGTAAAAAAGCTTTCAGCTTAGTGTGCTATAACTAATAAATAGAATCTATTGAGGAAACTGAAAGGGCTTTACTACTCATCACAAGGCGTGGCAAGGTAAATCTTATTTGTTTGGCATCCTATCCAAAAAGGCTGAGGGCACCTTACAACAGTACATAGAAATAGTGAGCTGAGCTGGTCTGGTGGTGCTGAGGGTGAAGTGCTGGATGCCACACCTTGTGTCACGCTGGCAACCCGGGTTTGGGAACAAGCCAGGGCCACTGGGGGTCGGCGAGGGGAGAGAAGATTGAGCATCCAGAAGACTGCTCTACTCTCTCGGGAGAAGAGGTCAAGTCATCCTACCCGCTGACTGCCCTCTGGTGGTGGCTGGAGGGCAGTACGGGTTGGTAGGCTTGAAAGCTGACTTCCTCAAGTCGGGAGGGGTGGGAGAAAAATGGTAAATGCTGTGGCTTCCTCAGGACCCATGATGGTCCTATCCCACCAGCGAGTCTGCCCCTTGCCACCAGATTTGACATACCAGGGTGGCGGGGGTCTGCCGGCACCCCCCAATCTGGCCCTGCCACAGAGGGGGAACCTTGGGGGGGCAGATGAGCTGGGGGTCAGACTGGAGACTGAATCCCTCTGAGGGAGGGGTCATAGCCCCTGAGGAGAAAGCAGAGGTAAGGAGTAAAGACTATAAAAAAACAAAATTATGAACAATAAACAACAACGAACTATAATAAGTAATGGGTCCTTTCAAGCATGATACTGTTTTTGTTTTTGTCTTGTTATATGTCGAGTAACAAAACTGTACTGTTGTATATGACACAAGATCTGAATTGTACTCACAACTAGAGATGAAGTGAACATACACTACACACCCTCCCTCAGGCCAGCCAGCTGCACCTGATTCAGCTAATCTGAGTTTTAGAAAGCACCCTTCTACATTTATCTGAGGGAAAATGCTAACCCCCCCTTAACTAAAAGTCAGATGATCCACTCTTGACTGTACCGTAAGCTGGTCTGTTGTAGGTATGGCCAGCATCAAGATTATTAGATCTGGGTTGTAGAACTGCACACTTGGTCGAATAGCTCAGTTTGGAGGGAGAAGTGAATCTTAGGTTACATAATGCATGTCTACTATTTTTCAGTAACCTTTACAAAGATGTTTTGCCTGAGGGAAAAAGTTTTGCATAAGCAAAATGGACATGCTTGTATGACATGCATTCTGCTACTATTTATTACCAGTATAATGGGGGAAGGGGTGTTATGTCAGCTATCTACAGAAATGCCAAGTGTTTACAGCCATGAACAACTGGGTTGTAGGTTTTACTTTATGTACCAGAGCTTGCCAGAAGAAAATAAGGCTAAATATTACAGATGTAAATGTATAAATGTTATGCGGAATAAACTTCCTACTCCAAAAGGGCACATATTGTACTGTATGGTTAAGCTTGGTCATGTTCGTGCGAGGAGGGGGCAACTTCGGCACTGCTTATTAAAGGGTAAGCATACATGTCTGCTGAAAGAGGAACATAGTCAAGTGCTCTAACCAGAAACACTCTGCCTTTTTTCTAACATGTTTTTGACCATATCGTTTAGGCATGTTTCATTCCTCAACTATTTTTTTTTATACAAGTGTTTATTCCCTTTTGTATGGAGAGTTAGCTGCCTCAGTCCAATCCCCAGCCTCTCCAGGCTGGCTCTCCATCTCCCCCAGTGTGCACCTGGTCATGATTTCTCCCCACGGGTTCCCCTCTCATGGCAGAAGTGAGGGAGGAAGGGCTGTCCTCTCCCCTGATTACATCAGATCTGAGGCAGACCAGGTTGCTTCACCCAGCAGTGGCATGGGCGCAGAGATGACTAGACTGAGCTTCACGAAGCCCCCCAACATTCATTTTCCTCCTGGTTTTCTTCAATACCATCCCTCCTGCAGAGCATAGGACTTGAACAAGAAGGCACGTCCATCCTACATATCCCCACAGGTCCCTCCCATACTTTGCCTCCCTGACCTGTTCTACCCCCAGGCCTCCACCTGGGGGCAGCCGAGGCTGGAACAACAAGCCACCCCTTCCCAGGAAGAGGAGAGCAGTCACTCAGATGCTCAGTTCTCTCCCTCCTGAGCTGACCCCTGATGACTCGAGTCCATTCCCAAACCCGGGTCGCCTGAGTAGCAGGAGGTGCAGTGCCTCAGCCCTCCATGCCACTGCGCCAGCTTTCCTCAACTATTTTTTAATTATCGTGTAAGTAAGTCTACTTTTAATTCCTTTAGTGATAGTGACAGGCTGGAATGTATGACAAAAGTGTTTTTACAATCCCCTACCATTCCCACTTTCGTGACAGCTTATGGGAACATTTCTCCATAAGCAGCCACACATTTTAGATGACAAGCTATGTTAGACTTGTTACTATCACATCTACCGCAGAATGCATCACAAGTGCAGAATACAAATGCCATAGTTGAGCTCTTTATTTGTAAATTTGAAACATGATGCAGGGTAGCTGTTTATAAAATCAGTTTATCAGGACAGCCAAACTGAGATGAAACATGCCATTTACAGCAGAGTCTTGCTTCTACCCAGTTTTACAGTGGGGAGATAAAAGAAGCACCAAGAGGTCAAAATCTGGGACTGTGGTGAGCTCTGAACCTGCGATCTCTGGATTTACAGTTCGCTCCAGTTAACCAACCCTGCAGCCTGCCATCTGTGCATGGAACATTATGTATTTTCACTCACGTCATATACTGCATACTCCCCTAACTTCATCCCCCAGGATGCATCTGGAAATGAGCTATTACAAGGTCAGTATGTCCTTCCTGGTAAAACTTTTGAATTAAATAAATACATACATACATCAATTAAGCAAGCAAGCAATCAATAGATAACACAGGAATGGCATTATTTTTGCACAGTCTCCAGAAAGGCTTAAGGAAATGGTGGCATATCTGACAATCTATAAAATTAAACAAAAGACAAAATAAAATAGGCATTAATATGTTTTGGTTCCTAGCAAAATAGCCTAGAAATATAATGCTTCAGTGGAAAAGAGGCAGACTGGCAGTGTGTTCTAGAGGGTTATAGCACTTTGTTATGAACCAGGAGACCCAGGTTTGAATCTCACCACAACCACTGGCTCAATAATTGACCTCCCCACACTTTCATCCTCCCAGCTGTAAAACTGAGTGGAAGTAGCTGGTGGACCCCATTGATAACAAGATGTTGCATCTCCATTGGGTTGTACTGGTCAATAAACTGAGAACAAAAAGAGTTGTTGCTAGAAAATGCAAATAAATAACACAAAAACTGTCATGGCAAGAAAAGAAATGTACAGAAATGAAATAAGCTTTAAGTCATATAAAGAACAGGAAGGTAGAGTGAGGGTGTCTCCGAATCTGCTCTATAATACTACCCGGCTTGTGACCATTCATTTCTTCTTTTCCTTGAAGTTTTTTTATGTTCACGTTTCCACTTTCACATAGCAAATATGTTGCTATGATGGTGGATTTGAGAGGTGTGTCACTGTCAATCAAATGCAGGGCAGTCTGCAGTGGGCTCAACAGCGTCAGACCAGTCATCAACCGGACTGATCATGACACTCTTCAGTGTCTGCTCTTCAGAAACTTCATAAACTTCAAAGAAAAGAGTTGCCTTTATCACAAGGTAGTTCTTTGTTCTTATCTGC
Organism: Neoceratodus forsteri; assembly: GCA_016271365.2. Lineage (NCBI taxonomy): Eukaryota > Metazoa > Chordata > Ceratodontiformes > Ceratodontidae > Neoceratodus > Neoceratodus forsteri. Next base: position 1,688,984,839 of record CM057450.1, on the reverse strand, counting down.
ATGATGCCACCCAGCAAGCAACTGATTGGTGTCATGATCAGTGTGTGTCTCGTCCCCCTGCAACACCTCAGATTGCACCCTTTAAAAACAATCCCACCCTCTGTCAAGTATCCCTTCCACCTCCCTGTCACTTTGTGTGCCCCTTTTAAACAATCACATTTTTTGCCAAGTATCCCTCCCACCTCCACGTTTGCATCCCACTTAACCAGGTCAATATGTCATACGCTTAACAGCGTACGACAGAAGTGCTAAAAAGAAACAGCGCAGTACATGACAGCGAGACGGTGCAATATCATGAATGGTTCTATGCGCGGTACTGCACCCTCTCACCGTCCCAGACAGAGGATAAGACCTCTGTTGGGATATGCTTCTACTGAGCAGCTGCTGTGGCTTGACAAGATGAGCCACTGACAGCAAGGGATGCAGACAGAGCGTTTGGGACCAGGTTTGATTCCCGGTCCCAGACGCATAGAAATGTTCCTTTTTTCACACTTTGTGCAATATTTACTTTAACCCCGAATTAGTTATATTAGTTGGTGGTGGTTCGTGGGGCGGAGACCCCCACAAAACAGACATGCTGCATGCAAGAAATTGTGCTGTATTGGCAGCACGCTATATACATGTGGCATAATGTCTTGCGACATTATGACCCTGTGCCTGTATCCCATGCCCATACCATGCCCCATTAAAAAAGACTGCACCCTTTGCCAAGCATCCCTTCCACCTCCCCATTGCTTCCCGTGCCCCATAAATATGAACCTGACACTGGGGTGCCCAATTCAGAAAACTGTCCCTCAATGTCTTTATTTATTTTTTATGCACTGTAACAACAACAAAAAAAAGCTCCATCCACGTCTGTTGCAGCCACCTCCCCCCGCCACTGTCACCCTCACCCCACCTGCCCCTCTCATGCAGCATGCACTACCTCACACCCCCCCCTACCCTTTACTTACCTGCTGGGGGTCCAAAGCTGTAATCCACTCCGGATCAGAGACACATCTTCACTCCTGCATGCCAGGCCAGGAACTGAGGTAATTAGGTAAGCTGCAGTTAAGCAAGCAATAATACCTGACAGGGTGGGCGGTATTCGGCAATACTGGACCGCCCATGGGCGTAATGAGGCCCGACGCCGCAGGCAGTGGGCCTTATAGCTCCTGGAAGCTCCGGTATTGCCCATACCACCCACCCTGGAGGGTATTATTGCGTTTAGAAAATGGGCCATGAGTAACACTTTTACTGATTTTAAACAAAAGATTCAAAACAATTATAATAAAGGAAAAAAAAAGTATGAAAATAAAGGTTCTTGTAAAGTAGTCCCTCTACTACTGCATTAATGATGTACTTGTCAGCAGAGGGCGCTGCGGTTTAGTTTTGTGACACTGACCCCTGTCTTAGCCCTGAAATGGTTTTTGTTATTTTTTTAAAAATCGGAAGCCGAAGCATTTCATAGCAGAGTATACTTCTATTATATAACATGTTTCTTTTTTTTTTTACGTGTCCATGTCTCTGTCTTTTAATTACTGGGGCCAGGAGCAGTTGCGGATGAGATTGGGATAGAGGAGAAGAAAGCGCAGTCAGTAATTATGTTCTGGTATGGGAGAAGAGCGTGGTACATTTGGGCTGCAGGTGAGACCGAAAAGTAAGGCTGTGAGTGTGGTTGCTACATGGAACAGCACTTCTGTCACCACCACTTACTTGAAGCTGATCGGTCTAACGGCTTTGTTTTTTTCATTGTTTCTGCTTTTTTTTTTTTATAATGTGTGGTACAGCTATTGCTTTACAGTTCAGCTATGTTTGGGGAAGGTGTGAGTGGTATCAAGCTGACAGAAAAAAACGCAGTCACAGGGTGTCAACTTGATTTGTATAGAAAACAAGTTTTTTTTTTTTTGTAAGGCACTGACTTTATGGCTTGGAGCAGTTTGATTACAGTTATGGAGACACACGTGGGGTTTTGAAATGTGATGAGTGAAGCCGATCAGCGTGACAGCTTGCTTTTTATTTCTTTAATATGTTTTCTCATTCATTTGGTGTTATTTATTAATGTAGGCAGACGTGAGCACTGGGGAGGGGGGTGCGGGTTCATGTGGTAGCTGGCACTAAATTGGGCAGTGGGAGGGTGCAGGATCTCTCACTAGCAGAGAAAAATGGTGGCAATTTCGAATTTCTTAGTGTGATTCTAGCCAATTAGCAAACATAGTGGGCACAGGAATACTAGAATTGGTGAAGGGCACTGTAGGCTGGCACTTTTATTTCCTGGGCATCTATTGAAAGTTAATGTACCCCATAGCAACGTACTAGCCAATCAGATGCCAGAAATAAAAAGCCCATTTTCTAATGTATTTTAAAGCATTTTGAACTTGTACTCATAATTTTGTCATTTTTAAACATTTTCTCCCAAACTTTCAACATGGCCTTTTTAGGACCCCACCTTATGAAAAAAGTAGCTGAAATTTTTTCAAATCTGACTGGAAAGGTGATTTTGCAGTTGTTCAGCAAAGTCACCTTTTTGGTGGAATTTGAAAATTTTCACCTACAGGGTTCATCATGTGGAGTCATAAGACAATGTTGAAAATTCAGGGTCAAAATATTAAAAAACAACAAATTTATGAAGATATGTTGAAAATCTTCCATGTGCTCTCATAACTTTGGTAATTTTCAATATTTTGACCTCAAATATTCAACATAGTCTTCTTATGACCCCCACCTTGTGAACCCGGTAGGGGAAAACTTTCAAATCCTGGCCAAAATGTGTTTTCACACTTGTAGCATGAAATGACACTTTGACTAGTATTTTATAACACCTATCATGTTCAGAAGGAGGAGTCAAGAAAGACTGTATTGAAAATTTGGGATCAAAATGTCACAAAACAATGAAGTTATGAAGAAACGTTGAATTTTTTTTACTTCTACTCATAACATTGCAATATGTGCAGATTTTGGCCCCTAATTTGAATGTGCTTGCTCAATAGACTCTTTTCTGGTAAAATAAATAAATAATTTTCAACACAGCATTTTGTTACCCCACCTCATAAACATGATGTGTCATTTTTCAAATCTCCTTCAAACATGTTTTCGCACTTGTCTCATGGTCACCTTTTGAATGGTATTTAAAAATTACACCTGCCATTATTATGAAGTGGGGCTCTATAAAGCACAGGATTTCAAATATCTCACCTACCTGGTTAATGAAGTGGGTTCACAAAAAGACTATGTTGAAAATTTTGGGTTAAAATATTAAAAAAACAAAGTTATGAGGACACATAGAATTTTTTCAATATTTACTCATAACTTCGTGATTTTTGCAAATTTTTCGCCTCAGTGTGCACATACCCTTCGTTACTCACCTGATGAACATGACAGGTGTCATTTTTCAAATCCCTTTGAAACATGGTTTTGTGGTCCCTCTGTGAAACCTCCTTTCGGGCAGGATTTAAAAAAATTCACCAGTCTTGATCAAAGACTATGTTGAAAATGTTTGGTCAAGGCCAGCCCATTGGGGCAGGGGTAGGATTTCCATCTGCGACGATCCGATGCGACTGGCGCCTGATATGTGAGGAGGCAGGATGGACATCGGGTTCGTCCCACTGACGTCATTGCACATCCCACCTACTGAGGGAATTAGAATCTACAAAAAAGTTGCCTGTCCCAGGGATGATGCCACCTCCTGGTACCGTGGCCTCCCAAGTACCCAATCCTAACTGGAACTGTGTTCCGCTGGATGGCCCACCCCGTGGCCCCACCGGGAGGGGGGTAAGCCTAGGGAGCCATTCCGATCGCGGTGATGTGGTTGGTAACCTGGACCTGTCTCCATGGGGTGGGGTCATCTCCATGGCCCTGCCTTGGGGGTAAGCCAGGGTGAATCAGGGATTGGTTACAGGGGTGGTGGGTCTGAGAGGTAGGGCACATGTTATAGGCCCCCCTCACTTGATCCCAATTATGTCTCAACCCTACTAAATGATTTCTCCTATTTTTCTGATAAAGGGGACACTATTACACTGGGTGACTTTAATTTCCCCAGCATTGACCGGATATCTTTAAACGGCACCACCAACCAGGACAAACTATTTCTATCCTGTCTCTCCGAGCATGGCCTATCACAATTTATTACTTACCCTACCAGAGGTTCTAATACCCTAGATCTTGTTATATTCAATGTTAAGGACTCTATCTCTGATACATATATAAGGGCACCATTTGGCACCAGTAATCGTTCAGCCATCCTTTTTTCCATGCAGACTGAGCATCCCTGTGTACAGAAACTCACTAATTTTAGAAATTATGGTGAAACAAACTTTAAAAATATAAACAAAGTACTTGTAACTAAACCATGGGAAACTCTTATGCAACACCTTTCAGTAAACAATGCTTGGACCATCTTAAAAACATTAATCCATCCATTTGAGAAGGCATGGGTCCCATTAGTTAAAAAATACAATACAAAGGGGAGGATACCAAGATGGTTTAACAAAAAAATTAAATCCTTAATCAATAAAAAATTTAGACTATTTCGCAAACTTAAAAACAAGGAACCTACTTATTTAAAATATAAATCTACATTATACCTGCTAAAGCACACCATAAAACAAGCTAAAATTTCATTGGAATTTAAAATAGCTCTCACCAAGGATTCTCACAAAACTTTATATTCTTACCTGAACAGTAAGAAGAGTAAAAGCAGCAAGATTGGACCTATTGTCCACAATAATAATAATACTATTAGCTCAGATCTAGACACCGCAAATATATTTAATTCATATATTGCCTCTGTGTTTTCCCCAAAAGACACTCTATCCCCAAGTTCCCAGGATCAGTCCACAAAATCCACATACTACAATGTTTTGGGACAAAAGATCCTGACTGCCTTACATACCTTAAAAAAAAACATCCAGCCCAGGTCCAGACAACATCACACCAAGATTTTTACTAGAAACAGCTGAGGCAATTGTAGTCCCACTTAAAATAATTTTTAATAAATCTCTTGAAACTGGACAAATTGCCCTAGATTGGCTAACAGCAACAGCTACACCCATTCACAAAAAAGGCAATATGTTCAAAATTATCGTCCATTAAGTCTTACATCTGTTACCTGTAAGATCATGGAGAAAAAAGATCATGGAGAAAATTATCAAACTACTAATTGAGAAGGAAATGGAATAACTTAATTTGATTGACAACTCCCAGCATGGGTTCAGAACTGGGTACTCAAGCACTACTAATCTAGTGACTTTTACAACAACATAAACATAGGTTTAGATAATAATATCTCATCCGATGTAGTACTCTTGGATTTCAGTAAGGCATTCGATAAAGTACCACATAATAGGCTGGTTTACAAATTGGAATCATTTGGATTTTCATCTTGTCTCACAAAGTGGATAAAGAACTGGCTGTCCAATAAAACACAAAGGGTAAATTTGAATAACTCAGTCTGAAACCAATGTCTAGTTACTAGTGGAGTGCCCCAGGGCTCTGTCTTGGGACCTGTACTGTTCAATTTATATATCAGCGACATGATAATTTCGTCCCGAAATTGGCTTTCTAAGTTTGCGGATGACTCTAAACTTGGTGGTTATGTGGACACAGTGACTAACCTAAAAAGTCTAATTTCCGATTTGCTTTCCATTGAACAGTGGGCAAATACCATCCCTAATCCTCCACTCCTTGTCAGCCTACTTTCTCTCTACATCCCTAGCAAACTACCTAGTGAGGAACTGCAACTGCGTCTAGCCCCGCAGGGCCCTGCCTAGCTGCTGGTCTATACCTCCTCCTTCCTCCAGCTGGACCAAATATCTGCCCCCTATCCCAAACCCCTCTTGCAATCCTAGCACTTCTGCAACTTAGCACTTCTATCTCCCCTACTGTTCCACCCCACCCCGAGTACCTTTTGACTATACCCCCTGTCAGCCACTCACAAATGTATCCTAATCTAGAAATGTTATTAGCTATTGTTGGTTGTTAACTGTACAGTCTGTCTATATGCTGCTAATATGCATGTATCCTGTCGTACTACTATTGTTTCCACTCCCCTTCCCCCAGGACGTACCGTGAGATGAGCATTGTTGCTCAGTGTAACCTTCCTGGTGAAACATTTCAATAAATAAATAAAAAAACTTCAAACTCCATGGAATTTAATATTGATAAATGTGTTATTCTCCATTTTGGTAGGAAAAAACAAATGAATATATGTAAAATAAACAATATCCCATTAAAATCATCAACAGCAGAAAGAGACTTGGGACTTCTTGTTAACAATAAACTTTCTTCACACGATCACTGTTTAAAAGTCACCAATTTAGCACATTCATTGCTGAGCCAAATCAAACGTTCATTTGTTACAAGAACTAAACAGTGTTTGATTCCCTTGTACGGATCACGTATAAGGCCTCATTTGGATTACGGATCTCCCTTCTGGAACCCCTACCTAGCAGGTGATATAGCTTTATTGGAGCAGGTCCAGCGCAGAGTTACAAAGATGGTCTCTGGTTTGACCAGCAAGACATACACTGAGAGGTTAGAGGTGACTGGCCTCCATACCCTCCAAACTAGACGTTGCAGGGGTGACATTCTGTTTGTTTACAAAGTATTACAATCTCCGTCATTGTTAGCTGAGTGCAATCTTTCTATCTGCTCAAAGAGAACACTTAGGTCACATAACAAACAGATTATTCTCAAGAAAGCAAATTCAAACAAAAGAAATAATTATATAACTATATGTTCATCTAGACTATGGAATCTATTACCTCAAGAATTAATGGAGATTACAAATTTCGATACCTTTAAGAACCACCTTGACAACTGGCTTAAATCACTCTTATCTATATTAGCCCACATGTGTGGGGGAAAATCAAGATGGGCCTTGGCCTCCTTGTTTTCCATAAAAAAATCTAGTAAACCTAGGGATGATAATATGGGACAGACGGGGCCAAAAAAAGAAAATTTTGGGTCAAAATGTGAAAAAACTAAGTTATGACAAAACATTGAATTGTTACAACATTTACTCATAATGTTATTTTTGCAGAGTTTGGCCCGTAATGTTCAAAATATTCCTTGTATTACCCCACCTCATGAACATGACAAGTGTAATTTTTCAAATTCCCTCTGAAACATGTTTTCGCAGTCGCACTGCAAAATCATCTTTCAGGTGGGATTTTAAACATTTCACCTGTTCTGATCATAATGTCAGGTCATAAAAAGGCTATATTGGAAATTTTGGGTTAAAATGTGGGAGCCCACTGAAAAATAGATATTACTTCTCAGCTGGCCTATCTTGGGTAAATACAATCTAAAAATGTGTAAAATAGGATACCACTGAAAATCTTATCTGGTCTGTCCTGGGTAAATACTGTATATAGTAAAAATTTGTAAAAGCAGGACCCCAGTACAGCAGAGCCCCCACTAAACTGTGCATCTATTGTGCTCTGTCTTGGAAAAATACATTGAAATCTGAACTGCACTGAAAATATAACTTGCCGTTCATTTGGACTATCCTGGGTAAATAATTTATAAAAATGGGTAAAAGCAGGGCCCCATCAAAAATGAGATACAGCATCTTGGCTGTGCTGTCCTGGGTAAATACAGTGTAAAAACTGGGAAATGCAGGCCGGTCTGGTGATGCTGAGGGTTGAGGCACTGGATGCCACACCTCGGGCCACGCCAGCAACCCAGGTTCGGAAACGAGCCTGGTTGGCGGGGGGGGGAGGAGTGGGATTGAGTTGCTGTGAGGCGGCTCTCCTCTCCCACGGAGGGATGAGGGGTTTCCCACACTGGGCTTCCACTTGGTGCAGGACAGGTGGCAGTTCAGGCAACAGGAGCCTGGCAGCAGCCACAGGGTGGGGTGGAAGGGGTTGAGCTGGTACATGGCGTACATTTTGCCTCCATGAGCCACATGCGTTCGTGTCTGCCAGGGTCCTGGGATCTCAGGGAGAAAATGGGGGAAAAAGCGTGCAAAACTACTTTAAAAAAATTGGGAAAAGCAGGATCTCACTGACAACAAGGATAGCTTCTGGGTTGTGCTATCCTGGGTAAATACAATACAAAAATGTGTCAAAGCAGGATCCCAGTGAAAATGAGATACTGCATCTTATTTGGGTTATTCTGGGTAAATATATTGCAAATGTGTGCAAAAACAGGACCTACAGCAAAACTCCACTGAAAAGGAGATGTTGCATCTAAGATGATCTGTCCAAGAAAATACATTATAAAAGCAGGATCACACTGAAAATGAGATTGCATCTCACCTTTACTATCCTGGGTAAGTACAATATAAACTATGTAAAATCAGGACTCCATTGCAAATGACATACTATACAGTGCTCCCAAATCTACAGGGATTCCTGTATTTTAAGGGATTTTTACTACAAAAACGGGATACGGGAACGAAATCTTTTATTTTTAAAATATCAGGGGAAATGGACAAACACTATGGGAAAATGCCCACTATGAATCTTATGGCTGCCAAGATCCAGGCAGAGCCCTCCAATTGATGCTCAGTTTGCTGACTTTGCTACACTAAGCCTGTGTTTCTCTGGGGTAGTAAGGTAATGTGTTGGCAGTGCATCTTTCTGAGGATGAATTCAGATCCTCTGATCAAGAACCAGTGAGCTGCTGCATGATCCAAACACCTGCCATGTGGCCCCACTCAAACAGCAACACCATTGAGTCAGCCGAGCTGCATCTCAAATGCCACTGTTCTGGACTGGCAGAGAGCCTAAGCCACTGAATGTAAACTAGCCTTCTTGTGGGCAGCCTCATGTTAGTCTATTTTAAACTCATTTTAATGCAAAATGAGTCAGACAAAAGACTGACCACTTGATAATGATATGCTTTGGGGTGGGGGTAGGGGTGCAAGAAAGAGTGCTTAAGTGTTGCTTGAGGGAAGCAGCCAGCCACCAAGGCAAACAAACCTTCTGTTTTGCAAATTTGTCTATTTTAAACACATGAAGTGCAAAAGTGAGCCAGACAGACTCGATGATGGTGGGCTTTAAAGGGTGATGGGGACAAAAGAGTGCTTAAGTGCTACTTTGCTTGTTTGTGCACAGAGCAGAGTTGTGTTTTTAAAAGATCACTAAGGCAGCACTATTTCTGACCAGCCTAGAGGTTGAGGTTATTTGAAAAAATTAGAGTATTTCTATTTAATTGTGAGCCTGGGAAAGGTATGGGGTGTCTTCATCAAGATAAGCAGGAGTTATGAATTATATGTGTGAGATCAGAAGGGACCCATAGACCCTGGTCTGGCCTAAGATTAGTAAAATAAATGAAAAAAAAGGGAATATTTGTTTTTACCTCTGAGAGTTCAGTGCACAGAGCTGTGTGTGTGTGTGTGTAGGGGGGGTTCTTAAGCATGCCAATGAAAAACACAACAATACACTGAAACAATGTTTATTAATGGAGCACTACAGGTACACAGAGCTGTAGGCCCAATGTACGATTGGTGTGCAGTGGCTATGCACGCATATCTGGGGCAAGTAGCTACTCCACACCCCCTGTGCCACCCGCATGGCATGTACTGAGAGGGGGCACATGCAGACCACTGCCCGATCCCCATGTCTGCAGACATTTCTGCGATGGGGACGTTCCGGTGGTGTGCCAGCACTACGTGTATTTACTAACCCACGTAGTGCTGGCCACATGGGTGCAGAGGGTGTTGCAGGATACACCAGGAAGACCCTGCCATAACCCACAGCATGCCCCTATGAATACAGGTATTTGGTCACTGGGGACCAGGACAGTGCACACTGTGTGCTCCCAACTGCTGGGCAGCAGGAGGCAGCAGGGGCAGCTGGATGGGTGAGCCCAGAAAGTTTATGTGAGGCAGCACTGGGACTGGAGGGTGCAGCTGGTCCGGGATGCACAGCCCCAGACCCATGCCACCGTAGTGTGAGATCCATTATGGGTCCCGGGGCATCCCATTGGATGTCTGCCTGGGACAACTCCTCCCGACCACCCTGCAGAGTTCTGTGTATTGGGAGAGGAGCCGTGGATAGGTGGTCGGCATTGGTGAATGCCAGTATGGGTGCACCTGTCCGCCGGGTGCAGGGCAAGGGTGATGCACATTTTGTGCATCCCTATGCCCTTTCATGCATTGTGAGCAGAACACAAAATGTATCAGTCTGTGATTAAGGGTAAATTTGAAGTTAAGGCATTTCATACTATAAATAGAATACTGTATAAGGGACTGTTTTATTACAAGGTTATAATACCTTCAGGAGGTTCTGGAGACATGTGAACCTTGAGAACTGAGCTTTATACATTCCAACATGTCCCCGGAACCTCAAGATGGTATTATACTGTTACATATAAAGTTCTTATAGTTGTCGAGTTGTTATGTGATACGTTGTAGGTGATTTTTTATATTTAAAATAAATAAGAACACATAAAGCAGCCTGAACATTTGTCCTAGTAATTTTATTGACTGGCATAATGACACCAATTTGTACTTACATTGATTTGTGCATACAGGAAAATCTACAGGAATTTCATCCCAGTTTTACAGGGAAAATACACGGAAAATTAAGGTGCACTACAGGAAAATGCTTTGCCTGATCTAGGAGCACTGTACTGTATTACATCTCATCTGGTCTGTCTCAGGTAAATATATAGTAAAAATGTGCACAAGCAGAACCTGGTACAACAGCATGCAAGCAAGCATCTGGCATTGACAAATACTTGTTCATGTTGCAGTGAACAGACACCATCTAGTGATGAAAAGTGATATTGCATGAAATCTTACTGATAATAACCAGACGTCTCCATTGTTTAATAAATCGGGCTTGATCAAAAGCATCTTGTAGCTACTAAGTGGGCGTTATGCCCTATTAGCATCCACAACATTTTGTGACCCCATTTGGCCATGTTTGATGGGTCCCAGATTATTTTCAGGTGCCTGAAAACATACCTCTCAACCTGTTGTTCCCCAAATGGGGAACATTGCCTTTCAAAATGTGGAACAAATAAGCAAAATGTGGAACACTTAATCAAATCTTTATCTAAGAAGCTCAGAACACTGTTAAAATGTTTGTATTTATGTTCAGAAAGTCTGTTATTAATTGAATTATATATTTTTGCATCATTTACTATAGATTTTTGCTTAAAATGTTAATACTGAATGTGGAACAAGTCCTCACAATGTGGAACAAGGAGCTTTGTAAGTAAAATGAGGAATGTTCCTCGGAATGTGGCACAGTTGAGAGGTATCCTGAAAAGCAGGTGCATATGGTTTCCACCTTCAGAAAGCAGGTGATAAGCCCATGTGTCTGCTCAAAACAGGGGTTGTCAGCTGGGCAACCCACTGAGTGGGGAGGTGGGTGTGGGGAACAAAATAAGCTGAATCAGGGAGAAGGGGATACTACTAAACACTAAGGACTGGTGATACTGGTGGACCCAGAAGAATGAGGAGGTCCCCTAGACAACAGAGAGTGGTGATACTGTTGGGTAGAGGTGGAGACCATTAGACACCAAGTGGTAATGTGAGGCGATGGATTGGGATCACTAGATACCAGGTGAGAAATACCTTCATTCTGAAGTATAATTAGCTTACCATTACAGACTTACCGTGCAAACTCACTTCCTCCAGCTGGTTTGCTCATCATTAGTTGTGTACAGTTCTGTTTCAGCAGCTTTCATCTGGGTCCAGTCAGCTAGCACTGGCTTGCAAATCAGTCTTTGTGTTTCCGGATGCTAACCTCAACAGTCCTGCAAAGCTGCTCCTAGCAAAGTTCCACAGTGTTATGCCATTCTGTGGGCATGGAGCAGGGACATTTATTCAGGGCCTCCCCACTGCTACTATTGTGATGGTTCTTTACGCTCCAGCTTTGATACTGCATTGCTTTTTCTGCCATCTCTTACACTGCAATCACCACTGTCTTCTCATGCTGTTCTGCTTGCTCTAGGTAAGCAACAATGCCTCTCAAGTGTTCCATGAAAAAGTCCTTTTGTGGGCCAGCCCAATGGCATTGTGGGCTAAAACTCTGGTTGCCTCACTGCCTGCCACACCAATGACCCAGGTTCAGAAACGGACCAGGGTCACTCAGGGAGCCAGCTGGGGGAAGGAGGATTAAGTGTACCACAGGTTGCGAGAGAGGGTTTATTTGGTGCATCTGGCTGCACTACAGCCACCTAGTGGAGCTAAGTGGCATAACAGGTGTGCACCAGGAGAAGGGACCTGACAGAGATATATGTAACATGCACTGGTGTCAGCATGTGCAACACTGCATCAGACTCCGCCTTGAGGACACCTAAGGAGAAAAAGCATAGAAACGTATAGAAACATAGAAGTTGATGGCAGATAAGTGGGATATTCTTAAAAACATGTGTGAGCATATGGACTTTGTCTTTAAAGCTCTGTATACCTATGAAACCTATGAAGATAAGGACTGCAAGGCCCATCCAGTCTGCCCATTTCTTTTTCTACCTTATAAATGTGCCATTGTCCTTTGCTGTCAGTGGCCTATCTAGTCATACTCATCTGTATTGAAACATAGAAACATAGACTTTGACGGCAGATAAGGACCACTTGGCCCATCTAGTCTGCCCATTTCCCTACCTACAGGATAGGCCGCAGATCCTAGTTAAGCAACAGCCTATTTCTTCCTAGCCCCCCCGCACAAGAATTGCCTCATGTCTGTCCCATGCATTCTTGAATTCTCCCACAGTTTTAGACTCTGTTGGCCATCTTAGCAAAGTTAGCTCCTCTGAAGTCCCACAATTTTGCCTTGGAATGGGATGATTTAGTTATAGTGGCCAAATTGAACCATACCATGTGATGGTCACTGGCCCCCAGGTGACCTTCTACCTGGAGATCTGTGATCCCTTCCCTGTTAGTCAGTACTAGATCTAGGATAGCCCTGTCTCTTGTGGGTTATTGTACCAGTTGCTTGAGGCCCTCCCCCTGCAGGGAATCCACCTTGTGTCTAGTTCTGGAAGATGTTCCTGCTGGTATTGACCAATCTGTATCCAGCATGTTGAAGTCTCTCATTAGCAGAACCTCCCCTTTAGCTGTCATGTTTTGTATATCTTCTAACAGTAATGTGTCTATGTCCTCCCCCTGGTCTGGGGGCCTGTAGACAACCCCAGTTCTTATGGCTGTCCCATTTCCTGTTTCCAGGATGACCCACAGTTCTTCTGGCTCCTTATGAGTATTCTGAATTTCTGTAGCTTTGATATTTTCATTGACATACAGGGCCACTCCACCCCCCCTTTTTGCACCTCGGTCTCTTCTGAAGAGTACATAGCCAGGTATTGAAGTCTCCCAAGTGTGGTTACTGGTAAACCACGTCTCACTGATTGCTACTATGTCCAGTTTAACCTCTGACATTATTGCCTGTAGGTCTGGGAACTTATTTCCCAGGCTGTGAGCATTTGTGTACATGATTTTCCATTGGCCAGATTTTGGTGTGTTAGTTGTTGGGTTAGGTTTGGCATTTCCCCTGTGTGTCGTATGGGGAGACGGACCTTTTATCTTACCTGGTGATGCAAATGAACTGCAAACATGCTGAATCCCTGTTTGACCACTTGCTGAGGGGGCGGGGTGTTCTTTCCATTTGACGTATGGGGTGCTGCAGCCCTCTCCCCATTTGCTAGTTTAAATATTCTGCAAAGACGTCAAACTTCTGCCCCAATGCACTGACTCCCTCCTTAGTCAGATGTAGTCAGTCCATCAAATTTAAAGAACTTTCGCTCCCAAAACTGTTGCCAGGTCCCTACAAATCTGTGTCCTTTTTCCTGGCACCAGCCCTTGAGCCACATGTTTAGCTCCCCAGTCTCCCCTTCTCTGACCTTCCGTCCATCTGCTCCCCTCTCCCAGACTGGCAGGATCTCAGAGAAGGAGATGCCAGATGAAATGGATGATAATTTGTCACCCAGCTTGGTCAGGTGTTCCTTGGTCTCCACAACTGACCGGCTGGCGATATAATTTGTCCCTCTGTGTACCAGGATGTCAATGTTTTCCCTAACCACCCCTGCCGGCAGGATGACAGCGGTCTCAGAGGCCCCGCACTACTGACTGAGGCATCCACCCACCACATAGTGGTCCACAAAACTGATGGGTAAGTCCCAGACAAAGGAGGTGATAGAGCTGGGGTTCAGGCCTGATGGGGGCTGGTGGGGCATAAAGGTGCAGAGAGAAATTAAAAATCCCTTATCCCTTCTGCAATTTATGTTTCTGCCATCAAGAGTCAGGATTTGGAAGCACAAACTGTTAAATCTTAATGTTACAGTCTAGTTTTGTTCAGAAAATGTAAATTATTTTTTACTTTAAATAAGGAAGGAAGGGAGCGTTGTTTAACCAGGAATAGCACACTAAGCCAAGCTTGTTTCAAGATGTGACCTGGGAGCACAAGGAAGTTAAGTGATTTGCTCAGGGTCACACAGTATGCAACTGGGGGCCAAGGGTTCAAACCCAGGTCTCTAGGTTTGCAGCTCAGAGCCTTAAACCACTGCGCTATACTGCCAAATAAGATATTCTGACAAGTTTCAATGATGTCATGTTCCTGATTTTGGCCATTTGTCCTTGATTTGTATTTAAGCTGTGCCCGTATGTGTGCATGGCACTCAAAGGTATGGTTAGTGCACTAAGCAGTCTGATCCTCCTGGTGAAAATGAGGGGGGAACAAACTAGGGAAGACCTTTTTTTTTTATAAATGTATCCCTTAAAGGCATACAACTGAACAAAACAATAGCAAAAATATCATGATAAAACATGCTCCCAGGCCCCCCCCCATAAGATAGGGTGGATCCTACATCAAAGGTGGTGGGTTCCCCTAGTAATGATATCTTCATTTACAACAGTGGTTCCGACCCATTGCACAGCAGATGGCGCCAACATACAAGTATGACTCAGACTGTAACAGAGAAAAGGAACACATAACCACGACCCTCAAAGGGGCAATCTGCCCAGGAAAACCAAATGAAAAAAATAACAATATGCACACACCAAGCTCAGGACAGTGCAAATACTTTAACATGTCATCCGACAGCCAGGAATGCCAAGCCAACATATCCCTACATATCGCCTCCTGGGGACTCAGATAGTGCATTTATACAACATGGCACCAGCCACAGACATGCATATTTCCAATGCAGGGAGCAGCAGACATTAGAAACACAAAAAGGTATGGACAGATAAAGATACAAAGTCAATCCAGTCTGCCTTTTGACCCTACCTTAAAACAACTGCCCTTTTGTGTTGTCCCCATTCCATTCCATCTCTTTCCACTGAATAGCCCTTGCAAGCATTCCAGCCAACTATGAACCCAGTAATGCTACCTGCACTGACCACTGTGCTGAGTAAGTCATTCCACTTTTCCACTACTCTCTCCATGGAGAAGTACTGTATTTCCTTTTCTGAATTTGCTGCACACCCTCACCAACTGATTTTCTTTTTGAGGGGCTTAGCTTATCATTTACATCGTTTTCCTTATGAAAGAGAAGAAGTTCATAGGAAACCCTATTGTCATGCCTTTTCTGGCCTGCTTTTTACATTGTGTAGCTAGGAAAGGAATTGCATT
This sequence comes from Neoceratodus forsteri, assembly GCA_016271365.2. NCBI lineage: Eukaryota > Metazoa > Chordata > Ceratodontiformes > Ceratodontidae > Neoceratodus > Neoceratodus forsteri. The sequence continues at coordinate 1,688,969,336 of CM057450.1, read as the reverse complement.
GCTTTTTTTGTGCAGTCAAAAAGTCATTATTTGCCCCCCCCACACACACATTTAGCTAAATCAGCAGTCCAATATAAGGGGACTTTACTTTTTTAAGTGACCATATCCTCTTTACTTTTTGATTTGGTAATGTTTGTATTTGTTCTGCAGTCTCCTCGCATTTCAGATCAAGCATTTCGTTTTCTTGCATGTTAAAAAAAACATACAGTATATTTATGGTCAAACAATGGAGTACCAAGAACTGGAATCATGATAATCATCGGGTTGCCTGAATAGCATTATCATGCACAGGTTGTGTCAAGGGTCTCCATTCTGATTTGATTGGACACATTGCCCGAATCTCCCTTTCATCAGTAGCCCAAGGTAGGCTGGCCCATGAGCACAACAGCAGCATAGCTACTTGCAGTGCTGGCGCCCTGGGTTTGCACCCTGAGCCAGGAGTGCAGCACGGCAGAAGAATCGAGCAGCCAAGAGGACACTCTCCTCCTCTGGAGAAGGAGGGTGACACGCCCTGCTGTACTACTGCCAGTGGGTGACCACAGGTGACAGTGCAGCTGACTGGCTCCACGGGGGAAGGAGGATATCAGCTGGCTGTGCATTTAGTCCACTGTAGCACGCACGTGCACCAGAGCCCTGCAGCTAGCATCGCTGTGGATAGGAGTAAACCACAGAAAAGGATTTGCCAGGAACAAGATGATGGATCAGGGCACTCTAGGGTCCCCTGCCATCACCAGTCCACTAGGGAGTAATGGATCCAGTTTTGAAAAGAGGAAGAAGAACCCCCAAAGCCCCTCCATAGGGAAGGGGAGGGAACTGTGAAGCTGTCAGGGCTGGGAGGTGGTCCAGTGGAGCTGAATAAGTAAAAAGAATAACTGAAAAAACAAAGTGTAAAACAACTTCTTCATGTTTTATGGTCAGTATGGCCACTAGACAAAATATTTTAGAGGTCAAAACCACTGCAGTAGTGGCCACTCCAGCCAGTTATACAAGGCAGGCACAAAAACAATCAAACAAACAAACAAAAAATAAACTACTGGCCATAAAACTACCTAAGTATAATTTTATTGGACACTAGTGGTTTTTAACTGGCCATTAGCCACACGCAGTCTGCCACAGGATCCCAACCAGTGCCTAGAATTTGGGCAGTGACTCACACTGTTTAGTGGTATGTGAGACTGTGCTAATATTGCGAGACCCTTATAACTAGCATAGAACTGGCCTGCCAAAAAGGACACAACAAAATATGTTTTATGCCAGTATACCGTACCTTACTGCATGCAAAATTTCTCATAAAGAAATGGACCTTGTAGGCACCCTTTTGGCCCAGTGAGTAGCCTGTTGCACTCCAGTGCTGGTGACCCAGGTATAAGAGGGGACTCAGATGCTGGGATAAGTAGCCATGGGGGCTGGGGTGGTGCTGCCACATAGCAGTGCTCCCAGCACGGATGGGTCTAATGCTGAGTACCGCGCGCAGTGACTCTTGTGGTGTGCCGGCTTGCTTCCTCCACAGACCTTTGACACATAGGCACAAGTCTTGTAAGGGTCATGCACAGCACTACAGGCAGGGAAAGCGAGCACTAAAATAGGAGGTGCAAAATTGGTGCCCATCTAGGCAGCACCAGAATTTGAATTCATGGCCATTTATAGCAGTGGGTCTCTAAAGTAATCGAAATAGCACTGCAACTAGGAATCCACTGTTCAAGAAGAATTTTAATTCTAAGAGCAGAGAACAAAACAGTAAATTAAATCTGAAGCTTATTTTAAAATGGTTGCACATTGTGATGATTATAAAAAGCACATCATGTATAACAAGAAAGGAACAATTCTTAAAGCAGCAGTACTGGATAATCAGGAAGTGATTATCAAAATGCTGCTTTTTGGCTGAAATCATGGAGCCATAGTTCCAGTTTCCATACCTGTAAATATTTTTTTTCTAGCGATCTTTATTTTTTAGATATTTAACATTTATTTCCATTGTTATGGATGTACAGCAGATATGACTAGTGTCTAATTTGCAGCTGAGCTCCCATCTCATGCCGCATCACGTCTTTTGTTTACTTCCATTGGGACCTGTGCTGTCTTTTCGCTGTCCTGTATGTAGCAAGTCATGCATGTGCAGTTGGCAGTAGAGGGTTTCAGTTCAGCACGGTGGGTGGGAGAAATGTAAACAAAAACAAAGAAAAACAGTAAATTACGTAGTGATAGTACAGCGAAAACAAGAAAGATTACCAGGTAAGGGCTCGCCACAGCACAGGAAACAAATTGCTGCAAAATATCTAATTTTTTATTTAGTACTGCTGCTTTAACATTGAAACATAGAAGTTGTTGGCAGATAAGGGCCTTCAGTCGACAGAGTGTGCCCTATCATCCCTAAGAAATGTGCTTTTTCAAATTCTGCTGGTAATAGGCTGCCCCCTTTTCTGCCTACCAGCAGCCCACTATGCCTGTCCCAAGCTTTTTTTAAACCTGTAATCATTTCTGCCTCCATGACCTCTGCTGACAAGCTGTTCCATTTGTCCACCACCCTCTCTGTGAAGAAGTGCTTCCTCACATTCCCCTTGAACCTCTCTCCTTCCAGTTTCATCTTGTGCCCCCTTGTCCTTGAGCATCTTTTTCTTTGACAAATTGTATTCTCCTGCACTTTATTTATCCCTGTGGAGGTATTTAAATGTCTCAGTCATATCCCTCTCCTCTCTCTTCTCTCCTACAGAGAATACATATTTAATTCCCTCAGCCTATCCGTGTAGGGTTTGTGATGCAGGCCCTGCACCATTTTGTTTGCCATTTGGTTGCTTAACTATGTTATGTGGCATGCTAGCCTTTACATCAGTTCAACATTGTGGTTGCCTTAACAACATGAGGCAAATCTCCATCACGATTTTGGTGGTGGGGAATGATTTTACTCTAGTTGGTGCATTTGTTCTCAAAATCATTCAGTATATCTAGTTTATAGAAAGCAAACCATAGATTTCACTTTTCTTAAGGAACTTAGCATAACATCATACCTCTTAACCTTTTGTCACTGAAATGTGGGACACACTAACAGTGGGGGAACAATGTGTGAAGCACATCGTCAAGCGTGGAGATACAAGTTGTGAAAACCAGTGCTTGCATTCTTGCAAAGTTTATTTTAGCCATAATAGATTCTTATGACTGTCTGCTTTAGTTTTGAAGTTTATAAGGGAAGTCAACACCTTCTCTACGTATGCAGCATTTCTACTACATAGGACACAGCAAGTGATGAGTGTAATGGATTGCAAACTAAGCACAGGTACCTGAAGACAGAAACACATACACAGACCTCTGACTCTTGTCATTGACAAACCCCCAATAAGCTGTACTGGCTAAACCACGATAGATAAACTAGCAAACATGTAATGCTGCCATCTAGTGGATAGTAATAGGAACATGCAAATAAACATTGCATCTTCCCTTTTTGGGGGTTAAAAGCACATATCATTCTTACTCTCAAAAACATGCAAGTAACATAACTAGGTTGTTAAATCTAAACAGCAAGTAACCATTCAGTTTCTGTCAGATCTATACCACAGTATATTTGGGAGCTCGGGTGGACTACTGAGACATCCCGGCAAGTGAGGGCAATATTTTGCCGCTTGGCTGCACCTGCATCTGGTTGAGTTCATGGAGTCACAAAGTCCTTATGTTTTGCAGGTCTGGGCACTATCCTTCCTCTAGATGTTTTGTATTGGGTAACGTTTGCTGGTGATTCATCAGGCTCCATGCTTCCTTGTTCTTTCTTGCTCGATTTCCATTGTGTTTTGCTCCATTTCCATTGTGTTTTGCTCCGTTTCCATTTTCTATGAAGCTCGACTCTCCACATCATCCGTCACATTTTCTGTCTGCATTGTTCCTTTTTTTGGGAGGATTAGTCTGCAGTTTTGTCTAAGCGGCTTGTCTCCTGTTTTAACCCAGTATGAACTGGGTGTACTTGCTGGTATGATGATTGTTGCAGGGTTCCAACATTTGCTGACAGGATGCTGTCTGACCTGTATGTGCACTTCTTCTCCAGCCACTAGTTCTAGAAGTTCTTTTGCTGTCTTTTCATAATGCAGTTTTTTTGTGAGTGTCAGCTGCGTAGTATCTCTTTCTTTATCTCTGCTGGCATTTTATGTGTCTTTAAGTTTTTCAGTACATGGTAGTTTGCACTTTAATCTCAGATATCAACTGAGACTCCCTTCCTTCCCCCCTTGCTTCTGTTTCCCCTCTCTTTAACAGTCAACTTACACCTATTGTAATGCCGAACTGCCAGTTGTATTTGTTTCATCTTTATGCACTGTCTACGGGCTCTGTTAACCACAGTGTTGCACTCTTTTTGTAACACTCGTTTTTGTCTAACCTAGGTGTTGTATTTATGCTTTGCTCCCCTCCTCCAGGTCGCACCTGGAAATGAGCCTTGGCTCAGCGTGCCTTTCATGGTCACCAATTTTCAAATAAATAAATAATATTCTATTCATTAACATTTGAGCTGGTGATCTACAGTATCCAATTGATGTGATTCTGTACTCCAGAAGGCTGAGATATGGACTGCTTCCTTCAGCTCATGACTTCTCAGTAGACACTTTGCAGGGTTTGTATTGCTTTTTCTGCCAAGCCATTGGCCTATATGTGTACCTGGGTGATACTGTGACATGTTCTGCTTCCAAGATTTCATGAATTTGTGAAATTCTTGACAACTGACCATTGTCAGTCTCTATTTCATCTGGGATTCCATGCCTGGCTAGTGGCTAGTATAGATTGAAAGTGGGTGATTACGTACAGCTTTTGTGTCTTCCAACCTGGCAATTTCAAAAAATCAGGAGTAGCTGTTCATTATAATTAAGTATCCATTCTCTCCTTTCCTGAATCACCTAACTCAGCATTCATCATCAGTTTAGGACAATGACCCTCATGCCATTTATTCAAATTTTGGGAACTTGTGCTTTCTGGAGATATGAGCACAATAGCTCAGTATCTTTAGTTTCTTATATGATACTTAAGATACAACCAAGGTTCATCCTTTTCATGGATTACAGTTGATACTTGGTATAATATCTTCCAAATGTTAATTTCTTTGTCTTTTTTTCTAACACAGTACATATTGTACTGACCGCATGTTGGAGGATGTTCCAGAACGTGTGTCTATTTGTCTGTCAGCTGTTGCTTTTCATACTATACTTCACAGTTGTCTTCTTCTCTCAAAACTCCTGGTGCTTTGTAACCAGTCTGCAAGATTGTCTGTTACCTTTATTACAAAATGCAATACAAATATTTAAAAAAAAATATTCATTCTCATTCCATTGAAAGATATCTGATCCCAGATTTTACCATGGCCTGTCAGGGTATTTCTTATAAATGTTTCCTTTTCTTGTGAAAGCCTGTGCTTTTGGCAGATGTCATATTATTACCTGATCTGTTTTACCTTTCCTAGCCAGACTATTACCTCTTGTGCCCTTTGCCTACATTTTTGAATACTCAGATGCCCAAGGTGAATTCTCCACAGCATTTCCTATCTCATTCTCTGAGGAATTACTGTTTTTCTTCTTTTAGCATCATTCCCTCCATGCCAGAAACTCATCACGATGATTCCAATATTTTCATGCTTTGCATTGGCAAATCTCTCCTGTCATTTGGCCATTCATGTTGTATCATTGCCTTCACAGTTGTGAGTGTCTCATCTTTATCGGTTCTTGTTGAATTTCAACTAGTTTTGTTTTCCTGACAGGGAGTTTGTCTTTGACTAAATTTTTTTTTAATCAAATTTTGTCTCTCAAATTCAGTTTAACAAGATAGAAAGAGGTAATAGACATATAGTATAGCTGTGCAATACAATCAAGGTTATATAAATATAATAAATATGTGCAACCATTACTTTCAAATATCTGCAACTAATACAGATATCCAATACTGTATCACTGTGTGTCATCTGGTTATTTCAGTAGCACATTAAAATCCTTTTTCAATAACAAACATTTCTGAGGTCCATTGAGCAGTTTCCAAATATAATAAACTGTAATATTTTATAGTTTGTGAATCCAGCCCTCATAGTATAGAATGTCCAAAAACTGAAATTTCCATTCATAAGTTGTCATGCTGGTGGCTCCCACCAGAATTTTTGTTTTCTTCCACTATATTTAGTTTAGTAGAGTCTATGAAAAAACTCCATTCCATTTCCTCAGACAGTAATAAATGACGAATTCTACTGAGAATTTTAATTGTTGCTTGCCACCGGCTGCTAACCAGAATACACTCCCAACACGTATGGGAAATGCCTGCATCATCAGAATTACAATACCAACAACTACTGTTGTCAGCAAAACCCATCTTATGAACAGTTTCTGGTGAGCAGTAGGCTCTGTTTACTAACTTAAACTGTACAGTTTTATTTTCAATGGATTAAAAAAAATGTAGATGCCATTATTTTAGACCACATTGTTTCTCCATCTACCATAAGATGGTATCCTTTTACCATTTTTGTTTTATCACTAATTGTTCTCCTTTTGCCAAATAATTCAAAGGATGGCATGGTCACGTGAATAGCCCTTTACAAACACTAATTTTAAGCCCTTATACAATGATTTGATTCCATCGGACAATCTACTTATTGTACTTTATCAAACCTGCCTACTCACAATAAAGATCTCACTAAACTTACTTCCTCAAGGAGTTCTGAGCCTTCTATCACCACCTACACATGCCAGACACACAAGGAGCTTGACTAGACAAGTATTCCATGTGCCCAGGTGCCGTACAACTATGGCCCAGTGATCCTTTGCTCACCAGGCCCTTCTGTGGACCAATAGTCTACCATCTGACATCACTGGAGCCACAACCTTTAGCTTCTTTAAGCGCAAACTCCAACACCTCACTGACAATAGTACCTGTAGGCTGTAGGTGCCTCTGCTAGTCTGCACCCACAGCTTTAGTCTGCCTCAGCACTTTCAACTCCTGGCTCACCAGGTTAAGTCTTGCCCAAGCATGTGCCTCCTACCCCTTTGCACTAGCACTTGCCTCCCACCCCCACCCCTTGGCTCTTTTCTTTCCCTCTGCCCTCCCTATCCCAGCTCCCACTGCCCCTCCCTGCTCCTCCCTACCTCACCTAACAGTCTACCTCTGCCTCTCTTTCTTCCTTCGTAGGGCTCGCTGGCATACCATGTACAATGCCTTAGCACAATCTGTGAACTGCTTGTCATTGCAACCCATGTACTGTTGAATTTTTTGTACTCTGTATGTATAACTTACTGTAATTATATTGTGTCTTCCTGTGTTAATGTATCTGATGTGGAACCTCTCAATCAGCATCCACTCACAGGTGTTATCCAAGATTTCAATAAATAAAAAAAAATATTCCACTCAATAATATTAGTATTATTATAAATGTGTGCTAAACTGCAAATATTTATAAAAGTTATCACTGAAAAAGGGACTGCATGGTCTCAATTGACTTACCCGGTTACCAAAATTCTAATAAATAAATAAATAAAGCCGTTATCTGCTAAGCAATATCAACCTTTACATACTTTCCACGACAGTAATCTGTTATTCTGCATAAGATCCTCCCAGGAGTTAATACCAGCTGTTGCCCCAGTTTTAAAACAAGAGCTTTTTTGATTTATTTTGACCTTTGGGCAAAATCAGTTTGTCATATATATATTGGACTTTGTTTTAGTGTGGGGTTTCTGTTTGTGTCATAGAATATTCTTACTAATAGCCATGATTATTTTATTTATTGGATTTTGGTAACTGGGTGAGCTCGCTGAGACTTCGTCCTTTTTCAGGAGCAACTAGGGATAAGTAATGTATAATTAATGGTATTCACATGATACAACATCAGGTACAGAAGGACAGTGCATACAGCATGAGCTATGGGGGTTACAGTTTGTACAACAGTATTCATTCTGAAGAAGAGTAAACAGTTCATATATCTAGGTTATTTTATTCTTCTTCTTCTTGTAATCTTCTGGTCTTGAGCAAATATGAGTTAATGATATCTTATCATCAAGGTAGCACACTTGCCTCTGAGGCTAGGAGATCAGGAGGCTGTTATCACCACACCAGGCACTTGGGTTAAATCCCAATACTTTTCTGTTCTGGAGTTCTGGAGACCCCATCTCCGCAAAGACATAGACAGAGTGGAGGCTGTCCAGAGGAGGGCAACTAAAATGGTGCAGGGTCTGCACCAGAATACATACGAAGAAAGACTAAAGGAGATTAATATGTATACCCTTGAGGAAAGAAGGGAGAGAGGAGACATGATAGAAACTTTCAAGTACCTCAAGGGAATCAACAAAGTCCAAGAGGGTAGCATCTTTCAGAAAAAGAGATGTGCAAGAACAAGGGGGCACAATTTGAAGATAGAGGGGGGACGGCTCAGAGGTAATGTGAGGAAGTATTTTTTCACAGAGAGGGTTGTGGATGCATGGAACAGCCTCCCTGAGGAGGTCGTGGAGTCAAGAACAGTGGGGAATTCAAGAATGCATGGGACAGACATAAGGCAGTCCTAGTGGGGGGTAGGAGGAAGTAAGCTGTTGGTTAACTAGGATCTGCAGCTTATCTGTTAGGTAGGAAAATGGGCAGACTAGGTGGGCCAAGCGGTCCTTATCTGCCATCAAATTCTATGTTTCTATGTTTCTAATACTGACACTGTAGTGCAGCATGAGGGGAGTGCTGCACTCCTGAGGTGCCGTCTTTCAAATGAGACAGTAAACTGAGGTCCCATCTGCCTGTTCTGGTGGTAGTTCATGTGGATGTTAAAGATCCCATGGTGTTTCTCGAAAAGAATAGGGGAATTTTTTGAGAACCATAGACAAAACAACATATACAATTAACATTTTAGTGCATGAAAATATACAGTGTCCAAAAGAAAGCATAATGGTATGTTACATACATCCTCCTTAATACATTTCAGTCAAGGTATACCTTTCGTGGTTATAATCATCTTAATATACTTGTTTATGAACTCCCCTTTTCTAATGCTATAACCTAAAATTATGACTTTACATTCCTTAATGTCCTTTATAACAAGTGACAAAAATGACTATATTTCCTGTCTAATTTTCCCTCTCCATCCCTTATGTGATTGGTGCATCAGTGTCCGTAATCCAAGGAAGCCATTTCCACCTTTCCAATAGTTGTTCCTTGTTATTATCTTACTTTCTTTTTATATATGTTTTAAGGTCCTGCATAACTTTTGTGAGCACTTCTACCTGGCTACTTTTCCTTTTGTTGCTATAAACCCATCGTGTTGTCCATACTTACCATTAAAGGCTTTCATCAGTACCTGTAAGGTACCGATGTGCCATTTATTCCATTTGCTATCAAAAGCTCCATACATAATGTTTTAATATTCTAAGATACTAAATATAGGTTCACCCCACTGTGTGGAAACCAGATCCCAGAAACCTGAAATAAAAGAACAAGAGAATAACAAGTGCTCTATAGTTTCTTCTTTTTGTATACACTGTAATCTACTACAGATCCTTTCTTGCTGCTGTTTATGTTTCTGGTTGGCTTTAACATTTATTCATTTGTGACACGCCAGCCAGTGTAGGTCCCACATGTGTTCTGGTATCCTTTTGTTATTTAGCATGCTTTGGAGTGCTAATCTGTGTACATCTGGACATTTCTCAAAAACTACTCCCACTATGCAAGCTGTGTCTAATAGATAAAAGTATATTTGTTTTCTTTGCATTGTTGTTAATTGTCTGGTGGTTAGATTCCATTGTTTTATTCTCAGAAAAGTGCATCTTAAGTATTCTGGAATCATTATTGACTTTTTAAATGGTTTAAATCTCTGAGTCTCCCATTGTCATATCCAGTCTTTACATTTTTGGAATAAAAGGAATTCCCATCCTGTGTCTTGATCTAATAGCAAAGGTTTTATATTTTTCTGCAAGAAAAAGCTATTAAAGAATAGGATGGGGTTTGGCATGTTCAGTCCTTTTCTTTCTGGCAAATATAATATATTCCTTTTTATTGGATTCAACCAGCTTCTCCAGCACATTTGAAAAAATATGCTGAGAAGCATTGTTTCAAATTTCTTAGGAGGTGGAAAAATATAGCTTATGAACAGAAAAACCGGTATCAAGTATGTTTTAGTAAGGTATATCCTCTTTTTCTACTTAGTTTCCATTGTGCCACCTTATTTTTCCCTATGTCTAATTTCTTTTCCCAGTTGAGTTAATCCAGATCTGTGTTAACCAAACAAAATCCCTAAAATATTGATGGGATCCGTGCTAATTGTTATTCCCTCTATGTTGCCTTTAAACTCTAAAGTGTAGTTCAATCTTTGACCTGCACATTTTTTTAAATTTAATGAAGCTCCTGACATTTTCCCAAATTCTGCACAAATTTCAATTACCCGTAATATAGATTCCATGTCCTGTACCAGTAAATTCATATCATCCGCATATGAAATCACTTTAAATGGCAGATTTTGCCCTTCCACTTGTGTGCTGGTTACAGTATTGTAATTGTTATTCTTCTTAAAGAGGATCAATAAAAATCATATAAAATGGGCTCAATGGGCACCCTTGCCTTACTCCCTCTGTATTTGTATCATGCGACCCCTCCAGCCTTGAACTATTGGTATCACAATAGCAGTTCTGTAAATACATTTGATCCAGTTTATCATTACATTAGGAATTTTGTATAAATGTAGAGTTCCCACAGAAATTCATGGTTTACTTGATCAAAGCGCCTTTGTTTGATCTAATGAAATTAAATAACCATCTATAGTTCCTAGTGTGCCTTGTTCTACTACTTCCCTAATTAGTGTGAGGTGGCTATAATATCCCTACCTGGGATTGCGTATGTTTGTGCCAGTGAAATTAAGTCTGCAGCAATCTTAGCAAGTCTTTTAGCTATTATTTTTGTTAGAAGTTTAAAATCTGAATTTAAAAGGGTAAAAGGGTAATCAGTCTCCAGTTTGCCATTTGTGTTCTATCACCCTTTTTAAATATATGTCAGTACTTCCATATTCATAGACAAAGGCATTTGTCCTGTGGACAAAATAGTATTAAACACTGTAGTTAATTCCTTTAACCATTCTATTCCTACTATTTTATATAGTTCATTTGGCAAGCCATCTGGCCCTGGGGCCTTACTACCTGTCAATGAAGAGATAGCTTTCTGTACTTGTTTCTTGTGTTGGTTGTACAATACTGTCCCATTTTGATTGTTCTATTTCTGGTAATTCTATATCCCTGATAAAATCTGTCAATCCCCCCTCCCTGTTTCCAGTATAGCATACATATCCCTTGTGTAATCTGTTACTGTTTTTAGAATGTTTTCTTTTGTAGTACAATCCTTCCCATTCTCGTCCTTTAATCTGGACATGTTTTTGGCCTGTGCTTTTTTCTGCCAACATTTAAAAGGACAAATAGTATCTGTTTTCCCCTTAGTACCAAATTGCTGTTGATGATATAGTTTTTACTTTTATGTTGTGGAATTCTAGCATGCAATGTTTAATTTCATTTATTTGTGTTAAGTTTTGTCTAGTGTCATGTGAGATTGTCATAAGTATCTGTAATGTTCTCCTCTGTTGCAAATAAGTTAAATATTTTTCCCTACTCTGGTTTCTGCAGATCTGCTTGCACAGTCTCTGTGTATCTTGTTTGGTGTCTTCCCACCAACCTATGGAATTTTCAAACAGAAGAAAAACAGATCTTCTGGCCTGAATAAAATCATTTAGCATTTCCATGATATATAACTCTGATAATAAAGACGTGTTCATTCTCCAAAACCCTGGCCCCTTCTGCCAGGCAAAGGTTGTCCCTTTTGTAATGGAAATTATACTATGGTCAGAGAATTCTATGTTTTCAACAGCAGCCCCTGCTGTGTGAATATTTGTGGATACAAATATGTAATCTATTCTTGACACTTAGTGTCCTTTCTGAAAAGCTGGTAAATCTGCACGAGTATGTTGATACACATCTCTAAGCTTAGCCTAATCAATTATTTGTGAAAGTAAATTGAAGTCACTATATTGTTTTAGCCGTTGTAGGGCAATTGAAATCTCCTGCTAACACTATGTTATAAGTGGAGTATAGGTAGGCCTGTATTATGTTAAACATGTCACATCTTAGGGCTTTAGTCTGGGGTCATAGATATTTATTAGCCTGTATGGAGTGTTGTGCAATATTACATACAGTACAAGAACCCTATCTGGAACTAAATCATATAACTTCAGAAGTCTGACTTCTGGACATTTAAATAAAATTCCCACACCCGAACAAGATTCCTGTCCCATTAACCAGTAGGAAGTCCCCAAGAACCACATTCTCGGGGTCTCCTGTGTGTCTCTTAGGGTGTGCAGTCATACATCTTGCAAGAAAATGACCCCTAGCTGTAGGTAAGTCAAAAAGGAAAACACTGTTTTTCTCTTTTCTATATTCTTAATACTATTAACATTAATAGTATGAAAAAAGAAAGACTCTATTATAAACTAGGCTATTTATATTTCCCTTCCTGCTTGCATGTTCTTTATTTTTAGTTTTCATTTTAAGTTCTTTTTGCTGCCCTCATGGCCTCTCTTGTACTTTGTGTCTGTAGTACATTCTTGTATGGAGGACTCCACTGAGAATTCTCTGAGTCTTCCTCAGTGTTTTCAGATGGAGAATGTCAAATCTGTTGGACACCAGCACATTACTCTGCATTCCTATAGGTCTGGCAGGAGTTGCTTTTGCTGTTTGCCTAGTTATTCATTTGCCCTCCTCTTTAGTCTTTGCGGGGCGGGCATGATAGAGCCTGATGTTTCCCTCCTGAGAGGTATCCTCCTCTCTGGATGTCTCATCTCAGATTGTAATCCAGCTCCTGTATCCTTTTGTAGACCCTTGTTTTGTGATTGTCAAGTTGATGGGGAGGGGGGGGGTGCGGGGGTAGTCTCAACAGACCTCTTTGATACTTGTAATTGCTCTCTCCTACTCTGTTCTACCCTCTTTTTCTGAGTTAAGGTGATAAGGAGCCTTTGCTCTTCCCCAATAGCTTGATCTTGAATATTATGGGATGCCCATTTGCAGTTTTGAAACATGTGCCCTCTCTCCTCACACAGGTTGCATCGACATTTATTTACACAGTTTAATCCAACATGCCCCAGTTCTCCACAAACAGTACATCTAGGCCTATCACATATGTTGCTTAAATGCTCTATCAAGCCACATTTATAGCACATATTGGGTTGACCCGAGTAGAATAATATCCCCCTGTCCCTTCCAAGAAAAAAAGAGTTTGGAAGGTACACCACTCCCATGTCCATTGTTTTTAGCAAAACTTTCACTCTCCATCCACCAGTCCAGATATTCTCTGAATCTAATATGGCTTCAGGGTCTTCCATAATTGTACATCTTTGTTTGAGCCAGTAGGTTAGGTCATACATGTTCACCCCCTCATTTCTAAACAGGACTGTGACTGTTTTCTGTGCAGGTTTTGATAGGGGAATTGCCACAAAAGGTGCCCATAAAGATGACCGTGTCAAAGCATTGTATTTTATCCAGAATCTTTCAAATCCATTCATTGATTTAAAGCTCACATCGAATGTTGATTCCCCTGATATGTGGATTAGTCACGTAGATCACATTTTGAAAAAATTTCATGAGTCTTTTACAAGATTCTTAACTATGAACAACCTATCAGGGATTCTGCCATTCTTCCTATGTAAGATAGTCTTACAGCGTTGTGCCATTTTGATGGAAGTATTTGGGGTTTTAAATAAGGAAGAAAAAGACTTGGGAGATGTTTTGATAATTAGATTCAGAGGCCTCTGTGTTATGTTTGCTGCAGCACTGGGGCGTACCCCTGTCTGCTTTTATGTTGCTTCAGTATTTAGTTCTAAGTGAGGATTCTGTGTGAGTGCTAGTTCTGGTGGTAGTTCTACATCTAGCACATTATTTATAGGACTACTTGTAATTTCTGACCTTTTAGGTAATTTCTGTATAGTTAGCATTTTTATAGGGGAAGTTCCCACTAACCACTGACCTGTGTTTGTGTCCTGCTGCCAGCCTGCATTTTCTAGGACAGTTTTAACAGACCACTCTGTCATATTATCTCTGTAATTTGAATTCTTCCCAGGGTGTCTTAGACCAGGCTGTGGCATGCCTGTTTCTGCCATTCCCGATGCTGTTCTTGGGTTTGTATCAATGTAAATTATCTCTTTCACTGCGCTCCGCAGTCTTCATGGCCTCTGCCCAGCTCACCCCCGGTCCCTTTGCTGTGACTGCACCATCGGCTTTCAGCTGAGTGGTCTTGACAGATTCCCCACTCCTGTCAGTTCACAGCTCCCTTAAGTTTTGTTCAAACCGTGCTTTCCTCATATAAAAACACCTCTCCTCAGTTTCAAACAGCTTCCGCATTCATATCAGTTTGCTCACCCTCAGATCAAGTAGAATTTTCCTCAGCATCACTTAGATCTGGGGCCACTCTCCGTAGGTAATTCAAGTAAATCCCCAATATCTATTACCGCAGTATCATTTCCAGTACTAATTTCTGTAGTAGGCAGCTTAGATGTCATTTTATTTTCCTTTATACCATCCATTTGGGCACTTTTTTGAATTTTCTCCACATCTTGTTTTTCTGTCTCCATTAATTCTTCCGTCTCCCCTGCCACATCAGCACTTCCTCCTCCTTCTCTGTCCGGCTCTAAACTGGGCTCCTCCATTCTGCTCCCAGGAAGTCAAGCCCCCTGCTAGCAGAGTAAGGGAATTTCCCTGGTGCCCTGATCAAATTTCCCCCATTCACTCAAAAAAAAAAAAATACCACCAACAGCTCAATCTTGTTCAAGGTCAGTTGGCATTCATCTGCATCCCCCTTCCCCTGGGTTGTGCCTGAAAATGGGCAGAATCTGTCTAGTGCACTTACCAGATCAACAAATACTTAAAAAAAAATGTTCTGAATTGTATAATGGATCTAAAACACACACACACACGCACACAATCCTGTTCTAAAACACACACACACACACACACACACACACACACACACACACAATCCTGTCATTTTCTTGACCAATTTAGATCAAGTTTTACTGAGAATGTTAGATAGTAAAATTGGACATAAGGACAAGCTAGCTATACCTCCTTTTTGGGCAAACATAATTTCTTCCATGATACTATGGGTTTCTTTAATTCCATATGAAGTTCCTCATTAAAGAATGTATTTTATTAAACCATTTGTCTGGAACCTAAACATAAGGCCATCTGTAATAAATACAAGATCATGGGATAACTACCATTTTAATTAGTTGTACGTTCCCCAAGGGGGAAGGGGGTATGTTTAGTCCAACCATTAAGTTTGTTTTTGACCTTCTCGTAAATATCTAAATAATTATGGTAAAACAGTTTGGATATAATTTTGGTTAACTTAAGACTTAAATAGTCAACATATTCTTTCTGAATTTTAGCTAGAGAAAGTTCTAGATGTTGGTGCAGTTTGGGGTCGCCTATGTCATTCAAAATGAATACCTCCAAGTTATTATAATTCTCTGTATATCTTGAAAGAAGTGAAACATTATTATCTTGCTAATTATTTCACGAATACCTTCTACAGGATTTAACATCAAAATAAGGAGGTAATCAGCATAACTGTTCACCCTTCAATATTGCTATTCTTTCTACTATACTGTAACACAGAAAAACTTCTAAACTAAGAATGAATAAAGCAGGAGAAAGAGGGCATCTGTGCCTTGCCCCCTACCCAATACAACTTTTTCAGTTTTTCCTCCATTCACCTTTGTACTAGATTGAGGATTAATATACATACCTTTACCAATTGATAAAGGAGTCCATAATACCCTTGCCTGCAAGGTCATAGACATGAACCCGACTCCAACATATTAAAAGCCTTGCAGGCATTTAGCGCCACAAGCACTCAATATGTTTTTTTCTGTTGTTTTCTGGTGTTGTAATGCAAATTGTAACTTATGGACACCTGTATGGATAGTTCTGGATAGGACAAATACATTCTGCTGTGGAACTAATAACTTATGAATAACAGTTCCAAAACAGTTATTTAACACTTTAGCTAAAACTTCTAGTTGGAGTTTAAAATTGTGACTGGTCTGTAATTCTCTGTTTGCCTATGATCCTTACTGATTTTTGGTATTATTGAGATGTCCGCTTCCCAAAGAGGGTACTACCACCTGTTTGCTGAATCTGACTGAAGAGGAGAGTCACTATTTCTTTCAATTCTGGAAACATTTTAAATCAGGAAAGACACAGATGAGAGACTCAACTCCTGTCTGTCTGTATATCAATCTGAATTATTTTTTGTTATCAATGTGCCATCTTAAACAAACATCAGAAACCAATTTTTTTTGTAGAAACTCAACTTTTTCAGGTTATGGTGGTCACCATCCAAATGCTTCCTTTGAAACTAGCTTCATGAGGTTCTCGTCCTTATAATGTAATTCAGGCTGCCAACCTGGCACCAAGTCTCTGAGTACACTACTTTTTAGAAGTTGGGATATACCCTGAATGCAGAAAGCTTTGCAATCGAGGAGCTATGGCCACCTACTTCTATCTATTGGCTCCACTGTACCTAGTAGCAGGGGGTCATAAAAACCCTATGTTGAAAATCTGAGGTCAAAATGTGAAAAAAAAAAATCAAAATTATGAAGAACTGTATGCAGTGCCAGCCATTGGTCCTGTTGGTAGCATGTTATTTTCCCTTGATGGTTGGTTGAGTTTGGGGAAAGCTCAATGAGTCAGTTGAATGGGCCAAGGTTGGGGGTGGTGTTGTCATGCAGCACCATTCCCAGTCTAGGAAGGGATGGTGCAATGTTGGCTGCACAGGCAGCAAGTAACTATTTAGTGAAGAGAACTATTTTGTTAGTATACTGTCCAAAGGGTCCTGTGCCTCTGTGTCCATACCAGCCCAGACGGCTCCGCACTTCATAGCCCCCAACACAGCCTCACAGATTCTTTGCATCCACTTCCACAGCCAAACTGACTCTTCCCTTGCCAGAGGGCCCCATGTGTCTGCATTGGTTGTGAATGAGGATTCAATTCCACTATCACAGATAGAAAGGAAATTCATGGCAAAAATTTAGTTGATGCAGCCATTAGGGTTTAAGAACACAAAGTGGACAAAATAAGGAAATGAAAAACATTAGGATTTGGAGTCTCAGGAGTCTTCCGCGAATCAGTGGTGTGGTGTGCCTCGGGCTTGTCAACCTTAATGTCCACTCCTAACCTCTGTGACCTCAATGCCCCAACAACCTAGCCACTTTTATGGGAGTAACTCCTGCTCGACTTGCCTCTTGCTCTTAATTCTTTTTGTTTCTTTTCTCCACCTGTCCTTTTGGGAACCATACCTGAGAGATGGGGGGTTGGGGACCTGTTGAATCATTATTGTTAATTGAACTGTATCTGTACCAATGTGTGCCTGCAACTCCCAATTGTAACTGTGTTTGATTTTTGTTGTATTGTTTCACTGCTACTGCTGTTCCTCATGCTTGTATTGTATGCTGTCAGTGCCATCTATATGGCCCAGGTTGTGCCAGAAAATGATATCTCAGATCAGTACACTTACCCAGTTAACAAAGACATAAATAAATAAAATTAAATAAATAAATAAAATATCCTATGTATACCACAGGATTTTGAGATTTTTTGTGATAGAAATGTTAATAAATTACAAAAGAAAAAGTACAAATGTAATCTGTGCCCTTCTGTTCAATGGCTCAGCATAAGGGATGCTAATCCATAATGATCAGATGCAATATAGCTTTTGATCATTATGCTGATCCATAATGATCAAAAGCTATATGGCATCTCACATGCGAGAATATATTTCTGAGCATGCCCAGTGTGGTCAAAAGGACTGAGAAATTTTCTGAGCATGCTCAGTGATCAGCTTCCTTTATTTTGCACATGGGTCAAAATAACACTTTTTATTTGCAAAATGTATTTACCCTCCCACATCTGTCTGTCTGTCTGTCTATCTATCTTTAAAGCTGACTCATCACCTGGAAAATACCAGCACTGCAGTGAATGTTATTAGGAGGAGGAAATAGTTCTAGGACATTTTAGATCTTAGTTTTAATAAATTATATAGGTGATGCCTATACATATTGGCAAACACTATTAGCTTCTTATTAAATAACGTTTACTAGAGTAGCAATCTCTTTCACCTGAAGTATATTTCATAACAGTAAATTTAAATGAGGATATTTAAACAATGCCATAGCAAATGACTACTTTTAAAAGTATATGAAATACATGTTAGACACGCTTTATTAGACAGTTGTGACAAGTCGGGCCGTTTTCCCAGTTAAGAGAGAGATTCATATGCTGCCAAAGATTGCTCTAGCACAATATTGACATAATATTCTACTTCTATACTTGGTTTAAATGGTGCAAATACTGTAATAAAAAAGGAAACACCGTGCAAGTCATATTTATTTGACAAATATCAAAAATAGTAAGTTTTATTTCTTTATTTAGAATGTACCTTTGATCACAAGTGCTCGTTTACAAAGGTTCCACGTCATGTTCTATAAAATACGGTAAAGATACAACAACGAAACATTAAAATAACTAACTAAACTAACTAGAACAGAAACATCAAGCAAAATAGATATTACATGTAGAGTTATGCACAGTTGCAGCGCTTATGTTTGCAAACCGAGTTCCCCTGGTAAATTGCAGTTGAAGACTGTTAATTAAAACAAGACCGTAAAGCAAGGATAGTTGAGGAATTAATAATTTAGAAAATTATGGTTTTATTAAACGAATGAATGTAGTTACAGTGGTGACTAGCCACAGGGTGGCGGTGTTGACCAACAAATGGACAGGAACCCGCGAAAGAAAGGGAGAGATCGGAAGTGTGTGGGTTGCATAAACTCACAGTTAAAAAGAAAACATATGGGTAAGGGCTTAATTTTTCTTAATGTCACAGGCACAGTCTATTACACCGCAGAGTAAAACAAGTTTGAAGCCGAAGCACATAAAAAACGCACTGGGTAATTAAAACTGGGACTGAGAGGGAAGAGAGGCGTACTAGATGGCACACCTAGCACCATTTGCTCTATAGAGAAATGTATGTGTGATATCGGATGATAATCAGAACATTTTGTACTTGGTTCCTCGATTAGTTTGCCATTTTCCCAGTAACTATAAACGAATTTTCGTGTAAATTATTTTAAACAGAAAACGACATGGTCTGCTTTCACGTATTAGAAATATGGGTTAGGTAAAGGTTAATTTGAATCATTAGTTTGAAATGTTCCCAGTAATTGTAATTTTCCTGTAAAATATTTTAAATAGAACCAGTGGTGCAAGTGGTAAACAAGAAGTACAGGAACTCATGCACTGGCAATTATTAAATGCAGAATGAAGATCTTCAATCTAAAGTATAGTGGTGTCAAGACACAACTATATAATTCGACAGTAGTAGATTCAGTTAGAGATATTGAGTACTTCTAGGAAAATAGCATTGTTGTCAACCCTGATTGCAGCTCACAGGTCTAGAAACTGTCACTATGTTGCTGGTTTAAGAATTTCAGTTTCAGTGTAAAGAAGTACAGGAACTCAGTTCCTGTTGCAAAAAAAGGTACATGAACTGAGTTCCTGTGCGTTCCTGTTCACTTTCATCACTGAATAGAACATTACGTGGTCTGTTATCATGCATTAGTAATACAGATAATTATGTATAGCAACAATTTCAACGAGGAGGGCTTCATTTTCCCGCCTGACACAGGTAGCCCGGGGCTACTAGCCCTGTAGCTCTGACTGGGAGCCCTCCCCAGGTGACGTGGTAGTTCAGGTTCTGTTTCTCTCTCTGGTTCGGGGGGCGCACTGAGTGACTTCTGGTTCCTACTACAAGGTAGGCAGGGTTGTCAGGTGAGGGCGCTTGCTTGCAGCTAACCAGGAACCTGCACACTTGCAGCCTACTGCTGTCGAACTCTGACCGCAGTGACGTACGAGCACGGGATGAGTGACAGCTGCTGACTCTTAAACAGCTGTGCGGAGCAAAGAGCTGCTACTTCTCTGTTATCATCATGGTGAGTAGTTAAATGATTCATGCAGGGAAGGTAAACTTCCTAACAAATTACACATTGTCTGTTACTGTTTGGCCAGATGCATACTCCCAGAGATAGGAAGCGTCAACAATCATGGGGGGCAGAGTCCCCCGGGCGGCTCAAAGACACTGTTGGAAAGGAAAAGGCGCGTTTTTCAGCTCCATAGAAGTTTGCGGGACTAAGTTATGACGTGTGTTAGGTTGCTAGCTATGCTACAGACAGGCCCAATGTATGCAGAATCATGGCTTGCGAACCTCATTTAACAAAGTGGTAGACAAGCACTTCTGTTCACAGTGAGGTGATATACTGTATTATGTTCACTGCAAAATGGGATCCATTTCTTAAGCAGGCATCTGATAAGAAACGTACTAGTTTTTGCTTGGAATGCTCTTAACTTTGGTATTCGTTTCCGCAGTCTTTTGGTGCTCTGACTTGTGCTCTGTGGCGTGGCTACATACTGAAAGGAAAGATAGATGGAGTGAGTACCGTGGGCGCCGGCCGTGTAAAGATAATAGGGAGAAGTGTAGTTGTTTGTTGAACGGCCAGGGGTGTGTGTGTGTGTGTGGTGGTGGTGGTGCGGCCCCCACAAAGTCCCGAGTATTTTGGTTCTGCATTATCTGACATTTTTAAAGGGAAATTGTCTCTTTAAAAAACAAACAACAACCCCCCCCCAAAAAAAAAAACACGTTTTTAATGTACAGCAGAGCCCACAGGAACTCAGTCCCACCACCTCTTAAAAATTTGAATGGCAGCTCCACCACCTCTGTCATCTTTTTCCATTGGCTAGTATAGGAGAGTTCCACCACCCAGAGATCTAGATATGAGAGCTCCTCCACCTAACATTTCCAATTTAACCACTGATGTACAGTATATAATATTTATGTTTTCCTTCCAGACTATAGCTGATTTCATTGCAATTGCAAATTGAAGAGACTCTACACACAATCATGGTTGCCAGCCACGCAGATGTTCAGTTACAAAATACACACACATACACACACACACAGTGAATAAGTAAGCATTAATCCCCTCTGAAGGTGGCATCTAATGGGGAGTTAATGCATGGTTGGGACCGTTGTGGCCCGAGGCGGTGAAGTGCGTCTAATGTAACCAACCATGCATTACCTCATTAGATGCCACCTTCAGAGGGGATTAATGCACTTGTAACATGGCTTCTAGGACAAACTGTGTACTGTTACTGTTATTTTGATCCTGTGAATAAGAGAAGTCAGCCACATTTTGCACCATTTACATTTGTATCTTGCACTTTGTGAACACTGAAGAGACACCTATTTTTTTGCTGATGTTGTGAAAACTACACCAAGGATAACTATCAGGACAGGATCTCTGAACACATGGGTGTAGGCAGGCATACTCCAAGCACTCCATGGTGTGCAATTTTATTTAAGGGGGGGTGGCAAATAGGCTCTGAACTGCTTCCTTTTTCCAAGAAAACTAACAAAGAAAATACTGAACCTTTCTGTAATTTTATTCATAGGAGTCGAAACTAGAAGGACTGGTCAGTAATACTCTCTTTGCATCCCAAGGACAATACAACTTTACAGGCTCTGGTCTGGTATGTGGGTGTTTTGGGGAACAATGCATGGCATTTGTATTTACCCATGCATGGCAACAACCACCATCATGAGATACAAAAGTTGTATTTATTGTGCCAAACGAGGCAACAAACATGGTCCTGGTGTACGTTTGTATATTGTCTGGCTACACGGGGGGGGGAGGGGGGTACCAGTAAGTCCACTTGGTGTGCAGATCTGAAATCCCTGGCTACACCCCTGTCTGAACATACATTTCAGGACATTTGTCCGATCTGACAGGCTGTTATTTTATTTGCGATGCTGGGAGGTCTATTATGTCTTGCTTTGTCCGTTTCGCTATCTACCCGTCTCTCTGTTTTTACATATTATCTGGCCTCCTGTGTGTGTGTCTCCCCATGCTCCGATCTCGCTACATTTCCCGGTTTGGTCCCTGACATTTTCTGACTTTTCTGCAGCTTTCCTCACTCAAGTCCAGATCTTGCGACTGCCCTATGCATTTACCGGACCCACGATTTCCTTCTCTGT
Source organism: Neoceratodus forsteri (assembly GCA_016271365.2). NCBI lineage: Eukaryota > Metazoa > Chordata > Ceratodontiformes > Ceratodontidae > Neoceratodus > Neoceratodus forsteri. The sequence continues at coordinate 1,688,947,244 of CM057450.1, read as the reverse complement.
CTCCTACACTATATAGCCTCCAAATCTCCACTGCACTACATTCCCCTCTCATGCCTCTCGAGTGCGTTCTGCTTCAGATATTTCCCTGGCTCCTCCTGTGTCCTTGTCCGCTTCACTGCTGGCTACCGCTCTACATTTTGCCGTCTTCCAGTCCCTCTTCTGCCCTGTGTCTAATTCTCCACACTGCTCCTCTCTGGTCTGCAGTTGTCCGAGGTACTTTAATAGTAACACGGCATTATTGTGCCATAATGCCGTGTTGCTCCTCTACCATGTGATGCTGTCTCGCCTATCGCGTGCTGCCCTGATAGAGCTCTCAATAATTCCGTGTTACAATACATTTTAATTTATTTACTCTAACCTACTGTACACATGTTTATTTATTTCTTACCTACACATGGTTATTTATATAAAACAACAAGAAAAATTAAGAAATTTTATTGGCTGAGAGATATCGGCAGACTGTGCATTAAATCTTTAATAATGCACACCCTGTTGCAGTTTATTGCTTATGTAATATTTGACCAGGAAAGGCACACTGCACCATGACTGTTTGCTTCCAGGTGCATTGGGGTGAAGAGGGGTTATAGTGGCCTGTTTAATTGATGGGAAATATTGTCCAATCACTGGGAAATCCTTCATTCTTATGTTAAGTGCCATGAGATCTTGAACTTCTACTTGGACAGTCAACAGGTGGGCAGATGAGACCTTGATTTAATGTCTCATGCAAAGTACAGCACATCAATCAACAGTACAGTGTTTGAAGGCATTCAGCTATGCCCTGTGCCTAACAATACACCTAAGGTGTGCAATTATTAGCCTACAAGTATATGTCCTGCTGTCCTGTTGTATTTTATCCATACTGTGCTGGGAATATTAAAGTATAAAGATAAACCTACACCGCAGTAAGCCAGTCTTAAATGAAGACATTATCTAGTATCTCAACTCTGTCACTTTCCATTCTCAGAAACCTACTACAAAAAAAAAAAAAAATTAAAGGAACCTTAAATCTTGTTGTTAAAATTTTATTTCCATAAAAGTGCAAGGTTATGCACATTGGTGCCAAGAACCAAAGACAGAGTGCACCTGTGAAGGTTCTGGTAGCCAAGGGGTGTTGATTACTTAATGACCTGAGCACTCCTCACAGTATAGGAAGGCAGTGGCAGAAGCCAGCAAAATGTAGGGCTGCATTGCAAGGGGGATAAGCAGCAGGAGGGAGGAGGTCATTCTGCCATAATACAGGTCAATGGTGTGGCTGCACCTGGAGTATAATGTACAGTACTGGCATTTCTACCTGAAGCGGGAGATTAACTTTCCAGAGACAGTCCAGAGGAGGGTGACATAGGTGGTTAAAGGTTGGCAGGGTAGGGCATATGAAGAGAAGCTGGGAGCTCTGAACATGTACTCCGGGGTGGTGGTGGATATGAGTAAAGGAGAGGCTGATGGAGTACTTGAAGGCAAATGGGCTGTAGGACCACTGCCAATAAAGTTTAACAGGGGGAGGTCATGTCAGACAAATCTCATAGATTTCTTTGGGTGAGTAGGCAAGGCAGGACACATTTTATTTGTATGGCACCCATTCCCGGAGGCTCTGGGTGCCTCACAAAAAAATAAAAATAAACAAGTAATCCTAAATATAGAATAACAACATACAATTAAAACTAAAATATAAGACTCTTAAAAACTGATAAAATATCATATATAGGGTCTTGACAATTTGTTATAGTTCAGAAATCATTGAATGCCAGGCCAAAGAGGTGTGCCTTCAACCTCCGCCTTAAAACTTCTACCGAGGGGGCCTCTGGGACTGCAGATGGTAACGCGCTCCACAGGGATGACCCAGAAACGCTACAAGTAGGAAGGGGGATGGGGGAGGGTGGTGGATGTGGTCTGTCTGGACTTCAGTAAAATCTTTGACACTGTGCTACACAGGAGGCTAATAAAGAAACTTAGCAATCTGGGGGTTGGGGAGAAGGTGGTGGGCAGAGTATCAAACTGATTGAAGGCTAGGAGGCAGAGGGTGGTGGTGAACACCTGTGGAGTGAAGCAGGGATCTGTACTGGGTCCCGTCCTCTTCAGTGTCTTCATAAGTAACATTTCTGAGGACCTGGAGGGAAAAGTGTGTCTCTTTGCGGATGACACAAAAATCTGCAACAGGGTGGGCACCCAGGAAGGGGTGGAGAGAATGCAAAGTGATCTGGAGAAACTAGATAAGTGGTCTGCGGTGTGGCATCTGGGCTTCAGTGCCAAAAAAGTGCAAGGTCATGCACATGGGGGTGGGGGCTGTGTTTAAGACCGTGGGGTACTTATAGTCACTTGGGCAATCATATCTGATGATCTCAAGGTGGCAGGGCAGTGCGATAAGGCAAGTCTAGTGGGATGCTGGTGTGCATATGGAGGGAGATTTCTAGCAGGAGAAGGGAGGTGGCGTTGCCACTGTATCACTAACCAGTGAGACCCCACCTAGACTATTATGTTCAGCTCTACAGGCTGCACCTTCAGAAGGACATTGACAGGGTGGAAGTGGTCCAATGGAGGGCTACCAAAATGGTGCAGCATAACGCCAACCTCTCAGCATTAACATTCATAGCAGTGGCATTCAGAGCAAATGGCCAGGATGTGTAGCACTTTCTCATTTTAAGGAATCATATGCATACAAACAGTGGGCCTCATATATTCAGTGTTAATGAATGTTTCTGTCAAGTTAGTTCAATTATTTAATGGTTTGTGTGTCCAAAATAGCTCTAAGATTAAGAATATTGGTAAAATGTTAGCAGCAATGGTACATTTGTGTAAAAATCAAAGCACTATGCAAAGTTCATTGCACTTGAGAGGTGTAGGTGTAGGGCTGTACAAGAAACCATACAAGGAGAGAGATGTGGGAGCTTAACATGTACTCGCTGGAGGAGAGGAGAGAAGAGTGAGAGGGGACATGTTTGAGACCTATAAGTACCTCATGGGGGTGAACAAGGTGCAGGGTGGAGTCCTTCAGTGTAGGAAGAGCACCAGAGCACAGGGGCATGCAATGTAGCTTGGGAGGTATAAGGGGGATGTGAGGAAATTATTTTTCACAGAAAGGGTGGTGGATGCCTGGAATAGCCTGCTAGAAGAGGTGGTGGGGGCAAAGACCGTGGGGAGCTTCAAGCATGCATGGGATAGGCACATAGCATAATGAGTAGAGGAAAGGCAGGAGGGAGGGAGGGATGCTGACAACTAACTAAGGTCCATCGTGTAGTAATAGGCAGGGAAAAAAAATAGGGCAGACTGGATGGACCTACTGTTCATTTTCTGCCAACAAATTCTGTGTTTCTGTGAGACCTTTAAATTTCTGAAGTTCATTAACAGGGTGGACAAGGAGTGCCTCTTCAGGCTCAGTGGAAATAAAAACATGAGGGGGGCATTGCCTTGGGGGGGGGGTGAGTTCAAGAGGGACACTAAAAGGCATTTCTTCACAGAGAGGGGTGGTGGTGGGGTGGAACTGGCACTCAGAGGAAGTGATTTCACTAGAAACAGTAGATAGCTTCAAAAGAGGATGGGACAGGGTAAAAGGCAAAGTCAGGGCCAAAAGAGGAATATCCGCATCACACACATGAGGTTTGGTGAGTGGATGCTTATGGCGTGTATTTTTGAATTTTAACATTAAAAGCTGCTTTTTGGTCTAAGTGCTTGTGTGGTGCGGATATTTGTTTTGTGTTACGTTTCCAATTTATATCCAGCACACACCATAGCCTACTGCGCGTTTTTTTGCTTGTACTCAAAAGAGGAATGTCTGGAAATGAGAGAGTATCAGTTTGGAAGGTTAGACAGTGTCCTTAGCTACCGCTTGGGATTCTACAATATGAGCAGACTCAATAAACCGCAAGGTCTTATTTTGCTGACACCTTTTGTATGTTCGTACGTATTGTTGCATGCCTTTGTTTTGAAATAGGCCTTATTCATCCTTATTTATGGTTCCTTTTTTATAAAGTCCTTTTCCGTGATCAGTAGTCATTTTTTAAGTGCTGAGCAGTCCTAGAACCAGAGACATCTGTTGACTCAATAATACATGTAAATGTTTCCTTGTTGGCTTCAGCTCAAATAATTTCACTCGGTTCCAGAACTCTTTAAGTAATTTAAAAAAAAAAAAAAGAGAATGTCAGGAGGAATAAAGGTTGCATTAACAAGGGACCCGAAATAAAAATAAACAGGACTATTTAAAAACAAACAAAAATGCAAAGTAGCACATTGAAGTTTTTAAACAGACTTCACACTTGCCAAATGCAATTGTATTAAAAAAAAATGTAAAAACAGGTTTTACGGTCCCTTTAAGAGAACATTTTAAGTTCTTATTATAACACCAGTGGAGATAAAAATGACAAGATAACAGGTGATAGCCAACATCAGTGTATCATGATATTCTTTCTGTTTGGTAGGTAACCATTGCTATTTTTTTTATATATAATTTTTATTTCCTGGGCAGTTGCCTGTCTTCAGGATACACCCTGGTATCAGGGATCTGTCCCCATCAGGCTAAGGAAAACCTCAGCTGTCATGGAGCTGGCAGCTTATGTTTGCTTTACAAATTTTCCCCACACTCTGCCCCGTGGCATTGGCAGTAGCTATTTTGGCACCCTGGAAGAACAGTACTCTGTGAGTGGAGCAGGGCTCCCTGGCCCTCCTGCAGGTGTGTTGCTGTGGTGCCGGAACCCACACCTGACCATGCTCATTTGAAGCACACTGCTGTGCAGCAGCTCCTGCAGCACACATCCACTTCCTGACGTGTGTCTCCAAGTTTGCTTCTGAACCCAGGTTGCCTCCATGGCAGTACGGTGCACTGCTGCTGGGTCATAGGGGTGCCCTCACAGTTGCTATCATGAAGGCTGGTTACATCACAGTGTAATACTGAACCAATCAGAGAGCAGCTTTTACAGTGCTGATTACATCACAATAACCTTATGCAGCGCTGAAGCCAGCAGCTGAAATCAAAGAGTGTGGGTTAACTCGTCACACACAAACAGCTGATTTAAAAGTTATAGCAAGTAAACTGATGTTGTACATTATACACTGGATATGCAGTGGCCTGACTCAAAATATACAATTTATCTTCACTTGTTAGGGAGCAGGACTTTCATAATTCACTTGTGGCTCAGCCACTCATGATATTTTTTCTTGCCTCCCCCCCTCGACACTTGAAGGTATATTGCACACTTTTTTAATCAGGCAGTTGCATACCTCTCAACTGTCACACATTACGAGGTACATCACTCATTTTATCCTCAAAACCCTCTGTCCAACTTGAGAAGGTGACATTCCACACTAACCACTGAGATTTTAAGCAGAAATGTATAATATAAGATGCTAGGTTATCAGCAAACATTATAAATATTAGTATACTTATTGCCACAGTATTCTGAGCTTGCAATGTCATGTTTGATGATGTGTGTCACATTTTGTCCAGTTGTCACACATCTTGTCACACATTTGGGTGATAAAAAGGTTGAGAGGTATGGGCAGTTGCATATCCCCTGGTTAAACCTGCTTTTGCCACCAGGTGTCACCGTTTTAGACAATGTACAGGGCTATGTTAGTGTAACTAAACCAGGAATTTAATTTGTCAGTTTCAGGAAGAAGTTTTAGGCTTTGTGTTACATTCTAAGGCTTGTATATACAGCTGCGTTAGTACTTTGCACATTGGACAGAGGCAGTAGCAATTCAGATTGCAAATAAATAGCTAAATAGATCGAAAGATGAAAGATTGCATTCCAATCACCAGATAAAAATTTCCCTACTGAGGTCATATCTTGAGTATTTTTTTGTCAGCAATATTGTGTTCCCTTGTTTGGGTTAAATTAGGTCCTTTCTTTTTGTAGTTAATAATTTTTATTGTAAAATTGAACAAGCACACATTACAACAATACATAATAAAACGTAGACTGTGAAGACTGCAATACCATCTGATAAATGTTACAACACATAGGGCCCAATATTTAGACTGCACCAGGCAATGGTGCAAGAGGGGGTGCAGCACATCCGAGATGCGCCGAGGCCAAGACAGGGAGATAGTCAAAGGCGATGTGCCAAGGCGCATCACTGTTGAATATGGCACAGAATGCGCATGGCGCAGTGACAGTGTGCCGGCGCATTCTCCAGACAGGGAGGACCGGGAATGCTGCAGCACAACTGTAGTTGCGTTTGGCGCATCACCCACGATATTCAGACTTGGACATGCAGATGGAGCCATAATATATGCATGGTGCAAATGGGGCCATTTGCATGCGTTACGCAGGACAGCCTGGCGAAATGTGCCTGTCGCCCTGCACAGAGCGTTGTATGGACAGAGGTGGGCCTGGGGCACCCCCCACTCCGTAACCACAATTGCAGTAGAAATGACGACGGGCAATTCCTGGTGATCCAGGGGTATCCCCCTCCCTCCCATTGGCCTGATCGCGGGCAGAAATACAGATCTGATAACCCTGGTGGTCCAGTGGAACCCCCCCCGTACCTGGACATGTGTAAATGCAGAAGTGTCCTGTTCCTGGTAGTCCAGTGGCCCCCCCTCCACCGAATCCATGATGGCGGTGATATCTTAGGACAGTAACTGCCCAGTGATCTTGTGGAACCCCCACCCCTCGGAAACACTGATCACTGAGTGCGGTTGTGACACATTCCCTGGTGGTCAGTGGTTGCCCCACCCACACAGGCCACCAGCACCCCATCATTGGTGAGTGGCAGCAATCCACCCACATACCACCCGGCTGCCCGCCAAATGACAGCTTACAGTATGTGCTGTAAGCGTTTTGAGTCCACTGTGGTGAACCAATGGGCTTGCAGGGCATACTGTACTACACAGGCACAAATATGTGAATGATTTGTTCACATGTTTGTGCCTGTGTCGTGTAGTATGCTCTGCAAGGCCATTGGTTCACACAGTGGACCAATAGGCTTACAGCACATACTGTAAGCTGTTATTCGGTGGGCAGCTGGGTGGGTTACTGCCACCTGCCAATAATGGGGGGGTGCTGGGTGGCCTGAGTGGCCTGTGTGGGTGGGGGCAACCACTGGACCACCAGGGAATGTGTCACGTACGACGGCACCGGCGATCAGTTTTTTGGGAGGGTTCCACAAGATCACTGGGCAGTTACTGTCTTGAGATATCACTGGCGATCACGGATTCGGGTTGGAGGAGGGCCACTGGACTACCAGGGACTGACACTTCTGCATTTACACACATTCAGGTACGGGAAGGGGGTGGGTTCCATTGGACCACCAGGGTTATCGATCTGTATTTTCCCACGATTGGGCTAATGGGAGGGAGGAGGGTACCACTGGATCACCAGGGTCTGTTTGGGTGCTTGAAGATGGTGTTCATGCTGGGCAGGTGGCCAGCCACGCAGGGGGCTGCTGTGTTGCACACTGCAGTACAGCAGCCCACCTGTGGGTGGCCGGCAGTTGAGCTGAACTATTCAGGCTCAACTTTGTGCCCTGGTATGTGGCGCATCTGTGGGGTGTGCCAGCAGATGCGCCGCACATCCCGGGCTGAATATCTGGATGTTCCGCATATGCATGGGCACGGCCCCTTCAGATTTGCTGCATACATTAGCACTGTGCCCTGGCGCATCTGGACTTGTGCTGTGCAAGTCAACCTTTTATATTGCATCAGGGCGCATTGTGGGGTTGCGCCAGGCACAACCCCTTTGAATATCCCGGCCATAATGTACAGTGAGTTTACCTTCACCCATATATTGCCTCCCATGAGAGACATGGCTAAATTATACAACTCTGTGATCATAGACAGTTTGAGATTTTGAGTTGGCACTATTTAAAGCAGGAGTGCAATGAAACTGGGCCAAAAATATGACCCAACCTTTTTTACCACTTTAAAGATTCCATGCTTCTTCCAGTTTTATTTGATAAACTTTTGTAGTTCGACCAAAATTTGAATATTATATAAATGCTTTAATTTAGGTTTTTCCTTAAGAAAAACATGGATGCCACATTTGTCTTACAACATGGTAAGGGATAAGATAAAGAAAATAAAACCAAAAAGAAGACTTGTGTGTGAAGCATAGGAGATACTTAGCAAAGTAGATTTGACAGGTATGCTAATGTGTTTATTACCTGTAGCCGATACTATCTTTTAGGAAAAACATTTTTCTTTGCACTGCTGCTATAAAGGGAACATAAACTCTGTTGTTTGCATTTTTAATATAATTGTCAATTTGGGCTTGTGCAAAGTCTTTTAAGACTCATAGGTATAGTTGTATGTGCTTGTTGTGGAAGAAGTCGTATTTATTTCTTATTTTTGAATTAGGCTGCAAATTTGCCTTTTCCAGCTCAGTTTTCATTTTTCAGTACATCTGAGTAACTGGAATACAGACACATTGGTTGAGCAGAATCCTACAATATAAAATGGGCAAGAAAATCCCTGTGTCCTGATTGGCTGAGACTTGATTCTAGCCATGGCATTAAGAGGTCACCACCAATGGCTAAAAACAAACAAACTGCCAACCAGGGTGAAGGGTGTTCTATATCCATGTGTCAACCTAATTTTTTTTTTTTCAAAAGCAGCCATTTCTACAACTATTTGGCTACACCCACAGAAACTGAAACAGCCATGTAGTTTCAAGTTCCCACCCTATTCACTTCTCACAATAATCTTTATTTTTTTGAACTTTGTTTTAATGTTTGTGCTTGATCTGTTGAGCACTGATTGCTTGACCACCCATTCCCACTCACAGCCACCCACTTTCTGTTTAGGATCAAGCCAGCAGCACATCTCCATCTGAAGAGCAGCAATTTTATTTATTTATTTAATAATCTTTGGTAACCAGGTAAAGCCCACTGGGCACAAGTGCCTGTTTTCAGGAGTGACCCAGGAGCACTGGGGAGGTTAAGTGACTTGCTCAGGGTCACACAGTATGCAAGTGGAGGTTGTGGGAATCAAACCCAGGTCTGCTGGATGTACCAAACTCATTCATAGTTCATTACTCTAACCTCTAAGCTATACTGCCAGCCCCTGGCACCAGCAATGATGAAAGTACTGCTGTTCTCATTCAGGCAGTATTTCACTTGCTGCTCCTAAGTGGCTGGCTGCCTGGAAATAAAGTACTACCTGTTGCTCACTGCTTACTGGTTCAACTGCACACTCACTCAGACCACTGATGAAAGCCACAGTTTGAGTAAAGCAACAAATTTACACAAACTGTCATTGGGAGCACACTTTGGCACTAATCTCCTTTTTTTAAAACTTGTTCCATAGTAACTCAGTCCTGCTTGTTGATTGCTCACTCAGTCATGTTGTACCCACTCAATCACATCGTAGCCTGCTGTACTACCCATCACAAATACAGGTACAAATAAAGAAATAAAGATGCTCACTATAAAAAAAAAAAAGTAAAGAAAAGAGCCAACAGTGTGTTATCCGTACTGCACATTTATAGTGACCCCTACTGGCACCTAATAAGCAGAGGAACTATAACTAATTTTCTGCAGTATTTTAATATTGCTTCATGTATTTATGAAACATTTTAATTTTTTTTATTTCAGTAAATTCCCATTTTATATAAGAAGTTAGGCATGATAGGGAATTGCTTGTACTAGGTTTGCCCCACAGTCAGGGGCAGAAGGCACTCTGTTTCACCTCATGCCTTACTACGCCCATGACTGTAGGGTAAGCCTAGTACAACCAATGCCTTGTTGTGCATTATTGCTTAACTAATGCTTGCCATTCAGGGCTTCTGCTCAGGATGTCACTGGGTTCTGGAACTGGTAAGTAATTAAAACAAATGAATACTGCGTGGGGAAAAAGGCTACATTAAAAAGGTACCCTAAATAAGGAAAATAGTACTAATTCAAACCAAGCACAAGAAGCAGTACATTGGAGGTGTTAAACAGACTTCACCCATGGCCACATTTAGAATTATATTAAAAAATATCAACAATAGGATTTATGTTCTCTTTAAATATAGCATAAGCAATTTAAGGCAGAACTTCTAGTCTCTTGCAGATGTTATATTGATGAGTTCCAATCAAGGTGTCACAGCATAGAACGGAGTGTAATACAGAGAGGCATAAGCCATCTGTTACATGTTTGTTTAAACAGTGCCACATAAAGTAACACTAGCACATCCATCTTAGGGTTACACTGCTTCTAATTTTTACCGTCTTTGAAATCCTGCATGGATTTTCCTGGAAACAAAGAATGTGTTTCTGTTAAGACTGTTATTCAGCACCACCCTATTGTTAACCCATTTACCCACTGCATGCACAGACATTACAAATTAACTGTAAAGAGACAAAGACAAATTGTAATAGTCACACTGTAGAGGCAAGCAGCAAGAGGCCTTTAAAAGCAAATCTAGGCAACTTCTTATTTATGAGGCAGTGTAGTCTGGTGGTTAGAACACCATCAGGGAGCCAGGAGATCACAAGATTAAACCCCACTAAAGCTGAATAATTTGTGTGGCCTTAGGAAAGTCACTTAACATCCCAGTGCTCCAGTTTACCAAGCTATGCAAATGGACAGAAGCAGGACCCTGCAGAAAACAAGATGTTGTATCTCAGCTGGGCTATCCTATAAGCTTGGACATACGTCACAGATATGTACTTACTTATCAGTGAGGGGTCCAGACAGACCTCTTTTTAACTCAACCTATCAGATGCCTAGATTGTTTCCAGACCTTTTTTTTTTTTCTTTTTTTGGTAATATCCCAGCCTGGTCACTCTATTCTCAGAAAGAAAAAAAAACTTTTAAGAGCAATTTTAAAATCCTTTTTTTTTTTTTTTTTAACCTGCCTTGCCACAAGATGTCACCGTTTCAGACAAATATGAAGAATATACAGCTGCAGCTAAACCAGGAGTTTAATGAGATAACATAATGCTTTGCAGAGGAATAACAGATTTATCTCTACTATTGAATGGTAAGACCCTTAACTTCCGAGTGTCAAAGTTAGTGGGTATTCATATGGCTACCCCACAACAGCCCAACCCATATGTTATTTACAGTACATAATTTTTAAAAGAAAAATATTTTAACCCTTAGAGGCCGCGATTGTAGATCAATCCAAAATTCTATACGCTCTAATTCTGTTGGCAGCCTAAGGGTTCAGTTATCCACATGTGTGAAGATTTCACTCTTTGACCTTACTACTGAACTTGGCCTTTGTGATGTGATCAAGCATTGTGAAAGTTGCTGTCCAATACACTGTAGAACTATGCCATACAGTACCTGGATTGAGCATGAATGCTTGTGACATGCATGGAGTGGAAATAAATGTTTAATTTAATTCCATGCATGCCATCTGCCAAAATCACACTATTTATTGACATATATTTAGTTCCACAAGTGGTATGGTATAAGTATGAAGTAACACACTAAAGAACAAAGACAAAAAACTGTCCAAACAAGCCCAAACCCCAAAAGTGTCAGTGTTGCTCCCTGCACCAACAAGGAGCAGGGAATACTAAAAAAAAAAAACAACAAAAAAAAAAAAGAAGAAGAGCGGTCATTGAAGATACACTCCACCCTCAAAACCCAGAAATTCAACTGCAAAAAGTGGCACACATGGTTCCAGCAGGACTAGCATCACCGAAAGTTGCGTACATACAGTATACTATAGCTATGCTCCAAATACAGTAAAAGCCCCAAAATATTAATATGTGATTCACACAAAGAGCCCCATGTTACCATGTTTGAGCCACTAAGGAAGCAGGATCGGAAAGACTCCATTTGTCCAATATTTATTTTATTCATTTAGTTTTTTGTTAACTGGGTAAGTGCACTAGGCAATATATTGTCTATTTTTAGACACAGCCTGGGAGGTTATAACTTGGCAAACAATAGATGGACAACTGATGAAACAAAAGAACTAGTGAGTTGAAAGTAGAGATACTGTACACAGCAACATTACATAACAGTACCAGTCATAAATTATACCAAATATGCAGTGTTTGGAAGAAATCAGTTAGAAAAAAAAATAATTTGGTTAGAGAGGCCAAGTCATACATGTGAGTTAGTCACATACGCAGACATTTTTAAGTAATAAATATTTTTGTAACTCTGGTTGAAACAGTTTTTGAGTAGGGGTATAACAAATTCTGATATTGAGGGAGTTCCAGAATTTGGGGGCAAAATAGCTCCCCCATTTTTGTGCAGCATATTAGGGTTAACAGTAATGCCAAATTTAGAAACCTCTGGGTGTAGGCACCAACTGGGTTCATAAGAAATGCTGCTAAGAAGGAAGGGGTTTGGTGTCAAAGCACTCTATCAAATAGGACATCCAAGGGTTACAGTAGCCATGCATGATAGTGGTAAACATTTTGACTTATATGTGTTGTATTGTTTTAGATGGCCTCTTATCTCCAGACTTGTACGATACTTGTTTGTCCTCATTTCGAGTCTGCCTTAGCACATTTTCTTGCAGGTGAAACAATAAAAGGAGTGCATCGTTTAACATGGCTTGCACCAAGTTTTCATCAGCATTCTCTGTTGTTTTTAAACCCCCTTTATTTAAGATCACATTTCATGTGACTATAATGAATTAGCATGCAGCAGACCCTTCTCCCTGACCTTACGGGACAACAGCTGTACAAAAGAAGCTGAGAATACTGATAAAAATCTGGTCTGGGCCACATCAGAAGGAGTGATCCTTTTATTATTTCAAATGTGGAAAAAAGTGCTAACGTAGCCTCAAAATGGGGAAAGGAGGCATCATCTGTGAGTCCAGGAGATAAGGGCAATCAGGAATAGAATAAAAAGCATAGGTCAAAATTTTCACTGCTGTCATGCACTATAGTAGAAGAGGAAAGTCGGCTCCAGCAGGGAAAAGTAAACAGTGATGTGTTTGACGTAGGTAACTAGGGTAAAATGGCATATATTGTCAGTAGGCTACATCCCACTTTCTCAAACTGGATTTGGAAGTGTTGAAATAAGATAAAATACCATAGCTTAATTTAGACAGTAGGGTGCTTGTACTATCATCATGTGAGCTTTAGGGGTTAGATTTTATTTAAGTCTGGATGCAAGGCTTACCTACAGCTTTCAGACTTCTTGTTAATCTGTCAATTGAAAATGTTCAAACCAAACAAGATACATTATTATACATGGTTCATAAGGATGTAGAGAATACATACCATAGTGTTTTATAATGGATATGAACAAAGTCGGTAGCCTTTCTGGACTCCTGGAAGGGATGTCAAACAAATTCATGAGGAGAATGTGCTTTGAACCATATGACAGGCACATTTAAATAAAATGAACGTAATTGTTCAACTAGCAATGATCACAATACAAGAGAGTTTATGGACTTAAAGGCTGCATTTTTGTGTGGTCAGAAATCAAAGGTATTATCAATTTAAAGGGTTGACTGTCTTAAGCAAGGAGCCATCAAGACACATTATTTGTAGTCTGTTAGATCCACCATGTAGTTTTGTGCAGATCCAAGCAACATGGGCTGAGTTTGCTTACATTTAAAACCAGCTTATTTGGTAAAAGCCAGTTTGAAGTAAGGTACAGTAAAATCCAGATTTATTTTCTCTTGAGGTCATCAGTATGATTTGAGCTATACAAGAGAGTAAGGTCATTTGCATACAGAAGTGGATTACAAGAGGAAATGCTAAGTGGCAGATTGTTAATGTGTAGTGAGAACAAGTAGGGAGGCAGTATAGTGCAGTGGTTTAAGGCTCTGAACTGCAAATCTGGTGACATCTAGCAGACCAGACATGGGTTTGAATCCCACAGCTTCCACTTGCATACTGTGTGATCCTGAGCAAGCCACTTAACTTCCCTGTGCTCCCAGGTCGCTCCTGTAAAAAAGCTTTCAGCTTAGTATGCTACTCCTGGTTAAACAACTAAAAAAAAAAAAAAAGAAAAGTATGGATCCTTATGGAACACCACTAGGGTACTGGTAACATCGTGAGTTGCTTTTCCAGATTTGGCTTTCTGTGTTTCTCTCAAACCCCTCCTAAAAAAAACTTTATATCTTCCTCGTGCTCTTACTCCTACCTCCCCTCAGTGCTGCTTTTTTGGGGTTCCAGCGTTTTCCACCTCCCACTGTTTTTCAATCTTGAAGGGACCTATTGACTTGCATGACTGGATTCATATCGGACTGAACCTAATGTATACTTTTAACTTATTCGTTTGTACCAGTTACTGTATGTAAAATGTATTCATTCCAAACATTTTTTCAGGAAAGATATACTGAGCGCGACTTGGTATGAGGTAGTTTTCAGATGCTTTCTGGGGGGAGCAGGGTGTGGGAGAGCAGACTGGGTGGCTGCCCAGAAAACCTCTCTGAGATGGGATGTCAGGTAGCAATAACATGTGTAATGTCGTCCTCATCCTCAGACCAAAAACACGCTGTCAACTTTATGAAACTTGGGCTGGCTGTCCTCTTCTGCAACTGCAGCTCAGCCAGAGATATTGAGGTGTTAGCCTGACAACAGGTCTGTGGGGAGCCAAGACAGTATTGTCTATCTTGCCTCCCTCACAGACTCTGTTGTCAGGCTCAACACCCAATGTCTGTGGTGGCTGAGCTACACCTTACCCTCCTCCTCGTGGACTGGAGATCAGCTGGGATAAAATTTTAATTGCGCCCAGGTGGCACACACCAAAAGGCTCTGGTGCTTTCAAGCATGTGGCTCCTCAGTTTTGGAATACACTTCCCCTGGAACTTAGGCAGGCTGGATCCCACCAACACTTTAAAAAAGACCTATGGTGGTATCTATTGCGTACTGGCCCCTGCACTTGCTTTGACCCCACCTAATGACCTGGAAGCTAGCCTAACCCTATTGGCCTCTGCCTCTCCAACCTCAGCACTTGTCCTGTCCTCTTCTTATGGATCTGATTGACTTGCCTGCCCTACAAGACCTTTACTGATTTCCACCAATCTTCTCCACCTTTTCTGTCTCCATACATTTCTCTTTTCTGCTACTCTTCCCCCTTTCTTGTCTATTACCCTTGCCTCCTGTTCTTCTCTCCTCTCCTCCTGTCTATATTCACCTCCACTTATATCAGCTCATCTCTGCTATACCTCTCCCACCAAACCTTCTTTCCTCTATGCTACCTCACTGTAGCCCTCCTGCCCACCTCTTACTTTTCTCATTTTCTTTATATCCCACAGCATATTTGTATGCTAGTTGTGTCGCCTGTTATTGTTGCCCTGTATTATTTCATGCTTAACCTATTTACATTTGCTACTTGTTTTTTCTTTGTTGTAGGTTTGTGTTGTGTTTCCAGTTTCTTATTTTGTACCATTTTGTTAGCTGCTTTGCTCCAAGAAAACTGTAAAATGTTATGTTTCTTCTTTACTGTTCTGCATTCACTGTACAATGCCCTCCTTTCTTGTAAAGTGTATGGTTTGCTCTGTACCAGCTTGAAATGTTCTTGTATTTGCTTCACTATTGTGCTGTACTGTCCCGGGTCGTGCCTGAAAATAGTCATGTTGTTGGCTAGTGCACCTACCCGGTAAACAAAAACTAAATAAATAAGTATTGTCTCAGTGCAATACTGTCATTTTCTATAATTTCACTTTGTTACCTGAAACTAGATGTATTCTGTCTTGTTTATTTTGTGCGTTTCTTTGGTGCTTTGATATTTATGGCACTTTATAAATATGTATAAAAAATAAATCCACTTTATAAATATGTATAATAAAATAAATCTAACCACCAACAGAAATGGGAATACTAGTTTGTATGTATTTAAACAGTTGTTTCTAAAGAAAAGATTTCAGTTATGTAAATTTCTCACATGGTACTAATGGTAGCGTGGGGGTGTTGCATTGTTGGAATCGACCTCCTTCAGATGACACGTTAAACCCATGCTTCTTCTGCCCATACACAGTATGATGGTAGTCCAGGCCAACGCTGAAGAGTTGGAGTGTCTTGTCATTTTCGCTGTTTTGCTGCGTTAGACCAAATCACTGTGTAAGCCTTTGCCAATAAAGGCAATATAGACATTGCTACAGCTGTGTTCATTTGGGTCCTTTCCTTTTCTTGGTTTTAGTTGAGTGCGCAACATGTTGGATAGGGCCACTAACATTTCATCTTCAGTACTGTGAAATCTCTTTTTACAAAATGTGAAAAGAAATTCAGTTTTTCACAAAACTGAGTGTAAGTCCACAGTTTTGCACTAAACAAAAGTGGTGCAAAATTAGTTTAATGCAAACTTGGCTCTCACGAGTGGCTGTAAATATGGTGCAAACAGGTTTTATGTGATAAATTGACTAACTGGTGTTTAAAATGGCACATTTCTCTTTATTCCACTTTTCAATTTATATGGAACAAAGTTGGCCTCTGTTAAATTACAGGAAGTTAAAGATCCTATTACACTTATTGGAAGGGGTAGTGAATTACCCTGGAGCCTGAGCTGACATTCTCTCTCAGAATGACATGGGTTTTAAACCGTTTATACATGACTACAATAGGTTTGGACTGTTTTTGAGAGCGTACTGTAATACTGCTACGTTTATTTATTGGTGTTTGATAACTGGGTAGGTACACTGGACAATTATTATGCCTGTTTTCAGGCATGACCCAGGAAAGTGGAAGTCACAAAACAATCATGAAATATGGCACAAAGAAACAGTAACATATACAGTGTAAAGGGTAAACTAGTTACAGAAACAAAAGCAGTTTAAGAATAAATACAAAGTAACAAGGAGAAATCAGCATAAATAATAATGAAACAAAACAAAAACAGTAAAAGATATATTGTAAAGGTTAAACTAGTTTTCTAAATACAGTAACTTAACTCATCATTGCTTTCTAAGGGCCTTGATAAAGTTTATATGAAAAGGACTATAATAGAAGAAGCAAAATTGCACTTCTGTAGTGCATTTCATGGACACTGTATCCCAGGTACTTACAAGCAGTGAGGAGAATGTGTGTGCCATTGTAAGCCTCGTAGTGGCAGCCATTCTGTTTATCATCGCCCAAACACAGTCATGGACAATTGCCTGATCTGGGTTTTTTTGGTGGTGGGGAGATGAATGTTTATTTATTTGGAGCTGTTAGCACCAGAATAGCCCCATTTAGGTCACAGTTGCATCACCTATGTAACCCCCTCCTAAAAGGGCTTGATCTGGAGCACTGCGGCCACCTTCCCCTGTAATGTCCCTTCACCCTGGTCCTGCTCCATAGTGCAGCTGTGGGAACTGGGGCTAGACTGGACACTGTCATTTGTTCTGTGGGCTTGTTCAGTACCTTTCTCACCATGGCTAGCGTGCCACCACCTTTCTTTGCTCAACCGGGCCCTAGACTGCCTTCAGAGTGGGGGAGCCCATAGCAAGGAGGTTTCTCAGTTTCAAGCAGCTCTCAAATCTGCACAAAGTACAAAACAATGAAGTTAGTACATCATGTTCCTGTGAAAATGACATCAGTTTGGAGCTCAGCTCTGTAAAACAGCTTTGAATTGCAAGAAAGCTCAGGATTTGTAAGCATACTTTCCCCCTGGAACTGACAGCCACTGAGAGCTGGGGTTTGAGCATAATGAATAATGCATGAGATGCTAGTTGCTGATATTTAATAACTGGATATCTGCACAAGGGAGAGACGTGCAAATAGAGCAGATTTGTCTGAAACAAAACCACTGAAGAGATGAGAATGTTTCTGAATAGTTCTCACTTGCTATTCCTGTGTAGCTAAAGTTTGTCCAAAACACACTTGAGACACCTGGAAAAGTCGATGATGCCGCTAGGTGCCAAGCCTGTGCTGCAGCACTGAATTAGAAAGAGGGTTGCCCTGAAAGCTGCTGTGCATCTGGGAAGGTAGTGAGCCACTGCCTTCTGCTGTTAGGATTTTATCCTGACAGGGGATCGAACCAACTGAAGTCCCAAGTGACTGCCCGCTTGTCAGGGTGGGTGAAGGCAAGCCCTCATGTGAGGTGAAAGGATCACCATCATCCTTAGCATCATGGCCCGCACTCCTTCCCTCGAGAAGTGCATTGGGTCTGCTGCACCTCAATCAGCCTACAGAAAGACCAGTCATCATCTGCCTAAGCAGGAAGATGTCCCCACAGAAACCGCACAGCCTGTCATCTAAAGGTCATGAGTACTGGTTTTACCCTCATTCCTATTGTTTAGCTAGCTAGCTGATACTTATTGGCATTCATGCACAGCCATACAATCAAGCCCACAGCTACAGCTTATAGCCAAGAGCAGCTGTTTTACTGTCCATCCAGTTGTGTAATTTGCCAGTCAGCAACTACAGCTAACAGGCAATTCGTGGTACCACACGAGGTCCAAACATCACAGGCCTGGAACTCTGCATGTTGGCTGCACCAGTCAAACTGTGATGCAGGGAGCTCCCAGAGGACTGTGGTTCACTGGTGCACCTCTGAGGGAGAGGTGCTGAGACACACTGCTACAGTGGGGGTGAGTGCAAACTGCTGTCTTTGTTTTTGTTTATTTTTATCTTTGCTTCCCCTGTCTTGCTGTCCGACACGAAATAATCCCATTGGCCATTCACATATTTGGGACTGTCTAGTGCAGTGTGCCCTGCAAACCCATTGGTCACACTGGGGACCAATGGGCTCCCTATCCTCTGTACCTGTCATTTGGCAGGTGGCCGGGTGGTATCTGGTGGGTTGCAGTCACCTGCTGATGATGGGGATGGAAGCAGTGTGGGCAAGGGGTCTGTGTGGGTGGGAGGGGTGGGGGTGCCACTGGATCACCAGGAGTTGTATTACAGGGGTTTCCGTGATTGCGGCAGCAGGTGGGGGTACCACCGGACCACAGGGCTGTTACCAGCGGATCACCAGTGATCGGGGACACAGGAGGGTGGGGGTTCCACTGGACCACTAGGGAATGCTTCCTCTCACGATTATTGGCGATCAGGAGGGAAGGAGTCCACTAGACTACCAGGGAATGATTCATTATATGATTACTGGCGATCGGGAGGGAGGGGGGACCACTAGACTATCAGGGAATGAATCATTCTATGATTACTGGCGATCGGGAGGGAGGAAGGGGGTGCCACTCGACCACCAAGGAGCTGTGGGTGCTTGTGGATGGTATTCTGGGTGGACGGTGGCCACCCTTGGCTGTGACTGCTTGTTGCACCCTGCAATATGTCTGCCTGCCTGTGGGTGGCGGGATTTGTTCCCACTTTCCACGGGCTCACCTTGAGCCCCTAATATGGCGCAATGCAGGGTTGTGCCAGCATGCCGCTACGTCCTGGGCTAAATATTGGGATGTGCCGCATATACAAGGCACGCTCTCTGCATCTGCACTGCATATGATTACATTGCACCCAGTGCATTGGGATTTGCACTGGGCGCCGACAGCCTTTTCAATATCCTAATCGCGAGCGCCGCGAATGCGGGTCGCGGCGCTGGCACAGCCCCTTGAATATCCGGCCAGTAAATGTAAAATGCAGAGGTATGACTACAAGTAAAAAAAAAAGTCTCACGGCTTCACATAGAGACATATTTTACTTGTATAGTTGTACATGGGCATAGTTTGCTTTTTATTATTATTAAAGGATTTTCAGCACTAAGCTTTGCCTGGCTATTAGTCTGCTTTACGAATGCTCAGGATTTCTGTTTCAACGTATTGAGGGCTTGCTGCTGTACCTCCTTGAGCACCGGCCCTGCACAGTGTATCGTGGGCCCCCTCCCCCTTTTTTGAGAACCGCCATTGACAGTAGCAGAATGTCACAAGGGGAAACTGTCTCATTTTCTCTGCCTTGAGCATCGCCAGTCCTCCCTTATAAACAAGTGAAGGGGGTCAATACATGAGAGGGAGAGACCTACTGTAGAGAAAAAGAGAGAAGGACTGTGACTGACTGACAACATGATAATTCAGAAATTCAGAGAGCAGACATTGACCATGTCAGCCAAGAGGGCATGGAACATTTAAACAGAGGGGTAGGGTTATGTTACTGAATGAAGGCCAAGTTCACCCAGTGTTTATTTTGATAGCTACAGATTGCAGATTTTAATTGGGAGAGATTTGTCATGGCTCTGATGTTGGCCAGAACCCCAGGTAAGACTCCAACTTTTAAGCAGGAGACCTCAGTTGAATGTCTCATCCGAAAGATGGAAAACCATGTCCAGTACAGCAACTTCTGTTATGTACTTGAATGCTAGTATTTTGGTATATGGACCCAAGTGGTACTAGAACCCATGACTGTCTGGTTCAGAGGCATATGTGTTACCAACACTGCCATGCTGACACCCACATTCTGTTTAAAATATGCAATATGTATGCTTGTGCTGTTTTAAAATGAGTTTAAAACATGTCACTGGATTGTTAAACTGCTGTACATTTGTAACCACTAAAATGTACTTAGGAAAACAATTAGAAAATTAGACTATTTTATTTGTATTGTTTATGTAAAGATCCAGAGGTATCCAGTGAAAGGAAAGCAAACAGATTATGGGAGACTGACTATTTATACACCTTAAAAAACCTTTTACATGCATTTGAGGTGACTAAATATTCATAAAATATTTATTTCCATGCAAAATGTAGCAAATAACGTTCCTTTCCCCTCCAGTACCTGATTCTCTGTCTCTATTGCACTTGTTCTGGCTAAATACATTTTATGTAAATTGTAGTTATTAAAGGAAGTCACTGAAAAGTCTTGAATAGATTGAATGGTGAACGTGACAGGGTTCAGAATGGTAAATATCTGAGCTTTGGATTCATTACAGGGTTGCATGAATGAGAATACATGGGCTTAAATAACATGTGTTTTTTTTTAAAAGCCTGCATCATTCTGATCATGGCCTTAAATAAAAATAAATAAATAATAAAAAGAATCAAAATTGAACAGCACAGTGGTGTTGACACTTGGCGGGTGGGGGGCGGTGTGGACATTACTTCAGTGACTGTGAGTGTGATCCCTATTTCCAGCAGTTGTGTCAGAAATTAAAAATCTGATGCAACTGGTTTCTTGAACCAAGGGCAAGGGGCTAAGGTCTGGAAGGATTGTGCCATGGGGTTAAAAGCCCAAATGGTTGAAAAAGCTAATAGTGCTAAAAGAGGCAGACAAAAACATTTTTGAAAGTAACCAGTTGTTACCATTTATTTGTTTATTTATTTAGTTATTTATTTTAGTAACTGAGTGAACTTACAGTGTGAAGACCATTTTACAGGGGCACCCTGGGATATTGTGACAGCTTGCGTACAAAGAGAACGGCATAGAAAGCTGGCAAACAGACAATAATCATAATCAGGCATCATTCGTACCACTCATGTGAAATGTTTTGACACGTAACTTTCCAGACTATGTTTAAAGGACCAGATAGTTCTAGCTTGCTTACTTATGTGCAGGAGCATGGAGTTTCAAACTTTCCATGCCACAAATCTGAACGAGAGCTGGCCCACATGTGGTTTACAGAAATTAACCAGCAATGAGCCATTTACTAAGGATCTCAAGTCCACAGATCTGCTTTGCAGTATCATTAGGTCACATAATATACTCTGGAGAACTGGCTGCCATGCTTTTGTTATATAAAGCTGCAGAGCAGCTAAGCATTTTCTTTCTCCTTTTGTTCATTAAGAAGAGTTTCTACACAACAAATATAGGTGACAGAACCTATGAGCAGGTTTTTTTGGGGTAGAATGTTTTAATTTACTTTATTCTTAAGAAAAAAAGATAGCTACCACATTTTGTAGGTACATAAACTCAGAAAAGACTCAAGTTGGATGGACCCCTGCTTGTAGGAGAAAGTACCATAAGAGGGGAAGTGGACATGACAGCCTTAAATGACTACTTCACCAGGGTATATGCCACTACAGATGGTCACAATAGAAGCAGTACAGGGATAAATAAACAAACATGAAAGTAAATTGACAAAATAAAGAGAGAGGAAGTCTACAACAAACTAAAAAATCAAGCCTAACACATTGGCAGGACCAGACAATATTTTGGCAAATATGATGGGTGGAAAGATATTGTAGACCCACTAATATAAATATTCAACAAATCCCTTGAGTCTGGCGAAATTCCCCTTCACTGAAAAAGGGCAATTGTGATCCCCATCTATAAAAAATGGTAGGAAAAACCTAGCATCAAACTATTGCCCGATCAGTCTAACCTACATCATAGGAAAAGTCATGGAATCCATCATCAGTTACATTATCAGCGATTTATAGACATAAATCATTGTGCTCAGCATGGTTTTAGAGTTAAGAGATCATGTGTTACCAACTTGAGCAGTTTCTTTTGGGCCAGTGAGCAGAAGTTTGGACAAAACTATCGCAGTAGATGTAATTTTGCTAGATTATGCTAAAGTCTTTCACACCATTCCACATGAGTGACTGACCAAAAACTTGAAAAACGCAGGGTAAATAAATTAATGATGGCCTGGGTGGGAGAGTGGTTAAGTCACTACACACAAAGGATGAGACTGAAGGGACACCTATCTGAAGAAAGACAGGTTACAAGTGGAGTTCCACAGGGATCGGTCCTGGACCCATTACACTTTAGTATCATTTTGGGACTCAGGTTAAGGGGATTACAGTTAGCTGGTCTAAACAATTTGTGGATGATTCTAAATTGGACTATGCAGTGGACACATCACGGAACATAGGGTTACACCAGGAAGACCTAGAAAAATAGTAAATTGGGTAGATAAATGGGGGTATGTAGAAAAATGCAAAGTTCTTGCCGGCCCAGTGGTGCTGAGGGTAGAGGTGCTGGATGCCACACCTCGCATCACACCAGCGACCCTGGTACAGGAGCAAACTTGGGCCACTGGAGATTGGCCAGGGGGGAGATAGGCTGGAGCATCTGACGACAGCTCACCTTCTCCGGGGGAGGGAGGGTCTTCTAACCCATCATGCAATGACCCCGGTGGAGGCTGGGGGAGCAACGGCAAGCTGGTATCTCGGGGGCACGATTGGTTGAGGGCGTAGGCCAGCAACCAATGAGCCTCGGGGGCTACTCCTTTGAAGAAGGAGGGGGAGGGACGTTGCCGATGTCGGCACTTGCGCCCTGACGTACAGGCCTGCAATGTCCCACAGGAACACAGAAAAAACCCATTGGACCGAGAGATGGAGCCTGAGCCGGGTCCCGATGTGCTGGTGCCTGCCTGCAGCCTCGGACCCTGATGAGACAAGTAAAACTGGGGTGTCCACCACCTGACCCCACCCAGGGGGGTATCCGAGGCTGGATGGAGGGACCAGAGACTGACAGGTAAGGCACTGGCAGGGACAGGATAATGGGTGACTCCCGATGGTGCGGCTCCAGTGGGACAGTAGGAAAAAAAGAAATATCAAAAAAGAATGCAAAGTTCTACTTATAGGAAGAAAAAATATATAAGCAATATATTACACCTGTAACCCCCAGGAGGCACTATCCCAAGGGCTACTACCCCTGCCTGATTTGCCACTAACAGGTTGAGGGGCCTGGATCCGATGGCGGGTGCCTCCACCCAGAGGTCGGGGTTAAGACAGTCTGATATGACTTGGTCACAGCCCTCTGGGTCACTGCAACCCCCTTTCTTCCCACTAGTGGCCCACACAAATCAATCACAGTACCCTTGCAATATACACTTACCCCCAGGATTGGTTCAATCAGCGTGACTCTGGGGACTCCCTGTAAAACAAGATGATAACAGTGCAAAAATTACAGTACAGTACGTTAACATAAATGAATACCTCAGGCAGTGTAACTTTGCTGAAACAAATAGATCTGATTTATTTAGGGGGATATAACAAGGACAGGAGGAAATCAGGTTAATTAGTTTAAACGCATTAATAATCACAATACTGTGCACATATTTCAGAATCCCAAATGTCCCAATGTCACTCTTACTGGGTACCCAGGCAATAAGAGGCTAGCCTATTTGGTGCAGCTGGTTGGGGCCCTGAAGATGGAAAATGCATGCACAATACCTAAATTGTAATCCGGAGCCGGTAGGCTCAGTTCGTGGAGAAAGAAAGGAAAAATAATCAGATGGAACGCTTGCAATTAGATGATGGCAGGGAGCTACCCTGATTTGTACTCCCAGTTCTTGGCTGGATTGGCTGTCATTCACAATAGCCTCCCCCTGTTGGTGCAAAAGGCACCGAAGTCCAAACTACATTTCCCAGTCACTGCCATTACAATGCCAAAGCCAGAAGGGGAAGGAAGGGAACATATTCAATTCAGTGCTTTAGAGGAACTGGTAATTGCTATTTTTCTTTTAAACTTAGATTGTGGGCTTTTAGTGACACTATACTTTCTTTGTTGTCTTTACTTATAATTATTTTTGGGCTGTTGAAAATTTAAAACATAGTGGTGGTGTAATTCTGTGCTGTCTTTAATGGCTGCAATTTTGTCCCCTTCCCCAACTCTTAATTATGCCCTGTTAAATCTATTGACGGGCACTAAACACAGGGTATAGTAAGGGGTGTGAAGTAGGAGGGCATAAGGGAAGAAGCCCACCCTCAGCCGACAAGTGTTTTCACTCATTTATTATTTATTTATTTATTGGTTTTTCTTTAAAAAAAAAAAAATCTGAGGATCAGTGGCAGTATTTTTAGTACAGTAAATTAATAAAAGGGAACTAGGAGAGCTTCAGTAGCAGACAAACAGTGGAATTGCAGTATAATGTGGGGAGTGGTGCAATGCGGTGGCTGTGGGGCAGCAATATTCAGGCAGACCTTCTGGACACTGAGGGTGCTGCCCTATCTGCATGCATCTCTCTGGACTGTGGGATGAGGTAGCCAGACTCAGAGGCGGGAGTAAACTGGGTCAGGAGTACCATCACCCCATCCAGGGACCACCCAGTCCAATGCAACTGCCTCAAAGGATGCCGAGAACCAGGAGCACTTGGATGACAGTGGGCTCAGGGAGGGTTAGGAGACAGTCAGGCAGAGGCACATCCCAGATCCTATTCCACTAAGAACTCATATGCCACACTGGCAAATGAGGACAACCAAATAGAGGTACCCAGAGAAGTGGAAGGAAAGGATGTGGAGGTTAGCCAAGGAGGTGACCTCAGCGGGAAAGCAGTGGACCCCAGGGAGGAGGAAGCATACCTGGTGGGGACTCCATCATAAGAGGGATCCAGCTAGGAACACAGGAGGGGAGGACAGGGAGGTGAGGTGCCTACCAGGTGCCACGGCATGGAGGGATGGAAGGAAGATCCTGGGATCACTGGGAAGGCAAGACGGAGAGTGAGCTGGATGTCATTATCCACTTAGGTACTGATGACCTGGCAAATGGGGAGCCAAAGAAGTTCAGGAAGAGTTTAGGAAACTGGGGAGGGTCTCAAACAAGTAGCTACTTCTGTCACTTTCTCAGAAGTACTACCTGTGAGAGCAAGGAGAGCATAGAGTGCATGCACCAGGAACTTTAACTCATGGTTGAAGAACTGGTGCTGTGAGGAAGGGTTTGGATTCATTGGTGACTGGGGACCCACCTGGAGGGATGGAGGTTTGTTCAAGCCTGACGGCCTGCATCCATCCTGGAGGGGAATCAAGCACTAATGATAAGTTTAAATGCTACATTGACAAGCATTTAAACTAGCAAAGGGTGGCAGGCCAGCAGGAGGGTACCTACTTGCTCACCCCCACAGCTAGCAGTGGAACCAGTGAACCAGAGGAGTGGCTATCTCTGCAAAGCAGTGTGCAAAAGATGGAGATTAGTGCCCAAGAGGTGGATAAGCAGAAAAGGGCAAAATTCAGCAGAAGGGCAGACAGCAAGGAGAACCAGGGATAAATGACAACCAAGGAAGGGGCTGGGTAGAAACAGTGAAACAGTCTAGGAGGTCAAATCATGGAAAGCCATGTGTGCAAATGCCAGGAGCCTTAGCAACAAGATGGAAGATCTGGAGGCTGTCATGGTACAGTCAGACCTGGACATTGTGGCCATCACTGAAATCTGTGTAATGATAACCACGACTGGGAGATGGCCATACCTGGCTACAACATATTCAGAAGAGACAGAGCAGGCAGGAAGGGAGGAGGAGTGGCACTGTATGTGAAAAATGACATAAGGGCCACAGAGATCCAGGAGGAACAAAATGGGGGAGAGATACTGTGGGTTAAGCTGGAAAGGAAAATGGGGACAGCCATCCGCACAGGTGTGGTCCATAGACCACCAGCCCAGGAGGAAGAAACAGATAGGGAGCTGATGCTAGCCATCCAAAGGATGGCAGACAAGGGTGAGGTAGTACTGGTTGGAGACTTCAATATTCCAGACGTGGACTGGAGCATCCCAGCAGCAGCATCAACTAGGAGCAGATTTATCCTGGACTCCTTTCAGGGTGCCTTCCTCAAGCAACTGGTCATGGAACCAACTCGGCAGAAGGCAATACTGGACCTTGTGCTCACAAACAGGGACAGTGTGATGGGGGTAACAGTGGGGAGCACCTGGAAACAGTGACCACCAGTCATTGTGGTTTGAAATCACAGAAAGAGCAGAACCAAACCACACAAAACACGTATCCTGGATTTTAGGGGGAGACTTTGGGAAATGGGGAGATACTTGAAAGAGGCATTAAGGGAATGGGACAAGAATCAGGGGTTGAGGAACAGTGGGCAGTATTTAAAATGGGGATTACAAGAACAACAGAATTATGCATTAAGCAGGTTAGCAAGAGGAAAAGGAAGAGGAGACCATTATGCTTTTCCAAAGAGGTAGCAAAGAAAGTGAAAGCCAAAAAGATTGCATTCAGGCAATACAAAAGACACAGGCAAAAGGGATAGGGAGAAGTACCAGGAGAAGCAAAGGGAGGCAGGGAGGTCAGTAAGGGAAGCCAAAGCTCAGACAGAAGAACACATTGCAAAATCAGTGGGTAGAGGGGACAAAACCTTTTGCAGGTACATAAGTGAAAAAAGAAAGACAAAGGGAGGGATAGTGAGACTGAAGGGGGAGGATGGGGGCCACGAGGAGGATGACAACAGTAAAGCTGACATATTGAACAGGTATTTCTGCTCAGTCTTTACTGAGGAAGAGGAGGGTAATGGGTCTGAAGGGAGTACAAGGGGTGAGAATGGTGCAGAAATGGACACAAGTCCCTTTACACGAGAAAGGGTCCTGAAGGAACTGGAAGTAATGAGTTGATAAAGCAATGGGGCCAGATGGGGTGCACCCCAGGGTCCTTAAAGAACTAGAGAGGTGGTGGCAGAACCTCTGGCTATCCTGTTTGGCCGATCACTGAAACAGGAGGTACCCAAAGACTGGAGGACAGCAGATGTAGTCCCCTTATACAAAAGTGGGAACAAAGAGGAAGCAGGAACTACAGACAGTCAGCCTCACCTCGGTAGTGGGGAAGATCATGGAAGCACTACTGAAGGAGAGATTGGTGGAACATCTGGTTGTCAATGGACTACAGGACCCAAGGCACATGGTTTCACCAGGGGAGGTCATGTCAGAGCAACCTCATTGAATTTTGACTGGGTGACTATGGAGGTGGATCAGGGAGGGCAGTGGACATGGCCTATCTGGACTTCAGCAAGGCCTTTGACACTGTGCCACATAGAAGACTATTACACAAACTGGGGAATATGGGTGTGGGCAGGACAGTAGTGTGGTGGGTAGGTAACTGGCTGGGTGGCAGGACACAGAGGGTGGTGGTAAATGGCTGTCACTCCACAGAGGAAGAGTGACCAGTGGGGTACCACAGGGATCAGTGCTGGGACCGGGTCCTATTCAACATCTTCATCAGTGACATTGCGAGGACTTAGAAGGCAGAATTTCACTGTTAAGCTGATGACACAAAGCTCTGTAACAGAGTAGACACACCAGAGGTGTAGACAGGAATGAGAAGTGACCTGCAGAAACTTGAAGAATGGTCAGGGTTTGGCAGTTGAAATTCAATGCAAAGAAGTGCAAGATAATGCATATGAGGGCACAAAAACCCCCGCACAATATATCAGTTGGGGGTGAGGATATAGCATGCACCAAGCAGGAAAGGGATCTTGGGGTTGTCATCTCTGATGACCTCAAGGTAGGGAAACAGTGTGACAAGACAGCAGGTAAAGCAAATAGGATGCTGGGATGTATAGGCAGGGGCATCACCAGCAGGAAAGGAGGTCATAATTCCGCTATACAAGACACTAGTGAGGCCCCACCTGGATTACAGTGTACAGTTCTGGAGACCATACCTACATAAGGACATACACAGGGTAGAGAAGGTTCAGAGGAGGGCAACAAAGATGGTGCATGGATTGCATCACAAGTCCTATGAAGACAGGTTGAAGGAACTGAACATGTACTCCCTGGAGGAGAGGAGGGAGAGAGGAGATATGATAGAGACATACAAGTATCTTACAGGGAGGAACAGGGTGCAGGAAAACACTATTTTGAAGCGAAAAAGATGTTCCAGGACAAGAGGGCATGGGATGAAGTTGGAGGGAGGACGATTCAGAGGAAACATGAGAAAGAATTTCTTCACAGAACGGGTGGTGGACAAGTGGAACACCCTGCCAGAGGAAGTGGTGGGGGCTGAAACAATCACGGGATTTAAGAATGCATGGGATAGACATAAAGGAATTCTGGAGGTCAGGGGTAAGGGGCAACAGACTTCTAGGAAAACAAACTGAACTTACAAGCTCAAATGGGCAGACTGGGTGGGCCATAGGCCCTTATCTGCCGACACTGTCTACGTATCTATGCATCTGTGTAATGCTCTTGTGGCTGGCTCAGATTACGAGCCAAGTTCTGATTCGTCCACAGGCACCATTTTAGAGCTCCCTTAACCCACACTGATTGGTCCAGTTCAGCAGTTCAGAACTAGAATGGGGAACTAGGCAAACACATTTCTGATTGCAAAGAAAAGCAGGTTAGACAAACTGTATTTTCCTTATTACTCTAAATGATTTCTGGCAAACAGTTACATCTTTCAGATAGGTTCCCTTTGCACTCCTAGTGACTGCAAAAACAGAGTGAATTGGCAGCAGCTCGAGTGGGACTCAAGCAGAGAAACACACAGTCCCCCCCATACAAACTAATTATGTCTGCAAGCAGACAGCTCTAAAGAGGCAGTACCAGAGGTTCTAAAAACACTCACAGATAAATGGCTTAAACGCCAAACACCATTCTGGCTCGGAGCATTCAAACAAGCTCCTGGAAGTCTTTTGGGAACTCCCATTTGCAGGGGGGTGACACCCTTCCTGGCCTGGGAAAGCTTCACTTTCCGCGTCAAGCAAGTACCCCCCATAAGTTTCAGTTGCAACCATATACATTTGCATTATGCTCACACATGTAATCATCAGTCAGTATATCATTTTACCAGGAACACATTTCTGAAACGTTGCAGTACATCACTCTTTACACAGTATTACACCACATTGTACCATAACTCAAGTTATTATGTCTTGTACATGAAACCTGAAGAGAGGGCCCTTCCTATCAGCTACCTTGGGGCTGGATGGGCAGAGGCACCATACCTAGAGGGCAACACAAGTAACTTGAGTTAGCACTGACGCTCAGTTTGGGCAATGAGCTTGGGGACACATACACTCCTTTATGGACAACATTGAGAGGCAAGTCCACAGGCCTCCCAAGGGAATCATAACTGAGGTGCACCACAGGCTTTACAGCTCGATCAGTCTTTCTAGGGGGAACTGTTACAGTCTCTGCACTCTGAGCCTCATTTTCGGCATTGTCCTCACTTGTCAGGGGAGACTCCATGGGGGTAGAGAGGCTAGAACTTGGGGCACTTTCAGCTCCAGGAGTTACAGTCTCTGAGTCCACAACATTTGGCTCACATGGAGAGCTTTTGGACACTGGCAGTGGACCATCAGGGCACTCAAAATACTCTTCTTGTTCTGGTGTATCACCAGTCTGTCCCAGTCCATCATTTTCCTCCCCTGAAAGCTCAAACAGTTCAACCATACACAATGATTCCATTTCATCTGACCTGATGCTTTGCACTTCACTTTCTGGGAGCATTGGGTCCTGGGACGAAGCTGGGGGCTTAGACAGTCCAGAAGGCCCAGCTTCGTCTCCAGTATTGACTAGGGGACTGCCCTGAAACAATTGACAGTTCGTAAGAAGGGCAGTATTCAAAGTCACACTCACTTTCTTCTGATATGGACTGACAGTCATGCTCAACTGGGACTTGTGGAGGGGAACACTCTAACTCTGCTTCTGTAGGTGCAGACTTTCTTGATCTTTTCTTAGCAGCAGCTCTAGTCACTGGTCCAGAGGGGGCATCTTCTGGGGGCTCAGACTCAATCAAGATTTGTCCAATGGGCAGTAAATTATTTCTATGCATTGTTTTTACATCTTTTGAATTATTCTAAGGCCTTACTTTGTACAATGGCAGATCATCTAGTTTGCCCACTACAATGTGAGGGAGATGGTGCCATCTGTCAGCAATCTTGTGTTTGCCATGCAGTCCCAGATTTCTTAGCAATACCCGATCTCCCTCCTGGAGTTCCTATGCTTTCACCTTTTTATCATACCGTTCTTTGTTGGCCAGATTTCTTTTGGCAGCCATGGTTTGAGCCAGTTGATATGCATGATTTAGCTGGGCCTTTAACTTTTGCACATACTGTAAATAGTTGTCAGCTCGAACCCCATCAGGAGAGACCCCAAAACACACATCTACTGGCAGTCGAGCTTCTCTTCCAAACATCAGGCGGCAGGGGGAGAACCCAGTGGCATCACTTTTGGTGCAGTTATAAGCGTGTACCAGGGTGCTAATTTGTTGGCTTCATCTAGGCTTGTCCTTTGGGTGTAGGGTGCCTAGCATATTTAGCAAAGTCTTGGTTGAAACGTTCAGGCTGTAGGTCCCCTAGGGGTGGTAAGGAGTGGTTCTTGACCTTCACCTCCCCACAGAAAGCATCTCTTTGATCAGACGACTCTCAAAGTCTCTCCCTTGATCAGAATGGATTCTTTGTGGAGCCCCATAGTGAACAAAAGTTTTACAAGTACTTTGGCCACAGTGGATGCTTTCTGGTCTTTGGTGGGAAATCTTGGGCATATCTCGTAAAATGGTCAGTGACCACCAGCGCATTACTGATATTTCTTTGATCTGACTCCAAACTCAGAAAATCAAGACAGACCAGCTCCATGGGTGCACTGGTGGTGATGTTAACAAGGGGGGGCAGCCCTCTGGTGCAAAGCTTTCCTCTGTAAGCAGCGACCACAAGTTCAAATGTGTTGCTCCACATCAGCCCCCATCTTAGGCCAATAGAATCTGGATCTCACCAAGTTAAGTGTTCTGTCTATACCAAGGTACCACATGTGGTTGTGCAAGGACCTCAGTACTGAGTCTTGACAGGCAGTGGGCAGCACTAGTTGTTGTTTGTCTACTTGCCCCCCTCTGTCTACTGTTTCTCTGTATAACAGTTTATTGATCAGTTTAACTTAGGACCTTCTTTGTATAACAGTGCAGTTCTCAAATCAGTGGAGCGTAATTTGGACACATCTTTTCCTGCATAGAGGGCTTCTAAAGCTGATTTGATCATGGGATCATGGGATTGAGCCCGCCGAATACCGTCATTGTCCAGCTGAGGCAGTGCACCAATGTCTATTGCAGAAAGGTGGCAATAAGCAGCAGGTATGCAATTCTCAGAGGGTCCCAAGCAATCCACCATGCAGTCCACTGCGTCCGTGGACATTTGTTCCTCCTGTCAAACTTCTGGCAGAGTGCCCGAATATCAGGTTCTGACAATCTGACCCAATCATTCTGGAGAACAGGCCTCCGGGAGAGAGCATCAGCATCTAGTGGTTCAGGCCTGCTCGGTATTCAACAGCATAGTCGTATGTAGATAATGCAGAAAGCCACCTATGGCCAGTGGCATCCAACAGCTGAGGTCTGCACATAGGTCAAAGGATTATTGTCAGTTTTACTAGTATTTTAGCCCCATACAAGTACTCATGGAATTGGTCAACAATAGCCCACTTCAGAGCTAGGAACTCTAACTTATGTACAGGATAGTTCTTTTCGGATGGGGTCAGGCTTCTACTGGCAAAAGCCACTGGTCTCAGGCCATTCTTGTGCTCTTGGTACAACATAGCCCCCAACCCTTGCAAGCTAGCATCAGTGTGTAGGACATAAGGTTTTCTTGGATCGGCATAGGCCAGCACTGGAGCGTGGGTAAGTTGATATATGATCTCATGAAAAGCAGTCTCACAATCAGGAGTCCAGCGAGCCCCAAATACTTCACTCGGATGAAAATACACTCTTTCAGTCTTGAGGGACGCTGACATTTTGTATTTTTTGTGAGTTGGGGATACTCTTGAGTAAGGTTAAGTAAAGGGTGGATCACTCTTGAATAGTCCTTGATGAAACGCCGATAATAATCACAGAATCCCAGGAATCTTTGCAGTTCTTTTAGATTTTTGGGCTGTGGCCAGGTGGTCAAGGCCTCAACTTTACATGGGTCGGTCTCTATTTCCTCAGTGGATACTATGTGTCCCACATACTTTACTGATGTTTGAAAGAATTGACACTTATCAATGGACAGTTGAAGGCCAAAGTCTTCCAGTCAGTCCAATACCTTAAATAATCTGCTCTCATGTTCCTCCAGTGAGCTGCCAAACACAATAACAATCACCTAGGTATACCAGGCACTCTAGTAAGTTCATGTCCCCACTGCACGCCCATCAATCGCTGAAAAGTGGCTGGGGCACCTGAAACCTCGAGACATCCTCATGAATTCATAGAAAGCCGGACAGATGAAGGCTGTCTTCTCATGGTCCTCTGGGCCATCGGGATCTGGTAGTACCCACTGCGGAGTTCCAGCACAGAGAACCACTTGCTCCCATTTAGGCAGCCCAAAGCATCCAAAATGCGGGGGCATTGTGTACTGATCAGGGATAGTCTGCTGGTTTAAGGTGCGATAATCACGCACATCCTTACTGTCCCATTCTTTTCCTCACTACCACAATGGGGAAGCGTAGGGCTTCTGGATTCTTTATTACACCAGCAGCTAACATCTCTTGCAGATGCCGCCTCACATCATCTGTGTCAGCAGGTGCCAGGCGTCGAGACCTCTCACGAAATGGTCTTTCGTCATGCAGCCGGATATAGTGCTCAGCTCCTTGCGAGCATCCTATGTCCCATTCCTTTAAAAAAAACACCTGGCCTCTCTTGGCAAGCTTCTCACTGATCCTCACTTTCCATTCAGCTGGCAACGGGGAGTCACCGAAATCAAACAAGTCAGGCGTTACTCTGTCATTCTTCCCCAAACTCTTGCTGCTGGGTAGCACTGCAGTGTCTGCACAATGCACATTAGCCAGGGTGCAACCTCTATTTACTCGAATCTCTCTGTCAGACACATTATGAACTTGAACCATTACCCTTCTGGCATAAGCATGGGCTCTAGCAGGCAAAATACTAGGCTTGACAAGCAGTCCCTCCGGCAATTTTCCATCGCTGGTGCATCCAACATTAATATTTTATTCTTGACATCCTTTCGGATACGGACCTCTCCCTGTAGGGTACACTGGGCATTTGGTGCCAGGATCAGAGACTCAGGATCCTTTATCCAGACAATTCCAACTGGTTCCTCTGGTTCTACTGTTTCAACATCTCTCTGTGCCTCACAGGCCTTCTTAATTAAGGCCGGAATTCTTAAAGCTCTACCAGTCCTTGACCCCTGTTTTTCATAAAACAACTGTGCCAGCCGTCCAAACATATGTGCATTGGTCCCAATTAGTAAAGGAACCCCATCATACAGTCCAGTAGGGGGACCCACTAAGGCCAGGATCTCTACTTGCTGTGCCATTCCAACCACAGAGGTGGGGAAAGACAGCTAAATTCAGATATACCCGGAGTTGGGGTAGGCCTTCTCACTTAACCCCCATACATGCAGTCCTTCTAATGGTTGTAAGAGTACGTCTGACAAATGCTTCTGATACCAATCCTGGAACATAATTGTCACTTGGGAGCCACTGTCTAACACAGCTCTTGTAGACACTCCATTCACCTTTACAGTGGTCTCCGTGGAGGGACCCACTATTCTGGACCAGTCTGAGAGGTGAGCGGGGCTTGGGCAACTGACCTTGCCACAGAGGACGTGAGTTAGCATTTTGGGACCCTCGCTGGGACCATTTCTGCACCTCTTAACCACTGACTTGTTCTCCGAAGCTCTCCTTGTAGCCGGCTCACCACTCTCTCTAAGTCTTTCTGAGACCGGCATTCCCTCTTCATGTGCCCATCCTTCCCACAGTTATGGCAAAATATATCTGCTGAAGTTTGGGGTGACCGAGGCATCACTGTGGGGGCTGCAGCATGGGCACTATCGATAGAAAACCTTGGTGCCACCTCAGCCAGCGGTGGGTTGGACATTTGGAGACATCTCTTCAGTTCCCTCACTTCCATAGTCAATGCATCAAGTTTCGAACTGTTGACAACATGAGGTGCCTGGGTGGGCACCCCCAACCCCATAGCAGAAGCAGTCGGGCAAGTGTCAGTGCCCGTGCTCATAGGAGTATCCTTCATGATGAGACTGTCTGTTACTTTCCTAATCTCCCTCAGCAACTCCTCCCAGTGCGGGGTGTTTACAGCCATCCCTGTTTGGCAGGCACTTAATCCTTGACTTTCATCATGGGTTTTCAGTGATCCCTGGCCATCAGCAGCTGACCTCGCCCTTGAAGCAGAGGTTGTAGCAGCTACAACTATGCGGGGCTCTGAGAAATCCTCCTCCTCCTCCTCTTCAACTTCCCATTTTTCTTTCATCAAATCACAATGATCCGGTGGGTTCTCTCTCCTGTCTTGAAGCCTCAACTGAAGGAGCTGCAATTTTGAGTGCTTTGCATGTTGCAATATGTGCCCAACCTCACACAGTTTAAGTCACTGCGTACCCCTTTCGGTAGGCCTCTGTAGCGCTCCTTCCAGATGAGTAACATATGCAGATAAACTTTCCCTGGCCATTGTTTTGTACCTTGAAACTTCCACATCAAGCTCTCTCCTGACTCAGTACTCCCAAAATTGCATTCAAGTGCAGTTAGGTACTTCTGGGCAGATGCCTCAGGGTTTGTGGACCTCAAAGACTTAATGGCTTCCAGAGCGGGACCTCTCAAGCTTTCTAGGATTCTTTCCCATTTCTCAGCTTCTGCACACTGCCACTCAGATACCAAAGGGGCAACACAGTCTGTCCAGGTCTCCCAATCATCCTCCCCTTGTTGGGTGGGGAGGGTGCTGGAGAAAATTCTCAACCTGCGGTAAAAGTCATGACTATTGGCAGGCACAGACATGGGGGCTTGCACTGGCACAGAAGGAGGGGCAATAACAGGTGCTGGAGGGGAAGAGGGTGTTGGTGGAGGAACGTTCTCAGGTGGCAATAATAGTTTCTTTAAATCCTCCACAGTTTTCTCTTCCCTCAACAACAATTTAGCAAATTTCTCCTCAGAAGTTTCAGATAATGGGGGAGGCTTGTTCTCCTTGGGGTCTTTACTGTCTTTGGTTATCACTCTCCAGACAGCAAGGGTTTCCCCGGGGGTAACAGTCTGTGGCACTTTAGAACTGTCTACAGGGTCCTTACACTCTATTAGGGCCATGAAAGTTTGGGTGAG
Source organism: Neoceratodus forsteri (assembly GCA_016271365.2). Classification (NCBI taxonomy): domain Eukaryota; kingdom Metazoa; phylum Chordata; order Ceratodontiformes; family Ceratodontidae; genus Neoceratodus; species Neoceratodus forsteri. Next base: position 1,688,911,859 of record CM057450.1, on the reverse strand, counting down.
CAGATCAGCCTGTCTCCCTCTACCACAGGGTCTCGTAAATATTCAACCTTGGAAAGTACTCCTCTACAGTGTCCGTGACTGGTACCCAGCAGGATATCCAAGATAAGTATAGCATTTTGGGGTCGATCTCCTCCCCAATACACCACTTCACCAGCTGGTGTACAGCCACTTCTGTTGGGGTACCCATCTATTTTTTTTACAGTAATTCGTAAATGTGGCCACTAGAGGACGGTAATCCCAGCGGTAAGCCTCCAAGATGTAACTTCCAGGAGGTGCTATCCCAAGGGCTACTACCCCTGCCTGATTTGCCACTAACAGGTTGAGGGGCCTGGATCCGATGGCGGGTGCCTCCATGCAGAGGTTGGGGTTAAGACAGTCTGATATGACTTGGTCACAGCCCTCTGGGTCACTGCAACCCCCCTTTCTTCCAACTAGTAGCCCACACAAATCAATCAAAGTACCCTTGCAATATACACTTACCCCCAGGATTGGTTCAATCAGCATGACTGTGGGGACTCCCTGTAAAACAAGATGATACAGTGCAAAAATCACAGTACAATACGTTAACATAAACGAATACCTCAGGCAGTGTATCTTTGCTGAAACAAATAGATCTGATTTATTTAGGGGGATATAACAAGGACAGGGGGGAATCAGGTTAATTAGTTTAAGCGCATTAATAATCACAGTACTGTGCACATATTTCAGAATCCCAAATGTCCCAATGTCACTCTTACTGGGTACCCAGGCAATAAAGAGGCTAGCCTATTTGGTACAGCTGGTTGGGGCCCTGAAGATGGAAAATGCATGCACAATACCCAAATTGTAATCCGGAGCCGGTAGGCTCAGTTCGTGGAGAAAGAAAGGAAAAGTAATCAGATTGAACACTTGCAATTAGATGATGGCAGGGAGCTACATTGATTTGTACTCACAAATTCAATGCTGAAATTGAATGGAAGGCAGATTGTCTTGGATTGCCAGGAGGAGCAGACCATGTGGACAAAGTCCTTGTGACTGGACCCCATGGCAGTTCAGAGCAAATGGATGTAGTCTGGATTAAGCTGGGGTTTACTTGCAGCTTCATGCACTAAATTTACTGTACAGGGGATTTGAAACACGAGTCCCCACAAGCACTACACTCATTTATATGGAAAAAGAAAGTACTATACCAGGCAGGCTGCTTCTCTATCCCGATCGCAATTACTGCACAATACCCGGGAGAACACACAGCAGATTCAGTTCCTGACAGACCGAGCGCGATCCAGCAATTTCTCAAGTGTTCTACAGGGTGAGCCTGGTTTCTACTCTTCAGATCTCCTTGATTCTCTTCACAGGTTGGATTCAGTCCGAACAAGCAGTTGCACAAGCTGCAGACAGGCTTAGAGGGCCTTGCGCGTTTCCCAACTAAAACTGAGCACCGAAGAGCACAGTGCTCCTTCCTCTTCACTGCCAGAGCTAAAACTGAAACTCCAGTAGACAAAACTGGGCACTTCCTTTGAGTTCCTCCCAGTTCTTGGCTGGACTGGCTGTCACTCACAATAGCCTCCTCCTGTTGGTGCAAAAAGGCACCGAAGTCCAAATTACATTTTCCAGAGTCACTGCCATTACAATGCTCTTGTGGCTGGCTCAGATTACGAGTCCAAGTTCTGATTCATCCACAGGCACCATTTTAGAGCTCCCATAACCCACACTGATTGGTCCAGTTCAGCAGTTCAAAACTAGAATGGGGAACTAGGCAAAACACAGTTCTGATTGCAAAGAAAAGCAGGTTAGACAAACTGTATTTTATTATTACTCTAAATGATTTCTGGCAAACAGTTACATCTTTCAGATAGGTTCCCTTTGCACTCCTAGTGACTACAAAAATGGAGTGAATTGGCAGCAGCTTGAGTGGGACTCAAGCAGAGAAACACACAGTTCCCCCCATACAAACTAATTATATCTGCAAGCAGATAGCTCTTAAAGAGACAATACCAGAGGTTGTTAAAACACTCACAGATAAATGGCTTAAACGCCAAACACCACTCAGGCTCGGAGCATTCAAGCAAGCTCCTGGAAGTCTTTTGGGAACCCCCATTTGCAGGGGGGTTACACACCAAAGGGAGAGCATTAATGGAGTCTACAAATGAAAACAACCTGGGCAGTTTAGTCTCTAGTGACTTTTCTGGTTGAAAACATCACCTAGAAATTGCAACAAAGGCCAGAAAGATCACAGGGTGTGTTAGAAGGTACTTTGTATCCAGGCACAAAGATGTAATATTTTATATCTAGAAACCTGATTCTGCATCACAATTTTGGTCACATCTAAAGAAAGACTGTAAAATTGTTGAGGCCTCAAAAACTATTTAGGTATTGGAAAATCTTTCATATGAAGAATGAGTAGGCAACATGAGCCTAATTACATTGGACACTGGAGACTAGGAGGATCAGGGCTAATCCCTTGTTTTGCTATATGACATACTCCAGACCAGGACCTGATGACAAAAATTTAGTTTGTACTTAAACAGAGAGACTAGGGGCCCGATATTAAAAAATGGACAAAGCAGAGCAAAAAGTTTTGTGCTGTGCGTGCCCATTGCCCACAACCCTGAGGATGCTATAGTCAGTTGGATAGCGTACTGGCACTATCCGACAGAATATAGGGTCATGTTAGCGCAGCACTGAGCCGAGTAGTGCTGCCCTGACATGCAGTCTGGCAGTGCAGAAAACAATACCACCAGACCCAATAGTGCCAGTAGCCCCGGCACGATATTCAGACGACCCCATGCAAATTAGCTCTTTGGGCATGCAAGGCACTAAGGGGCCATTTGCATGTCCATTATGGGCACATTTACAGAGGAAGCAGTGGCAGGTTTGTGCCCCTGTGACTGGCTCTGCCCCGCCCTGATTGCTCGGTCCCATGAAATGGAGAGATTCTCTGGTGTTCTATGGTCCCCCCACACTCCGATCACTGTCCCCGGTATTTAGCATCCTTTCTCTGGTGCATAGTGGTCTCCCCTGCCCTCCGATCACTGTCACCAGTATAATCTAAATTATCCCTGGCACCTAGTGGTTCCCCACCTTCTGATTGCCATCCTCTGTGTCATTTAAAGTATCTCTGGTGCCTAGTAGTCCTCCCCGCCCTCCGATCACCATCCTTGGTGACATCTACATTATCCCTGGTGCCTCGTTGTCCCCTTCGCCCTCCGATTGCCCTCCCCAGTGACATCTAAATTATCCCTGGTGGCTGTTGGTCCCCCCCCTGCCCTTGGATCACTTTCCCTGGTGAGATCTAAATTATCCTTGGTGCCTAGTGGCCCCCCCAACCTCAAATCACCATCCCTGGTGTCATTTAAAGAACCCCTGGTGCTTAGTGGTCCTCCCCGCCCTCTGATTGGTATCCCTGGTGACATCCATCCCTGGATGTCCATCCATCTAAAGTATCCCTAGTGCCTAGTGGTCCCTCTGTCCTCCCATCACCATCCTCAATGTCATTTAAAGTATCCCTGGTGCCTAGTGGTCCCTTTCGTCCTCTGATCACCCTCCCCAGTGACATGTAAATGATCCCTGGTGGCTAGTGGCCCCTTTTGCCCTCTGATTGCTATCACAGGTGGCATCTAAATTATTCCTGGTGCCTAGTGGTTCCCCTCACCCTCCATTCACCATCCCCAGTGAAATCTAAATTAGCCCTGGTGCCTAGTGGTCTCCAACACCCTCCTATCGCCATCCCCAATGTCATTTAAATTATCCCTGGTGCCTAGTTGTTCCCCCATCCCCAGTGACATGTGAACTATCCTCAGTGGCTAGTGGTTCCCCTTCCCTCCATTTTTAATCCCTGCTGAAATCTAAATTAGCCCTGGTGCCTAGTGTCACCCCACCCCCCGGCCCTCTGATCACCATCCCTGATTTCATTTAAAGTATCCCTGGTGCCTAGTGGTTCTCTTTATTCTCTGATTGTCATCCCTGGTGACATCTAAATTATTCCTGGTGACTGGTGGTCCCTTCATCCTCCATTCACCTTCCCTGGTGAAATCTAAACTATCCCTGGTGACTAGTGGTCCCCCATCCTCCATTCACCTTCCCTGGTGAAATCTAAACTATCCCTGGTGACTAGTGGTCCCCCCATCCTCCATTCACCTTCCCTGGTGAAATCTAAACTATCCCTGGTGACTAGTGGTCCCCCCATCCTCCATTCACCTTCCCTGGTGAAATCTAAACTATCCCTGGTGACTAGTGGTCCCCCATCCTCCATTCACCATCCCTGGTGAAATCTAAACTATCCCTGGTGACTAGTGGTCCCCCATCCTCCATTCACCTTCCCTGGTGAAATCTAAACTATCCCTGGTGACTAGTGGTCCCCCCCATCCTCCATTCACCTTCCCTGGTGAAATCTAAATGATCCCTGGTGCTTGGTTGTCCCCCTTGCCCTCCATTCACCATTCCCAATGTCATTTAAAGTATCTGTGATGCTTAGTGGTCCCCCTGCCCTCTGATCACCATCCCCAGTGACATCTAAATTATCACTGGTGGCTAGTGGTCCCCCTCACTTTCTGATCACCATCCCTGGTGGCATCTAAATTATCCTTGGTGCCTAGTGGTCCCCCCGCCCTCCTGTCACAATCCCCTATGTCATTTAGTGTATCTGTGGTGCCTAGAGGTTCCCCTTGCCCTTCAGTCGCCACCCTGGATGACATCTAAATTATAGGATCCAAGAAGTCTGGCCACTCAGTGTACTGACTATAAAAGAGGATCTTCACTACTAGGTCAAGTTAAAAATAGATTTATTAAAATGCTAAAACAAACAAACAGGTTACAGCACCCACTCCTAACCACCAACATTTCATGTCATACTGACGCTTTTTCAAGGTGACATCTAAATTATCCCTGGTGACTAGTGGTCCACCTGCCCTTTGGTCACCATCCCCTATGTCATCTAAATTATCTGTGGTGCTTAGTTGTCCCCTCTGCCCTTCAAGCTCTGTCCCCTGTGTAATCTAAATTAACCTTGGTGCATAGTGGTCCGCCCTGCCCTCCTGTCACCATCTCCATGTCAGTATACTCATCCTTGGTGTCTAGCAGCCCCCCGCACCACAGGCACCAACAAACCCACCCTGCCAACTCTCCTTACCTTCAGTGCTGGTGCCATGGCCCTCATTTGGAGAGTGGCACAGCCCTTCACTCACCTCCTCGGCCAGCCACTGTATGGAAAGACAGGGAGCATGCATCTAATGTACTTGTCAAGGGGCACGTCCTCTGTATTGTGCAGGAAGCAAAACCTGGGTGTTGCTGGCTCCGTGGTGCCGAGAAAAAGGGTTTGCTCGGCATGCTGACGACCCGGGTTTGTGCCCCAAACCCGGGTACCAGGAGCGGAGACTGGCAAGGGAGGGGTTCTATAAGTGTCCATTAGACGCTTCCCTCCGGGGGGGGGGGATTTGCCTGGGGACCTGTGGGCTGATTGGTGGTGAGCTTGGGGACATGTGGCCTCGACGCGCCCACGGCACGCCCCCACCCCAGGAATACCCTGCATGCTTACGCAAGGCTGAGAACTGCGATAGCCAGGGCACAGAAAATGGAAATTATGCCCGTGCCGACCGGATGACGAACGCCTGGGCCCCTGCCACCCAGAGCCCAGGAGCCAGCCCGAATCCAGCCTCGCGGCACCTGGGATGCAAAGGTTGGCCGTAAGACCATTCCCCCCCCCGGAAGAGAAGGGCCCTCTTGGCATAGGGATACACTGGGCTACCCAAGGTAGGCTGCAATTGGGACTGGGAGTAGGTGGCAGGAGGTCAGAGGGAGGCAGGAAGGCGTTGGTGCTCCGAAGGAGTGGCCAGTCGGGGTGTGTGTGGGAGGCGCATAAATAGATAAAAAATAAAATCCTATGTGTTGTACAGGGTACAGCCTGTGTATTGTACAGGGAGCATGACCTGTGTACTGTACAGGGCGTCTTGACCTATGTACAGAAGGCGGCGCCAACCTATGCACTGTAGGGAGCACGTTCCCTCTGTACAGTACATAGGCACCACTCCCTAGACAGTATACAGGCCATGCTCCCTGTAGAATACAGAGGACGCATGCCCTGTACAGTATATTGGACAGGTGCTCCCTGTCTTTCCATAAGGCATCCTGCCAAAAAAGTGAGAGGAGGGCTGTGCTGGTTGCCATATGGGGCCACAGCACTGGTGCTGAAGGTGGGTTACCAGGGTGGATTTGTTGATGTCTGTGATGTAGGGGAGCCACTATTTGCCAGGGATGGGTATGTTAGCATGGGGGATGTTGATTGGTGGGTTGGGGGACCACTAGGCGCCAGAGATCATTTAGATTACACGTGGGACAGCAGTTGGAGAACGGGGGAGACCACAAGTCTCTATTGATGCTTTAAATGACACTAGCGACAGCGATCAGTGGGTGGGGGGGGACACTAGAGACAAGGGAGGATTTAGATTACACTGGGACAGCAATCGGAGGGCATGGGGGACCACTGGGCACCAGGAAAAGTATTTTACTTTACTGTAGACAGCAGTCAGAGGGTGGAAGGGACCACTACACAGGGGAAAGGATTTTACATTACCAGCGACAGCGATCAGAGGGTGGGGAGACTACTAGACACCAGGGAAAGGACTTCACGTTACCAGGGACAGTGATCGGAGGGTGGTAAAACCACTAGACACCAGTGACGGTCTGTACTTTACTGGGGATAGCGGTTGGTGGATAGGGTGCCACTAGGCACCAGGGGGTGGGTGTACTTCCCCAGCCGCCATGGTAGTTGGCTGCAATGGCTCTGGCAGCCATTAAGGTTGCTTGGAGTAAGTCGAGGTTTTGATTGGTGGTATTTGTGCTGCACAAAGTTGCCTGTGCTAACCCCTTTGTGCAGCACAAATGTGCTAAATATCATGCTGTGCCGGTATTCTGGTCATGCCCCTCCCTTTTCCCACCACATACATTATTTTCTTTTGCATGCACCAACCCTGCTAGCATCTGCAACCCCCTCCCACTTTGAATATTGCACACAGGCACAAACCCTGGGCAAACAGGGCACAATCACTTTGCCCACTGGGCAGCGTTCTGAATATCTACCCCTAGTCATAATAGGCAACTTAAACGATGCAAATATTTATTTATTTAAAATTTGATGACCGGGAAAAGCACACTGAGCCAAGGTTCATTTCCAGGTGCGACCCGGGTACAGTTTGTACAGACAGTAACAAAAGATAAGGAAATACAGACAGTTAGCACAATCATTTTTAAAAAAGTACAGTACGTTATTGAAGATGTAACATTTGGTCAGTGTGGAGAGTGAGAGAGAGTAAGTGAGGTCTGCTTAGTGTTGGCATCTATGGTGAGTTAGTAGGGACTGTGTGGTGCCTCAGTAGTGCACTGGGACCATTAGAGCACTTAGGACAGTGCGGATAGGGTGGGAGCCTGAGAAGCTGAGTAAAGGCGGAACTAGAAGGTGCCTGGCGAAGGTTGGAGGGCAGTGAATTCCAGAGAAGGAGCAGGCGGTACGAGAAGGCAGCTTGGCCGGAAAGAGTGTGAGGGCAGGGGAGGTGGAAGTTGCAAGGGTCCCTAGGGTGAAGAGAGTAGTTTAGGGAGGTGGTTGGGTTGAGCCAGGAAGTGAGGTGGGGGTAGGGAATCAAACCAGAATTTAGCTAAGAGGGAGGCGATGTGGATGGTTCTCCTGTGGGAGAGTGGGGCAAGGGAGAGTGGAGCATAGAGCAGGCAGTGGTGAGTGAGTGGGGGAGGGGGGAGGCAGTGGCGAATTGGCAGAAAGAGTTGAGAAGGATGTCAAGTCTGGAGAGGGAGGAGGATGGGGCCATTCCATAGACTACATCTGCATAGTCTATAACTGGCAAAATTGTTTTACATACAAGCTTGCAATGGGTGGGGATCGGTAGGCAGGATTTGTGGTAATAGAGGTTTGCGAGTTTAGGCCAGAGTTTAGTGCAAATTGCCTTGACATGGGTGGAGAAGTTGTGGTGGCTGTCCAGCCATACTCCCAGGTATATGAAGGCTGAGACTCGCTCCAGAGGTGAGCCATCCATGGTGGAGAGCAGTGTGGGGGCTGGGAGGGTAGCCAGCTTCTGTCTGGAGCCAAAGACTATGGTGACTGTTTTTATTTTGCATTAAGAGTGAAAAGGTTCTCGAGGAGCCAGGACTGGACTCTATTGAAGACATTTTGAAGAGTGGGGAGGACACTGTCATGGGAGGGGCCCGAGGCAAAGATGATAGTATCATCTGCGTAAAGATGTACGTTGGAGGAGAGGAAGGCAGAGGAAAGGTCATTTATGAAGAGAGAGAAGAGGATGGGGCCAAGCACAGATAGGGAGAGGAGAGAGTATCACCTATTTGAACTGATTGTTGCCTACTGTGGAGGTACGAGTGGAGCCAGGTGATGCTGAAAGCATGAAGTTTGCAGAGTAGCAGCAGGTGGGATTCAGAGTTAAACGCTTTCGCCAGGTCTATGAATATGGCAGCTATGATTTGGCTATTGTCCATGGCAGAGAGTATGGAGTCGGTTACACTTAGAATGGTGGTGACGATGGATCTGGCAGCAGGTGACTGTCTCTTCTTTGGCAGTTGTGATGTCACAGTGATGTCACAATACTGATGGGGTGCAAAAGGGAATGGAACTAGATATGAAATCCTCTTATGTAATGTACACATCATAATTAGCAAAGTCTCCTAATTAGCACAATGGGGAAAGAACTAAAGTACTTCAGATATATAAAGTAACAGTTATAATTTTAGACTGCATATTAGCTCTTTAAAGTGACAATTCATGTTATAACAAAGATTTGTGTACCTAATATAGAACAATACATGGGACTGTGTGCTTAATGAGAATGTTACACACACCCGAGGTGTTGGATGCTACTGTACATAAACCCTGAGAACGGAAGCTTGAAAGCTTTATTTAAACATCCAACACGAAGGGTGTGTGTAAAATTTGATTTTAACACACAGCCCCATGTTTTATTGTATATATTTGCTGGGTATCGTTCTTTTGCCACTGCAGTTATATAAATAAAAGACGTCCCTGTGTGGCTGTGTTCTGGTCAGGTTTCTGCATGGTCCATGGTCCGAATGTATGAGATGTAAACCTTTTTTTTTTTTCATTTTATAAAAAGGAGCCCAGTTAAAAATATGTTAGCCCAGTGATTTTTTTTTTAATTTATTTAAAGAACTTACTGCCAAGTCTGAGTGGTGGCGAAGTGTCTGGCGGTAAGGAATGGCGGCGCTGAAGAAGGGAAGAACTGCGGCTGGGGCTGGGGCACATACAGTGGAAGGAAAACCAGGTGCGTGTTTGCTGTTACAAACACTTTTTTTATAACTGCAAATTACAAACCAGGTTTCCCTTAGGGAAAAAAGGAAACCCATTTATTATTTTGTGAACTATGGTAGGATGCACCAGACACTGTTCCTTGACCTTATATTTTTTGTTTTGTTTTATAAAAGTGTTTAACTCTCACATAGCTGAAGCTGGCAGCTCTTCAGCTTCTGTCCCCACCTCCCCCCTGCAGGCAACCACTGCCCTGGGGCTTACCTGACCCTCCATGTCCCCCACAGTTTGCTTCCCGTGGTGGGCCTGGGGGGGTCTATTCTCCTCCCACCCTTGGAGACACACATCCAGATGAGGGCCCAGGATCCCAGTAATGATGCAGATAGAGGTGTGATGTGCAGAGCTTTATAAGACTGGCCTTGTCATTTTTCCACCACTCTTTTTTCCCCCTTACCCTCGCTGGGGTGTGCATGTCGGCGTGTGCATGTGGGGGCATGCAGTGTGCTGTGAGGGTCCTGCTGCTCTCTCCCTCATGCGCCACTCTGACATGCACTACTACCCATTCTCCACTGCGTGGCAGTCAGTGGTGGAGGTGACAACCCTCCCTCCCTGGGAGAGGAGAGCAGCCCTGTCAGGTGATCAGTGCTGTCCCCCTCTGGCCGACCCCAAGCAACCAAAGTCCATTCCCACACTCGGTGGCTGGCATGGCAGCTGGTGAGGGGTAAGTTCCTCAGCCCTCTATGCCACTGGCCCAGCCCTTGGCCTTATTGAGGACTCTGAACAGCAGGGCTAACTGTAGGTCACAGAATGCAAGTTCTGTCCTAATGAGCATAAACTGCAGTGTGGCATCTTAGAAACAGATTTGGAAACAAAAATGAACAGCTGGAATCAACATCCGGGGTTACGAAGGAGGAGTGCATATCGAAGTATATAAAACTTTTTTGTAAAATAAACTGTCACACTATATCCATTGCATCTGGGAAAACTGGCTCTGTGGACATTTGAGCATTAAGTTGTGATGGAAGGTGGGTTTACATCAGGTTAACACACCCCTTCACGTGTCATATGGCATGAGTCATAGTGTAGCTTGCAGGGGGATGGCAGATTTTCAGGAGGTAACCTACCCAGAACTGGAATGCAGTGCGATATGCAGTATGATAGGGTACGTAATTATGGGTCAGTAATCGTACACCTTGAGCATGTTGGTAGGCACCAGGCGGCTTGCACCAAATGCCTTTAGACGCACATGGAAAGTGTAGTTATTGAGTATAATTATACATCCCTGAAGTGTATTATTGCACTTAGAACATGGGCTTTACTCACAAATGTTTTGAAACATGTTTTTTCATGAGTTTTAATGAGAAAATATTGTTTTCTGTGTAATATATTAGCAGAAGACAAAAACATAGTTCCACTCGCGGTATATTGAATTTTGCTGTTGCTGAACCTGGTGCTGCACTAGTACAGGAGCATAATTATGGGCAGGTACTTTATTTGTTTGGTTTTTTGTTGACTGGGAAAGGAGGGCTAGACAATGCTGCCTGTTTTCAGTCTTGTCCTGCGGGGTAGAGGGAGGGGTTAGAACACAGATGCATAACAATTGAAGTTGTACCACATTACTCTGGTGGTGGTTTTTGTGGTGAAGGGGGAAACTTGGCCATGGGACTGGGTGAATTCTCCCAGAGGAGAGGGAGTAACACCCCCTTATTGCACTCTCAATGGCCTGAAATGTGCAGGGTACGTAATACTTCTAGGCTGAATAGGGAGCAGTTTCACAAGAGTGGGCTATGGAATAGCTCATAGCTGGTCAAAAGGGGAATCGCAGCATAAAGGTAGTGGAATTTGGGTGGGAATAAGAGTCAATCTTGAGAAGCAGTGTCCTAGTAAAACCTCGTTTTAAATCACTGTGGTCAAAATGGGAGCCATTGGAGGTGAGTCAGGGGTTGTTATACTGGAGATGGGAGAAACCCACTGGAGATCGGAGCATGTACCAGCTGTTTAAGCCAGACAGCCTAAAAAGGGCAGTACTGAGGATGTTTGTATGACACCAAGACTACTGGCCACTTCAGTGTTGTTAAGACATTGATTTGGCTGAGGGAGGCAAGCTGACATAAAAGCCCGGGCTGTTTCACGCTGCAAGCAGTCAAAGCTGGAAAGCCCATCTGCCAATGCCAAAACCAGCCAGCCTAGGCATCTACCTACAAAAAACAGCCAGCCCAGGAATCTGCCTGCAGGGACCAGCACATCACCTTCTTGTAGCTGGCATTCTAAATGGTATTCCATCCACCTATTCCAGAACTAGCCAACACTGCAGCATCTTGGAACCGGCATTTTACATGGTATTCCATCTGTCCACTCCAGAACCAGCCAGTATTGCAACCTCTTGGAACTGGCTTTCTACACAGTTTTCCATCTGCCCATTCCAGAACCAGCTAGCACCACAGCCTCTTGGAACTGGCATTCTACATGGAATTCCATCCACCAGGGCAAGCCAGCATGTGTAAAAGTCAGCCCCTCTGTGGACCAGTGCCAAGGTCTAGCAATACCCCAATTCTAACTGAAGTAAACTGAGTTAACCCAGTTGCTGTTATCATACCAGACCTTTGGGCCTGTTTTAAAAAACCTGTGTGCTGTCTCTCACTCTGGTACTCAGGGTAAAAGCAATTTACAAACATAATGGCAGATCCCATACTGCTCGCCCCCTCCTGCTGACCTCTCCCAGTCCCATCACCTATCTTCTACAAGACTTACCCCATCACTTGCACAGTACCAATTGGTAGGTGGGTGCCACAGTTGGAAGTGCAGGGTCTGTGGGAGGGGTGGCGTCATCCTGCCCGACAAAGAGTTTTTACATAGATTATGCTCCCTGAGGGAGCCGGAGTGCAGTAATGCATGCTACCATGGGCATACACATGGTTACAGTAGTGTCTGGTGGCATCCCTTCCCCCACCTTTGCATCTCTGGCTATGCTACAACCCACTTCCAGTCAGGTGGCAGTCCCATAGCAGAGCACATTGTCCTGCTGCTCCAAAGGAGAAGAACTGTCCCTGGATGCTCAGTTCTCCTTCCTCCTGCCAGCCCCCAAGCAACCCAAGTCCAGTCTGGAACCTGGGTCACCAGTGTAGCGAGGAGTCGCACTACCCTGTGCTACAGGGCTGGCTTATTCGCTGCACTATTTAATGCAACATAGAAAAAGTTATGATTGCTTACTTGCTGCAGAATTTGTTGGTGTAGCTGGTTGTTCTTTTATACACTTCCTATTTCATAGTAAAAGTAAAAGAAAAAAAATCTGGCTATTGGTCGAATCATAGCAAAACTATTTTGCTTCAAATCCATGATCTCATCTCACGGCATAGTTTGTGAACTTTAGGAATGCCCTTCGAGAGTCCAGCTTCTTCTGATACAGTGTTCTCCTCCCACTGCATCGTGAGTGCCTAGACTCTGTGTGGGCGTTCACAGATTTGAGTAAGAAGACGTTGGCAGTACATCAAAGACTGTATAAACAATCATGCTTTTGTGTGGTAACATCAATATGCTGCGGTTTTGTTTTTGTTTTTTTAGCTTTTTTTAAGAATCAGAAATCAGATACAAATGTACAAACTTTATCACCAAATGTTACCAGAAGTCAGCAATCATATATTTTTTTAAGTCCATTGTTTGCCTGTCCCCAACCCAGTAAATGGGATTGCCACAACTGCAACCTTTCCCTAAGTGAGAGGAGTGGTTGGCGAACTGCTGCCTGCACAGCTAATGCCGTTGCTGCTCCTTGGTCAGTTGACAGGATGCATGTGAATACCAGAAAGCCCGCATCCTCCCTCCCCGAGAGCTGAAGGCTTCACCTCAGTTACACACTTGGCCCACACTTAGCCCATGGTGGGATTCCAAGGCTCTCATGCAAGTCCTCCATCTCCTGGGTGGTAGTACGAGATGCTGCTGCTGCTGCCATGGTGTTAAATTTATTAATATGTATATAAATATATATATAATTTATATGCTATTTTGATCAACTCCGTGGTGTAGCTATAAAGAAAAAAAGTGGTATTGTTAGCAGTTTTGTATCCTATTTTGCCCAGAAATTTGATGTTTGGCCTAATTTCATCAGCGGTCCTTGAGTATTCCTGAGTGCTCGACATCCGTCAGGGCTCTCATCATGGTTTTCATTTTGAGGCCCCTGAGCTCCCTGCAGAAACAGTTGGAGTCGCATGAAAAAGTCTGCAATTTCCAATAAATTCCAAGTAGGTCTCATGTGCGTGTGTGTGTTTGTGTGTGTTAGTTCATGAGTGATTTGCAATAAAAAGTGACAGACTGTGGAATCAATTGCCTCAGTTTAGTACTTTTCAGTACAATTGCAGGAAAATGTTTTTGTAGTTAAGCATGTTTTACAACTGTTTGAAAAAAACACAAACCCTAACTGATCTGTGTTTCCACTGCTAATTTTACCGTTATGTATTTGTGTTTGTGATAACTGTGACCATATTTACATCTATGCTGTATACATATGTAACATGCAACAGCAACATAAATAGGGGATGTACAATGGGCTGCCTCACATTATTCAATTTATCTTTGAGTGTGAGGGGTCAGGAACATCACTCATAATGATAGGAAAGTCCTGCTCCTCAGAAGTGATGATAAACTGCGTGTTTTGAGGCAGGACATGGGGTATGTGGTTTATATAACATCAGTTTACTTTAAAATTAGCTGTTTATGTGAAGATTTAATTGTATCTCTTTATTTGAACTAGCTTCAGTACTGCAGGAGTTAATCTATTGTCATCAATATTTATTTATTTTTGAAATTATTTTACTAGATAAACCTGTGGAGATTAAGGAAAAATATTGTTTACAGATGTGACCTGAGGTGAGGTGAGGTGGGATTGGTGGGGGGTCAGGAAACATACAGGATAAATAATTAAACATAAAAAATACACATTATGTAAACTGCTCTCTGATTGGTTCAGTAGTCCATGGTGATATACCTAGCCTTGAAGCATGTTACAAGTTGCAAGATAATATGTTATCTTGTAAGTTGAGTGCAAAGATCACAAATTTATACGACACCTGTGGAAATAAAATTAAAAAAAATGCAATATAGATATTTTATTCCAGCTCACAAAATATGTTATCTTGTGATTTTTGGTATATCACATAATATAGTGCCCTGTTAGGTACATCACAGTAGAATGCTAAATCAATCGGATAACATCTTTTACAATGCCGATGACATCGAAATACCCATGTGCAACACTGAAGTCAGCAGTTGAAATCGGAGGAATAATTAAATCTCATAAACAACAGATTTCAAAGCTAAAACTAGTAAACTTATGTTGTATAAATCAGATAAGGAGGCAGTATAGCACAGTGGTTTAAGGCTCTGAGCTGCAAATCTGGAGACCTGGGTTTGAATACCATAGCCCCCACTTGCATACTGTGTGACCCTAAGCAAGTCACTTATCTTCTTGTGCTCCCAGGTCACACCTGTAGACAAGCTTTCAGCTTAGTGTCTCACCTGGTAAAAAAAAAAAAAAATCAACATGGAATGGTCTGATTTAAAATATGCAGTTTGTCATCACTTGTGGGGGAGGCAGGTATTTCATAAGTCACTCATGGCTCTGCCACTTGTAAGTTATGTTCATGCCCCTCACACATGAAGACAGATAGCATATTTTGAATCACCCTAAGATAGTAAGTGATATCCTTTACTTAACTCACAAGGTATCATGTTATCTTATGAGTCTGATATGTCAAAGATGATAGCTTGCCATGTTTGATACATCATAATGGAATGCTGAACCGGTCAAAGAGCAACTATCACAATGCTGATGACACCACAGTAGCTATGTGCAGCACTGAAGCCAGCAGTTGAGACTGAAGAAAAACTCTAAATCTTCACACAAAAAGCAGACTTAAAAGCCATAACTTGTAAACTGATGTTGGATAAATTGAATATGCAGTGGTCTGACTCAAAAATATGCAGTTTATCATCTGTTGTGAGGGGGCAGGACCTTGATAACTCACTCATGTCATCGCCACTAATGAGTTATGGCCCTGCCCCTTTAAACATGAAGATAGATTGTGTATTTTGATTCAGTCTATTGCATAGCCTCTATTTATGTTACACACTTTATATTTACACTTGTATAGTGTTGTGACAGTAGAAGGTCCTTCTTGTCCACCCTTCTTGCCACGTGGCAGTAGCTATACCCACGATGCACACATCTCCAAGCATACCATTTGGAGTGATACCCTTATTTATGTAGTGTAACCTTTGGTGCCATTCTCTCTCGAGCTTTGAAAGCCTAAACAGTGAAAACTTCTACAACCTCACTGGTTAGGGTAGGCCATTCTACATATTAACCACCCTCTGTGAACAGCACTTCTTTTGAAGGAGAGGCTGGTTGAGCATCTAGAATCCAGAGAGCAACAGGTCCACAGGCATTATGGATTCACGGGGAAGGTCATGCTGCCAAATGAATCTGAATTATTTGGCTGTGTGACCAGGGAAATAAACAAGGGCAGCGCAGTGGACGTAGCCTGTCTGGACTTCAGCAAGGTCTTTGACACTGTTACTTACTTATTTTACTTATTTTAGACATTTTACCAGGAAAGACATACTGAGCGGATAGAAACTCATTTCCAGATGCATCAGGGTGGGGTGGGGGGAGTAGAGAACTGAACAAATACAAAATACAGTGTACAAAATAATACAATAATTTAGAAATAAATGTAACAAAATAAACAAATTACAAACATGCTTCAAGAATAAAATTGTCATACAGTAAATTGCAGACCAAGCAAAGAACGTGAACAGTGATCATTCAAACAACAATAATGTAAGAAGCAGGAAGCAGTGATTGATGACTAGGAGAGAGGGGCTGTGCTAGTGTCAGTGTGGGATGGAAGGCAGCTAACAGAAGTCCACTCTAACATCAGAAGCAACTGCAGGAGTGAATAGAGAATTCACAGAGAAGAGAATTTAGAGTGAGAAGGGAAGGAGCAGAGTGAATGGAAGGAGGGCGATCGCCCCAGAGTTTAGGGAAACGGAACAAGAACACTGCTTGGTCAGCAGTAAAGTTCATTGGTGGGAGAGCAAGAGAGTGAAAGCAAGTGTTGTGAAGGGAATAAGGGATAGAAGGGGGAAAAGAGGAGAGAAGCAAGATACAAGAGGAGGGAATCAAACCAAAATTAGGAGATAAAGGGTGCACAGTCGGTAAGGTGCCTGTCATCAAGAGAGGGAAGGGAGAGGGAGGTATATACAACCCCCCCCCCAAAAAAAAAAGGGTGAGCATGCAAGGGCAAATTGACAGAAGGAGTGAAATAGAGGGTCAAGTCTAGCTAATGTGGACTTTGGAGCAGCACTGTAAACAATGTCTCCATAGTTGAAAATGGGGAGAACCATCTTAGTGAGGACTTCTCTGTATACAGGAAGCAGGATGCTTCTCTTATTCCTGTAAAGTTCTCCAAGTTTGGGGTGTACTTTTTGTGGATTGCATCCACATGAACAGAGAAATCAATGTGCCAATCCAGCTAGACCCTGAGGTACTTGAAGGAGGAGGCATCTTCAGTCGCTGCATCATCAAGGGTATGAAAGGAAGAAAAGGGGGCTGTTCTAGCAAGCCTCTAAGTGGTGTCAAGTCATAGAGACTGTTTTCTTTGCATTGAGGGATATCCGATTTTCTTGGAATCAGAGCTAAGAAATGTTAAAGTTCCATTGGAGCTGGTTTTTGAGGTCAGGGCAGAGGAGCCAGAGGCAAAGAGTACCGCATTATCTGCATACATTGTACATACCAAGGAGCTATTCACTCTTAGAGTCCCAGTTTGCTTCCTTACTGGGCTCTGCTGTTATGTGCCTGTGACTGTTGCCATCTTTTTCATTTCTGGTCTATGAGCTGCTTGTTCTAGGGCCTGCTACATCCTTGTGCAAAATGTCCATCTTCTCTACAGTGAAAGCAGAACAGTTCATCTCATGGCAGCATTGAGCATCAAGGCCTGACTCTTTGGGCATACAAAGGATTCAGTGGGCATCTTCGACCAGGTGACAGGGAGTTGGCTTGTGGATGAGGAGCCTGTGCCACCTCTAAGGTCTTCACACACTCCGAGTTCCTTCACTTGAGTACGCATGTCCGGAGCATCACTCTGCTCTCGGTGGCTGTCAAGTTGAGGCTGAAAAGGTATAGCTTTCCCTGTGGGTGCCCATAGTGAATTGGCAATGGCTTCTTGTGCTTCTTCCCTTACACCCATAGCTGTTGGACGTTCGGGGGAGCTGTTCTGCATTCTTTCAAACTGAGAGATATCAGTGTCCAGGAGGAATATGCAGCTCCTTGCAAAATCTGGCCCAGTCTATTCTATGCAGTCTGTGCAGGGATAACTCCTCTGGCTTCCACAGTTCTTTGAATCACAGCCTCCACTTGGGTCATGTATTTAGATAGCTTTTCTCCCTCTTTTTGTGGTAGCTTGTTCCCAGTTAGAATATTAGGTCCTCTCTCCGCTCAAGTGCTCTAGATGTACACTTAATCATGGCAAGGTGGTCACTTGTGGTGTAGTTTGGCTGGCTAACGTGTAGGGAATGGATGATGACCAAAGTCATACCTCTTAGGCTCTCCACATTCTTTTGCATTTCTTGTCATCTTAACTGTTCCACACTTTCACCATCTTTGTGGCCTGCCTCATCCAATTTTCATTGATGTCCTCCCCAGGAAGAGTTGGGGTTGCTCTGGAGAAAGTACACAGTCTCTTGTACTGTTCATAGGATGTGACTAACTAGGGGGTCCAGCCATGTCCCCCAACCTGGAGTCCAGCAGGTGGTATTGCCTGCACTGGTTTTTCTTCCTTGAAGAATGCTCTCACATCTTGAACAGTCTTCCCCTTAGCTGCCAAAAAGGATTGAAACTTATGTTTAAATTCAATGTGCTGTTTAGGATCCTCAGGGGGAAGGTCCAGGCTCACGTGGGTCATTACAAACCACAGAATGGGATCTTCATCAGCAGTTAGCTGGGCAAGCACCCTTGAGGGATCAACATCCTCTCAGCACTTCATCAGAACACATAATACTGACCACATGATGCCTCAGCCTAGCTAGCAGCATCTTATCTTGGCTCCTGCCTACTCCTGCTCTAAATGGTTTTGTTCAATTTAATTAACATACTCAACAATTAAAACTTTGACCAGCCAACAAGGGCGATCTCTACTACCTACTTCTGCTGGTATTCTTCCTTTTTATCAGCACCATGGAGGCTGAAATGAAGCAGGCTTTACCTCGGCACACTCCTCCCACAACCCCGGAGAAAAGCTCTAAATGATCCAAGGCCCAAGGACCACAACAGGGCCACCCAGGCACTGCTACTCTGGCACCTGTTCCTCTTTCTGAGGACCGATTTCTCCAGGAGCTCCAACCTTTCAAAGATTCTCTGCGGGAGATTACTACAGAGCTTAAATCTCTCCAGAATGATCTAGGGGACATTGGCAGATGAATGAGGGATGCTGAAAGCCGCACCTTTTCTCTGAAGCAATGGCGGAATCAACTAGACCTGGAGATTACATGTTTAAGGCAACAGCTTACCCACCTGCAGGACAAAACCAAAGATTTAGAGGGACGGAGCCAACAAAATAATCTTCTTAATTTTGGGCTTCCAGAAGCAGCTGAAGGCTCTTCCCCAGTCCAGTTCACCCAAAAATTGCTGCAGAAAATTGCAGGCTCTTTGCCCTGCAACCCCTCCTACCTTATAGAGTGGGCGCACTGTTCCCTCTGTCCTCGTCCAACAGAAGGATCACCCCCCATCCATTTTTTTTTTTATTTTTGAGCTACGTGGAGAAGCAGCATGTGCCCCAAGAAAACAGAGACCTCCTTTCAATCTCCTGGGAGGGACACACTCTACGGATCACGCAGGACCTGCCAACGGAAACCCGAAAGAAATGAGCAGCATATCATCTCACAGTAACTAAATTAATTGCGGCAAGTATTCGGTTCAAGATGGGTTACCCAGCTCATCTGCAAGTATTAATTCAGACCGCTGGCACTCATTTGAAACATCAGAGCAAGCTTCTAAGGATTTACCTGCTCTGCTTCCTGAATTGTTCAAGGTTCTATGAAGTGTAGCAGGTCTGTCAGATGTGGTACATAGCTCGCTCTAAGTTGTGAGCGGCTTGTGTGGCAATGTTTGATTACTCTGCTTAAACTCAATCTGGATGATCAGTCTGAACTAGCCTCTGCAGCTATTTGAGCCTTTTTGGACTGTTAAGGTCTTTCTCTATGGACATGGGTCAATTTTACCGTACCCCAAGGAGGAAATATTACTTTCTTTGTACCTTATTGGATGGACATTTTTAATCTTATTTTCTGATTGGGTAATAAGTGCTAGTACTTTGTTCTCTTAACACTTTACAAAGGATCCCTTAAATGTGCTATCCCAGCTGTAAGTCAGTTCTGACCCGGGAAGTAACCTATTTGGCTCTTTCTACATAGTGATGTCAGTCACCTTGATTCTGGGGCTATATTAGGGAATGGTCATGTTTATTTAACTTATCCTCATCTAATTTTGGCTCGTAGTCCACAGCAAGTGCCCCATTTCTTTGTGGCTTCGGCTGTTACATTTGGATGACCTTTGTAAACACATCCACCAGCATGATGGGGTCATTTTTGCTTTGCTCCTTGTTCATGTAACTATGCGGGTTTGTAAGTTTTGAGGTTTAAGTAATCCTGCACGCCCACACTTTAAGGTCAAAGCCCTTCTTATGGAGCCATGGACTTTGCTGGACAACCATCATATTAAACTTTGTGGGCCCCTCTGGGGGGTTCCCGTGACTCTAGCTCATTCATAGTTGTTCAGCTTTAAGCATTATTATAGATGTTATAGTCAGTTTGAATGTATTTGTTCTGTCTGTTATTGTGGAACAATTCAACTTAATTAACCTATCAATTTACACTGGGTTATTGTTTTAATTTTAATTTGAACATGGTCCAAGGGCATATCTAATCCATTAAGCTTTTCTAAAAGCCCTATTTTTCCCCTCCTAGTTTTTTATAGTTCTCGTTGATATAGAGTTGATTGTGATATTATTTATAGAAATATGCACTGGACCCCTCTTTACTGAATTCAAATAACAACTAATAACGGGTAGGTCAGCTCGCTTAAGTTTGTATTCTCTCCCTAGTACAGAAGGGAGGGCATAGCTTTTTGGGAGGAGTTGATTTGCTCCCTTGTTAGTGCTGTAGTTATAGCTCAATATTTTATAGTTCGCTATATACTTATATGACAGTTTACCAGACTGGTTTGTCGGGGAGTTTGATTTTATATTTTCTTAGGGTAGTTATAGAACAATTGGGGTGGAAGGGCAGGAGCAGCGTAGATTGGCAGCTGCCAGAGTTGGGTAATATCATGTCCTGGATTGGGTGGGTTTGGTCCTTGGTTTTTCAGAGGGTAGGTTCCATTCTTGGAACTTTATATATATATGTGTGTATATATATATATATATATATATATATTTATATTCAGCTCTGTTTTGTACCCTCAGTATCACTACATAGTTCCTTTTGTTGGTACTGGGGGTTCCCTGAGGGAGGTTTTCTTTCCTTAGCATTTCTTCTTGCCATTTGACTTATTGGGGACCACTGAAAGATGGTAGTTTTGTTTATATTTATAATCTGCATTTTTCTCAGGCCTCTGGTTTAGACAGGGATCTGGGATGGGTGGGATACTAGTACATTTTATTAAAACTTCAGAGGGCAGGTTAGTATTGGAGGTTAGTTTAGTAGTTTTTTTGTTAGGATAGTTGAGGGAAAGCAGGGAGGTTGATTTTTTAGGATAGATGAGATTTTAATTATAGGATTAGGGGGCTTGTTTCATTGGGGGGGAGGTAAGTTTTGTCCTATTATTGACTGTTTGGTTGATGCTCCTTCGAGCTTGCCTCTTATTTGAGGGGTAGGGGGCTCAGATTTTTAATAACTCTTAGGAGGGAGATGGGTGGGTTGCGGAGTGCTCCCAGGTGGAGTTTGGTTCAGATTTCTGGAAAATGTTCTTATAGATAATGGCTAATCTAATAAAATATGCATCTTGGAACATTAGAGGAGCAAGGTCCCAGATTAAACCACTTCAGATTTGTAAACACCTGTCTCACTTGCAATGCCAGGTAGTGTTTCTTCAAGAAACTCATCTGTTAGCATCTGAAGGAAATTGGTTCCAGAGGCAAACATTTGGCCAAGTCTTTGCTGCAGGCGATAGCTCGACTAGCAGAGGAGTGGCCATATTGGTTTCCAGAGGTGTCAGTTTTCAATGCACACAGTGTCTTTCAGCCCTGCATGGTTGCTGTATTTTTGTGAGGTCTTCTTGACCGTGTAGATGTGGGATTGGGTAGTGTCTGCTGTCTTAATGCTGAGGACCCCTTCTTTTTTTATGGAGCTCACTGTCCTTCTTGTCCTGTTTCTTTCGGCTCCTTTAATTATTGGTGGCGATTGGAACACCGCTGTTACTCAGGATCTGGATTGGACGGGTTGCCCGTTGGCCCCTTTGTCCCCCCTCTCAAAGTGTCCTCCGGGACATGATTGAATCGCTGGGCCTTTGTGATCCCTGGAGAATCCTCCACCCTCAGTCTAAAGAATACTCCTAATCTATGATCCATGGCTCCTACTCTCATATAGACTATGTTCTGTTCAGTCAAACAGAGATGATGGGGGTCATAGATGGAGGAACTGCCCTGAGGGGTTTTATCTGATCATGCTTTGATCTGGCTGACAGCCCTTTTAGTGCCTAACTTGCAGAGAGACACTTCCTAGAAATTAAACAATCAACTCCTTAAAAGACCAAAACATTGTTTCAAGGCTTCGGGATCAGATTAAGACTTTTGTGGATAATAATGCCGGCTCAGTGGTATGGGGCAATCATGAATGGTGCACCCTCGAATGATTTCTCAGGGGAGAACTAAACTGATTGGCCTCCAAGCAGAAGAAAATGCGATTGCAAGAGGCGTCTACCCTTTTAAGATGCATTACTGAGATGGAACACTTACTATCTCCCTCGACCCCTGAGAACACATTGTGGGACCTTGTGCTGTTTAGAGATAAATACTTTGAGTTATTGAGGGAAAAGGTTGAATATGCTATACTTACATCTCAATCAAAGTATATAGACCAGGGGGAGAAGGCTGGGCGTCTCCTAGCTCTGCACCTGCAACGTTGTGAAGCTTCCAGACTGATCCCCGCTATTCTCTCTGATGATGGCTCAGTCAAAACCCTTCCTAGAGATACAGATAAACAGTTTGAAATTTACTATAAAGATCTTTATGGAGGTTGGATGGCTACATTATCTGTGGAGGCCATTAAAACTTATTTAAACACCATTCTTTTCTCCAAACTCTATGATTCGCAGCAATCCCGTCTAGTACAACCTATTTCCTCCCTTGAAATTGCTTCTGTGATTAAAGATTTAACTTTGGACAAACCCCCTGGCCCAGATGGTTTTACAAGCTATTTGTCAAGGAATGGACACCCCTACTCCACCATTTTGTCCTTTACGTATATGATGCTGATACCATGGATCCGACCATTCTTGAAGCCCTGATCATGCTTTTGTTAAAACCGGGTAAGCCACCCAATTTGGTCTCTAGTTATCGGCCTGTCTCATTACTGAATTATAATGTCATAATTTTGAAGAAGATCCTGGCCTCAAGGGTTGGTAAAGTCTGTTCCAGTTTCCTTAGCTCAGAGCAAGTCAGTTTTGTTTCTGCTCGCTCATCGGTAGATTACCTGTGCAAATTGGAGCATGTTTTCTCCGCGTCCAGGGATTCGGTTACCCCTATGGTGCTTGTCTCCCTGGATGCAGAGAAGGCTTTTGATCGGATAGATTGGAACTTTTTGTTTGTTACCTTGGAGAGGCTTGGCTTCCCCCTGGCTTTCCTTCACTGGATCAGGATGATATACTCTACCCCATCCGCTAAAATTTACTGTAATGGGGTTTTCTCCTCTAGGTTTCCTCTGTTCTCGGATACCCGCCAGGGCTGCCCTTTATCTCCATTACTGTCTAACGTATATTTGGAACCACTAATATGGAAACTCAGGCTATGCTCAGGTTTATCAGGGATTCCAGTGGATGGAAGGATTTTAGCATTATGTGTTTATGCAGATGATATTCTACTACATCTCTCCCACCTGATGATTTTGATACCTGTGGCCCTGGTGGTTATCAATGAGTTTGGTTCTTTCTCTAATTACAGACTTTTAATTTGGAGAAAACAGGTACTTCCCTTTACTCTAAATTTAGATACAGTATTACCCGTTTAGGTATGCGATGGGCTCCCCAATGCATTAAGTATTTAGGGCTGTATCTCTCCCGGGATGCTGCCCTGATGAAGAAGCTTAACCTAGATGCCCTATTACTTACACTTCAACAAGATCTGTCATGGTGAAAATCACATTCCTTATCCTTATGGGGTAGAATCAACATAATTAAAATGAATGTCCTCCCAAGATTGTTTTATTCTTTAAACATGTTTAATTTTTTGTTACCACTGTCATTTTTCAAACGTATTCATTCCTTCATTTCTGAATTTCTTTGGGTGGATAAGATCCCCAGGAGGTCTCATAGGATACTCTCTGGGCCAGATTTTCAAAGGCCTTAGACTGACGCAAGGTGCTTGCGTCAAACAGGTCTGACGCAAGAGGCACCTTGCGCTAAGGGCTGCGCCAAGTGCTATTTTCAAAGGCAGCCTGCATCACCCAGCAGGCTGCCTGCGCCAGAGTGTGCCAGTGCCTGCTTTGCACCATGAAAGTGGCGGCAGCATGGCACTAGGGGGCTTGCGGCAGACCCAGACTGCCGCAGCCCTCAGATCCGGAATTTCAAAGATCTCCCCAGGAACTAAGTGCCATGTACCCTTAGACCAGCGAAGGGCTGGTCTAACAGTACTTAGACAGCTCCTGGGGGGGGAGTCGTCCGGTATATACCACTGTGTGGCCTGCCCAATCCATCCAAGATGGGTGCTCCCTGGAGATCCAGTGCCCCCCCACCCTGACTGTCCATGTGCTGGATGTGCCCCCCCTCGGCTCGGCACATAGTGGCCACAACCCTGCACCCCCCCCATCCATACCCCAGATTCGGGGATGGCACAGCCCTCCTCACCCCACCATGGCCGGCCGCCGAATGAACTGTCAGTGTGCGTACTATATACAGTATGTGCACTGGCAGTGCATTCGGTGGCCGTCTGTGGTGGGGTGAGGAGGGCTATGCCAGTCGCCAAATCAGGGGGGCCAGGGGAGGCATGGTGGTGTGAAGGGGGCTCTAGCCAGCATCATGCCCCCATCTGTGGGAGCCGCAGACATCCTGCTGCCATTGCAGCATTCCGGGTGGGTGTGCCATCCGTTTGGCGTAGCACCACCTTTGCCGCATGCTGCTGGACTTTGGCGCCGGGACCCTGTGGAATGGAAATTTGGGTGTACAGTCCCGGACACAACTGCACTCGGCGCAAGCTGCCATTGTTGAGGCTTTGAAAATCCACACCCTGCTCTCTAAGCCACATGTGGTCGCCAGCTTATACTCTCTGCTTCTCTCCCACCTAGTCCCAGAGGTGGTAGGTAACTCCTCCTATTGGGACTCCATCTTTTCCCTCTCCCTCTCCAAATGACAGTCTATTTGGAGGGACTTGTTTAACTTTGTCTCTCAAGACAGGCTTAGAATTACGCAGTTTAATATACTGCGTAATCTTTTTTATACTCCGGAAAAACTAGGTAAAATGGGCTACTTGACAACAGAAGTTTGCACTAGATGCGGGCAAGAAGTGGGCGCTCTCCTCCATATTTCTGGTCATGCCCCAAGGTTCTTATTAAGGTTAAAGCAGATCCCTTGCTGGGTTTGGAGGATATGTTTTAACCTGAAATCTGTATCTTGGGTGATTATAGCACTGTCCAGGTGAAAGAGAGAAAATATTACATTGCTTTGATTTCTCTTTCTGTGAAGAAGCTGGTTCTCAGGTATTGGCTGGAATAGACCCCTCTCTCATAGAGGATGGTTGCAGGAGCTACTGTCCAGCCTTAGGGCCAAACGTATGATTGCCAGCTTACACCACAAAGTGGGGTAAGTTACATACCCTTTATACATCTTAGTTTTATCTGTAATCTTTTGTTTACTCTCTGAGATTTGTTTGTGTTTGGGTCATTTATATTTCTTTGGACTTACAGGAGTCACTCTGCAGGGGTGGGTGGGAAAGGTTTGTTATTATTGTCTTTGTTAATTCTATTCACTGGTTATTAAGCTTTATTGAGATATATTTATTGAATTTCAAAAAAAAAAGAACACATAATGCTTGTCCAGCTGAATTGGAAACTCTCCCATGAACAGTCACTTTTCCCAAACATTTTATGTTGCCTGTGACACTTTCAAGATGGTCTCTATTCGTGCACCAAAATGGCTTTTTTCTGATCAAGGTTTTTACCATTGCACAAGTCTAGCAAAGAGTTGCGATCCATCATGAACTTGAAAATTGGGTGGTGGGGGGGGGGTGTAGACATGACTAAACTCTGTTCCTGCTTCAGGGTGAGGTGTTCCAGAAATCCCAGTGATGCCTCCAAACATTTAACTGCCCCCACCCATGAGATGCGAAAGGGCCAAGTCTATTATGCCAGCGGGTGAATGGCACCTGGGTTTGTGGTTAGAAATGAGCTTGGAAAGTGGCATGGTGCCTCCACCTATGGAGATCTTTATGACAGAGTGCTGCCAGGGCGTTTTACCACAGGAAATAAATACACCCCACACGCTCTGTAACAGAGAATACAATAGCAGAATCCCCTCCCCAGTTATCACTCTAAACATGCAAATAAACAACAAAGCAATAATGGTAAAATATGTCAGCAGTTGCAAATAAATAACCAATGGGTTTATTTTGGGGGTTGGAGAACGAGGTAGGGGACAAGGGGCGCAAAGGTAAAAATTGAACAGAGGCAGCAGTTTGCATTCATCCCCACTGTAAGGTATGTCTTAGTACCTCTCCCCCACTGGTGAACCAGTTAACCCTACAGTCACTCTGGGAGCTCCTGATTACAATTTGAATGTGCACACAGATGCAGAGGTACAGGCCTGTGATGCTTGGACCTTGGAGTGGTACCATGCAAATTCAGTTGTTGGCTGCAACTGCTCACTGGGAAAATTGGACAGTAAAACCGTTGCTCCTGGCTGTAAGCTGTACCTGTAAGCATGATTATAAGGTCACGCAGGACTGCCCAGAAAGTATCTAGTTAGCTAGCTAAACAATAGGAATGATATGTTCTGTGCTTAAAACCCAGTACTCACAATGTTTAGATGACAGGCTGGTGTTTTTTCAATGGAGATGTCGCCCCTGCTTAGGCAGATGATGGCTGGATGGTGTTTTTTGTAGCTGGATACAGGTGCGGTGGACCAAACGCTTTCCCATTAGTGAAGGGAGCTGTGTTCTGTAAGCTGGTTATAGGTGTGGTGAACCTAACATGCTTCCAGTGGTGAGGGGTGTGGGCCATGATGCTCTGGATGATGATGATGATGGTCCTTTTCACCCCACAGTGTGACTTGCCTTCACTACCCCCACAGGTTGGCAGTCACTTGAGACCTCAGCTGGTTTGATCCCCTGTCACGATAAATCTTAACAGCAGGAGCAGAAGGCAGTGGCTCACCATCTTCCCAGATAGTCTGTTTTGGACAAACTTTTTAGTCAGACAGGAATAGCAGTTAGGAACTATTTACAAATGCTGTCCTCTCCTCAGAGATTTCTCCCAGATAAGTCTTCTGTATTGCATATGGCTTTCCCTTGTGCAAAAATCTACCAATCAGAATATCAGTGGCTAGCATCTCATGGATTATGCATTGTGCTAAACACCTCTGGCTCTCAGTGGCTGTCTGTTTCAGGGAAAAGCATGGATACAAGTCCTGAGCCAGCTTGCAATTCAGAGCCGTTTGCTGAGCTGAGCCCCAAATTGATTTCAGTTTTATGTGGACAGGAGCAGGAGTGTAGCCAGAAATTTCCATTTTGTACACAATCTCCAGCAGTTACACCCTCAAAATTAAAAAATGTATACATCCTTTCCAAATGGCACCCCCTTCCAAACAAGTCAGATTGTTGTCAGATGACTCCTCTACTCTCTAAAGAGGTTATACATATACTGGACACTCCTCAGTGGCCTATGCTAACCCAAATACTACAGATTAGAATGATAATATTAACAGAGTGGCTTATGGTTTGTGGCAGGCACTCAACAAAACTGTACACAAATGTGTACAGTGAGTATGCCTGTCTACACCCTTGGACAGGAGGTACTAATTTAGTTGTTTTGCACTTTATGCAGCTTTGAGAGCTGCTTGAAACTGAACAACCTCCATGTTGTGAGCTTCCTAACCCTGATGCAGTCCAGGGATCAGTTGAAGGAAGAGACGTCCTGGTGTGCAGGCCACAGTGAGAGGGGCAGTAGAACAAAAGACAATGCCAATCCAGCTTTAGGTCCACTAGCTGCAGTCTGGACCAGGACCGGAGTGAAGGCACGGTGCAGTGGAGGATGGCAGCAGTGCTCTAGAGAGAGCCAAAGGTAAGTCCCTTTTTAAGAGGGGGTTACACATGGATAAACACAGGGGTATAGTAGATCAGAAGCAGTGAGGGTGGAGGGTCACTGGAGACCAGACAGTGTATGCAGAGGTAGACTAGGCAAGGAACACTTGGGCAGACTGAGTGGGCCAAGCGGTCCTTTTCTGCTGACAAATTCTGTGTTTCTGTGTTCTAACATGGTCTTCAGAATCCCTTATAATCCAAGTGTAGCCCCCCTGCAAATGGGGGTTCCCAAAAGACTTCCAGGAGCTTGCTTGAATGCTCCAAGCCTGAATGGTGTTTGGCATTTAAGCCATTTATCAGTGAGTGTTTTTAGAGCCTCTGGTGCTGTCTCTTTAAGAGCTGTCTGCTTGCAGACATAATTAGTTGTATGGGGGACTGTGTGTTTCTCTGAGGTACCACTCGAGCTGCTGCCAATTCACTTCATTTTGCAGACACTAGGAGTGCAAAGGAACCTATCTGAAAGATGTAACTGTTTGCCAGAAATTATTTAGAGTAATAATGAAATTACAGTTTGTCTAACCTGCTTTCTTTGCAGTCAGAACTGTGTCTGCTAGTTCCCCATTCTAGTTTTGAACTGCTGAACTGGACCAATCAGTGTGGCGTAAGCTAGCTCTAAAATGGTGCCTTGGGCCGAATCAGAACTTGGACTCATAATCTGAGCCAGCCACAAGAGGATTGTATGGGCAGTGACTCTGGGAGATGTAGTTTTAGACTTCAGCGCCTTTTGGACCAACAGCAGCAGTCTATTGTGAGTGACAGCCAATCCAGTCAAGAACTGGAGGAACTCAAAGGAAGTGCCAGTTTTGTCGGTTGGAGTTTCAGTTGAGCTTTGGCAGTGAAGAAGGAAGGGCCCTGTGCTTTTTCAGTGTGCAGTTTTAGTCAAAAAAACGTGTGTAAGGCCCAGAGTTCCGGTCTGCAGCTTGTGTAACAGCTTGTTAGGACTGAATCCGTCCTGTGAAAAGAATCAAAGGATCTCTGAAGAGTAGAAACCAGGCTCACCCTGTAGAAGACTGGAGGAATTGCTGAAAATTGCACTCGGTCTGTCAGGAACTGAATCTGCTGTGTGTTCTCCCGGGTATTGTGCAGTAATTGCGATCGGGATACAGATGCAGCCTGCCTGGTATAGTGCTTTCTTTTATATGGATGTGTGAAGAGGTTTGTGTACCTCAAGTGAGCCCTGCTGACATTGAAGGACCCTATCTTATTTGGAGGTCGTGAGTACTAATTCAGGGTCGCTCCCTGTTGAATTGCCACATTAAATCCAAATGGAATTACTGTACTGCTGACTGTTTAATTCTCCTTTTCTCTGTGTGAAAGGGCCCCTACCAGCTGCCACGGTTTGGACTAGCCACTAGGGCTTGGGTACCCAGGGACAGTAACTGATAGGGATAGGCCCGTGCACAGAGCCATATGTAGATTATTAGAGTGATAAGCTAATTAACCTGATTTCCCCTGTCCTTGTTATATCCCCTAAATAAATCAGAGCTGCTTGTTTCAGCAAAGTTATACTGCCTGAGGTATTTGTCTATGTTAAAGTACTGTACTGTGATTGTTGCACTGTATCTCATTTCACAGGAGGTCCCAGTGCCGGAACCAGACCTGGGGTAAGTGTATACTGTGAAGGTAATTCTGATATATGTGTGGGCCACTAGTGGGAAGAAAGGGGGGTTGCAGTGTCCCAGAGGGCTGTGACCAAGTTAGTTTAACTATTGCAAACCCTGACCTCTGGGTGGAGGCACCCGCCATTGGAACCAGGCCCCTCAACCTGTTAGTGGCAAATCAGGCAGGGGTAGTAGCCCCTGGGATAGCGCCATCTAGGGGTTACACAAGCAACTTCACCGGTCTTCTAAACATATCACCTGACCATTCATTAATCTTTGGTTTACACAGTATGTAATTAATATACTTGATCTGCCTAGCAACAGCCTAACTAAATGAAAATAAAGTATTTTTTTCCATTAGACTTTTTTCTAATCTTATAAGTGCAGCAACCCATTCAGGATATGCATTTCTTGAGAAATGAAAGCCACTGGCTTTGTACCTTCCAGTTCACTTGGGGCATGCATTCATTCTCAGGAAATGCAAGCACTATCATAGGTTTTTGCTTCAGTAATATTTCTCATGCTCCCCTACTCCCCCTCCCCAGTTATAGTTGGTGTCCTCTGCTTCTGCCTGCACTCACCAGCTCACACATCTGTGTATACTCCACCTGTCTATTCCTTCTAGTGTTGAGAATAGGGTGATCAGGGCCTTCTGTCTTCTGTTCTCTAGACTGAAGAAGCTGAGTTTGTCCAGTGCCTTCTCGTAGCTCTCTATGGGGCAGTTCCTGCACTGGACCCTCTTGATCTCAGTGTGTAATGTGTAACTATCAGTGTGACACATTGTTTAGAATAGTTGCCTGCTTGTTTTGTATGTGACCATGGCGAAGGTGGAGTGCTACAAAAATAAACTGAATCTGAGCAACTGCAAACTGTTTTTCATTGCCTGCAGGTACTCTAGTCTCTCCCTGGGCAGTTGCCAGTAACAAGATTTTGACTGATTGAAAGGTTTCTAGTGTTGGATTAAGAGCCATCATTTGCAGGATGACGATTTGCATCACCGTCCTAGCTTCAGTACTTCCAGCAGGGGGCAGAGAGAGCATAAATGAAATGAGTTACTGTAGGTCTTGAACATGGATTCCGCTTTAAAACAGATTTCTTTGAATTACAAGATGCTGTAGTAGGTTAGTTATAGATAAAGAATTAGGATATTAATCTTGCCAGAATTTACCCATTGGTACCTTTCAGCAATTATCTGAGTACAATAGCTGTTCTGAAATACATTCAGTATGCAGTAGGTTGGTGTACAGGTGGCACCTCTGTATAATGTGCACCGTTTTTAAGGCAATGTTTTGTTCATTACACCACTTCACGTTGCGTACCATTACCATAACTAAAGAGCTGCTGATGCCTCAAAGAAAACTTTGAAAAATGTAATATTTAGGTACAATTTAGCTCGCATTCCATATGTATGTGATAGATTTCTCCTCCCCATTACGCATTACTGAGACATTTGCTTGGAAACATGCTCTATATCCCTTAGAGTTAATCAGCCTCTTTAGCTTACTCCCTATTTCATGTCATAATCCTCTGTTGTGACATCACAGTCTGTTGCCATGGGAGTAATTGTGATGTCACAAGTGGAGCATTATGATCGCAGGCAGGAAGAAAGCAACAGGAATAGATGAACTTTTCAGGAGCAAAGATACTGTTTTCATGCAAATGGCCTCAGTAATAAATTATGGGGAGGTCCAGAAATACAGAACTAATGTGAAATACAAGCTGAACTGTGTCTAAATATTATCTTTTGTTGAAGTTGTCCTAGTGGTGTCAGCTGCTCTTTAAGGACCTGTCTACACTGAGCCCTGTAAACCGTTACCAGTCTGGTAAACTGTTACCGCTACCTCCAAAAACGGTTCGCAGCCACACTGATAACGGTTTAACAGGCATTTTTAAAACGGATCTCAAGACCTGTAAGGATGTAGTCTTTAGGTCGGAATGGGTAACATTCTGGAACCTTTAACGTTATAGTTACATGTGTGGATGCTTGACCGGTTGGACCCTCATATCTTCCAAATGGATTAAGGCGGGAAGAAATAAGGTGTAATGTGGATGGTCTGTAACGTTTTTAAAAACATTACTACCAGAATGCGGACGCTCCAAAATGGTAAGAAGTGATAGTGATTTTAAAAAGCGTTACCACATGAACAACGTTGTAGTGTGGACAGGGCGTAAGATAACAATGCAAATGCTGTAAGTCTTTTTTGTACACTCAAGGACACTCCCAGTGACCCCAGTGAAAATAATGTTTTGTATTTTGGGCTAGCCTGCTATCTAGTCAAATGTGAACTATACGTAAACACTTCTGATTTGCTGCTTTATTTTCATTGTGTTTTTTTTATGTTCTCAGGCTCATACACTAAATAATTAATCATTTCGAAAAAAAAGTGATAATGGGTCTAATACTGTAGTATTGTAATTATACTAGAGAAGGCAGTGTAACGTAAGTGTTAGAGCAGCACTGAACCGGGGAATAGGAGATCACATGTTCAGACCCATCCTCCCCCACTGGCTCATTGAGTAAGTCACATAACCTCCCTGTGTTTCAGTCTCTCCCAGCTGTAAAACTGGGCAAAAGTACGAACCCACTAAAAACCAACTTGTGCCATCCTGGCTAAATAAACTGGAAGAAAAAAAAGATGGACATCCTTTAAATTGAAGGCTGTGGACTTAAATGAAAAAAAGCACATCTCTAAAGGGTACTATTAAAATAGTCAGACTCCATGATTCAGTATACGTGTTCACCATTATAGTTCGCTTAACAATGGCTGAAAATGTTTGACTGGGATAAGAAATGTTTAAGAGATCAGGAACTTATAAATTGGTATGTTCAGTTTTAACATACTGTACATTTTTTTTTGTGTGCTTGTATCTCGTATGCATTACTGCTGTAACTGGGGGCTATGTTTCCTCTGCTTTGAAGTGGCTCCGATTACGTTTTCTTGTTCTTTAGGGTATTTCTTGCAGTATTTTGGGATCCTGTGCAGACTGCTTTTGTGAGATGTCTTCTATGCTGTTTCTGGTGTTATTGTTTTTTTTGCAGTTTATTTACCGAGTGACAGCCAGTCGGAGATGCTGTGTCTAATTTTCAGCATAGTACTTCTGCCTAGTTACACAGCTGGGTGGCAGAAGCTCAATGCTATCAAGTAACATTATAACATAAGGTCAGATGGGACTTGAGGTCCATCAGGTCTGCCCCCCCATGCATAAGTAGGGAAGAATAAATATGCTGTGCAAATATGTACTAATAGATAGGGACTTCTCTACCCACTATACTCTCCAGGGTACCCTGAGACACCTCTGGTGAAGTATTTTTACATGCAAAGCACTCCGGCACTTGTGTGCTTTGTAAAAGTCACCAATACATTGCAATTTTCAGCATTAAGTTACCGTGTGCGCACTGAATCTCTGTTTTGATGTTACCCACCAATTCCCCTGTTAAGCAAATACTTGTCCAGGCTTACCTTGAAGGCCTATATTGTCTTCCTGTCAATTGTCTCCACTGGCTGGCTGTTTCATAGGTTGACCGGCCTCTGTGAAAAGAAGAGTCTCCTGTCAGTTCCTCTGAATGTACCACCTCTGAGCTTCAGGGGGTGTCCCCACATCTTGTTGGAGGACACTGATCAGGCATGTTTATTCCTGTTGTTACCCTTGGGCATGCATAAGACTGAGCTCATGCTTCCTCTCAATCCACTTTTCTCAGAGGTAAACTTGTTTGGAGCCTCCAGGCTCTCTTTGCAGTTCCTGTCCAACAAAACATCCTGATAAGTTTGGTATCCTTGTGCTACACCATCTCGACCACCTTAATGTTCCTTTTGTGTCCAGGACTGTGCACAGTACTCCATGTGGGGTCTGAAACCAGCTTTGTGAAGTGGCAGGATTATTTCCACCTTCCCTGTGGGTCACTCCCTCATTTAATGCTGGCAGTATAGCCTAGAGGTTAGAGGACCGAGGTGTGAACGAGCTTGGTACATCCAGTAGACCAGACCTGAGTTTGATTCTCACAACCTCCACTTACATACTGTGTGACTCTGAGCAAGTCACTTAACCGCCCAGTGCTCCCAGGTCACCCCTGAAAACAGACACTTGTGACTAATGGACCTTACCCAGTTACCAAAGATTAAATTAAAATAATAAATAATGTACACCAGCATTTTGCTGTCCCCCTAGGCTGTGGTTTGGCACTGCTTTTCATGCTTCAGTCCCATGTCTGTATGACTCGGTTCTTTTTTCTCTTCCACTGCAAGAAGGGAAGCCTCATACAGTGTGTAGTTCCTACCTCTGTCTCTCCTCCCCAAGAGTAGCACCTTGCATTAGGTTACATTGTATATGAGACTCCAAGAGTCTGACCAATTAGCTAACTTGTTCATGTCCTCCTGAAGTCTTTCCCTATCTTCGTGGGTGTCCACCACCTTGGCCACCTTAAAGTCATTGGCAAACTTAAACAGCCTGCTGGAGACTTCTGCTTCCAGATCATTAATTAAGATTTTGAACAGCAGTGGCCCCAGCACCAATCCCTAAGGGGTGTCGCTTACCCTAAGGCCCTCTCAACATAAAGTGCCATCCACCACAACTCTCTGCTTCCTTCCCACAAGGAAGTTAACAATCCACCTTGTGTTTGCCTTGTATATTTGTCAGAAAAAACACGGCAGTCCCAAGTCCCAGGAAACACTGAATTCTGTGCCCAGAACCACAGAATTCAAAGAACCAAAGTAGCCTCCACACTGCCATTCCAATGCAGCTCTCCCTTCCCAAACATCTAGGGGGCAGGTGTTCCAGGGAAGGGGGTCCCAGACAATAGAAACTCACCAGACATTTCTCTGAGATGCAACAACATGGAACAAAATTTCTGTTACCTTGAGACATCTTCTATACAACCATCCCGGTGCTCCAAACAATGGATCGATGTCACCCAGCAGCTTCTTACCAGGAGAACAGACCCAGGCAATTGCTGTACTGGCAGATGCCATCTTTCTAGACCATGTGAGTGACTGAGTTGGAAGCACAAAATAAACGTAGAAAAGTCTTTATTCATTACTGGAGACTTCTGCAAACCATGAGGCTATGCCTCAGCCTGAGAGGTTTCCCCGTCTGTCTCTGGAATAACATGGCACTGCCAGGCAGTGCAGCAGTTGACAACTTGCATGTTCTAAGTGCTGTTAAATGGGGGCAGCTAAAAATTAAGCCCCATACTTAATTGTGTGCTTCACATCATCCTTCAGGTCATAAAAGTGAGTAGCAGTACTATAACACAGAAACATAGAAAGTGATGGCAGATAAGGACTTTGTGATGACCCACCTAGTCTGCCCTTTTTCCCTACCTAATGATCTGCGGCTTACCCTCTCTTCCCTACTGCAACAGTACTCATGTCTATCACATGCTTTCTTGAATTCCCCTATCATCTTTGCCCCCACTACCTCCGCAGGCAGGCTGTTCCAAGCGTCCACTACTCTTTCTGTGAAAAAGTACTTCCTCATGTTCCCCTGATCCTACCCCCTCTAGCATCATATCATGCATATGTCTCATAACAGTATAAACAGGTAACAGTTGAGAAATAGCAACCATTACATAACACAGCCTGACCTTAGGAGTACTCCACTGCTTGGGGGGGGATCTGGACTATAATGGTGACCAGTCAGAGTAGTACCAGGGGAAGGGAAACACCCTAGTGACCAGAAGCTTAGTCAGAGTGACAAGTGCCACAGTGCAGGGAAGGAAGAAAGGAAGAGAGGGGAAGGGGTAGCAGCTGGAGATTACCAAGAACTATGATATACAAAATTTGAATAAATGGTTGCAGAACATGAAAACAGCACATGGAGCTGTCTTTCTGGAAGAAGACATTCCTGTAGAGAAAAAAGTTAATGCAGTTGCAGTGCCATTAGCAAAATACATTCGTTCATAGAAACAGGTACATTTAGACATTTACTGCAGAAGAACAATTAAGCACAGACAGTGAAGAATGCCATAAGCAATAGAACAAGTAGTCACAAGAACACTGAATCCAGTTACATAAAAGTTAAAGACTTATGTTGACTTTTCCAGTCAGTTGGAATGGTATGATGGGTTGCTCAAACTGGTTCTGGACAGGACGAGGTAAGGTCCACAAGAGCAACCCAAGAATTCAGTGAACTGTCAAAATCCCACCATTAAACTCTGTACATCCAGGATCCACTGACAGATTTCTTGCATAGAATCTTCTCGATCTGGTACACATGTGCACAAGAGAGTTCTGAGAAGAAGAGGGCTGGGAACTCCCAGGAAGTTCATCTGAGTGAGACTCGGGTGCCGGAGAATCTGGCTGGAGGGAGTTAGGGGTATGAAGATCTAAATTAACTAGTGGCAAGTTATCAGCAGGAATTTCTGACTCTGAAAGAATACCAGGCTCAAGTTCAGCTTCATTACTGGGAGGACTGGAATCATCTGGGAGGATGTTACTCAGGTACCTATGCTTTTGATGTGGACTTTAAGCATAAGCTTTACATCTGACTTGCATTGCAGGTGGACATGAATTGGAGAAAGCTTTTCCACAATGTAGGAAGTACCAGTCCAAGGGCAGAGCAGTTTCTTTGCGGTGCCAGAACTAAGACAGTTTGATACAAGTAGACAGTGGCCCCCACAGAAAACGAAGATTTATGTAACTTGGTTGCTGACATTTTCTGCATGCTAGATTTTCTCTGTCCCAATGTGGGTATTGCAACATGTCTGGCAAGCTGATGCTGTTCCAATACAGGGATAATGTACGAGGAAGCTGATTTTGGAACTTCTAGCAGTGCATATCTAATGGAGTTCTTGGGTGGCATCCATGGACCAAGAAAAATGGAGTGTACTCTGTACTGACGACACAAGGGCTTGTGCTATAGGCAAGCTGAACAAAAGGAACAAAGCAGTCCCAAGTGTCGTCAGTTTCACCCAGGTACTTGTTGAGCATGTTGAGAATGGTAGACATCATTCTTTTCCTTGCCATTGCACTATGGATGATAGCTTGTTGTGTGAGCTTTTTTATACTGAGGAGTTTGCAAGTCTCTCAAACAATGCTAGAAAGGTAGTTGGTGCCTTTGTCTAAATGCAGGTGCAACGGAGTACCATGATAGCAAATAACTGCGCCGAGGAAGGCATTTGCTACTGTAGCATGTCCTTTAGTCTTTTTTGGGGGATTAGCTCTTGGCATTTGGTGAGATAGGTCACAAAAACAAGAATATATTTGTTGGCAGAGTCAGTACATGTTTGTAAAGGTCCAAAAATGTCTGTGCTGACTTGTTGAATTGGTTCTGTGGCTACAGGCATTGGAATGAGTTGTGCCTTTGTCGGTTTACCAGGGGGCTTTCTTTGGGAGCAGGACTGGCATGATTTGACAAGTTGGACAGCATCCTTATTCATGTGATGCCAGAAGAAATGGAGCCTTGTCTTTTTGAGAGTTTTGTGGATTCCCATATGACCTCCATAAAGTGGAGAGAGGAACTTTGTTGATTAGAGACAGGCACAACTAACTGTACATGAGTTCTGTCTATGCCATGGCTTTTGCATTCCTTGGTCCAGAAGCGAAAAAGCACAGCATCACTGAGGAAGTACTGTGAAGCTAAGAAAGGAAGAGCCTGGCAATCTCTCTTTGATGCATTTTGACAGTTGCTAGGGAGAGTGCAAATGTAGTGGAGGTGAGAAGCTGTTTGGTGGGTTGCAGTGATTGAAGACTGGTGCTGTTTTCTGAAGGAGCACTTGGGAGGAGCAATGCAGCTTAAGGTGCTGTAGGAGCATCCACAGGAAGCACATCTGTGATGTGGAAAGGAAGAGCTTCTAAGCAGGATTCCTCCTCTGTTGAGAGAGATTCAGAGAGATACTATCTTCAGCTAACACCATCGATACTGGGGTGAACTCAACCTGGTCTGCACTGAATTTTCGAAGTTGTAAGATTGGAGCATGGCAATCCTTTGGGCAAACTTTTCTACTGATTCCTTCATTTTTGAACAATGACCTGAGGGCAGAGTGATCAACAATAGCTGTGAGTAAGGAGTAGCGAAGACAGTAGTCAAATTTCTTTATAGCAGATACCATGGCCAGGCATTCTTTTTCTTTGATGCCATAGCTGTGGTCAACTGAGGAAAGAGACGCCCAGCATAGGAAACAACCCATTCTGTTCTATCTTGAACTTGAAACAACACAGCATCCACTGCAAAGAACTAGCATCTGTGTAGAGTTTGAAGGGTTGATTGAACCTGGAGTAGGCCAGTGCTGGAGATCAGCTTGTCTTTTAAGGTATCAAATGCCTCTTTGCAATCAGAAGAAGATGTATATTCATATCCCTTTTAGGTGAGGGTGTACAGATGAGCTGCAGTCTTGGCATAGTTACTGATGCACTTTTTGTAATATCCAGACAGGCCTAGGAAAGCTCTGAGGTTTTTGAGGTTGTTAGGATCTGAATAGACTTTGACTGCTGAGAGTTTGTCTGGGTTTGGAGAGATGCCTTGAGAAATAACAACATGTTCCAGGTAATGAATTTGATGCTGTGCGAAACAACACTTCCCTGGATGAAGCTTGCAGTTGGCTTGTCTGAGGCATTCAGACACTTCATTGAAGTGCTGGAGGTGTTCCAGAAAAGTTCTGCTGAAGACAATAACATCTTTCAGGTAGACTAGGCAAGCTTTCCAAGGCAACCCACATATGACTTCCATAATATACTGGAATGTGGCTGGTCTGTTCCAAAGTCCCATAGGCAGTCATTTGAATTGGAAAAGTCCCAAGTGACAGTGCCAAACTGTATATGGACGAGAAGCTGGATCAGTCGAGACTTGATATAACCCATTTTGAATAACCAGTGTGGTGAAGTAGGCTGGGTTGGCCATGCTGAGATTCCTTAAGGCATCCTCTGTTGTGGATATGGGATGGGCATCCAACAACATGCAGGCACTAAACTTTTTGTAGTCCAACACAAAGTGATACCCCTTGTCTTTCTTTTTTTCCAGCAGACATGATGCACCCCAAGGACTTGTAGATTCTTCAGTAATGCCTTGTAAAAGCATGTTTTGGATCATGTCTTCTAGGACATGTTCCTGTTTGTGTCCCACTTTATAGGCTCACTGACGGAGGGGTTTCTGACTGGGCTGCACCTCAGTAGTGTACTGCAGAATATCACAACATCCAAGCTTGTCTGTACTAACAACGAGATCTGGGTAGTCCTCCAGGAAATCCAAAAGCTGTTGTTTCTCTGTTGGGGATGCTGGAAGTTTGCAAGAGGATAGTTGCTTACTGAGGGGTGACACTGGTGAAGCTAGAGTGGTAGTGGCAACAGTGACAGGTGCAGAGACGGTGGAACCAGGCGGAGGTTCTTGCATGAGATGGAGCTGGTCCCCAGTAGAGAGGCAGACAAACATTCCATCATTGGTGCCCTTGGAAAGCGAGATTTGCTCTTCTGTAAAGTTGCAGCATTTCTGGAATACTGTGCCATCATGTACAGCAGACAAGGTGTTTACTGGGAGAAGATCTGAAGAATGCAGAGTTGGGGGTCCCATGGAGATGCCAAAAACACCATCTTGTGGGTGTGGTTCACCTTGAATCTTAGCAGTCAGTCAAAACCATCTCTGTCTTATGAGGCACAATGACTGAGTCCATAGCTGTAAGTTGCCACTGAGGTCTATTGACAGTTTATTTGATGCAAAGTCCAGAACTGCTTTGTGATATTTGAGAAAGTTCATGGCAAGAATCACTGATGGTTGTGGATCAGGTACTAGGTAGAACTTGACAGTAGCTTGCTGTGAGCCAAAGTGGAACTTGAGGTAGATGATGTCTGTGATGTGTACCATAGTGGCACTTGCTGTGATGTATTTTAAGTCAGCTGGAGAAATGTGAGGTGATTGATGAAGAGCTCTGTTGTTCAGAATGTTAGTGTTGATGACTGAGATGTCCACTCCAGTGCCAATCAAGGCATGTGTGGACCAATCTTCAATGGTCACAGAGACATAAGTTGCTAGAAGTGGTGATCTGATGACAGGTACAACTGCTCCTGGAAGTGAGATGGTGGTGGAGTTTGTTTTTTGGAGTTGGAGCATGCGGCTTGTATGAGTTGAGAGAGTCAGATGGGTGGTCAGTTGAAGTTTTCTCCTGATCCTGTGGGTACTTGCATTCATCTTGCTGATGATGCTGCTGTGGTGGACATCCTTGGACGCTGTTATTTCTGTTTTCATACTTTAGCTTTTTTACAGACTGCAGCAGTGTGTTCTCTGAATCTACACCACAGGCAGATAACAGGCTCTCAAGAAGGTGGTGGTTGAGCAGGTGCTGTCGAGGTGGTTGCAGTACTTTGATAGAGGTAGCAGAGCAAGAAGTTAAGCTGGGCTGATCTGACAGTGCAGCAGTAGTGCTACCACTTGTGACGCTAATGATCCAGGTTTAGGAATGAGCCTGGTGCATTAGAGGGCTGACTGGGGGGAGGCTGGATGAGCATCCCATAGACTGCTCTCCACCTCCAGGGGGTAGGGTTGGTGACACCTGACATTTGAGCAACAGCCAGTGGAGGCTGCATGTACACCTTGCCAGGACCACATGAGTCTGGGTGATGCAGCGGCGGATGTCTGTTGGTAATGTATGGGAGCATGCATCCCCACGCACTGATGTCATTGCATGTCTGTGCTGTTTGTGGAACTGACACAAGGTAAAACCCTGTGCGGCAGCACCTTAGGACTGCACTTCACCTCCACCGAATGACACTGGGAAGCATAAGTCTTGGGTGGACCTCAGCTGTATCATGGTCTCTCCTTCTGGAGCCCCACCCTTTGGGTCAAGCTATGAGAACTCCAACCTGGATAGTGAATGAGGGATGTCGGCGAGAGGCGAGCAGACAGGGATGGGATAAGTACATCACCTGTAGCCAGAGAATTAATAGAATTGGGGAAAAAAAAAAAAGAAGTTAAGCTGAGCTGGAATTATTGACAGATGTGATAAGCTTGTCTATCACTGTTTGTTGCTGCTGGACGCATGTTGTGAGTGCAGCCAGTTGTGG
The DNA here is from genome assembly GCA_016271365.2 of Neoceratodus forsteri. Classification (NCBI taxonomy): domain Eukaryota; kingdom Metazoa; phylum Chordata; order Ceratodontiformes; family Ceratodontidae; genus Neoceratodus; species Neoceratodus forsteri. Next base: position 1,688,871,463 of record CM057450.1, on the reverse strand, counting down.
TGATTGAAGTCTTTGCACACTGATGGCCTGGAACATTGATATGGATTCTTGCACAAGCTGTTCGGCTTGGATAGTGTCCATACAGGTTGTCAGCTTCTGTTGGATCACATAAGGGTGAAGTTGTGGGAGCAGTCCTTGGACAAAGGATGTAATTTGATCCTTCTCTGTTTCATGCAGACATTTACAGCATGATTTATTGTCCGCTATGAAGGCTTCCAGAGATTCAGAGGGCTGCATGGTGTGTTTCCACAGCTGCTGTTCCAGTAACCAGGGTGGATGTGCTTCGATGAAATGATCTTTAAAAGTAGCATACAGGGGCCAGCCCGCTAGCACAGTGGTTGGATTTCCACTTGCGATGCTGACAATCCAGGTTCGAGAAAGGACCCAGGAGTTGAAGAGCCAGCCAGGGGAGAAGGATAGAGTGTCCTGGGGACTGCTGTCCTCTGGGGGGAGGGAGGGAAGAGTGTCTGGTGCTTTACGGACCCCTGGCAGAGGCTGGGAGTACAGCTGCAACCAACGCCGTCAAGTTAGGGGGGTGGGGTGGACGCTGGATATCATTGTATGTCCCCACCCCCAAGGAACAAGCATCAAAAAAAGCCAGCCCCCCCCAGCATGACCACCTGCTTTGCCTCCACCGGCTCCACTACCTTCGACATCCGCTTGGGGGGGTCCCGCTCCCATGGCCCCAACCTGGGGAGTAAGCCGTGGCTTGCCAACAGTGTTTATTGGGAGGGAAAGCCCTCTTGGCGGCCCCGCCCATGGGGGCAAGCTTGGGCATGGGGGGATGGCAAATGGGGCAGATCTGAGGATTGGGGGGAACCAGAACAAAAAAAAAGTTGCATACAGAATGGCAGTATTTTCTTTAACTTGTTTTGGAAGTGCTTTAAACCAGGAAATGGCAGTCCATATCAGAAGCAAGCATAAAGTGTTGGAGGTATGCAGAGGATCAGACCAACCATTGAAGGCAGTCCAGGCTTGGAATTGCTCAAGCCAGTCGACAGCGTTTTGATGAGGCAAGACTGAGAAGGATGGCAGTTGTAGGCTGGTATGCACCATGGAGTGAGTATGCAAGAAAAGACAGCACAGAGTGCTCGGGTATCACAACTTTAATAAAGTGTTTTTAAAAAAACTTACATAAATACAGGCGTCCATAGACAAAGTGCAGAATAGTGCAGTGCAGTGTGGTGACCCTCAGTGACTCAACTGGTTTCGCTCTGGAGCTTTTTAATAGTCAGTGTTACAATGCTAAGTGCTCCTCTTAAGTACACATATATCTTAAAGGGGTAGTGTGCTCATTAAGGGCGAATGATTATAAAGCTTGAATGGTTAAAAACTAATTCATAAATATGATTGCTAGTGATGGCACAAATTTCTCCGTTATAGGGGGGATTATGCTTGTTGTACAGTCATGGTTTAATGAACATATTTTATTAAGCTATTATATCTATTAGCTATTTTAATTCTTTCATATAAATATCATGAGTTAAAGTTTATGTGAAGCATTACAGAGGCAGTAATGGGAAGCAGCAGATACACAGTAAGGTGACTCTGTTACATATATACTGTACATAGTACAGTAATAATAGAAAAAGAGTGTCTATGTTGTCTACTCCAGTTAAAGACCCTTGAGGTGGGTGAAAGTAGGCCTCTGGATGCTCCTGTGCCCATATTTCTGTCTTCATCAGACATAGTCATCATGGGGATCTTCACTTGACAGAATAGAGGTTAAAAGGATGAGAAGGAGCTGTCATCGTGCAGAGGACAGGATGTTGTGGATTAGATGATGTGCTGCTGAGAAAATGTCGTAGACAAAAGTACAATTATTTGTAAGCAAGAGTGATGTCTTTATTAAACAATTTCAACCCCAGTCCTTGTTGTTCTGTTCTTTAAATAAAAATTTGCAAACCCAGCTTTTTGTGTCGGTATACATTCACTTCAATAGAGTTTGCCCATTTTATAGATGGCTGCCATTAATTCCTATGGAATGAAGCCTTTTAGAAACAAGGTTGTGCCCTTAACAAAGACAGCCATCTAGAGCAGTTGACTTCCTTTAGCTTTGCCCTTTCCAAGATGGCCACTAACATAGTTTAGTGGGTCACTTCCTAGCAGTAATTGTGCCCAAACAAAGATGGCTACTGGTACCATGAGACTGCATAGAGATGTGTTCCCTCTGTGCACAAGATGACAGTTCCCCTGTGGTCATTCCTCTCCTTGAGCTGGCAGGGAAGAATTGTGGGCACTGTTTTTAGTGAGTGGCACTGTTATATTTATTTACTGGTGTCCTCCACTTTGGTTACATATATTGTGTCTGTGTCCCCTTTTCTTTGGCTCCCTGGCTATTCTTTTATTATATACTTGTATAATTTCCACAAATGACCTGCTTGGGCTGGACTGATGTTTTGTAATTATTTAGTAAGTGCCCCAGTTTGATTGCTTTCCCCTGTTGTTATGGATTTGTTTAGATGGCCCTTGTAGCGTGGCTGAGCAGATTGTGTGCTGCAGAGCTGGAGAGTGTGGTAAAAGGCATGTGTGGCAGTTGTGCTGAGCTGCTGTTTGTGTGTGGCAAAGTGGCCAAGAAGGGAGGTGGGGCTCTGTGTGGCAGCAGCAGTTGGGAAAGGGTGGCTAGTTATGTGGTGCAGAGCTGTGTAGCAAGGAGGGTTGGAGGGCAGTTTCCTTCGTGGATGTAGGAGGGAGCTTAACTGCTGCTAGGAGTCTTGGAAACACAGTGTTACTAATGGCCAGTCTGAGAAGAGGCAGCAGTGAGGTGCAGTGTCAGTCAATCAATTATCTTTATTTTACCAGGTGAAACACCAGTGAGACAGACTCATTTGAAAGATGAACCTGGGTAGGTCATAACAAAAACACATAAGCTAAATGTTGCTATAATACAAAGAGACAATAGTCAGTGTAGAGCAAATACGAGCTAGGCATAAATAACAGTGCATACAATGTGGATAACAGTACAGCAGACCTCAAAAACTCAAGTACAACATTGATAGGGCAAGAACAAAAAATATTTATAGAATAATATGAATCAGTATTTACAATATAAACAATACCTGCCCAGTCACAACAAGACTTATGGGATAGGCGGGTGTCTGGGTGTCAGGTAAGGAGAAGTCAAAGGGGGAGGTGTGAAAGGTAGGACAAGGTGAGGGCTAAGATGTTAGAGATGAACGGAAGTCGAGGGAGGAGGTAGTAAGAGAGGACAATAGGGTGTTTAAGAGAGAGGTACTGTTAGCAACAGGGTGGACAAACGAAGACTAGCAGGGCGTGATGTGTTGAAGATGTACAAGGGGCGGACAATGTACAAGTAGTATACAGGGTTCAAGATACAGGGCTTGGCTAGTTAAAGCAGTCACAGGATTTACTGAACTTACGAAGGAATAGAACCTTAAAGAAGGCCCAGTTTACTGGTATTGCAGGCTTTAGAACCTTTTGTATGTTGTTCCATATCACTGGAAGGGCATGGCTTATAGCTGTTGCTCTAAAGTGTGTCCTGATCTTAGAGACAACCAGGGAAATCAGGGAAAGGCTTCTCAGCGCATAGCAGCTAGTGGGAGAGATGGGCAGACAGTCAGAAATGTATTGTGGAAGTTTGTTGATTATAGTCCTATAGGTCCAAAAGACTGGATTCCTATGGTGTCTGAAACTAAGTGAGGACCAACCAACCGTGGTGTAAAGAGTGCAGTGATGGGTACGATATGGTGCATCCATGATAAATCTGATCACCCAATGATATAGTGTGTCTGATTTGACAATTCAGAACTCGGGCCTTGCCTGTAGGTAAAATCTGCATAATCCACGAGTGGCAGGAACATAGTTTGGACTAGCCTAACCCTTGCTTCTTGTGTAAGCAGGTTCTTAATTCTGAAGAAAAGACCAAGCCTGTTTTAGTGTCTTTGCAAGCTCTTTCACATGTTCCACAAATGAAAGTTTGTGTTCCATCCACAGGCCCAAGTACTTGAATTTAGTCACAAATTCAAGGGGCTCGCATAGTAGAGTGGTGACCTGCAGGGCCATGGCAGAGTTACGTGCCTTTGATGCAAGAACAAAGGGTGAAAACAACATTGCCTTGGTGTTTTTGGCATTGAGTGATAACTTCAAGTGCAGAAGATTTTTCTGCAGAGTGTTGAATTCATCTTTCAGGTCTGCACATGCTGACTCTAGGTCATGTGTCCTCACTGGCATTTGCTGTATGTAGTGATTTTTTTTCTTCTTCCATGCAGTGTGGGCCAGAGCAGCCATGGTGATAGCAGGGAAGAGCGGAGCCGTGTTGGATCACCCAGGATGCTGGCCTGCCCGTAAGCAGTTGAGGATGCTGAGACCAGGTGGAGCACGCTCTCAGAGATCCAAGGGCTAGAAGTTGCAGTAAGGAGTAGCAAGTGGTGCTGGGGGCTCATTCATTTATTTGTTTTTCTTTCTTTGCCTTTGATAGTTATAGCCTCCAGCAAAGAAAGAGGCACTGGGGTGGTGGCTGTAGCAGGGAGGCACCGAGGAAAAACACGAGTGACAAAATGAAGCAGTCTTGAGCTGACAGGTGAATTCCATGCAGGCCTGCTGCCACGAGGTTAATGCTACAGCATGGGGATGGGAACAGGTTTTTGTGGAACTCCAGAGGTGCTTTCCAGGGTCTGGAGAAATGAATTGCTGACAGTCCATTTAGTTAACAGCTGGTTCAGCCCTGTGCCATATTTTATGTGATGCACAGTCAAGTTTGAGTATTGAAGATCACAGCAGAAGACAGGAGACAGAGAGACAGTTTTTTCTTTTTGTTTTTTTTGCAGCCAGGTCTGTGGTGTAGGTGCCAGGGAGGTCCAGATCAGGTAGTTGCTAGACAAGGGAGGTGGACTGGGTACCCAGCATTGCATTTAGCAGTAGGGGGCCAGTGCAGGCAGTTGAGATAGGGCCAGGGTAGAAGAAGGGCCACGTTCTGCACCATGTGTGGCATTTTGCTGTTGGTCTGCCACTATGACCTTTATTTTCTCTTCAGATCTGTCATGGCTATCTCTCGCTTTACTGGCAGATGCTGTCTTTTTGGATGTTGTGAATAACTGAGTCGAACGCATAAAATAAAAGTAAAAAAGTCTTTATTCATCGCAGGAGGCTTCTCACACCATGACGCTATGACTCAGAATGAGGGATTTCCCAGGCTGTCCCTGAAATAACATGGCACTGCCAGGCAGTGCAACAATTGTGTTCTAAGTGCCCTTAAAGGGGCGGCAGCTAAACATTAAGCCTCATGCTTTTACGTATTTTAATTTTATTTGGTAGACAGGTGTAATATTGGCGACCTGGAAAAGTCAGGGTGTCTGGACGATAGACAGCATGGATTCATCCCGGGGAAATCGTGTCAGACAAACCTTGTGGAGTTTTATGACTGGGTGACGAGTGCCTTGGACCTTGGTAGACCAGTGGATGTCCTCTTTCTAGACTTCAGCAAGGCATTTGACTCTGTTCTTCACGTGGGCCTGTTGGATAAGCTGGGTGAAATGGGGGTGGGGAACCAGATGATCAGATGAATAGGCAATTGGCTCCAGGACCAGACCGAGAGGGTCGTAGTTGGCAGGACAGTCTCATCCCCAAGGAGGGTCATTAGTGGGGTCCCACAGGGATCAGTCCTTGGGCCCCTCCTGTTCAATGCCTACATTTCTGACATAAGGACAGGTATCAGGTGTGAGATGAGTATCTTTGCGGATGACTCAAAACTGGGGGCAGTGGTGGATGGGGAGGAGGGGAGGGAGGGTGGCCCTACAGGGGGACCTGAAGGCTCTGGAAAGATGGTCTAGAAAGTGGAAGCTGAGGTTCAGTGCAGGAAATGCACAGTACTGCACCTGGGGCCAGAACCCAGGCCAAGTGTCACACCGGGGAGGGAATGCTACAAGTCTCAATGGCTGAGAGGGACCTGGGGGTGGTGGTGATGTCAAGATGAACAACTTGGAGACTTGTAGGAGGGCAGCAGCCAAGGCCAACAGGATGCTGGGATGCATCGCTAGGGGGATCACCTCCAGAAGGAGGGAAGTGATACTCCCTCTGTATAACTGCTTGGTGAGGCCGCACCTCGAGTACTAGCTGCAGTTTTGGAGGCCACACTCAAAGAGGGACATTAAACTCCTGGAGAGGGTCCAGAGGAGGGCAGCCAAAATGATTTGGGGCTTGGGGGACAGGACCTATGAGGAGAGGCTCAAAGAGCTAAATATGTACACATTGGAAGAAAGAAGGGAGTGGGGGGACATGATAAAGGTCTTCAGGTACATGAAGGGGTAAATAGGGAGGAACAGTCAGGGTGCTTCGAAGGAGGAGGAGGGGGCCACTAGAGGGCATGGGTGGAAGCTGAGGGGGAAGATTCAGGGAGAAAGGAGGAGGTGCTTCTTCACTGAGAGGGTGGTGGAGCCATGGAATGTGCTGCCTAGGGGCTGGTGGAGGCAGAGACGGTGGAGGGGTTCAAGAGGGGGTGGGACAGGTACAGGGGAAGGGTTCTGGAAGCCAAATCCAATGTAGCGAGAATATCCGGAACTGGGAAGGGAGAAGCCAGAAAAGGTGAAGGGGGCAGCAAGGTCAGCTCCCAGGGTGGGGGCTGACCAAACGAGCAGACACGAAAGACCGTTAGGCCTATTCTGCTGGCATTTTAGTATGTTAGTAATATATGTTGCTCATCACAGAAATACAGGCTTTTATAACTCAAGGTACAATAACATAGATCTTCAGAAGACCATATTTCTTACTTATTTACAATTACAGAAAGCTAAAATGATGGTAAATGATTATCACCTTGTGTACTCCCTTGGCTACATTAAATGAAACATGGTGGTCACTAACCTCATAAAGTATAGTATTTTTATTGTAATGTACCATTCCGTTCAGTTCTTGATATTAATTATTGATAAGAGAAGTCTGTCCCTCTGTTTATGCCCTTCGTATAATAAACTGCGGCATTTAGCCTAGTCTCATAGATAGGTCAAGCTTCATGGGACACAATGATTGCTCATTGCCATTATATAGAAAAAGCCAACGCCGCCATCTGTTGTAAAATAATTCCATTTGATTCCAGAGCTTGTGTGTTAGCTTTTCCATATTGTACACTGAGATCTTTAAGTCTCTTCACTGTTCTCTGAGTTGTGTGTGTGTGTGCGTGTGTGTGTGTCTGTGTGCTGGTGGTGGGGGGTGCAGAGCTGAACCATTGTTTGGTTATTGTCTTTTTAGCTGTGTTCAATGTAATGTGTAACAAATACCTCTCATGCTTATTGTAGTGCTTAGGAGGGTAATCTAGTAATATTGCCAATCTGGAGGTCAGCTCTGTTAGTTTAGGGAAAAGTTCCCATAGGTCTGAAGCCACATCTTGCCAGAATTGAGAGAGATGAGGGCACGACCAAAATATATCAGCATGTGTTTGTCTCTGAAAGGTCCTTTCAGTCTAACCTAGTGGAATATTATGACTGGGTAACAAGGGAACTGAACAAGGGCCATGCTGTGGATGTTGCTTATTTGGATTTAAGCAAAGTCTTTGATTCAGTGCCACATGGGAGGTTGGGGACTAAAATGGTCAACTGGATCCAGAACTAGCTGCAGGGGAGATAGCAGCGGGTGGTGGTAGTAGTGGGGGGATCTTTCATCTCCAAGGGTGGTGACTAGCAGGGTGCCACAGGGATCAGTACTGGGGCTGGTGTTGTTTGGGATATTTATAGCTGACATCTCACATGGAATAAGATCAATCTGTTTGCTGATGACACCAAGTTGGGGGCATTGGTGGATGATGCAGCAGGGTGGCAGGATGATCTGACCAGACTGGAGGAGTGGTGGGAAAAGTGGCAGTTAGGGTTCAGTGCTAAAAAGTGCAAGGTACTGCACTTCGGGGCATTGACCCTGGAACTGCACTTCAGGGCAATGACCCTGGGAGGGGTTACCTGCTGGAGGAGTGCAGCTAGGCACCACTGAAGAGGAAAAGGATCTGGGGGTGGTTGTAATGGGGAAAATGGACAACACAGAGCAGTGCAGGAAGGCAGCTGCAAAGGCCAACAGACCGCTGGGAAGTACTGTGAGGGGAATCTCCTCAAGGAGCAGGGAGGTGATCCTGCTTTTCTACAGGTCACTGGTCACACCACACCTGGAGTACTGCATACAGTACTGGTGTCCATATCTAAAGAAGGATGTCAGATTGCTGGGGGGGTACAGCGCAGAGCGACAGAGCTGATCCAGGGGTTGGAAGACAAACCATACGAGGAGTGGCTTAGAGAGTTGCATTTGTACTCCTTGGAGGAGAGGAGAGAAGGGATCGGGGGATATGATTGAGACCTTTAAGTGCGTAAAGAGGATAATTAAGACAGGCACTGATGGGATATTTAAGCTAAGGAAGGGGAGGAACACGAGAAGTCATGGTCTGTGGTTGGGGGGAGAGATATAAGAGGGAGATGAGGTGACACTTTTTCACAGAGAGGGTTGTTTGTTGTGCAGTGGAACACTCTGCCAGAGGAGATGGTATCCTGTAAGACAGTGGATAGTTTCATAAGGGGATGGGACAGGGTGAGAGGTTGGGGAAAATGTGAGGGGGGTAGCTGCAAGGTAAGTGTGCTTGCTGCATATTCGAGCAGACTTGATAGACCATGTGGCTTGTTTCTGCTGAGAGTTTCTTATGTTCGTGTGTGCATGGTGAGCTAATTTCTCTGTACATTTTCGCCAGCAGTCTGCTCTGAAGGCTGTATTATTTTTAACCATTATGGAAGGAGTTCGGAAGTAACAAGTTATCGTTTTCCAAGCAGACTCCTCCCAACTGTTAGATGAAGAAACTTTATGTTTTCTATCAAAAGTCTTAGTCTAGGCTTCCATTGGTAACTGGAGATTTAACTCTGTCTCCCATTTAATGATCACCCTCTGTAGGATTGCCTTTGATAGGTTGTCTAGTGCCTTGTTTTTCCTGTGAGATGGAATGGTGTGGCATACCTTGAAAATGTGAGGTAACTAACAGAGTGATTAGAGGGCGGAACTCCCTGTATTTCATGAAATTTCCTAGTTTGCAATAGAGGTAGTGCCGAACTTGAAAGAATCTAAATTGGTTGGCCGCTAATGGTGCAAATTTTTGCTGTAAATATTCAAAAGTGTATGGAATTCCCTGCTGCAGAAATTGGTACAGACGTATCAGCCCCCACCTTTTCCAATGCCTAATACCAGAGTCTATCTGATTTGGAGAAAAGGCAATATCTTGAGGAACAGCAGTCAAAGGGAGAAGGGCTTGTCTAAGCTTATTATCTTGTCATACTGTATCCCATGTATGAAGTATGTTTCTAGTGAACATATTTTAGCAGTGTCAGTGGCTAAGTAGGTAGCACACTCGCCTCTGAGGCTGGGAGATCAAAGGGCTGTGCGTTCAGTTCCCACATCTGGCACTTGGGTTAATATCCCAATACTGACACTGTAGTGCAGCATGAGAGGGGTGCTGCACTTCTGAGGTGCCGTCTTTCGGATGAAGACGTTAAACTGAGGTCCCATCTGCCTGGATTGGTGGTAGTTCAGGTGGATGTTAAAGATCCCGTGGCACTTATCGAAAAGAGTAGGGGAATTTCCCCGGTGTCCTGACCAAATTTCCCTCATTCACTAAAAATACCACCAACAGCTTAATCTGGTTCAAGGTCAGTTGGCATTCAACTGTATCCCCCTCCCCCGGGTCGTGCCTGAAAATAGGCAGGATTTGTCTAGTGCACTTACCCGGTCAACAAAAACTAAATAAATTAAAAAAAAAAATTTGCGTTGCATGCTCCAGTTGTACAGATGGGTTAGCAAATAATGTTTTTGTTAAGGAAAATTGCAGCTCATTAACATCTAGTGATTTCCAATGTGCGTCATAGTGCGAGTCAAGCCATGCTGTTATATGTCAGAGCTGTGCCTCAACCTCATGCTTAATTGTGTACTTCACACTTGTCTCTTTCCAGCAATCATAGACTTTTTTTTTATTCAGAATCAGTCGCCTTAGGCCCCTGTTGAGTCAGGGGGCACTTCTTGCCTCTTGTTCCCTTACTGCTTACAGGGACGTAGCCTTCTGCTCTTTTTCAGCAAATTCACCATGCATTATCAGTCTTGTGCAGCTGCTTATGACCCTTGGCACGTCTGCTGTCTGAATCTGGGTCTTGGTGGCTGAGGCACAACCAGTCTTCCCTGTCACCAGGGAGAATGTTATGCAGTTGTGGCAACTGCCTTCCACTCGTTCCTTAACATTCATGCTGCAGATGTCTCCAGCCCACTGCTGAGAACAAGGTCAGGGATGGCCTCAACCCCGGTCCCCTGTTCAACATGCTGCTCTAGGAAGCAGTCCCTGAAAGTGGACAGGAATTTGATCTCAGCCCTGCAGTTAGCCCTCTTGAGATGCCAGTCTATGCCTGGGAGATTGAAGTCCCCCAGCATCACCCCACTGCATCTGATTCAGAGGCTGTCATAATTTCCCTGACCAGCTGGGCATTATGCTCCTCTGAGCTGTTTGGATGCCTGTAGCACACCCTTAGGGTTACTTTTTTCTTCCCCTAGCTTGACCCAAATTGACATTCTTGTTTGTTCTTCTGATGTCCTCCTTGTCCTCCATGGAGACCCCCCTCCCTTATGAGCTCAAACAGTCGGTAGACAGTAATTCTAGCACTTTAAGGTTGTACTTATGAGATATAGCATTGCCATACTAAATTTCACTCTAACTAAACAAAAAGTTTCGTTTTAAAATGTTCTAGGCAGGGCTTCAGATAAGATTTTTTGGGATGAGTACTGTACTCCTCAGTTTGAAAGTGAGGTGAGTAAAACCACATTCAGATGCATACAAATGTTTGGACGGAGTGGAGTGAGAAGTACATTTTTTAAAACAATGTTTTAAAATCCGGAAAAAAAAAATGCTCCTTTTGAATCACCAGTTATGTTATGAAGCACTATTCTTTGGCATGTGGAGTATTCACAAATTCTGGGTGAGTACTGGTACTAATTAAAATTTTTTTCCGAAGAGTATTTCCTAAAATGAGGTGAGTAAAATAGGCTGGTATTCCCCTTATCTTGAGCGTTGGTTCTAGGTATGTCCTATATTAAAAGGTTTGTTCCTGAGAGCTGTGAGAAGTTTTGGGTCTTTTTATACAACAAAGCACTGGGGGATTCACTAGACCTAGCGTGTCATTGGGGTAAAAGCATAATTGTTCACCAGTCCTTTATAGAGTCCCCTTTTGTTCCTTGGTTGCATCTGTTTGGGAATTCATTCTCTGCAATAGTGATCATATCAATTACAGGGTTTCTCCCTACTTGTATCTAAAGGGGAGGTGTCGTACATTGTCCCTTTGTAAGTATCGTATTGTTCTTGTTGAATGCGGTAAAGCCATCCTCCTGTGCAATATATGTTTAAGTTTTACTTGCAAAATCTAATAAATACATAAAAAAAAACAGCTGGTAGCAATAGACTGTGAAAAAGACAGTTCTTATTTAAACTAAAATATCTTCAACATTCAGCATTTATTGAGGGGATGTAGACAAGTACAACTAAAGAAGCTGGATCTTTATTAAGATATTACCACTCTCAGACATTGCCAGTGTATCAGAGTCCCTCAGTTTAATAAGCAGTTCCAGACAGTCCATTCTGTTGGAGTAATTATGGAACATTTCCAAGTGTGTCACTGTTTTCTTCAACATTTGATGTCATTGCAGTAAGACTACATGACGTGTAATTCAGGTGTGGTGGCCTTCGGTTACTTTCTCCACTATCACACCTACAACTGCATATGACAGCCTGAGTTCTTATTTTTTGCAAGTATAGAACACTCTTTGTGTTAGGAAAACAAAGAGAACGCTTGCATATTTTTTCACTGTAGTCTTTTGATTAATGGAACTTTTAATTATGAAGACAGGGCATGTTTAATCTTACAGCTGCTGTAGGTCTAAGTGATATATTTCCTCAAAAAATCAATTTTTTCCCAGACCCAATACAGAGAACAATAACTGCAGTTTATGTGACTTTTCTTGTTACTTGAAATCAATAGCTTTTCCCATGGATAACCAAATAATTGCTTTTTGTATGTTGTAGGTACATGAAAATGCTTTATCTGATAGAGACTTTGTTGCTTATCCTGCAGCAGCCATCTTTTGGTAATTAACAATTGCTTCTGTTTGTCCCCTTCACACCAGTATTTCCAAGGTTCTTGTTGAGGGTGGGAGACTCTTCTCCTACTATTGAGGATCATGTAATTAATAAACACAGTCATATTGCCCCCGAATCAGTTTAAAACATCTGTGATGAAACCTGTATTGTTTGAGTGTATACCTAATCCTATTTATTCACTTGTATGACCTAAGCTGAATACAGATATCACAAAACCCACAGTAGATGATTAACTTGCATTGATATAACAGCTTATTATAACATTTCCATTCAATGAGAATCTGTTCTGCCTCAAAAATAGGACAGTAAAGTTTTCTAGAGCTAATTATTTGAAACATACCACTTGCAGCTAGTCAACTGAAAGTTAAGGCCCATTACAGATGTTGAATTGTGAAGTATCTCATCAGAGATGGCAATGAAACCCATCATGTCATCTGGCCTTGTGTTTGTGTGCACTTTATTTTGTTATAAAACATCAAAATATATAATTCATTAAGGAAGGGAGGGTAATGAGGAGTGTACCTTTATAACAGAATTAGTACAGTATGCCAAGGAGAAAAAGGCTGATCACTTGGATTCTGGTTCCCAGTGGTTTTCTTAGCTGGGTGGCTTTCCTTTCCATAGCAACAGAGTCCCTAAGATGTACTGACAGCTCTTCTCATTAAACAAGGGTAGCAGCCATTTCACATATGATACTGATTGTTGCCCCTGCTTGGACGGCAGAAGATGAGCACAGCAGACCTTTGGTCTTTTTTATCATCTAGCATTTCCTAGGTTCCTGTTGTACATATCAAGTCTGCCCACACACACATACAGTGTATTACATACATGCATGCAGCTTTAGGTAGGTAAGAAGACTAGTAGTCCATAGAGTTTCTCCTTCCCACTGACTGTGGGAATACCCTTTCATCCCTTTTTCTTAAAGAGTTGCTGACATGATGTACCTGTTGTCTGTAGAGGACACATCCTCCTTCAGGTATTTAAGTATCTGGCTGGACCAACACCTGAACTTCTCTGGTCAGATCAACGCCATTCAGAAAAAATTGTGTCCCAAGCTCGGTGCCTTATTCAGGAACTGTGCCTGCATCCCACCCATGGCTAGGTGTGAGATTGTCCAGAAGATGATCCTACCTGTCTTTGACTACTATGACATAGTCTACGGTGCTGCCCCTAAGTCCTCCCTGGCCAGACTAGATACCCTCTTCAACTCCTTTTGCCATTTTGCCCTTGACGCCCCCTCCACACTCATCATTGTGATCTCTACCATGCCCTATCCTTCCCTTCCCTGACAAACCGACATCTCTCTCACTGCGCAAAATTCACCTCCAAGCACTGGCTGGGTGAACTTCCCTCCTATCTTTCCCCCCACTCCCTAAAATCTACTGACTCATAAACCCTGGTGGTCTTATGCCGCTCCACTCTTATTGGCCAATCGGGTTATTCTTATTGCCTCCCAAAAATCTGGAATTCACTTCCCCCTCAAATTCGACACTCATCGTCATGCTACTCCATTAACTCTGCCCTCAAGAACTTCCTTGCCCCTTCCTGTGCCTGCCATGACCCTCCCTAATACCTCCTGCCATCTCCCCTAAGCCTATATTACCATATGCCTACTCCCCACCACTCCTATTTCCCTCTGATTGTGCTCCTCCCAGTCACCTTCTTTCCCTCCTCCTAAAGTGTTCCTCCCCCTTCTTTCTCTACCCATAATCCATCTCCCTCCAGTGAGCTCGATCACTGCCTTGTGCAGCCAGGATCCATAGCGCATGGTGGGCAACAACTAATACCCCTTTCCCCTATTTCTCATTTTACTGCACCCCCTCAGTCACTGCTAGATCACTGCCTTGTGCAGGCAGGGTCACCCAGCACACTGGTGGGGTACCACCCCCCCACTATAGTTGACCTCTACTACCCCCTCCCACAACATCCCTCCCCAACACCCCCCCTGTCTCGCATCACTATATATAAATTACTCTCATCACCTATAACCTGTGTCCTACCAGTAGGGCTGATAGGGATAACAGGATACTGTTGAATTTCAACTCTCTCCCCCTTCTCCCCCTTGGATACTCCCCACCTATAATACCTCTCTCTCATCACCCTGCCATACTCTACCTCTCCTCTCCTCCTACCCCCCACCCTTCTGGTTAACATAGCCTAGCACTGACCTACCCCTACACTCAATTAAGCACTTATGACCTATCCCTGTACCCTCTTATATGCACTTTAGTCCACCCTGTCGTCTCTGTTTGCCTTGAAAATCGTGTTCTGTCTGTGTCTCTTGTAAATTTCCTTTCCCTTCTTCCATTCTGCCCTCCGTAATTTTTTGTTCCCTCCTTCCATTCTTCCTCTCTTTACTCCAATCGCTGTAAATGTTGAATATCTATGTTACACTAATGGCTACCAATTACTGTTGGGTCACCTTACCATCTAGTGCTACATACTGCTGTCAAGTTATTATACGTGTTCCAGTGTTACCAACTGTCACCAATTTGCTGTATGTGTCTTCATATCTACTATACTTAACTGTTGCATTGTTAGCCAATGTGATCCACCTGTAATCCCTCCTGCTCTCATTGTATGCAAGTAAGCAAATTGTATTCCAACACTGTAACATTTCTCTGTATTCTATCCCGTTGTTCCCTACCCCCCAGGTTGCACTGGGAGATGAGCAGCTTGTTGCTCGGCGTGCCTTCCTGGTGAAATATTTCAATAAATATAAATAAATAGAGTCCAAAATGTCATCCATGTGGTCCATTTAATTGTTGCTCTCATCCTGCAATACTTGCAAAAGTGAAGATTCTACTGAAAATTAGTTGTTTTTAACTGGCCACATGAATGCGCTTCTCACTGGCTCTGCTGCACAGGTGAAGTCTGTGGCCACTTGTGGTGATGTCAGGTCTGGATCACCAAGTGCGACCCTACATCTGATGTGCATGTATGTATTGGGCGCTGCTAGTAGGTGAATATGGAACCCATGTCCGTAGTTCTTGTCTACTATATTTTCATTGTGTAATAAAGTGAAATGCAACAAAATAATTTGTCTGTCTCATCCTCTTTTCAGTCTGCCACAAACCCTGGTTCCTCTTGCATTTCTCTGTGTTACTGAATGAATGAATCTGTGTTGTACTGTAGGATGTATTTTAGTAGTGTGTGTATTGTGGCCTGCTTCTTTCCATATTTAGCCATTTATTTACGGCGATAGCCCAGTCCAAATGAAATGTGTGTTTTTCTGTGGTATACAGCTATGTCCCACCATCGTAGGAATAGTCAGAGCACCTGAAAACATGGGGTTAGTTTGTAGATGCGGTAATATCTGTCCATAATTTGCTAGTAGCCAGTCTGCTACTATGGGAGCACTGTGATTAATTGTAAAACACATAAATATGTCTCTGTAATGCCAGAAAGTCATAATGAGATGTGAGACCCTTTTTTCCTGACATGTCCTAGGAAAGCAGTATCGAGGAATAACTGAAATATTGTGAAACTGTTAATGTTTAATGCAATTTTAATTTCACTATGTTCGTGGTATTGACAGACCCAGTGAAATTAAAATTGCATAAAACATAATGTTATACACTTTTAAATAAATTGTGGTCTGTGGTTTTGCACTTTTCAGCGTAGCGCACCACACCAGTAGCGAAGTACAATACTTTGTTGAAACCATGTCACATTGAACAGTGAAAACCTTCATTTATTAAATGAACTCCTCCAGACAGAAGTGTAACACAGCAAGAAAATCTTTATTGAATAGAAAAAAAGACACTGTTAGCCTTATTTAATCAAAATACAAACCTCCCCCCATCTATCAGTGCATATCAAGTTCATTCCAAAAGTGTAAATGCCAGATATACCAGTAATGTATAACAATAAACTTTCATTCAATACAATACTTTGCTAAACCCAAGTTTACATTGAAAACCTTTCTTTATTCAAATTATTTAATAGAAATTAAATAATGGACCTCCCTCCCAAACCCTCCAACGGCCCATATCAAGTTCTGCCCATAAGTGTAAATGGACCTCCCATCCCAAGCCCCCCAACAGCATATATCAAGTTCTGTCCATAAATGAAAATGTTGTATACACAGTACATAACAAGATAACAAGAACACCTTTATTCAAAAAAAAAAAAAAAACCTTATTTAATCAAAAGTGACTTTCTACCCCCCCCCCACTAGCACATATCAAGTTCAGCCCATAAGTGTAAAGAGCAGTTAGACACTTACATTGATGGTAATTGGTGAGAGATACAATAACAGTACACTCAGTCTCATGTTCCCGTTTTTGAGGCTTTGATCAAAATAGCCACTGCACAAGAGACACTGCTTCAACGTCCGGCACAGTCAGATTTATGGTTAATGCAGGTAATGAAACGACAAGTGTAACCCCCCACTGGCCACTTATTTAATGAGATGGCACACCTCTCACAGTCTAGGGGAACAGAGAGGGGTGGAGATACAA
The DNA here is from genome assembly GCA_016271365.2 of Neoceratodus forsteri. NCBI lineage: Eukaryota > Metazoa > Chordata > Ceratodontiformes > Ceratodontidae > Neoceratodus > Neoceratodus forsteri. Next base: position 1,688,854,891 of record CM057450.1, on the reverse strand, counting down.
AGCACCACTTAAGGTTGATAGATGTAGAAGACATTAATGGAAGAAATCCAAGTGTGGCTACTAGGCACACACCTGGTGGACCAAACCATGGCCAAAACCCAGGTCCTGGGGAGAAAACATTTGTTCAGGGCTATGTTAGGTTTGCACTTCTGGACAGGGGGACCCAATTAACTTCACTCAGACGCAGTAGCATAAATGTCCATACCAGGTTGGGATTCTAGAGTGTGGCTTTATTCTGTAACAAAATAGGAGCACACAAAGCAAAGATGGACCCCCAAGGGTTTACACATACGGCAAATACAGAACATCTGAGGTACAGAACTCCAAACTTCCCATTTAGCATAGGATAACTGTAGAAAATGTGGTACTATCCACCGGGAAAGCACACAAGCAGTTTCCCTCGACTAGGCACACATGACCAGTACTTGGAAGTTCCATGTGGCATAGGATGACTGAAGAAAATGTGGACTAGCCACAGGTGAGCACACAAGTTCCACTGGAAATGGTACACATGGCCAGTACTTGGTCACTCCCCATATAACATAGGATAATTTGTGGCACACAGACCACGATGGAGAACTAAAGGCTAAACTTAGAGAGAAAAAACCCACTCACTAGGGTAGAAGTTTCTTCAGGCATTGGCCCTATGCACTGACAGAAAACTCAGGTACCCTACAGAACCCGGAGTGCTAAACTGGTCACTCCAAATGGGGGGTCTCCTACCTTTTGCTTCCAAGTTCATATTTGGCCATCCCTCCACAAAACACCTCACTTTAAATCAAAAGTTACTGTAGATGGTTTCTTGAAATGTATTTCACATTTAACATCCTCACAGAACACCATGGGGGTGTCAAGAACAAAAGTCCCGCTCACATGGCAGTCACAGACTGGACTCTTCTGTGGACAGCCAACTTTTAAATGTCTTAGGTGACAGGGTCCCTTTGTCAGAGAAATTCACCTTAAATGCAGGTACTCCTGGGCAAACTGAGAAAACCAAAGTACTCACTAGAAGTTGACATACAAGACAGCTTTGCAATGTCCTGGTAGGATCAGGGGATTGCCCCTGACATCCTGGCAGCCTGCTGCATGCCACCTGGGATGAAGAACAGGAAAACCCTGGAGACGGTTCCACCACTTTACTAAAGCTGGAAAGTGCTGTACTCCACTAGGGAGAAAAACTGGAACACTACAGCTCTCTTACAGAGCTGTTGCTGTAAAACTGTCTGGAACTGCAACTGCAACTGCACTCTCCAGATTCCAACTACAGACTCCTGCTCAAACTGAGCTCCTAATACAGACTGACTCTAGAATTCTAAGATCCCCACTCACAGCAACTGCTGTGTGGCTTATGCTGCTGCGAGAGTTCTAAGGTAACATCACCTCTCCAGCTCCCAGCTGAGACTAGCAGCAGAGAGGGACAGAGTAAAATCCATTTACTGGACGCGATTCTTGTAACCCCTGGGAACAAGGGGGTTACACTCGCCCTCAGCCAGGTAAATGACTGTCTGCAGTCATTCTCTTACCAGGCACCAGACCATCTTACCCTATGTGTTGCCTACAGGGAGGTAGCGCTACTTCTCCCCAACCATGTGCCAGGCACAGGCAGACAACACTAAGAGCCCAGAGGCCATTGACTAATGCATCAGCCCCTACTCTGTGATCTTACTATGGAGAATCAGTGGCTCTGAGAGAACTGCCCAAAGCATGCCCTGATAGAACAGAGCTGCGGCCCCTACTGCAGGTCAGGACCACAGCCTGTCTATCCCTCTATCCCTCAAGGGAAAATCTATTTATCCAAACCTACCCACAGGGGAACCTCCCCCAAACCCAGGGTACCTGCAAATCAAAAAAAAAAAAAAAACACAAAACACAAGCGAACAATACTATAAAGCATTACACCCCCCCCCCCCCCACACACACACACCCGTGGAAGAAAAACAACACTGGTTAACACATGTTAACACCTACACAATATCCTAAACCTTCTAAAACACAGAGGAACTCCAATGAGTTCTCCAAATCTTCTTCGGTTCTTCTCTTCTCTCTTTGTCACGATGACCTGAAAGAGAAAACACAAACAAAACATCCCAAATCTGCATACCACAGTGTCATAACCCCTCCATCAAAACACTAAAGAATCCCAAAAGTATTATATAGAAAAGTATAACAGTAGAAAAACACTGACATTCTACACAATACACTTTTTGGGGGGATGGAATGCCCTAAAAGTCCCATCTAGTGACAGAATATTGTTGTCCGAGGGCAAGGTCCATAAAAGAGTCTCTCCTGGGCCAGAGCCCACTGAAACACAAATCCTTGAACAGGTCAGGGCCTGAAGAGCACTGTAGTACAAAAGGGAGAATCTTTGTGGACAGTTCAAACCGTTTGGAAGTCTGCCAGGTGTAGGATGTGTATTGCAAAGTCTGTTGGAGCATAGAAAAGTTTGGACTTACCAGTCCCTTGAAGCTCGCTCAACAGAATCACCTACTTCTCCAGCCGAAGACTCTCCCCCTTTGGCAGCATCATTTGGATACAGCTGGGTTGACGTCCTCCAGAAAACAGGCGGTGAAACAGGAAAACAGCTGGTCTGATGTCATCTCGGAAATCGAACCATGGAACAGGAAAAACAGCTGGGTAGATGTCATCTGGCATACCAGGCTCTGAATCAGGAAAACAGCTAGGATGAGGTCATCTTGGAAGGTCAGGCGATGAAACTGGTAAGGCACACTGCTGGGCTGATGAATCTTGGACGCACCTTGGATCCTGGAACACCAGTTGGGCTGCATCTTCTTCCTAGAATATGGCTACTGCTGGATGGCAGACACTTCGCTGTCACTGCTTTGCCTCCCTCAGGGTAGGCATGGGCATATTCACAGGTAGTGGCACTATTACGAACATACGAAACTTGCCAGCAGATAAAGGCCTAGAGGTCTATCAAGTCTGCTCGAATGTGCAGCTAGCACCCCTTATTCTGCAGCTGCTCCTCCCTTCCACCCTTCCCATTCATTAACCCTCCTCCTTGTCCTGTCCCATCCTCATTTGAAGCAGTCCACTGTTCTACTGCATACCACTTCAGCAGGTAACGATTCCACCCAGCCACCACCTCTCTGTAAAAAGTGTCCCTCATCTCCTCCTGAACCTTCCTCGCTCCAGTCTCATATCATGGCCCCTGGTGGCCCTCCCCTCCCTTACTTTGAACAGCCCCTCTGTACCCGTCTTGTTTATTCCTTTCATGTATTTAAAGGTTTCAATCATGTCACCCCTGTCTCCCCTCTCCTCCAGTGAGTACATGTTCAACTCCTTCAACCTCCTCTCGTATGATAAGTCCCCCTAGGCACACACCTGGTGGACCAAACCATGGCCAAAACGCAGGTCCTGGGGAGAAAACATTTGCTCAGGGCTATGCTAGGTTTGCACTTCTGGACAGGGGGTACTCAATTAACTCCACTTGGAAGCAATAACATAAATGTCCATACCAGGCTGGGATTCTTGAGTGTGGCTTTATTCCATAACAAAGTAGGAGCACACTAAGCAAAGATGGACCCCAAGGGATTACACATACAGTAAATACAGAACATCTGAGGTACAGAACTCCAAACTTCCCATTTAGCATAGGATAACTGTAGAAAATGTGGTACTAGCCACCGGTAAAGCACACAAGCAAATTCCCTCGACTAGGCACACATGGCCAGTACTTGGAAGTTCCCTATGGCATAGGATGATTGAAGAAAATGTGGACTAGCCACAGGTGAGCACACAAGTTCCTCTGGAAATGGCACACATGGCTAGTACTTGGTCACATCCCATATAACATAGGATAATTTGTGGCACACAGACCATGATGGAGCATTAAAGGCCCAACTTGGAGAAAAAACCCACTCACTGAGGTAGAAGTTTCTTCAGGCATTATCCCCATGCACTGACAGAAAACTCAGGTGCCCTTCAGAACCGAGTGCTAAACTGGTCTCTCCAGATTGCGGGTGGGGGGGTGGGGGTCTCCCACCTTTTGCTTCCAAGTTCATATTCTGCCATCCCTCCAGCAAAACACCTCACTTTAAATCAAAAGTTACTGTACATGCTTTCTTGAAATGAATTTTACATTCAACATCCTCACAGAACACCACAGGGGTGTCAAGAACAAAGGTCCTGCCCACATGGAAGTCACAGACTGGACTCCACTGTGGACGGCCAACTTTTAAATGTCTTCGGTGACAGGGTCCCTTTGTCAGAGAAATTCACCTTAAATGCAGGTACTCCCGGGCAAACTGAGAAAACCAAAGTACTCACTAGAAGTTGACATACAAGGCAGCTTCACAATGTCCTGGTAGGATCAGGGGATTGCCCCTGACATCCTGGCAGCCCGCTGCATGCCACCTGGGATGAAGAACAGGAAAACCCTGGAGATGGTTTCCACCACTTCACTAAAGCTGGAAAGTGCTGTACTCCACTAGGGAGAAAAACTGGAACACTACAGCTCTCTTACAGAGCTGCTGCTGGAACTGTCTGGAACTGCAACTGCAACTGCACTCTCCAGATTCCAATTACAGACTCCTGCTCACACTGAGCTCCTACTACAGAATGACTCTAGAATTCTAAGATTCCCACACACAGCAACTGCTGTGTCTTATGCTACTGCGAGAATTCTAAGGTGACATCACCTCTCCAGCTCCCAGCTGAGACCAGCAGTAGAAAGGGACAGAGTGAAATCCATTTACTGGAAAATCACTAGCTGCCTTCCCTGTCTACCACTGATTCTAAACGGGATTCTTGTATCCCCTGGGAACAAGGGGGTCACAGAAGAATCTGCAGTACCTGGTGAAATGGATCACTTTATAGTGATTCATCAATAATGATATACCTGTAGTCGTTTTGAATCAGTGTTTTTAATTAGCCTAATGCTTTACACTAACACTACTGTCTAACAGGTTGTTAACACTGTAAATCACCGTGTCTGCTAATTGCAGCTAATTGCACAGCAGCAGTGGCTTTGAACGAAGGTTACTGAATTTTAATGTCATTGGTAATGTTAGGTACTAATACTGGGTAGCCTGGACATGGATTTTTAAATGCAGTAACTCTGTAATTGCAATCTGCCGTTGCATTACCATTATCTTTTAACTAATGGATTCTGTCCGAGTTACCCGAGTTTATAGCTAACTCTTCATAGCTGGCACTCCGACTCAGGTAACTTTAAAATAATGTACTTCTGGACTTGACTTGTTTGCAGCATGGTCAAAGCACTTGTATTACTTTTTGGCTGAAACGCATTTGATCATGTCACCACCATTAGCCTTGTTGGTAGTCAGGCGTGAGGTTTGATTTATGCATTAGATCTGGTAAGCTAGAGACCATGAAATAAATAAAAAACTAACGAACAGTTTTACAGTAACAACAATTATTGTGCTCAGACGTATGCAAATAAAACAAAAGTGTAAGCTGTGATTGGAAAAAGTATTTTCTTTTTTTTTTTTAACTTGTATTTTTCACCCCTGGATCCGACCAGCTGCCCCCGACCCACTTCGACTGCGATCCACCAGTCAGGTACTCCCATGTAGCCTTGGCCAAGCTCCCCAGGTGGGGTTGGGGTGGAGGAACCCCCAAATCCTTCTTATTGCGTTGAGTCCCCCATTGTGGCCTTGCAGATTGAGTGGTGAAGGGCGCCACTTCTGCCGGAGGAGCTCAGTCAGCTCCATTTTCCCCCTTTTCTCCCTAGAGCTGTGGTTGTGCCATGACGTCTAGGCGTGTATGCCGACGTCCTACCACACTCCCCCCATGTGAGGAATCAGAGCTGCCATACCTCTGGCCTCCACCAGAGGTCAGTCCAGCACCGGCCTGTAGCCCCCCTTCCCTCCCAGGGGAAGCGAGCTATCCATGGGATGCTCCAGCTTCTCCCTGTTGGCCCTCCAGCATCCCGGGCTCGGTCCCGAACCTGGGTTGCTGGCGTCGCTAGTGGTAGCACTACCGCTGTGCTGGTGGGTTGGCTCTTGAAACAGTATTTTCAAAGGGAATTGTTTTTTTCCCAGTATATTTTACCAGCTAACAGGTTGTAATTATAATTGATGGTGCTGGGTGACTTCAACGCTTGGCCTGACGATGAACTCTCACAGTTTGGTCAAGACTTCCTCCAACTAATGACATCGTTGGACTTCACACAGGCAGTTGCCTCTGTAACCCATAGTTCTGGTCATTCTCTGGACCTGGTCTTCCTCCTGGGTATGGTGACCTCTGACTTGGTGGTGAAGCCAGTTGGTTGGTCTGACCATCACACTATCAGGTTCAATTTCCAGGCCCCCCCTTATAGGCCTGCCCCTGTGGAGATGATCTGGTACCACTCTTTAAGGCGAGTAACCTCAGATGACCTGATGGCAGTACTAGATCTGTCGGGATTTCCAACTGCTAGCAGGGGTCCAGACAATCAGCTGCAAGCCTATAACATGGCTGTGGCAGTGGCTCTGGACTCCATTGCTCCTGTTCGTGTTCACCCCCTCACCCTTTGCCCTCGGTCCTCTTGATTTGATGGGACCTTGTGGGAGATGAGGAGAGAGGGTCAAAGGATGGAGCGACGCTGGTGGAAATCTGGTCTTGATGCCGATGGGCTTAGATTGATGGTCCATTATTCAGACTATCAATCGGCGATCTCCCATAAGAAGGCAGAGTTCCTGTCCTGGGAGATCACTGCTGTGAGGAACCGACCTGCTCAGCTCTTTCGCACCATGGACAGACTGTGCAGTCCAGCCTGTCTGCAAGTTCAGAGAGCATTGTCACAGGATAAGTGTGATGAGTTTGCTCGCTTCTTCGTGGATAAGGTTGCCGACATTAGATCAGAGATCTGCTTAGCCTGCTGCAATGTATGGGGCGGTGACTGGCAGAACCACGGTTTGGTTGGTCGGCTTTTAGCTAGCCGGCGATCGTGGATGTCATAAGGATCGTCCAGAGTATGCGGCGACCTGCTGTAGTTTGGACCCGGGCCCAACTCGCCTTCTTGTGGAGTGCATTGATGTCATTGGCCCAGTTCTGGCAGAGATAGTTCAGAGTTTGCTTGAGATGGGTGAGTTTCCTGACTCTCCCTGAATGAGGTGGTGGTGACACCCCTCCTTAAGAAATCTTCTCTTGACCTGGACTGCCTTGCCAACTGTAGACCCATCTCTAACCTGCACTTTGAGGGCAAGGTTATTGAGAAGGTGGTCGTGCTGCAGCTGGACGGCCACCTTACCATCCATGACATCTACGATCCTCTCCAGTCAGGATTTAGGAAGAGGCATAGCACTGAGACCACCCTGGTCCACGTGCTCAATGATCTCCTGATAGCGAGATATTGGAGGACTCCATCTTAGTCATCTTCGATTTCTCTGAAGCATTTGACACCGTGGATCAGGGCGTATTGCAGGAGCGCCTGCGGGTTATCAGTGGACTGTCGAGGACAGTCCTCAGATGGTTCCATTCATTCCTCACCGGTAGATTTCAGAGATTTGCGTTGGGAATTTATTCCTCTGATGCATTCTCTCTACCATGTGGGGTACCCCAGGGCTCTGTGCTTTCCCCTATGTTATTCACAGTGTATATGCTGCCATTGGGAGACATTGTAGGGTGGTATGGCTTGAGTTTTCACTGCTGTGCAGATGACACTCAGTTATACATGTCCTTTGTGCCTGACCAGGATGATGCAACAACTGCCTCGCCGAGATTCAGGGCTGGATGAGTGCCAACTGGCTGAAGCTGAACCCTGACAAAACTGAGGTTTTGGTGGTGAACCAGGTCACTGGGTAGAGATGTCCTCGGCAGGGCAGGCCTCTGGGCTGTTGCATGGCGGTCGCCACCTGATGTCGTCCGAATGGGTGCAGAGTCTGGGCGTTATTTTTGATAAGGGGTTGACATCGAAGTCTTAGTTGTCATCTGTTGTCAAGACTTCATTCTACCATTTGAGAAATATCACCCTGACTAATCTCCTGGTTCTGCCCAGTGATCTTCTGACATTGGTCCATGCCTTTGTGGCCTCCCACCTTGATTACTGCAATGCCCTGTACCTGGGTCTTCTGGGGGTTGATATCTACCACTTGAAGCTGGTGCAGAATGCTGTGGCCAGGTTGCAGATTGGGCTTTCTCAATCTAGCCATGTCACACCTGTGCTGCGTGGACTGCACTGGCTGCTGGTTCAGTGGTGGATCACCTTCACGGTTGACTTGCTAACCTACAAGGCCCTACAGAGACAGGGACTGGGTTATCTGCAAGAGCTCCTTTGTCTCTACTGCCCCCTCCAACCACTCCGCTATGCTGAAGAGGGATTGCTGGAGATTCCCAGGGTCCATTTGAAGACCTCTGGAGCCTGTGCGTTTGCTTTTGTGGCTCCGACCCTGTGGAGCTGTCTACTTCTTCAAATAAGTGTGGGGGGGGGGCCCTGACTGTGGAGATCTTTAAATCTGCTGTTAAAACATTTTTATTTTCTCTTACCTATCCTGATTATAAATTCGTGGAATACTGTTATTTTAATTGGTTTTAATTATATATTGTCCTCTATGTGTTTTGTAAAAGTGCTTTGGTATTTTTTGAATTGCGCTTGAAATAAATAAAGTGTATTATTATTATATTAATTGAAGCCCTTTATCATCTAGTATGGCATTGCAATAGTAATAATTCAGTGTGGTGGCTGTGCAAAAAAGAGCTGTTGTCATATCAGCAGTACCACCTCATACTTCTATGTTCCTGTAATCCTCGAAGTTTATGCCATGTCACAATTTGGCAGGTGGGTAATGGAAATATCGGTGGATTGATTGACCCGTTGTTGGCATCTGAAGTCTTGTAAAAGAAATATAAATGGCCAAACTCATTCACAAATTAAACTTGCTGTGTCAGAAGCTAAGCAGTAAATAAATATGTTATGCCCAATACAGAGACCGGTTATCTGGTTATACGCCTCACATCAAACCTGCGAGCTGGACTACAGCTGACAAAGCAGCAATATATAAACGGTCCACAGCAAGGTTACTGTTCGAATCACTACAACAAAACATAAACTTTGAGGATTACAGGAACATAGACGTATGAGGTGGTACTGCTGATATGACAACAGCTCGTCTTTTGCACAGTCTTCGCACTGAATTACTACTATTGTAATGCCATGCTCGCTGGTAAACGGCTTCAATTACAGCCTATTAGCTGGTAAAATATACTGGGAAAAAAACAATTCTCTTTAAAAATACTGTTTCCAGTCACAGCATACACTTTTGTTTTATTTGCCTATGTTTGAGTATGATGACAAGCTGAAAGGGACTCGGGAACCTGGTTAGCATTCTGACACAGTGCTGTCATTCCATCTCCACAGCCAAGGCTTCCATACGTGACGTCACTGCATCTCACAGCGGAAGCGGGAGCACTGCTACAATACATGAATGTGCATCACACGGAGGACGGCATAATGAGCTAAAATAAGATACACAGACATTTATTTCATGAAAATTGTGATTTGTGGAAACTGTCCAAAAGGGTGTATAAGATGCAACGTGCTACACATTGTGTCAGCGGCTCGTTAAAAAGTAGATGTCAGTTCTGAGCTTGAAGGTCATTGCAGTGTCGGTCAGTACCACAATCTGTGGAAGTCTTTTCCAGGTGCCCACTACTTATTCTGTGCAGGAGTTCTTTCTGATGTTTCTCTTGAATCTCTCTCCTTACAAGTCACATTCTATGACCCCCCTCCTTGTTTCTCATTTTTTCAAATGTTGAAGAGCTGCATTTGGTCTGATGGTGTTGTCCTTTTTTAGATATTTAAGACCACAATCACATCTCTGCTGATCTTTCTTTTTCATGGTAAACAGCCTCAGTTATGTCAGCTAGTTCTTGTAACTCATGTTTTCCAAACCTTTATCTACTGTACCCTCCTCTATGCATTCTCAGTTATGTCCGTATCTTTCCTCAGATATGCGGAACCAAACTGAACACCATATTTAAGTGGGGCCTGACCAAGGATCTATAACGTGGTATCATAATGTCATTTGACCAGCTTATGAATTTTCTCTCTTTATGCATGCCATGGTTTTCTTGGCTTTGCTAGCAGCTGCCCCACACTGTTATTTCAAACTGCTGATGATCAGTACTCCCAGGTATTTTTTGCTGCTTGGTTTCAGTAATCTGTGTGTGTGTGTGTGTAAGTAAGGTATAGAGGAAAAATCTTACAATTTGTGGTGTCAGTGGTCCCTTGTGTGAATCCTTCACTTTACGACTTAGGCTGATGGCTAGAATATTTCCAACTCTTAGGAGACAAGTGCCCTGTTAGCGAAATTATTAAGCCAACACGTAGCAAAACAAATTACAGATGCTCCTGCCCCATGACAGTCAGATGTTTAGTTACCTCGTCATAATCTTTACTTCATTTTCTGGTTTAAAAACCTGTCAGAACCCTGCATAGATTTTCCCAAAATGTAAACAAATTCCTTGAGCAGCTCCGATGCCGAGCCGCCACTTGGCTAACAAAATGGTGCCAACATGATGATGTCATCGGAGTGTCTCTACTCCAGTTCTTTCATTGAAACCTATTGGCACTGCTTTTAAATGTTGGATATTGCCACTATTTGTACATATAAGCATATGTATCGATACTTACTGAAGTTTATGCATCAGAGTCTGATTCATAAGCTAATTATCGATACGTATGCTTATATGTACAAATAGTGGCAATACCCAACATTTAAAAGCAGTGCCAATAGGTTTCAATGAAAGAACTGGAGCGGAGTTGCTCCGATGATATCATCACATCGACACATTGGCGCCATTTTGTGAGCTGAGCGGCGGCTCGGCAACAGAGCTGCTCAGGGAGTTTTGCATTTCTGGGAAATCTTTGCAGGGTTCCAGTGGGTTTATAACCAAAAAAATGAAGTAAAGATGATAACGGGGTAACTGATCAACCCTGATGTTATCACTGGGCAGGAGTGCTTGTGATTTGTTTTAACCCCTAAGTGTGCTTGTTTAATTGTCCTTTAAACATGGCACACTTGATATCCATCTGTAGAGCTACACTAACTGACATCCATTTCAGACACTGCAATTTGGAGATTCTGGCCACACTTAGTGGACCTTACAATTCTGGTCATGCCTTCCTTAGCTAGAATGCACTCATTGTTATGTTTGGTTGTCTGGGACAAAACAAACATATTGGTCATAAGTGTTAGGAGAAAATGGGGTGTGGCCTAGATGTAGCACACTGTTAAAGGGACATACCTCGACATAGTTGGGAAATATTTCTGATATACTCATCATTTGGTTAGAAAGGGGTAAAAGAATGTCATAGAAGCAGGGCTAGGTTAAAGACTTTGTTTTTGGAGGCTGTAGTCTGTTTCAAAAGGACAGACTACAAAGGATCCCTGTAGTAAGCAGATTGCTCTCTGGAAGGGAGGATAATAATGAGCTCTGGGCAACCTCTTTCATCATTTAAAAAATGGAGAACAGGACTGGGATTACTGTCCAATAGCTCTGCTTTATCTTGTGAATGTAATGTCTGCAGGAAACCATGCTCCTGTGGGGGTTCCTGACACGCTGGTGCCTTATTCAAAACACAGAGACACCTGGATTGTTGTGGGTAGCCTTAAATACACAGCCATCATCTGGGGTTTTGTCTACCAGACCCAGAACCAGTTTGACCCACTTCTTGAGCACAGGGATAAAAGGAAACTAGGCACAGGAAGCTATCAGATGCCCACTGGACAAGGAGACCCTGAGCAAAACTCACACCCTCTGCATGTGCACCTTAAAGTCCTACGAGTGGGTAAGGTACTGTAGGTTATACTGCAAGGCTAGAGAATTTTTTTTGCTTTCACAAATGGTTTAAAGTGTTTTACATTACCTTTTGTGTTTTATCCCTGTTGTAGTTCACTGTATATTCTTTAATGTGGCAGTGAAAATATTAAATATTTATAGATTTAGTATTCTCTGTGACTGTGTAGTGTTTTTTGGTGCAGGTAAAAAACATTTTTATTGAGCAATCTGGTGATTAGTTACCATACCGCACAACTACCAAGTATAAAAGTAGCCTGTTTCTGATACAGAGCAGGGAATAGGTTGCTAGGAATGACTAATGGGGTGGTTCTGCACCTAAGGTAATTGCCTTGCACTAGGTGAGCAGTGGCCGGTAGTGGAGCAAAAACCAGATAGAGATACTTTAATAGCCAGGTCGTGGCATTGAAGACCAACAAATAGCTGTCTGGGCATCTGGTGGCTCTTGTGTGTGACTTTGTGATAGCGGGCTTGGTAGAACCAACCATTCAGGGAAATGCATTTGGGGCTGTGTCATCCTCAGCCATTCATCTTGGGTATAGTTAAGAGTGTTACTTTATCATTACTAGTCGGCCTGCACTGCATAACAGAGTCAGCAGCTCCTAGTATGTGTCATGTGATCAGAAAACAAAATATGTCCTACCCTGTCAATAAATGGTCATTGCCAACAGCTGCTAATGTGCACAGAAATTCCATTATTAGGGGTTGTTTGCATATGCAAGCCAGTCAGAAAGCAGGAAAACCGCAATTTGCCTTTCTGCTGTTTCAAGCAATGAAAGGGCTTACTACTTGTGTTGCTGCATATACTTTGGTCTGCCAGGCTTTCAGACTCTGTGGTTGTCAGCCCAACAGACCATCTGGAGAGCCACCAACAGTCACAGTGGGCCTATGGTGACTGAGATTGACACACATAAGTCTTATTTCCAGATGCCGTCCAGGTTTTTTGTTATGCATTAAAATATACAGAGACTGCTCGGAATTTGTGCTTTCCAGCAGTGGCTCTATATTCACCAATTACTGTGTTTTTTCATTCACTTTTTACTGATATTCCACCATTTATGCTGTCCTAATCTTTTGCTGCCAATTAAGGGCATGTTGTGTTGTGGTCCTGGGCGTGTCTTCGAGTCTCTGCTGGGAATGTGTATCCTGCTGCTCATGGTAACCAGGAACTGTGATTACCCATGTCTGTGGCCACTAGGTAGTACTCTGAGGTAGTACTCTGGAGTGATAGCCTTGCTGCAGCATTCATGAAATTATACAAAGATGGTAGGATCTAACTATTTTTATGTTGGGGGAAGAATGTTCTGGAGGCTGTGTTTCTGTAACCAGGTGTCAACTGTGTTTTTTGTGTATGAGTTTCTTAGTTGTCGGTTACACAGAGTAAGCTTCACAGTTGTTTAGACTTTTTTTGTTAGAGAAACTAGTTTTATTTTCTTATGTGGGCAGATGTCATAACAAAATGTTGCACATGCGCTCTGTGATGACCAGTTCAGCTGCTTGAGCTTTATATGTGTTGTTTATCTGTTGGGTTTATAACACAAACTTTGGTCCAAGGTAGAATGAAGTTTTGAAATTCATAATAGATTCTGGGTGATTAGCTCCTGCAATAATCTGCACTACACTGAGCTTCTAATCTAAGTTTCTTTATGAGAGTTGACATTGACTGCCTTTATAGTTATAAAACAAGATGTTGTTTTTCCCATAATTTAGGCTAGATCCTGTAATATATTTTCTGCATTTGGTTATGTTAAAAGCAATTAGCAGTTTGATTAAAGAAAAAAAATATGGCTTGTACAAGATAGATTTTCTCTGGTAAGTATTATTCAGGGTAAATGGAGAAGGGGAAGATTTTAAAGTAATAATAGGTTGCTTCTCGCACCACTGCTACTCTGACAACAAGGTCTTTATAAAGAGGTGAAATAATTTGAGTTTGTGAACAATTACAGAACTTGCTATTACTGCTGACAAGTCCAAGGTCCTTACTCCTAGGCCTCTGCTCTATACAAAAATTTTTATTTGACAAACGGTGGTAGAACGTGGGAACGACCAACTGTGAAACCATTCACTTTTGTTGGCTTTATATGGATCAGATAATACACTATTAATGTTTCTTTTGAGACCAGAAGCCTAATAATACAATGGTTTGTAAAGCAACTGTTATTTATTTATTTTTTTTTTAGATCCAAGGTTCTGCCTGGCGTGAACATTCACTGCAAATAATTTCTGGTTTAATTTTTTTAATTTTGTAAAATACATATTGATGATACCTAGTAGTAATCCTTAAAGCATTATAGGTGTTAAAAACTAAACAGTGCAATTTACAGAAATTCTTTGATCCATACTAGTCCTTGTTTAGTTGGTGTATATCTGATGACCGCAGCATAGGTTTGGATATCTTGTGACAGGTTTATTTATGATTGAAGTGATTGGAGTTTTTGGTTTAAGAAATCAGTGGCCTAATGCACAGTTACACAGTGCGGAGGAGCAAAACACAATGTAAACAGTGCTCCCTTTGCCTCCACACTTTGGGCCTATACAGAAAATGGCCTCTTAGTCACAATGTAAATGAGGCTGCAAAATGATACTGGGACATATGGGATTTGTGCTTGCTTGCATACTGCTTATTGTCATCCACAAAGGTTTTAGCATGGTATAGTGCTATTCAAATGGTGCCATTTCATAACTGAATGGCCTTGGGATGCAGCGCTGCTGTCATAAATGTCCCCGCTTCTGCCCAGCCTGTACCTTTAGGCTGGCTTCTTGGCTACTACCATGTCTATTGTTGTGTCCTCTGAAGCATTTTCCTTGATGTACAGTGACCCCTCACCCACTCCCCATGTTCTAATCACTCTCTGACATCTAGTGAAACTCCCTAGCCTCATTCCCCCATGTACTGTGTCGTGTGCTTTGATCCCACGATGATCTCTGATCCTGCTGCCATGTCCTAGGTCAGTCGCAGAGTTGCAGGACCCCTGCAACCTGACTATTGGTTCTACAGATAAGAGCATGGCAAAACTCTGCCATCACCTTTGTGAAGGTTACCATCATATGGCCCTGTCATCCATTTGCCTGGTGACCCCTTTCCCTGCACATTTGCAAGGTGTTTTGTGACTGTGCAGAAAAGGACTATAACCCATATTGTGCCATGACCCCCCCGACTATGCATGGCACAATGGGAATTGCCTAGTCATGACTGTTGCTAAGTGTTCTTGTGATCACTTAGTAACATTCATTTGTGAATGTATATCGGGTTACAAGCCACAGACATGTCTAAATTTAAGAAAAGGGATATCAAGAAAAATTATTGAAACAGCAGAGCAAGTCTGAGTGCCATGAAATTGTTAATCTGATAGATTTGATTTATGCAGAACGTTTTCAGATGTGGTAGTAGTAGTAGTACTAGTCGGTGATGCTTTATTGTTGGGGTGAATATTTACCAAATATAAATTGCATAAAAAACATATAATGGCAAACTAGATGTTCCCTTCTAGATTGGGTTAATAACTGTATTTTTTAAAGGGAAATGTCCACTTGTAAATGCCCCACACCTCAGTGTGGGGTATCCCCGATTAGCAATTTAGTAAATAGTTTTAATTTTTATACTTTCAAGCTTAATAGTGTTTTATATTTTATCGGGTTGATCCTGCAGTCCTCCTGCCGGCATTTTAAGTCTAGCACCTCTATCAGCATGTCCCATGCGCTCCAGCAGCTGTTCTGCAGCTGATGTCTGAGCTGGGGAACAGCTGCGGGGCCATGTGTAGTAGGTCTTTATTGTCTGAGCTATTAATAGCTCCAGTTTGCAAAGTACTGGTCCTGTCACTATGCCGAGACCAAGTATAGACTAACAGCCCAATTCTGCTAAAATTCTGTGAAAGAAGTTAAATGGGTCAGTGAGAAATAAATTTTTTCTGACCTACTGTACGAACTGGATCTCATACTAGCAAGTCCACAATAGATCAGTGTTTTATTCTGGCCCATGTTTTATACAAATATAGGATAGTGTGGAAACAGAATGCATGTGTAAATGTTGAATGATTTGAAATCAGCAAGTGACTGCTTTTTTAGGGAATTATGATAGACAAAATTGCTGAATTTGGAGATTGTTGATCTTTTGGAACTGATAATAATCCACAAGGAAACCCGATGGAAAAATTTAGGGTAGATTGGTATGAAGCAAGGTTGCATCTCTACCCCACCCCTGCTTTTCAACCTTCACGTTAATGACATTCTACTAACTTTGACTAGTGGGGGAGTCTCACTCCTCCACCATTCTTTGAATGAAAATATCTTTACTGGCCTATGCTGACAACCTGGTCTTAATCTCTATATCACACAGAGGCTTACTAAGCCATTTGAATGAACTGGCTATAGTATATAAAAACTCCTATTTCAATATTGATGCCTAACAAACTAAGGTCTTGGCAGTTTGTCTTGGTACACTGAACTTTAACTAGAAATCGGATGGTGAGCTATTAGAAGTTGGTCCCTTGTTCCTCTGTTACAGGATTTCTTTTGATAAAAAACTGCAATGGAAGAGGCACATTGAATTGTAAGCGGAGAAGCTAAATAAAGCCATGCTTGGATTAAATTGATTTGACATGAAGTATGCTAAACGGAATGTCCGAGTGACACTAATGTAGGAAAGGCTAAATTAAGCACAGACTTTATAAGGCTTGGAAATCTGGGGAAACAAGTGCCTCTCCCTCTTACAAACAGTTTTATTAAAATTCTATAGAAATATATTTACAGTTTCACCAAGCATCACCACACCTGTGGTTCGGGCTGAACTGGGGACAGCAGAGTTAAAGTCTTGTGTATCTAAAAGAATATTTAAATATTGATTGAAAGTCATTAACTATGAACAAGATTTGTTGCTATACTTTTACATATTTGGAAAACATATTTCATGGAAAAATATATCCCTTAGGTATGTTTAACTCAAGTTAGTAAATTTTTATATGACTGAATTTTCACCTGTATTGCCCCTACCAGGTCTAAACATTAGTCTGAGCTTATGCTACAAAAAATAGTTAAAGTAAAAGTAATAGTCAAAGCAAAATTCAGTGATCTTAACCTGAGTTACGACTATAGGTTCAGCCATTGGCTAGCTATGTAAAAGGTGTCTCATTTAACAGAACCATAACAGATTATTCCATTCTTAAGGCAGGTACTGTAATGACCAAATTTAGATTCCAGACATTTCAAGCTAATGTCCTTGCAGCTAGATATAGCAGATATTCTTCTCTCTAATTGTGGCATACGGCAAGAAGACAGTTTGATCAATTTAATCTTGTATTGCCCATGGTGTGGAGACATTAGACCCAAGTTTTTTTTAAACTTATTTCTCATTATATCTGTTCCCTGTTATTATTATTTTAAAGTCACTGTTTTCCTTTGATGAAATAATGTCTTGATAAACGCTGATAAATTTGTAATGGTATTATTATAATTATTACAAAAAAAAGGAAGATTATGATTGTCAACTGAGAGAAAGGAATACATTGTTATTTAGCAGCAATTATTTCTCCCTGATAGGACATTACTGATAACCTGTGTGTCTGAGCACATTTTAAAGAGTTGCACATATTATGATTGCAACGTATCACTGTTTTCTATGATTTGTTTTTATTTTATGACTAATATTATTATATAATGGATTGTAGTAATGATGGAATGCCAAATGAAGAATTTACTACTACTAATGGCAGTACATATAGCACAACAAGCCATTTATATTTATCTAAAATATATGACACCCATTGCACATCATTTCTAGATCCACATTGCTTTGTGTAGATATAATCCATTTCCAACTACTATTCCATAGTTTACTTCATTTTGCTTCTTGCAGAATGTTTATACTGGTTTGGAGTCAATCCTATCTTAACATATTAAAAATATTTTTATGGAACCCATTTATTAAACTGTTTTCTATTCATCTGACGTTTCATACATCCCACAGTATAATGCGATTCTGGAATCTTTTTGTTTTTCCTTTCCTTGAGGTCCACTATTTTCTATTTCTAGTAATATATCTCTTTTGTGAGTTAGGGCATATTAGATCACAGAGGGCCCCATATTCAGAGGTGACCATTAACACCGTACAAACAGTAGTGGCATATGTGAAATTGGGTGCTGCTGTCAGGCTGCCATATTCATACAGGCAATGCACCCTGTCTAGCACATGCTGCCTGGATGGATGTGGGGATGTGTTAGTGCCATGCAAAGTGAATATGCAGGGAAGTAACATAGCCCTTTGCAGACAACAGACTCCCAGGAGCAAGGGTAGAGGGTACATCCCAAACCTGTGATCTTGGGAGCCATCAGTTGCTGGCATCAAATGAACAAATATGGCATGCAAGACACAAAGGGTTCATTTGCATGTCCTCATCTGGCCATTTGCTCTACACAAACCCTCCATGCACAGATGTGCAGTAGCATGGGGCAGAGGCTCGGCTACCCCTCTCCCTCCAAGCCTAGGAAACTGTCAAAATCCCTTGTAGTCCAATGTCCCCCTGCCTGATCCCTGAGAACCTGTTAAACTCCCTAGTAGTCTAGTGGCCCCTCATCCCACCTGTTTCCCCGATTGCTGAGCAGTATCCCTGGTAGTCTTTTACCCACCTTGCATCTGATCCTCATTAAAATGATCGTATCCTCCCCCCAACACACACACCCTCCCCAGCCCACCCACTCAGCACTCAATACCTCCACCCCCCTCTGTCTGCACCCACTCAGAAAGTGGCACCCTTGGTCCACAGTCTGATCTACAGCTGGCACAGACTCCTTCACACACTACCTCAGCTGGCCATCATCTGAATGATGGGGCGCGAGCATGCACGTACTGTAGAAACAACTGTTAAGTTCCTGGGAAGACTTCAATGAGCCTACCGGTAGCCTATTGAAATCCCCCATGACTATCACACCTAAGCAGGAAAACTTTGATTTTATTTTGTCAAGAGAGAAATTTAGATGGTCTAACATAGTAACATTTCCTGGAGGATGGTGCAGCACTGCTACAAACAAAGGATTAACTCCTTTAGGGGCTTTCTCCTACTCTAACCTTAACCAAAGTGTTTCTAGCATCTCTTTTTTTTTTATTTCTTCCATACTGTTCACTTTAAAGTTCTTTTTTATATAGCAAATTATCCACCCCCCTTTTCTTGTCCACTCTCTTTTCTGAATTCCTGAAATCTTTGTATTTCAGTGCTTTTATCATTAAACATCTCCACACATTTTCGATAGTCCAGTTATATGCTCTCTGTTTTGTTTGATGAATGCATCCAGTTCATCAGTTTTGCATACAAGTGTGACCATAAATTTATGTTTATGAACCTTGGTACTGAGAACCTCATATAGTCCGTCTTGATTTAAGTTACTAATATTGCACCTTTGTTTATCCCACAAATGTCCTATACTTTTTTCTTTCAGGACTGTGATTGCACTTTCCTGTTTCTACCAGTTTGATGCGTTTCCTCTGTTCCCCTAGTCCTGAGCCTCTGTATCCCCTATACATTAGTTTTAATTCTTTTCAATACTCCTAACCCATTTACAAAGTTTCTCATTTCCTTGGTACATTTATTTATTTATTTATTTATTTATTTATAGGCATTACAACCCTTTGAGTCATAGACTCATTTCCAAAGGCTCCACGTTAAATACAGAGTCATAAAACAGAGTAAATACAGTATCAAAGACCAATTATTACAGATTATTACTTGATTCGTTTGATTATAGGTGGATAAACACAGGAGAGAAGCAGTACCATGCAACAACTATTAACAATTTGCAGCCTTATGGGCACAGGCATTGTCATGAGGGAAGAAACTGTCCTATACATGTTGTAGCTAATGCATACAGAGGACAGTTAAAACACATTGGAGAGGCATATTTACCTTCATGCATATTACTGGTTACTGATTGATTCTTAATCTAATGTGCAGTGCAAATCCTAGCAATTTCCAAACAGACAGTCAGTATGTGCCAGTTTATTTATTTGAAAATGTTTCACTAGGAAAGACTACATGAGCTGTAAACAGCTCTTTTCCAGAAGCGCCGTGGGGGAGAGGGGTTACAAGAGTTGGGAGAGCAAGTAAAACATAACAATAACAGTGCAATACAACAAATACAAACTACATTACAGAGTAGAATTACAGAGCCAGACCATAAGGTCAAGGTAAAATAGGACCAGATGAGGAAAGTAACATATGTAGTAGCAGTCATACAGAAGCAGTGATCTGCTAGGGAATAGGCAGGGGGAAGGAAATGCATTTAAAGTGCTAGAAGTAGTAGTGGGCTGGACTCGGGTAAAATAAGTGCTAAGTGATTACGAAGGAAGGGTAGTTAAATAAAAGTGAGGATGTGGGGGGCAAGGGCAGTGAGAGACTGGTGGGAAGGCGGGGAGAAAAGAGACAGACCTGAAACTATACCCCTTCAGAATGCTGAGAACCCTGCGGGGGACAGGATCCAGCAAAAGGAGGTGAGAGAAGGGGAGGAAAGTAGCAGGTGGCGGGTGAGGAGAATGTAGGAGACAAGCCAGAACTGTACCCCTTCAGGATGCAGAGAACCCTGCAAGGGGGACTGGACCCAGCAGAAAAAGGAGATGAGAGAATAAGGGCTAGTGCAAGGGGTGGTAAGAGATTTGGGGGGGGTGGCAGGGGAAAGTGAAGAGGGAGGCAGATGAGAGCGGTAACCTAGAGGAGGAAAAGTGGGCCGTAGTGGGGAAAAGAGAGGGTGGTAGGGTGGAGAGAGGAAAAGCAGTATTTTGTTGAACTGTTGGGGAGGGGTATAAGAAGAGGAGTTGGCTGAGAGGAACTAGCCAAGAGGATTTGTGGGAATTAGGGGAAATGGTAGATTAGTCAGGGAGAGAGGATAGAGGATTATGTGCAAGGATTGGTCAGATTTATGAGAAATAGGAGAAGAATGGGGGGTTGTGGATAGAGGATTATGTGCGAGGGTGGGGGAGGGGACTAGAAACAAGTACAGTTAGTGGAGTAGTAGTTATGTAGGGATAAGGATATAGAAGATGGGGATGAGGAAAGTCTGATAGGGGGTGGTAGCGAGTTCCAAAGCTTAAGGAAGCAGTAGGAGAATGGATCCTGGCCTATGGAGGTGGAGCGACAAGAAATGGTGAAAGTGCGTGAGTCAGTGGATCTGAGAGTACGGGAGGAGGGGGTGGGGCAGTAAGTGAGGAAGAAAGGTAAGAGGGGAGAGTACCAAACCAGAATTTAGAAGTGAATTTAGCACAGTGAGAGAGAGACGTCTGCTCACCAGGGAAGGGAAGCTAGAGAGTGGTACAAGGTACAGTGATGTGTGCGGGAGCGGGGGTCAAGAGCAAAGTGACAGAAAGCACTGAAGAGAGTATCCAACCTGGTAAGGGAAGACATAGGAGCAGCACTGTAGACTATGTCACAATAGTCAAAAATAGGGAGTATCATTTTCTGAACAAGGTCACGCCTGACCGGAAGGAGTAAGCACCTACGGTTCCTGTAAAGGGTGCCAAGCTTGGGGCGCAGTTTTCTCAGGATGGCTTCAATATGTTCAGAAGAGTTAATGTCAACCCAGGTATTTAAAAGAGGTGGAGTCCTCTAGTGTAGTCCAGTTAAGAGTGTGGAAAGAGGGTGTGCCAGTCTGTGCAATACTGCACAATATTTTCAAAAACTTTCCTAAATAAGTAAAACATTTCATTGTGCTACAAAAACTAGAACAGAGGGCACTGATTGAAAGTCCCCAGGTAGGCTCTGTCTACAAAAGTGGATCAGATAGTGTCCCTAAGTAGCAAGATAGCCTCAAAAAAATGGTTAGAATTGGACCAGTTAGGGACCTTTTACATCCAAAACAACACCTTAAAGTTGATGTGAGGCTGAACTGAAGCAAGTGAATATCCTGTTGCACAGAACTGATATGGTCAAAATGACTTGTGTTAGTCAGTGCCTGTGACAGTGATCCAGCACCACTGCCACCTGTTTGTGACAACCTGCCCCTTGGGCCATACCAGCTTACAGGGCAGTTGTCTGGGTACACTGGTTCCTTAGCTGCCACTACCTGATTATATCAGAAAAATACCCCATTGCTCAGGGTCAGGAAGGTCAAACACAATAAAATTAGGTAGAGTGCACTTCGTACACCAGACTGTAAACAGAGAATGTGTTATGCCAGCAGAAATATTAAAATGGCCTTTTCAATAAGGAGGCACAGCCACTGCTTCTCTAAAGATATAATATTTTCTAGTAATTACTACAGGTATTAACAGATATACGGGGTATATGCAGTAAGACAAATGGTTTATACGTTTACTGGGGAAGGAAAATCATGTCAAGTATACCAACAGATGATGGACAGATGGATCTCAAAACGTAGGCTCTCCTAGCTTTTAACTTATTTATTTATTTAGTTTTTGTTGACCAGGTAAGTGCACTAGACAAAGCCTGCCTATTTTCAGGCACGACCTGGGGGAAGGGGATACAGATGAATGCCAACTGACCTTGAACCAGATTAAGCTGTTGGTGGTATTTTTAGTGAATGAGGGAAATTTGGCCAGGACACAGGAAATTCCCCTACTCTTTTCGATAAGTGCCATGGGATCTTTAACATCCACCTGAACTACCACCAATCCAGGCAGATGGGACCTCGGTTTAACGTCTCATCTGAAAGATGGCACCTCAGAAGTGCAGCACCCCTCTCATGCTGCACTACAGTGTCAGTACTGGGATATTAACCCAAGTGCCAGATGTGGGAACTGAACCCCAGCCCTCTGATCTCCCTGCCTCAGAGGCGAGTGTGCTACCTGCTGAGCCACTGACACTTAACCTGCTACTAACCTGAAAAGGACTTCCACTAAATCTATCCTTCTCTCACAGAAATAGGTTAGCTTTCTTAGCAGGGCTCCCCACCTTCTTCTAGATGTAAAGGGTCAGAAAGAGAGCTGGGTACCCAGCTTGCCAATTTATGTGCTTAGGGCTGTGGGGGAGTGGCCTCTTCCTTGAGTGACAGTTCCCCACCCAGTTTTGTGTGTGTGTGTATGTGAATGTCCGTGGATGACATCATCCAGGCCAGCTGGCATCTTTCACACCTAGGACATCCTTCATCCAGCTTTACGACCTTGTTTGCAAGATGTCTGTGGTGTTGGAAATTGTACCCTCACATCTACCAGTGTCTGTAGCTAGATGAGCTTGTGGGAAACTTACTACTTAGCAGTTGGCCAGTGTTTCTAATATGATCTGCCTGAACATGTGACTTGGAAGCCATGTTTGCATCCACTCCAACTCACAGAATTTATAAAAAAAAACAACTACACTAAGAAAAGAAATGAATAGATCAATCTGGTCATGTGCCCGTCACATCCCTTCCCCTGGGACATGAAGGTGTGTCTCTTTTGGGCGACCCCCAAGAGACACTGCCATTCATATATGGATAGAGAGGTGCCTAAAGTACCCTGCCATGCACTTAGCCCTGCTTAGACAACCCATCCGCATTTGTATTTTGCAAACCACTGTGGTGCTGGAAGATCACGATATGTAACTGCAGTATCAAACTCCAGCGCAGTGATTTTGTGTTTTGTCCACTAGTCCTATGGAGCAATGTCAAGGGATTATGATCTGTGACCACAGTGAACTTCCGCCCATACAAATACGGCTGCAGCTTCTGAGGGGCCCACACTATACCTAGACACTCCCTCTCAACAGTGGCATATGCCTTCTCACTGGGCATTAGCTTCCAGCTCAGATATACTATATTGTGCTCCTTTCCCTGCAGTGTAACCTGGCTCAGGACAGCACCCAGCCCATGGTCCAAGACATCCACCTGCATGATGAACTTGAGCTCGTACAGTAATTGGGGCTAGCAAGCGCAGGTGATGCACATAATGCCTACAACTGCCGGAAAGCAGATTCACAGACCTCCATCCAGAGAATCTTCTCAGGAAGTTTCTTTTTTGTCAGGTTTGTCAGGGGCTTGGCCACCTCACTATAGCGATGAACAAACCTTCTGTAGTACCTGTCTGTCCCCAGAAATGCCCTTACCAGTTTCTTTGTGGTTGGGGTGGGCCAGGCCTGGATGGCCTGAACTTCTGCAGGTTCTGTACAGATGCATTCACTGCCCACCAGATGCCCTAGGTAGGACACTTCTGCCATGCCTATCTGGCTTTTTTCCACCTTAAGTGTCAGCCCCTGCAGCTTTCAGTCGGCAGAACACCTCCCTCACGTGCTTGATGTGATCCTCCCATGTCTGGCTGTAAATGGCTATATCATCCATATACAGCAGTGCGTACTCACCTATCCCAGATGGAATGCGATCCACTAGCTGCTGGAAGGTTGCAGGCACATTCTTCATCCCAGACTACATTACTCAGAATTCAAATAAGCCAAATATGGTGATGAAGGTCAACCCCTCCCTAGCTGCAGGGGTTAGGGGTACCTGCCAGTAGCCCTTTGTCAGGTCTGTCGTGGTCAGGAACCGTGCTCCCCCAGCTGTTCCAGGGTCTCATCCATTCTGGGCATGGGGTAGGCATCTGACTCCATGCATCTGTTGAGCCTATGCTAGTCAACATAGAACTATGTGGTGCCATCCTTCTTGGGGATCAGGACCGCAGGTAAGCCCCAGGGGCTACTGGACTCCTGGATTACTCTGAGAGCCAGAATCTCTCTGAGCTCCTCCTGCATGGTCTGACTAACTCCCTCTGGTACCCTGTAGGGGGACTGCCTCGGGCACCTGGGTCCCAGTGTCCATGTTGTTTTCAGCCATCATGGTATACCCCAGTTTTCAGGTGATCATGTCCCCAAATGCTTGCAGCACTCCCTCATATCCTCTGCCTGGGCTGGCGTCAGCTGCTCTGAGAGGGTGAGGTTATCCACTGAAGATTCCTCCCACACCTTCCTGAAGAGGTCCACCAGTGGATCAGCTTCATTTTCCTCTTATGGCATACTGCACACAGCAAGGACCATTTCTTCTCCCCATCATAGTAGGGCTTCATCATATTAACATGATGTACTCTCTGCCTGCACCTCCTATCAGGCAGTTCCACTACATAATTGACCTCACTCACCTTCCTAACTATGGAGAATGGGCCTTCCTATGCTGCCTGCAATTTATTCTTTCAGACTGGGATGAGTACCATCACTTGCTGTCCGACTTTGTACTCCCGGGCTCTGGCCTCATAGTCGTACCAGGCTTTCTGCTGCTGTTGTGCAGTGACTGAGTGCTCCTGGACAAGCCCCATTAGCTCTTCAAGCTGGGCCCTGAAATTCTGGATGTACTCCACAACAGATTCCCCTTGGGAGACAAGGACCCTGCCCCATTCACACCTAACTAAATCTAAGGGCCCCCTCACCCTGTGACCAAACAGGAGCTTGAAGGGTGAGAATCCTGTGGACTCCTGTGGGATGTCCCTGTACACAAACAGGAGGTGTGGCAAATATTTGTCCCACTCTCTCTTGTGCTGGTCAGCAAATGTCCTGAACGTAGTTTTGAGGGTCCTGTTGAACTGCTCAATCAGGCCATTTGTCACAGGGTGATAAAGTGAGGCACAGAGCTGTTTCACCCCGCACTTCTCCCACAGACATGCCATCAGTGATGACATAAACTTTGTCCCCTGGTCTGACAAAATCTCCTGGGGAAATCCCATTCTGCTAAAGATTCCCAGTAGCTCATCAGTCACTTTCTCTGCCTCAATGGAGGACTGGCCATTGCCTCTGGGTACCTGGTTACATAGTCCACGACAACCAGTATGTACTTCTTCCCTGTGTGACTCAAAGTGCTCAGTGGCTCCACTATGTCCACGGCTACTCTCTTAAAGGGTTAATCAGTAATAGGCAGGGGCACCAAAGCTGCCTTAACCTTGTCCCCCACCTTTCCCACCCTCTGGCACTGTGGAGAAATCTGACAATAATTTGCCACATCTGCGTACATACTAGACCAAAAGGAATTGTTGGCGAGCTGCTTTTTGTGCAGCTAATACCCAGCTGGCCAGAAAAAGGGATGTCATGGGCCAGGACCAGAAGCTGCTTGCGGTAAGCCTGAGGGACTACCATCTGCCAGAATACCTCTCCCTGTAGCCCTCTCTGTGGTGTACACTCCCTGTACAACAGCCCATCCTCCCAGTAAACTGTTTACCCCCTGAGAGTCACCAGCACTATCTACTATCTCAGTCTTCTGTAGGGTAGGATCAGCCAGCTGTGCTCTGCCCAGCTCCTCCCATCTGATCCTCCACAACTCCCCTTCAGAAGAAAATCCATCCATGGCTGAGACCTCCTCTGATTGCAGCTGGGGCTCAGGGCTGCTACTCCTAGCTAGTCCCTCACCCACATAAGCTGCTTCCTCAGCCGCTGAGGGAGGGGCTAGTACAGACTGTGTCACCTCCTCTTTGCTCTCAGAAGCTTGCCCTTTGCCTGACTGTGGGTAGTAGCACATGCCGAAGTTTCCCTGTGGTCAAAATCATTCTTTGTGATCACATTCAGAGGGAGATCAGGTATGACTCCCACCTCCTGTACCCCATGGCCACCTCCTAACTCAGAAAGAGCTGAGCCATTGGTAGTTGGACTACTAACCCATGACTCTCCATATTTGGGAAATTGCCCTGGTGGAATCTGCTCCACCTGCATCAGATCCTGCCTCATCAAGGAGATGGAGGCACTAGTGCCCCTCAGTTCCTGTGTTATTGTTCCATTAACTAAGATGGGATGCATATGCTTGGAGAAGTTAGGTGGTACTACAGTCTATGTACAGGCTGCTATCTGCTGGATACTGTCTTGGTCACAGTCTTCCCCAGACTTTTGCCCTTTGTTCATGTTTTTAGGGAAGTCGTAGGGCAATAGCTGTTGCTAGCCTTGCTTGTAGAGCAGAAAGCAGCTAACTAAAAGAAGCTACATTTTCTTATTAATTTAACACTTATATCTCAGCAGGAGTCAGTGTCTCTTGAGATTAAGCAGACAGATACTTTATTAGAAGTAGAAGGGGTCTTATTTTGGGTTAAAAAAAGAAAGAAAGAAAGTCAGTGTGTGTGCTGTGCTGGGAAGGGTACTGTATCAACTTACTTTGCTAAACCAGCAGGAAGAGAGAGAGCTTAATTGGGGGTGTGGCTTAGACACTATAAAAGCAGGTGACTCAAATTACAACTTCCTGTTGTTACTTGCTAGCCTTTTTTCTTACTAATTGCAATCCATCCTACCCACCCTAAGCCAGTTCTACTTTTATAGCCACTGGATTTGACTGTCAACAGGAACCACCTGTTTGGCAGTAGGAAGGGAAGGATCATACAGAAACATTGGTTTTGTCAACCCTAAAGGAAAAAAGTAGTTCACTCTCCTCCCTCTAGCTGCTGGTGGTCTGACACTGAGCAAGGAAGAAGGAGGCTACTGAAGAATATAGTAAGTTGCTGTCCCAGAACAGGAAGGGTGAGAGCTGTAAGGAGAGGAGAGAGTAAGCATACAGAGAAACAGGAGAGGGGACACAAAATAAGACATGATAGGAGTGGTACAGTGCAGTGCAATGGCTGTGGGGTGGCAGTGTTCTGGGAGACATTCTGGAGGCTGCGATGCTGCCCTATTTACAGGCACCTCTCTGGTCTGAGGGAGGAGGTTGCCCGTCTCCAGGCTGACCTGGCTAGGATTCCTGAAACCTCCTCCCCCACCCAGGGACCACCAGGGCCAATGCCACTACCTCAGAGGTTGCCAAGAAAGAGGAGAGGCTGGACCAGGGTGGGCTCAGGGAGGGAGAGGGTGGTGGAACAGAGTTACATCTCTCCAGCTGTACCTCTTCACAATTCATTCGCTCTTCTGGTGGATAGCGGTTCCTCTATGGATGCACCTGCAGTGGAGACCAAAGAGGATTCTGGGAACCTTCACAAAGCAGACCCACAGGAGGGTGGCATGGGACCCCACAGGGGAAGGAAACAACTCCTGGTGGGGGACTCAATCATTAGGGGGGGTAGAAGTGAGGGAGGAAGGGGAGAGGGAGGTAAGATGCCTGCCTGGTGCTTCGGCTTAGAGGGATAGGAAGCGATTCTTCAGGATCATGGGAGCAGCTGCACAACGGAGGGAGCTGGATGTCATTGTCCACCTAGGGACAAAAGACCTGGCTAGGAATGGGATCAGAGCAGTGCAAGAGGAGTTTGTAGAGTTGGGTAGGGGCCTTAGACAAGTAGCGCATATGGTAACCTTCTCGGAGGTGCTGCCTGTCTATGGCAAGGGTGATGCTAGGGTACTCCTCACCAGGGAATTCAATGAATGGTTGAAAAACTGGTGTGGAGCTCAGGGTTTTGGCTTCATTGGGGACTGGGGAGCCACCTGGAGGGATGCAGACCTATACTGAAGCGATGGTCTGCATCTGTCCGGGGGGGATCCAGGATCCTAGATGAGAAGTTTAAATGCTTCATTGGCAAGCATTTAAACTAGCCAAGGGGGGAGGCACTGAAAAGGAGCAGGGAAATCCCAGTCTCCCCACACAAAACACGGTAATTAGTGAGACAAACACCAAGGTAGAGAAGTCATTAGGGAGGAGGACAGAGGTAAATGTAAAAAAAGGCAAAGGCAGTAAGGACAGGAATGGGGCTAAAAGGGGTAAGGCCATCAAAAAGTGGAGGGTGATGCATACCAATGCCTGTAGTCTGTGTAACAAGCTCCCTGAACAAGTGGCCTTGATGGAAGAGGGTTGCCTGGACATTGTGGCAGTCACAGAAACATGGTACACAGAGAACCATGACTGGGATGTCAGCATACCAGGATACACAATCTATAGGAGCGACAGTGAGGGTAAAAGAGGAGGAGGAGTAGCTCTCTATGTAAAGGAAGGGATCAAAGCAACAGAACTAAAGGGTAAACAGGGAGCAGATGAGGCAGTCTGGGTCACCCTGGAGACAGCAAATGGCACCACAGTCTGCATAGGGGTTGTATATAGACCCCCGTCTCAGGGGGAGGGAATGGACAAGGAAATGATAGAAGGCTTCCTTAGAATGGCAGAAAAAGGGGAGATATTGTTGATGGGGACCTGAATATGCCAGATGTTAATTGGAGCACCTTTGCTGCAGGCACATCCAAGAGCAGGGTCATTCTTGATGCCCTACAAGGGGCATGCCTCAGACAGCTAGTATTGGAACGCACTCGGGAGGGAGCAATCTTAGACCTGATACTCTCAAATGAGGACGGAGAAAGAATCTCAGATTTAGAAGTGGGTAGCCATCTGGGAACAAGCGACCACCAAACAGTGTGGTTCATGATAAACACAGCCATACAATCAAGCCATACAAAAGCAAGAGTATTGGACTTTAGGAGGGCTGACTTTGGGAAAATGAGAGAGTGCCTCAGAAAAGCACTAGCAAACAGGCAAGACGGAGGGGTGGAGGAACAATGGGGAGTAATCAAAACAGCCATCACAGAGGCAACAAGCCTTTGTGTAAAGCAGATCAACAAAACACTACGAAGGAAAAAAACGCTTTTGTTCTCAAAAAAGGTGACAGGGAAGGTTAAGGAGAAAAGGATAGCATTCAGGAAATATAAGGAAACACAGGAGGAGCAGGATAGATAACTGTATCAGTTAAAGCGGAAAGAGGCTGGGAAGACAGTCAGAATAGCAAAGGCCCAAACCAAGGAAAGGATAGCCAACTCTGTTAAGAAGGGGGATAAGACCTTTTATAGGTACATTAGGGAGTGAAGAAAGACGAAAGGAGGGATACTGAGGCTTAATAAAGGGGAGGAAATGTGGGTAGAGGGTGACAGTGAAAAAGCAGGGATACTGAACGAATATTTCTGCTCAGTATTCACAAAGGAAGAGGAGGGAGATGTACCTAAACCAAACAAGAGAAACACTCTAAAGACGAGGGTCGATACCACTCCATTTACAGAAGAAAGGGTTCTGAAAGAACTAATAAAACTACAGACCAGTTAGTTTGACCTCAGTGGCAGGGAAAATGACGGAATCACTTCTGAAGGAAAGAACTGTTGAGTACCTAGAGGCCAGTGGGGCACAGGACCCAAGGCAGCATGGATTCACGATGGGAAGGTCGTGTCAGACGACTCTAATAGATTTCTTTGCCTGGGTGACCAAAGTAGTGGACCAGGGAGGGGCTGTGGACATGGCCTACCTAGATTTTAGCAAGGCATTTGATACAGTCCCACACAAAAGATTATTACACAAGTTAGCCAGCCTTGGAGTGGGTCCCAAGGTGGTAGCCTGGATAAAAAATTGTCTAGACAACAGGACGCAAAGGTAGTAGTAAATGGAGTCCACAGTGAAGAAAGCAGGGTTACTAGCGGGGCACCGCAGGGTTCAGTACTGGGACCGGTCCTTTTTAATGTCTTTATAAGTGACATTGCAGAGGAACTGGAAGGAACAGTATGTCTCTTTGCAGACGACACAAAGATCTGCAACAGGGTTGATACACAAGATGGAGTGGAAAGGATGAGAAGGGACTTGACAAGGTTGGAGGAATGGTCAAATGTATGGCAGCTCAGCGTCAATGCAAAGAAGTGCAAGGTAATGCACCTGGGAAACAAAAACCCAGGGGAAGAGTACACAATGGGGGGTGAGATACTGAAAACAGTAAAAATGGAAAGGGACCTGGGGGTAATTATATCAGATGACCTAAAGGTGGGCAAGCAATGTGAGAAGGCAGTAAGGAAGGCTGGGGGATACTAGAATGCATAGGGAGAGGCATCAATAGTAGAAAACAGGAAGTTGTTATCCCTCTGTACAGACAGTTGGTGAGACCCCATCTGGAGTACTGTGTGCAGTTCTGGAGACCCCGTCTCGCAAAGACATAGACAGAGTGGAGGCTGTCCAGAGGAGGGCAACCAACATGGTGCAGGGTCTGCACCAGAAGACATACGAAGAAAGACTAAAGGAGCTTAATATGTATACCCTTGAGGAAAGAAGGGAGAGAGGGGACATGATAGAAACTTTCAAGTACCTCAAGGGAATCAACAAAGTCCAAGAGGGTAGCATCTTTCAGAAAAGAGATGTGCAAGAACAAGGGGGCACAATTTGAAGATAGAGGGGGGACGGCTCAGAGGTAATGTGAGGAAGTATTTTTTCACAGAGAGGGTTGTGGATGCATGGAATAGCCTCCCTGAGGAGGTCATGGAGTCAAGAACAATGGAGGAATTCAAGAATGCATAAGACAGACATAAGGCAGTCCTAGTGGGGGTAGGAGGAAGTAAGCTGTTGGTTAACTAGGATCTGCAGCTTATCTGTTAGGTAGGAAAATGGTCAGACTAGGTGGGCCAAGCAGTCCTTATCTGCAGTCAAATTCTATGTTTCTATGTTTCTAGATGCCCCACATTTTGGCAAATGTAGCATTTATTTGCCCCCCGGCTGCTTGTTTCCCTTAGGACTGGAGGGTTGTGTTTTGGGCTTGGGTGCAGGCTGGTTTACTTGAGGCTACCCTCCCTTGGCCCCCTTGAAACCGTGTGCTATCCCCCCCATCACCATTGTTCCTACGCTGCATGTGTGGTTTGCTGGCCATGTACAGTACACTTTCTGCTACCTCCTTCTTGGAGCTGCACGCCCAGTCCAGTAACCATACACACAGGTCCTCTGGTACAATTTTAAGAAACTGTTTCCATACAAAAAAATGTTTTATTTGCTCTATAGTTCTGGCTTTGGCCCCATTCCCCCAGCAGTCTAGATAGGTACACATTTTTTTTTTTAATTCTATTTCCCTCCGGTCACGGCCCGAGGAGGCATCTCTCAGGCATCCAGCCTGTTCCTGCCTGCCTGAGATCCCCCTGAACCTGTGCCTCCTCTCTCCCCCACCCCTCTCACAGCCATCACCTCCAGCTTAACCCCTCCAGGGTGAGGCTGACCCTCCTCATTGGGTGCTCTTTACTTTGTAGACTCTGGCTGTGGGAGTGGGCCCCTGGGCAGAGGACCTGGAAGGCCAGGCAGGGTGGATCTAGCGGTGGGCAGGGGAGTCAGGTGCCGTCGCCTCCCCCTTGGGGCTGGGCTTTTCCATGTTCTAAGTGCCCTCCCCCCTGCGTGGTGCACCCGTGATGCTGTAGCACAAAGCAACCCTGCCAATATCATCCATGCGGTATGACATGCCGCTGACATGCTGCAGCGCCCCCGATCTCCACAGGGAGCCGCTGGCACACCGGGCTATCCCCCACCCTCCCCTCAGGGGAAGAGAGCAGCCCAGCAGGCGCTCAATCCTCTCCTTGTCCCTGCCGACCCCCGGCGCCCGAACTCGTTCCTGAACTCGGGTCATCGATGTGGCGTGAGGTGAGGCATCTAGCTCCTCAACCCTCAGCACCACAGGGCTGGCCGATAGGTACTCATTTGAACATACAGTTCTACATAACTATCTCCTGTGCCCTTCATTAATTCTCTGAATTTTCTCCTATAAGCCTCAGGAGTTTGCTCAAAACATTTCTTTAACATTCTCTTAACTTTATCAAAGTCTATACAATCCTGATCATCCGGTCTCACAAATGCGTGCAAAGCAGGGTTGGTAAGCAATGCTATGAGGTGGGTCATCCACAAAGCCCTCTCCAATTTAAAGTGCACACATACTCTCTCAAATGATTTTAAAAACAAATCAAGATCATCTCCCTCCTGGTATTGAGGAAACATTTTAGAATTAATTGTGGCTTCATGGGTTTTGACTCCCTACGCCACTATTCACGGTTTTGCTGCAGTGCTTTCTGTTGCACTTTCACCATCTCTTTCTCATACTGTCATTTCTTCTGTCCTTTCACGTGTTCCTTTTCCCTTCTCGATCCTTCTCTCATTCCTGCTGCATGTTTTATTTTGTTTTATTTTGAGAATCAGTTTACAACCTTTGAGCCAGAGGCTCGTTTCCAAAGGTACCTCGTCACATTTGAGACATACATAGCATTTAGATTACATAGTACAGGTTTTCTTCAAGTAGGCGCCTGTTAGTGGCACCACGTCACACTGTGGTTAAACAACATACATTTTAAGTTACAGAACACTTGTACTAGGAATAGGTCTGACATGACTGGTTTCATTTGTTGTGCAATCAACTGGCATGATACAGCATGCTCTGGCCAGGTTATACCTAGGAATGGAGTGCTGGGTAAGGGATGGGCTGGACTAGGTGGGGAGCTGCCGGTGGGCATTGTCCGGTGGAGTGATCGGTGATCGGCCTTATTCAGAGACAGGAACAGCTACAGTGTTGAGGAGTTGGCTGTGAAGGTGGTTTTGAATTTGGAGATTGTGGTGGCATTGGAGGTGGTGGCAGGGAGAGTTAAACCAGAGTGGGGCTCTGTACCAGAAGGACCTCTGATTATGAGTGGTTCTTGATCTGGGGACCAGTAGAGTGGTCTTGTTGGAGGACCTTGTGGCAGGTGGGCGGATCCGGTGGATGGATGCAGTCACCCTGGTGGAGAGAGCGAGTAGGATTTTTTTTGTGAGTAGGCAGGTATGATGGCAGTGGTTCTCTAGTGTCAGGGGTTTAGCATTGTTATACAGTTGACAGGTGTGTGTGTGAGCCTGGGGGCACCAGTAATCAGTCTGCAAGCCTTATTTAGGGTTGTGTGAATTTTTTTGAGAGCGGTTGTGTTAGCAGCACCATAGATTGGTAAGCCATAGTCCACCAGGGACAGTACTGAAGATGTGACAGGCAGGAGAGCATTGGGGGAGGCAGTTTCGAGTGGCGGAAGAGGATGCCACGCCTGTGAAGTTGGTTGGATGCAAGGGCTTCCTGTGTTCGTGGAATGTGAGGGGCTGAGTCAAGGTAATCCCTAGGATTTGTACAGAGCAGGCTTGTTCCAGAGGTTGTTTGGTACTAGGAAGAATATGGAGTGGGTGGTTTCTAGCTTTGTTTTGGGGTGGGCAAAAACATAGCTTTGTTTTTAAGATTAATGATGAGTCTGTGCTCTTTAAACCAGGCATCTGCCTCATCAAGGACTGTTGTAGGGAATCCTGAAGGGAGATGGGGTTGCGGTGAGTGGCAAAAATGACAGCATACGTCACATGACAAACATTTTGCCTGAGCAGGCACTGGGCAGGGTGTTCAGACAGAACGAGAAGAGGAGGGGGCCCAGGATGGAGCCTTGGGGAACTCCTGAGTGTATGGACGGTATCAGAGAGTGTTCCACTGATTTTTACACACTGTGACCGAGCGCTTGGGTAGCTTGAGCACCATGCCAGTGGGCCAGCCTCGAGATCAGTGTGACAGAGGGCGTTCAGCAGAAGAGGGTGGGAGACAGTGTCAAAAGCCTTTGATAGGTCAATGAACACTGCACCAGCTAGTGAGCCTGTGTCCAGGGAGGAGTGAAGGAAATTGGAGAATTCAATTAGTGCGGTGCTGGTACTGTGGCCAGCACGAAGCCATGCTGCTCAGGGCATAAGATGTCATGCTTGGATAGATATCGGTGATTTGAATGGCCACGATTTTTCCAGGGCTTTGAGAGGCGGGAGGATGGAGATTGGTCGGTAGTTGTTGGTTGCAGACCTGTCACCACCTTTATGAATGGGCGTGACTATAGCTGTTTTCCAGGCAGAAGGAAATTGTCCCAGGCAGAGTGACGGTTTAGTAGGCTGGTGAGGGCTAGGACTTCATCTAGCACCAACCTGAGGATACTGGGACTGCCTGAATCACTGCCGGGATTGTTGCCGTTAAAGCTTTGATAAGGATGGGTCTGACCTCCCGAGCAGAACACGCTAGATGGAAGCTGGGGTGGTGGAGGACAGTGGGGGTTGGTTTGGGGGGGTTCAAAGAAATTACTGGGGAGGACTGAGCTAAGGTCGGTGAAAGCGGTGTTGAGGCAGTTAGCTATGAAGGCAGGATCGGTGGAGGTAGTACCAACACTAGAGAGCTGGGATGGGGGAGGGGAACGCGTCTTTCCATTTAACTGCTTAATATTATCCCAGAATTTGCGGGCCGAGCCCCAGGAGGAGGTGAGGGTGGCCTGTAGTAGTGGCCTTGGTTTTTAATGGACCGCCCCAGGAGCACTTATTCCGGGCTGCATTATAGGCTTGTCTATCAGCCAGCCGGCCTGTTTCAGTGGCACGGTGCCAGAGGTTATCCCGATCTCTAAGCAATTGTAGGAGGGCCGGGCTGACCCAGGGTGCATTCTGTTTTTTGGATCGGGTTTTTGTGAAGGGTGCAAAGAGATCACAGGCATTGTTGAACGTTTGGGAGAAGAAAGCGAGGGCAGTGTCAATGTCTGGCGCATGCTGAATGGGGGACCAGTTTATCTGGGTGAGAAACTGCCTAAGTTGTTTCAGCCCACCGGAGCGAAGGTGCCTTCTGAGGGTGGTTTGTGCTTTGGGTTTGGGATTGGGGGTTGCCCATAGAAATAGGATGGGGGAGTGGTCACTTAGGGAGTCTGGTAGGACCTGAATGTTTTGGATTTTTTGGGGTCGATTGGTGATGAGTACATCCAGTAGGGTGCCAGTAGGGTGCTGGTTCCTGTTTTTGGGTTTATTCTAGTGGGTTGGGTGACGAGTTGTGTCAAATCTTGGGCGTCAAAAGTGTCCTGGATTGAGGAAGAGGAGGAGCTGAGCCAGTTTATGTTTAAGTCACCAACTAGGATTTGCTCCGCTGTATGGTGAAGGGTGGCCAGATAGTCAGTTAGCGATACCAAGGCTGGGTTCTGGTTTTTGGGGGGAATGTAGGCGGTGGTGAAATAGAAGAGGCCCCTAGAGGGGTCAGGGGTGAGCTTGAGGTGAGGGCCTGGGCCTCATTTACAAGGGCAGGGGTAGGGAGAGCTTGACCAGTAATTATGTCCCTAGTGTAGATTGCACAGCCTCCCTCGTTTGCCTAATTGGTCCTCGGTAGGGTATAGCCAGGAGGGAGACAAGAGAGTCAGGGGTGGATTTTGACAGGGTTTCTACCAGCGCTATGATGTCTGGTTGGTGTGCTGTGGCCCAGCATTGAGGCGTCAAATTTTTCAGCAGGCTGCATATGTTCATAGAGGCTATTTTAAGGCCAGTGGGCCAGGTTGATGGGTGGGAGGGCTGGTCCTGGGTTGGGATGTATGTTGCCAGAGAGTAGAAGCAGGAGGGCCAAGGCTCTGATCTGGGCACGGCAGCAAGTCAGCTTCTTTGGTGTACGCTGGGGGGTGGTGGCTATGGTGGTGAAAGGGATGGGCAGGGTATGAAGGTTTGGGAGGGCATGGATGAATTCCAACCATGGGATATCAGGGTAGATGGCGGGGGGGTGGATAAGGGGTGGATGCCGTGGGCCGGGGTCCATGGTCAGTGTAGGGTGTGATCGTACTAGATCAGGGAGAGTTGTGGGCACCGGGATGCGTGGGCCTGTGAAAATGTTTGGCTGATGGGATGTATGTACTAGCAAGAGAACGGGGGGGAGACATTTGAGGAGAAGGGGCACAAACATAATGCCTATTGTAAGGAGCTAGGTAGGAAGAGGTACAAGTATCTTATGCGCCCCCAGGAAGCGTGGATACCACTTTGGATTAGTGGTGAGTGTCACAGACTCTGGTGGACAGGGTACAGGGTTCTAATCCCTGGTGGGGCAAGAGGAAAATGGACCTGGGCAGGTGTAGGTTCCACTATCCAGGTGGTTCAAAACGGGCTAGTATTGGGCCAAAACCAGGGTGGAAATAGCGACTCCTAGTGGTCACTGAAGGTCAGTGTCAGGCTAGGGTGTGGTCTGATAGTTGGGTAAGATCAGTGTGCCAGGCTAGTATGACGTCTGGGTATAGGAATGTAGAGTTCAGAGACAGGAGTGGGAGTAAGGGGGGAGAGTACTGCACGCGGGTAGAGGGTTCCCAGGAAGTAGGAGGAGGGTAGTTCAGACAGTGAGAACCAATGTGTGTCAGGCTAGGGTGTGGTCTGATAGTTGGGTCAGATCAGTGTGCCAGGCTAGTATGACGTCTGGGTATAGGAATGTAGAGTTCAGAGACAGGAGTGGGAGTAAGGGGGGAGAGTACTGCACGCGGGTAGAGGGTTCCCAGGAAGTAGGAGGAGGGTAGTTCAGACAGTGAGAACCAATGTGTGTAATCAGGGTCCCTCTGTTGGCAGGCTGGTATAAGCAGCTAATGGAAAAGTGGAGACTTAATAAATTTAGCAACAGGATGTGATGTCATAGGCAGCAGACTATAAAAGTAATGCCGAGCCAGGGTGGGCGGGGCAGTCGACGACGACGGGCCAACACCCCTCCCTGGGGTGCACTTCAGGAGGTAGTTTAATTACCTCCGCACCCGTCGGAGCTTCCGATAGCTCAGCTGCTGCTGCCGCTCCTTGGGGTGATTGTCTGGGCCAGGGGCAGGATCAGGATCGGGCCTATATGAGGGAGAGGACAAAGGGATCAATTAGTATGCAGTGGGAGGACAGACTTGCTACTGCGCCTGCGCGGGAGAATGTCCCGACCGACACTAGTTCTGGCGATATTGGGCTAGGTAAGTTTGCAGTTTCAACTAAAATGCAGATTTACAGATTGCTAACATTCAGTAAAAAACAGCACAATAACTACAGTTGCTGACCCCAGAAAGCTCTCGCTAGCATTCCGCTGTATAACAGTACAAAATAGCACAATAACTACAGTTGCTGACCCCAGAAAGCTCTCGCTAGCATTCATTCAGTTGGGAAACAGCACGGAGAATACAGCGGTGAACCCCGAGACAGTCGCTTGCCCCCCCCCCGACTCACAGACCCTTCAGGTTCGAGGAAAGGTATGTCGATGCTATGTCCACCCCGATTGGGTGCATTTCCCTGATTCTAGTGCCAAAAATAATGTCTCTGTTGCCAACACCCCCTTCCTGGGGTGCACTTCAGGAGGTAGTTTAATTACCTCCGCGCCCGTTGGAGCTTCCGATAGCTCAGCTGCTGCTGCCGCTCCTTGGGCTGATTGTCTGGGCCAGGGGCAGGATCAGAATTGGGCCTCCGCGCCCATCGGAGCTTCCGATAGCTCAGCTGCTGCTGCCGCTCCTTGGGGTGATTGTCTGGGCCAGGGGCAGGATCAGGATCGGGCCTCCGCGCCCGTCGGAGCTTCCGATAGCTCAGCTGCTGCTGCCGCTCCTTGGTGATTGTCTGGGCCAGGGCAGGATCAGAGTCGAACCTCGCGCCCGTCGGGCTTCGATAGCTCAGCTGCTGCTGCCGCTCCTTGGGGTGATTGTCTGGGCCAGGGGCAGGATCAGGATCGGGCCTCCGCGCCCGTCGGAGCTTCCGATAGCTCAGCTGCTGCTGCCGCTCCTTGGGGTGATTGTCAAGATCTCATGCTGATGTGCCTTCTCTCATTTGTCAGCCTCCATCCTTATTCTGTTCCTCTCGATCTCAGGCTTTGCCCACTGCATTTGCGCTTCCTCCAATGCAAGCTCCGTTTTCATTAGCTCGAGCTGATTGAGAAACTCTGTTGTCCCAGTTCTTGGCTCAGGCTCGGGCTACACTGTTTCACCAGCTCATGGCATTAGATCTCCCTCTCGCCCAACCTCTTTGCCCTCAGTCTTGCCACTCTGGTCACTGTCATCAGCGACTGCATGCTCCACATACATTTGGTCATATGCCTTAGAGTCTGCCTGCCTCTCCTGCACTCAGTCGTGCTCTACCAGGGCTTCTGTGAGTCCATTTTTTGTCAGGCCATCATAGATAATCCTCTTGTCTTTGGATAGCTCACATAGCTTATACACATTACATCTACTATATGTTGAATACATGCTTGCTAGCTACACTGCCCTAGGCTTGCTTCTAGAAGTAAAAAGAACAGTAGTAAGCAATGTAATCCTTTTGTATATCCTGCGTTGTGATTGTTAAGGTAACTTTCTACTGGCACTCTCTGTTTCTCTGTATGTTTGGTAAGGCTCTTACCTTTCTGGCAGAGATCCTAGTACCCTAGGAAAGCACACTGCACACAAAATCTGGCTTTAAATTTGTGCACTGATCTGCACTGCCACCAGCTTGTGACAGTGATCCCACACCACTGCCACCTGTTTGTGACAACGCGTTGGCTGCATGTCATACTGCGTGGATGATATTGGCAGGGTTGCCTTGTGCCACAGCGTCACGGGTGCACCACGCAGGGGGGAGGGGCACTCAGAACATGGAAAAGCCCGGCCCCGAGGGGGAGGCGACAGCACCTGACCCCCATGCCCACCGCCAGATCCACCCTGCCTGGCCTTCCAGGTCCTCCGCCCAGGGGCCCACTCCCACAGCCAAAGTCCTCAAAGTAAAGAGCGCCCAACGAGGAGGGGCAGCCTCACTCTGGAGGGATTAAGCTGGGGTGATGGCTGTGGGAGGGGTGGGGGAGAGAGGAGGCACAGGTTCAGGAGGATCTCAGGCAGGTAGGAACAGGCATGATGCCTGAGAGATGCCTCCTCGGGCTGTGATTGGAGGGAAATAGAATAAAAAATAAATAAAAATGTGTACCTATCTAGACTGCTGGGTGAATGGGGCCAAAGCCAGAACTGTAGAGCAAATAAAAGATTTTTTTGTATGGAAACAGTTTCTTAAAATTATACCAGAGGACCTGCGTGTATGGTTGCTGGACTGGGCGTGCAGCTCCAAGAAGGAGGCAGCAGAAAGTGTACTGTACATAGCCAGCAAACCACACATGACTTTTGCCCTTTGTTCATGTTTTTAGGGCAGTCGTAGGACAGATGCCCCACATTCTGGCAAATGTAGCATTTATTTGCCCCCCCGGCTGCTTGTTTCCCTTAGGACTGGTGGCTTGTGTTTTGGGCTTGGGTGCAGGCTGGTTTACTTTAGGCTGCCCTCCCTGGGCCCCCTTGAAACCGTGTGCTATCCCCCTCACCATCAGTGTAAAAGCATTATGCTGTAATAGAAATGGGGTTCAGGGATCCCTTCATGTGGCCTTCCTCAACTGGGTAAAATAGAACCTTACCAAAGATAGGAAAAGATGGATGTAGACCTGAAAAAGATCAAAAGTGATCCATCCAGAGATTTTAAATGGATTGTGGATGAAGCTATTCATACATTGATAGATAGTCATTGTAAAAAGTATGCTTATGCACATGTTAGGGTTTTTAAAGCATCAAAAGTAAGGAAATCCAATACAAAGTTTTTTTTTTTGTAACCCTAACTCTGCCCATGAACATGCATCACCCATGTGAACTCCACCAAACTGAATGACAAAGCACAATCCAGGTCCTAATCCCAAAGGGCCCTGCATGAAGCAAATTAGGACTAAGGTCTTGTTTCACACAGAGCCCGACTTCCCTCCTTACGTGGCTCAGAAACAATGCATTAATGTCATTTTTTGCTATGATTCTCCTTACTGTTTGAAAAACATACTGTACTACTGTTTATATGAAATTCAGTGCACGTGTATAGTGCTGCCCAAAATGATGCTTCTTTATACTCGATTTAATGTTTTCAAGAGTAACCTCGTCTTTGCAACTGGGACTCGGAGAAGGACCTATTGTAGTTGTACTGAGGTAGCTGTCGGATCAGCTTGGTTACGGTTTGTGTTGTGAAGATGTGTCAAGGAGAAAGAAAACAGGTTCATGTACTTTATGTACTGTGAACAGGCTCTGTTTATTTACCTCTTACTTCACTTTTTTATTTTGAGAGTGTTGAACACATTACAGTAGCTCTTCAATAATAGAGCAACAGTAGTGCTTTAGCAAATCACTAATTAATCAAATTAGAGGGCACATTTTATATTGATGCTGTCTATGAGTGCTGCCTGCTACTTTGTTCAATCCTTGGTAGAATGTTCTCTGATAGAAGGCTACCTTTACTTGTATGGTTGCTGTAGGTCAACTCGAAAGGACATCGAAGTCCATTATAATCACAGGTACATCACATGCAACAATGCTTGTCCTGAAAACAAACAGACTTTTACGTGTGGGCTTCATTCCTGGTACTGTACTTGGCACGCCTCCTGTTTTTTTTTATTATTTAAGACTTTTGTCATCAGGATAACCACAAGAGATGCAGTTTCTCATTTTCATGAGGATTCTAGGGGATGGCAGTCTATGCATACACTTTTTTTTTTGTTACTCAAATTGTTTTTAGAGTTTTCAGAGTGTATAGTCCCAAGTTCCCCTTGAAAATGGACAGTTTTTGTCCTTGGGTTCTCAACCAGTAACAAAGTATAAAATAAAAATAACAATTAAGTGAAAAGACATCCAGTTATCCAGACATACAGATCTGTCACCTCTTAAAGGGATTTACCAACGTTTGCCATAACAAATGTGAATAGTAACCTGTAGGTGTTGTGAACCAGTCTCTTTCCATTCAAACTCCCAAATAGTGCTATTTTCCATGAAAACAAAATCCTTTTATTTTGATGCTCTGCTTCATTTGCATAACCTGACTTTATTTTACTCAGTGCTGCAACACCCAACTGTGACATCATACCAGGGAAAGAAAGTTATTAAAGTGACAGTGTCACTCTTTAGTTTTAGATGGACAAATCAGCTATGTACTGTACCCACAATGCCTCACTATGTAAATTAGCATACAGGCTATTATATTTCTGTGCTCACTGCAGAAATAGGAGACTACATCTCTCAGTATAGAAGTCTTGCAGCTAGATATGGTATGCACAATGCATTGCTGTGAAAATAAACATACAAAAGCGTATATTGTTGACACCACTACAGAAATATGAGACTGCATCTCACAGTAAAGAAATTGAAAAACAGGTTCTTATTTTACCCACAATGCCTTGCTATGTACATCTACAGATAAGTGCTCATCACTATCAACATATGGGACTGTACTTCTGAGTAAGGCACATGTAAGTCAACATTATATATTACCCTGAATTCCTTGTTGCTGTATGTAAAACATTGACAGCTCCCTGGTATGACATCATTCTGGGGGTGTGGCCACGCACAGAAAACTGGAAAACACTGATAAAACATAAAACAAAATGACTGACAGAATTTTTTTTACAAAACAAATTGTAGCTGCAACATCTGAAGCATGGCTGGCAATGGCATACTATGTGAAAAAGGCATTTGGGGAACCTTACTATATCACTTTAATACAGTCACTGCATATACTTCAATTTTAGCCTCCTACAGGATATTTCTTTATGCTGTACCAATTCATATTCCTCTCCCTCCAGGACACATCTGGAAAGGAGCTGTTACCAGCTCAGTTTAACATTTGAAATAAATAAATATGCCGTTGTACACTCCACAACACTGAGGATGCCCATGTCATTAACAAGGGGTCAGTGGGGTGGATGGGCTACTTTGTACACTTAATGTACTTTGCACACTTAATGTACACCCTTCCACTTGGGTGGTAAAAGCAAATTTGTGCAAGTTGTTTGTGTGTTGAGGATGGACACAGGACACAAAAAGTAACGGTTTATGCACTGTCAATTAAACTGTATAATTTTATACTTCGGTAGTGGTTCTAAGAACTGTGTTACTGTTTTACTTCAGTAATTCGTAACTTCTGTGTTGCCTGTCAGGTGCTACTGCCACACACGTTACTGTTGCAGTACCTCACATATTCAGTTAAGTAGGCACCAAAGATGTAATAAAATATAGAATAATGCATGAGGAAGTGTATGTAATGAGGATTTTATGCACACCCGAGGTGTGTGATGCCTCATAAGAGGGGTTTATCAAGGCAACACACACAGAGGGTGTGCACAAAATTCAAGTTGACACATTTCCCCATGTTTTATTTTTTATAATAACTGGTTCCTTTGATATTTTTTTTTGTCGGACAGGTACTTGTTGAACAGCCTAATGTCGGTCTTCGTTTTTCTTAGGGTGTTTCTTTTTTCATGCTTCTCTATGAATTTTTGTCTTTCTAGGTTTCTGAAATGGTGATGAATGTGCCATTTTTTAGGTGCATAGACAGACATTAGTAGACTGCTGGTTATTTTGTGTTTCTGTGAGAAATGTCTCTTTCTTCAGCCACACGTAAGTTTGAGTCCCACTCAGCGGTTTCAGTGAGGTTAGCTTAATCAAGTTGACAGTGCGAGCTGACAGCGCAAGGAGCCAGTTGTACTAGCATGAGAGTGCTTTTAGAATTTTTGCAAAAGGTG
The DNA here is from genome assembly GCA_016271365.2 of Neoceratodus forsteri. NCBI lineage: Eukaryota > Metazoa > Chordata > Ceratodontiformes > Ceratodontidae > Neoceratodus > Neoceratodus forsteri. The sequence goes on along the minus strand of CM057450.1, from coordinate 1,688,812,242 downwards.
CTTACTCAAACTCCTGTTATACATGAGTGATTATACACATGTGTATAATCAAACTCCATTATACACAGGTGATTATAGACATATGTGTATACTCGAACTCTGTTATACTTGAGTGATTATACACGGCCATGTATAACGGAGTTTGACAGCTTCTGCCCACAGTTGATAATCATCACTAACCAGTTATTATATTACAGTAATAGATAAACACATAATTAACACTGGCGTGGCAGGTTAATCCCAAAGACAGAGGCTCACAACATTCAGATGAACAAGGACTTCCCTTTAGAAGGTTGATGATCATGGAAGGGCCTAGAGGTGAGGTGTGAGTTTATTTCAGGGGTCATATTTTTGAAGTGGCCTTTAGATCAATGCAAGCTGCGGCAAACAGCAGCTTGCATTGATTACTGATGCACCAGGGGCGCTGCACCAAATTTTCCAACAGGAGGGATCCCTGTGCTAATTTTCGTACAGGTACTGCAACTGCCCCTGTGCACCAAACACATGGCATATGTGAAGGGATTACCACAAGCTGTGGGATGGTCTTGCAGCGGCAAGTGACAGAGACTTGCCGACTGGTCACCCAGGTGTCTGGTAGTGTTGAGGTGGACAGGAAGGGGTTCAAGGAGAGCAGGATGGATCTGGATGGGGTAGGGTGTGGGAATAGACCCCTGACAGGGGCAGTGCATGGCCACCACTACCACTTGCGGCACATGCCAGGATAAAGCTCCTCGTTCCGCCCGAGGCTCTGCCCTCACTGGTACATGCCTTTGATACCTCTAGGCTCAACTACTGCAACTCTCTATACTTCGGTGTCACAGGAGGCACCCTTCGCAGGCTGCAGCTGGTGCAGAACATGGTGGCCCAGTTGCTGATGGGCCTTTCAAGGTCTAGTCATGTAACCCCGGTCCTGCATGCTCTGCACTGGCTGCCTGTCAGGTGAAGGGTCCTTTCAAGGTGGGCTTGCTCACATATACGGTCCTGGCTACCTGTCAGAGCTCCTGACACCAGTGACCACTGCTCTCTCCCTCTGCTCCTCTTTGAGGGGCCTCCTGGATGTTTCCAGGGTTCAGCTCAGGACATCAGGCGACAGTGCATTTAGTGTCGCTGGGCCTTCCCTGTGGAACTCGCTCCCACTGCAGTCTGGGAGGCTCCCTCAATCGAGGCGTTCAAGCTGAGGCTGAAGGCCCACCTCTTTAGCCTGGCTTTTGCAGATTGTTGACTTCAGTTCTGACTACCAGTCTGTTCCCTTTCAACTGAAGGCTTAATGTAAATCTTTCATGCTGTAATTCTGAATTTTATTTTGATAATTCTACTGTATTTTAATGTATGTTTTATCTATTTATGTTTATTAGGTGCCCTGAGCCTCATGGAATGGGCACCCTCTAAATAAAATTGCCTTGCCTTGCCATCACAGTGCAGGTCTGTGTTTGGGGGGGACAGTCACATGACTGGTACCACGGGGGGGACCCTGAGGGCATGTGCCTGCCACAGTGGGATACCGCCAGCTGCTCCTCTGGTGGTCTGTCAGGTCCGGTGGCTGTGTGGGTGCCTTCAACAGCGGGGCACAGGTTCAACTCCCACCCAGCAACAGCTCCAGGGATGACACACATGCTGTTAGACCAGCTCCTGGCTAGTCTAACAGCAGAAGACTATGTGCTTTTTGGAGGATTACAAAATCCCAGTTTAGGGGATGCTGCAGTGCTGCCATTGCACAATCCCCCTTCCTCCATGGTGTGCTGGTGCGTCCATCACAAGGATAGCCCAAGCCCAGCTGGTGCAGGCGGTCCCCCACGTGGCACAGGCTACATTGTAAAATCAGGAATGGCGCACGGTATGGTGCAGGGAGACCCTTGAGCCATTTCTCTTTGATGCAAACCCCTTGTGTCTTTCCCGATGTTTTGAAAATCGGGCCCCAGGAGTCAGGGGCAAGGAAGGCAACTGCATGCTTACTATCTCCTAGCCTTAACTACAACAAAGTTGTGTAGGTGTGGGGAGCAAGGATTGCCTTTGGTCCTGAAACACCCCTAGGAAAGCTTGGTATTTGTGCACCTCACACTGTGACCCATCAGTTTTGGTAGGTCCTGACAGATGCAAAGAAAAATGATTGGTTGATTGGTGTCCCTTCACATTTGGTGCTCACAGGCAGCTGCGCAGTTTGCTTTTCCTTAGGGCCAGCCCTGCCTGGGAGCAGGCGTCATTGCTGTGCCTTGAAGTATTGAGAGGAGACCAGAGGTGTTCAGGTACGTTTCTGTGTGCACACTTGTGCATGAAAGCAATCCTTTGAGTCATCTGATTTGATGGGTTCAGCCATTTCAGTCTTTGAGTGTATGGTGCTGTGTGTGAGGGCCATGTGCAAGGACAAACCTGCAAGCTTATTGTACAGGAACACAAGCTGACGTACCACTGCAGTGGAAGGTTGGGGACAATATGTCCCAATGATAAAGCAGAGGTAATAGGTAGTGTGTCCCTGTTTTGCATGCCAATGCACTGAGGCAGCATTCAGAACTTTATATGCAGCTTGGCCTTGGTCTGGTTGAGGTTAGAATGTAATCAGTGTGCTTTCTGTAGTTTATGCAGGGGTCGAGAATTTGAATCATTTGACCTGTGCAGTGGGAAGTTTTTCCAAGGTTCTTATTGCAGCTTGGTCTGCAACTTTCTTTAGATTAGGATACCAAGTATCTTAGGTTTGACTTGTTGGCATTCACAACTGATTTGTAAGAGAACCAGTTTCTGATCGTACATAAATCTGATCGGAAATTATAAGCTATATCACAGGTGGTGGAGGTTATGATGCAGTGTTTTATTTGTGGCAGTTGGCTTTACAGTTGGCAGCTATATATATATATATATATATATATATATATATATACAGTATATATATATATTCTTTGCAAAGAACTATATTAATGCACCAGTTAGGGTAACTTAATGCCACAAAAGTAAGGAAATGAGGTGTTAGGGTTTCCAACCCTAACACCCCTCCCCAACCCCAAGCAGCAAAAGGAAAAAAAAAGAGAGGGTTTTGGGTCTCCAAAGTCTGGGCAAATCAGTGGTGGGGTCTTCCTTGAGTGTTGTCGACCCTAATGCCCACCCCATTCCGTAAGCAAACAATGTCCCACATGATCTCCTTTCTTCATGCAAGGCTCACGGGGGGGGGGGAATGAACATTAGGGTTGACAACCCCCAAGGAAGACACCACCACTGATTCACCAGGACTCTGAAAACCCAAAACCCTAATATTTTTTCCTTTTGCTGCTTGGGGGTGGAGGAGTGTTAGGGTTATGCCACATTTCCCTACTTTTGTGGCATTAAGATAACCTACTGTTACTACTAACACTGTTACAGATACTGTTGTATCCGTGAACGTTCCCCCAAACAGCCAGGCAAGTGGACTTAAATTTTCCCTTTAATAACTAGCTGAGCTCTGCATAAGCTCTGAGGTTATAATGGTAGGGGACTTCAATATTAATTGTCTATCCCACGAAGCAGCACCACCCCCCTGAAGCGGCACATATAAGGATGCCATCTCAGCCATTAACATGTTCCAGCTTGTGCAGTCCCCCACGCAGGTTTACTTTCGGACCAGGGCAAGCACTGTCATTTACTGGATCCTAACCAGCTGGTCACAAAGAATAACCAGTACTACTGTACTTCCTGACTCAATTAGCAATCACTTGCCAGTTCTTTGCACCTGGTTCAACAAGACACCAAAAACATCTCCAAAATCTGTTTCATCAAGAGTGTTAAGAAAAGGGCAGCTTGCCTCCCTCACCACCCATCTTAGTTTGCAAGACTGGTCGGCTGTCTGTGAAGCCAAAGATGTCAACGCTGCATTAGAGCATTTTATTTACATGTTTAGTACATCCTGCGATATATATACGCACCTTATAAAATGATGAAAATTTAAGTGTCCAGCAAGTCTTGGATTACGCCATGGCTCCTCAATCTCATGAGGGAAAGGGACAATCTATGGCACATTGCAAAGAGCACTGGGTCCCACATTGACATACAAAATTACAAAGCAGCACGGAAAAAAAGCACCAGTGCCATCTGTCAAGCTAAGAGATCTCACTTTAAAAGTGAACTAAATAACTCATGAGGTGATAAACGTAAATTTTGGGAGCACATCAAATCCCTAAGAGGTAAATCTAATAAAACTCATCCACAGTTGCTCAATACAAATGGAGGTATTAGCCAAGACCCCAAAAATATCGTGAATGCCTTCAATAAGGCCTTCACTAACCTTAGTGGATTACTTCCCCTGGAATTTCTATAACCCCCACTAGGCACCAACCCTAAAAGCAATGCCAACCCTCTAGCCAGTACAACACCACCCTTCTACCTTAAAATAATCATGTTAGCTGAGGCCAAAAAATATCTAGCACAGGTACTCGATAAAACAAGATCCAGTAGTGACTCGCTGGGTCTCAAGTGCCTTGCACTCACCCTGGATGTTCTACACACCCTCTAACCAACATCCTAAACCTCTTGCTCATCACAGGAAAATTCCCCCAAATCTGGAAAGTGGCAGTGGTTACTCTGCTATTTAAAAGCAGTGATAGAACAAGTCTTGCCAATTAACGACCACTTTCTATTCTCCCCCTCTCTCGAAAACCCTCAAGAGAATAATATATGACTAGATAGTTGACTATTTAGAAAAGTACTACCTTCAATGTCCGCAGCAGCAGCACGGCTTCAGGAAGGCCCATAGCACAACCCCAGCCTTGGTTGGGTTCACTGGCTATATTCATGATGCTCTTGACTGGGGGCTATTGGTGGGGGCTACTTTTATTGACCTGACCAAAGCCTTCGACATGGTTAATCATGAATTGCTTCTTAGCCAGTTGAACAACACTGGATTGTCGGCCAACTCAGTGGGCTGGTTCCAGAGTTACCTCTCCAATAGAACACAACAGGTCAAGTTACATAATGTTCTATCTGACCATTGAAATGTCCTCACAGGGGTTCCACAATAAATAAATCTACAAGATAAATTCTCTGCAGCTGAAAACTGGTTCTTGTGGCACAAACCGGTCCTAAATTATAAAAAAACGAAGACCATGCTCTTTGCAAACCCTCACAACAGACATAGTACAGCCTCACTCAATATTAGGAACAATCTCTGCACCCCACTAGAACAAATGCAGACCATGAAGTACCTTGACGTCACCCTTGACAGTGCCTTGTCTTTTTCAGAACACATCAACATGGTTGTCAAAACAGTCAACAGTAAGCTAGGGGTTTCATATAGGCATAAACACTGTATGCCAAAACAGTCCCTCAGAATGGCAGTCACATGCTGCATCCTCTCGATAGTGGATTATGGTCTTATCATACAGTATATGGCGCTGCTACTGACACTGCACTACAAAGAATTTGCTTAGCCCTAAATAAAGCCTGCAGGCTGGTCTCTGGTGAACACAGTAGGATGCATACATGTGACCTCTACAGCATGACTCAGTGGCTCAGCCTTAGTGACAGGATAAAGTACCACACTTGCCTATATGAGAAAAAGATTAGCTTAGGTCTTACCCCCCAACTCCCAGCACTTGCTAACCCGGTTTGCCTACTCCTGTACCACAAGAAATGGACCAAATCTTGCATACCAGGTCCCCTTTTGTCGCACAAGTCAGGCCCAACGGTCCTTTAGTTATCGGGCTCCCAGTTGACTGAACGGTCTTCCAGCAGGCACATTTGACTCACCCTTGTTGGGCCCCTTTAAACAACTCTTGAGATCACACCTCATCTCCCACAGCCTCTGTGACTGCACCCCCCAGCTCCCATATACCCTCCAACTTTCCCCAGCCCCATTTATGATAGTTCCCACCCCCTCCACAGCTCGTGGACGAAGCCTTATTTTTAGGCGGACTAGCTCACACCATCAAAGTAATTTCTGGCTACCTCCAGCAGTTTGCCGTTCCTGTATGGGGCAACATTTTGTTTTTTCTTTTTTAGCTATTATGTGCAATATATGTTTCTGTTACTCAGTTTACTCAATTAGCCTTTTCTCTGTATGACTATGATACACTAATCTGTCTACTGAAATTGTATTCATCCATATGATGTTTTTAGTAATTTGTTTGCCTGTATTGTTACTTGTCTTTGTATGACATGGAACCTACGCAAAAAAGTCTTCTGACTCATAGGTAATTGTAATCCAAGAAGTCAATAAATAAATAAATAAAACAATACTAGGCCCTGTGCTATTCAGCCTGTTCCTGAACGATCTTCCAAATGTATGCTAGTACAAGATCCTTCTATATGCAGATGATGCTGTGCGCTTCACGCGTTCACTCTGCCCCAGAAGCTTTTGAAGGACTGATACAAGCTGATTTTTGTGCAGAAGAAGATTGGTTTCTCAATTCCAAGCTACTACTCAATTACAGAAAACGCAAAGACACTGTTGTTTGCATCCCATCAAAACTGCCACAAATCATAACCCATCAAAATACGCAACAACAATAAAAACTACTTGGCATGGTAAGCAACTTTAAATACCTCAAGGTCCTCCTGGACTGTTCTCTCTCTTATCGTCTACACATAGACCACTTTATCAAGCAAGCTAGTGCCAAAATAGTCCAACTTTATCAACACAGACATTGTCTCACTGAGAGTGCAATAAAGCTAGTAGTAAATAGCTCGATCATGTCAGTCATAGACTATGGTCTGGTCGGCTCTGACACTGTCCACAAGAGGGTCAAGGTTGCCCTAAAGCCTGCAGGCTTATTTTGGGAGCTCACTGCTTAATTCACACTTGTGAGCTTTACTCGAGCACTGGATGGCTAAACCTGAACAATAGGATCAAATACCAGGTCTGCCTGCTAGCAAAAAAATCCACTCTCGGCCTTGTACCCTCTGTAGTGCAGAATCTTCTCAGCTGCACAGTTAGCCCCAGAAAAACTAGGGGTACCAGCAATGCTGTCTTTCGTATCCCATTTCATCGTACATCACAAAGGTAAAGATCTTTAGAATACAGGACCCTTTGTGGCTAAATTCTCTCACTATGGAAATGCTTATGGAACCAAAACTTGGACCCTTTAAATCCCCACTACTAGCGCACCTTTACACGCTCATTACGTGAGACTGCAACAAATAAACCTAATGCAATTAGGTTTACACCCTCTACTATGCTGTTCTTTGCACTTATCCCCCTCCTTGCTCAGTGTCCCACCCTCTCCGGCTCCATTTAATTAGTAGCACTTCTCTTTCTTTCACCTCACCACACACCGTGACAATCCCTGCCTCTGAGTGGCTCCCTTCCTAAATCTGCTACCCTTTCACTTCTCCTCCCCCCACCTTAAGACCGCTTTTTCTCCCTTACTTCTCCAGTTTAATCCCCCTGGTTGTGTTCTCTTCCAGACCTCTTACCCTCTTTGTTGACGCAACCCAATGTCTCTGGAATGATTCTCTTCCAGACTTATCACTACTCTCTGTTCACCCTACCTCCCCTACACTCTGTCCTCCTCCTCCAGGGCTGGGTAAGTTACCCCACTGAGGCAGCTCTTTTTGCAGTTATGTTGAAACCTTTTGTACTATGTTACGTTTGGAACATCGGAACCATATGCAGTTTGTATTTACTCTGTATCTCTTGTCTGTTATAGGTTGAATGAAACAGTGCTTTAAATGTTGGACCTGACTGTTTATAGCACTGTATCTCGTATGTAATTGTAAATTATTCGTATCCCTACAACATGGAACCTTTGTAAATGAGCTGTCTAGCTCAAAGGTCTTTAATCCGAGATTTCAATAAAATAAAAAATAAATAAATAAAAATAACGGGTGCATTAACACAGTTTTTTTTCAAAGAATTTCCTTACTTTTTGAGATATTATAATCATATTCTCATTGCCATGGAATGCACTACCTAGGGGGCTGGTGGAGGCAGAGACAGTGGAGGGGTTCAAGAGGGGGTGGGACAGGTACAGGGGAAGGGTTCAGGAAGCAAAATCCAATGCAGCAAGAATATCCGGAACTGAGAAGGGAGAAGCCAGAGAAGGCGAGGGGGACAGCAAGGTCAGCACCCAGGGTGGGGGCTGACCAAACGAGCAGACACGAAAGACCGTTAGGCCTATTCTGCTGGCATTTTAGTATGTTAGTATGTATTTCTCTGCGCTCCCATCCTTCCATAGATGCGTACATGTATGTTGCCATAGAAGTGCAGGGCCCTTTGTGCCCTGCGCTTGCATTTCAGCCAAAACACCAACCAGACTGTCAGCATAGCCCTGTTATTACCCCCACCTCATGAATATGGTACTGGGAATTTTCATAACCCTGTTGAAATGTCATTTTGTACCACCGCAAATGTCAATCCATGCCACATGTGCGAAAACACATTTTTACCAGGATTTGAAAAATGACAGCTGTCATGTTCATGAAGTGATGCAAAAAAATGAGTATGTTGAAAATTTGGGGTGAAAATATTTAAAATTACCAAAGTTACAAGTAAGCATAGTAAAATTTCAACTTTGCCATTTTTATATATTTTGACTCCATATTTTTAACATAGCCTTCTTATGACCCGCCTCATGAAGAAGGGCTGTAAAAATGTTCAAATCCTGACTGAAAGGTGATTTCGCCAAGCAATTGCGAAATTGCCTTTTGGGCAGGATTTGCAGAATTCCACTGACATTGTTCATGAGGTGGAGTCCCAAATGGCCATGTTGAAAATTTGGTGACAAAATATGCAAAAGTGGCCAAGTTATGCATAACATTTGAAAATCCCATTGAAATATATTGAGCTGCATTTACATTAGTTTCTCATATTGCAGTTGCCATGGCCAGCATCAGCACCCAGGCAACTGCCCAGGGCCCCAACACCAGAGGGGGACCCACCAGGGGCTCAAAACAAAAAAAAAGGTGTCAACTTTGTCATAGCCCAGCTGGCCCACCAATGGAGTGGTAGTGCTACCACTTGTGGCACTAATGACCCGTGTTTGGGAGCAAGCACAGGACATCAGAGGGTTGGCTAAGGGGAGGTAGACTGAATGTTTCTTGGACAGCTCTTCCCTTCCGGTGGAGGGGTCGTGGTTTCTCCGGCATCTAGTGACACCCAGTGGAGACTGGGTGAGCAGCAACCAGCGCCACTCAATAGCTGGGAGGCGATGGCGGATGTCTGTGGGACAGGTGTGGGAGTGCACCTGTCCTGTGCTGATGTCATTGCATATCTGCACCTCCAGGGTTCATGTAAGGGAAAAAACCCTTCCCGATCGGTATTTCTCTGGACACGAACAGTAAATTATGACCTGTTAACACTTGCAAATTATTTTGTTTTTTATTGATTACACTTTTTTTAATCTGTCAATTTCGACGTTATCCCAAAAATCGTTATAATTAAAACAAGCATTTGTCAATGCCGAATGTTTGCTTGCTGGCATTGGCATTGGTGGTGTAGGAGTTAGAGAGCTGCTTAATAGGAATGGCAGTGAAGTATTGAACTGAAGCCAACCCCACCACCACCCTGCAGAGACTGACAGGCATTGGGGTGTGCCTTTAGGTCGTCAGGCATAACGGCCATGCCATTTCACCACACCCTACCCTGCAGACAGACAGGTGTCACAGTGTGCCTTGGGGGCTTTGGGCCTTATGCTTACCCCATTCCATAAGGAAATACGGTGAGATGGGTGCAGTATAGGAGAATGGGGTGAACTTTGGGGCCGAAGAGCCCAAGGCACACCTCGATGCCTGTCACTGGCTGCAGGGTGTGGGTGGGGGTGGAATGGCATGAGCATTACAGGCGACAATCCCAAGTCACACCCCTGATGCCTGTCCATCTCTACAGGGTGGGTCGTTATGGTAGGAAACCCTAATGCCCCAGGTGTTCGTTGGTATTTTCACTCCAAATTTTCAACATAGGTTTTTTGTGACCCCCACCTCATGAACAGTGGCAATATCAGTTTGTTAGCTGAAAGTTGATTTTGCACAGCAACTACGGCATTTAGCACCACAGGTGCAAAAATACATTTCAAACAGGATGTGAAAAATGACAGCTGTATTGTTCATGGGGAGGTGTAAAAAATGGCAATGTTCAAAATCTGCAGTGAAAATATAAAAAAAACTGGTGACGTGATGAGCATGCGTAGAAACTGAGCAATGCACACTCGTAATGTAATTAGTTTGGGGATTTTTTACAGCAGATTGTCAACACAGGCATTTTGGGACATCTGCTCATGAACAGTGTCACTGTGATTTTTGTAATCTGTCCCGAACACTGATTTCCCACAGCGACCACGTATTTCTGCGCCGGAAGTGCGAAAACACATTTTGGCCAGGGTGTGAAAAATGACAGGTATACTGTTCATAAGGTGGTGTGGAAAAATGGCAGTGTTGAAAATCTGGACTGAAAATAGTACAAATTTGTGAACTTACGAGGGTGCATGGAAACTGCGCAATGCACGCTCGTAACACAGTCATTTTAAGGACTTTTGTCACCAAATTTTCAACATAGCCATTTTAAGACCTCTGCTCATGAATAGTGTCACTGTGATTTTCTTAATCTGTCCCAAACATTGATTTCAGACACCGACTAGCCATTGTGCACTACATGTGTGAAAACACATTTTGAGTAGATGTGAAAAATGACTGCTGTACTGCTCATAAGGAGGTGTGGTAAAATAGCAATGTTGAAACTCTGGGTGAAAATATTAAAAATTTGCAAAGTTCTGAATAGGCATAGGAACTGCATAGCTGCGTTAAATAGAAGTCATTTTGGGAATTTTTCACCAAATTTTCAACATAGGGTTTTGGGAGCCTACCTCATGAACTGTGACACTATTATTTTGTTACTCAGTCCCGAAGGTGGTTCAGCGCAGTGACCCAGAAATCACCTTTTGGGACTGAATAATAAAATGATAGTGACTGAGTTCATGAGGTGAGGGCCTCAAGAACTTATGTTGAAATTTAGTGTAAAAATCCCAAAATAACGAGATATGCACCAAAGTTGAAAAAAACCATTTATGCCATTATACAGCTTACTGGCATTTCTTCAGTTCATGGTTGGCTTTGAAGAGTGAAGAGCGTGTTCCCGTCCACCGAGATCGTCGCTGGGCTCGGGTAAGTATGGGAGTCGGAGGTGTGTGGGGAGGTGGGTTTGCAGAGGGTGGGCACGGGTTGGGGGAGGGGCAACACAGGCAACAAGGGACCTTTTTTTTTTACTTATTTAGGAAGATGATCTGGGACTTTTGCCACACTGGGGTGGGCTCCCAGCATGGCAGCTGGAAGGATTATTTTTTGGGGGCAGTGGCCGCTGAGGTTGAGGCACCCCGTTGTCCACATTTGCCACGCTGGGGTGGGCTCCCAGTGTGGCACCTAGAAAGATCTATGTCTTTTTTTGGGGGGTTACAGTGGAGCCGATGGGGATTAGGCAGCCCGTCGGCCATAAGGACTTTGCCACGCTGGGGTGGGCTCCCAGTGTGACACCTAGAAGTCTGTTTGTTTGGAAGGGCAGTGGAGTCGACAGGATTGGGCACCCCTGTGGGTCATACAGTGTGCGGGGGTGGAGGGGAGCGCATGAGCACGCTGGGGTGGGCTCCCAGCATGCTACGTAGTGTTCGGGTGGGGGGAGATGATGAACTGTCTGTGACAGTTCAGATGCAGTGCTGGCGTACGTGTAGGCAGTTTGCATACTGCCAACAGCAGTATGCAAATTGACTACACGTTACCACCGCTGGCTGTGGTGGTGTTTCCCTCAGAACTGTACGCCACTGCATCTGAACAGCTGTCATAGACAGCTCGGACATTCATTGGCGTGGTGCAGCCACGCCTGCAAAAGGGAGCAGGGCATTGGAAGTGGGGGAGGCACACCTACGGAAACTCGTATGGTGGCACTATGTTTCTTGCACATGTGTGCAAGCAAACATCAAAATGGTATGATATTTTTTCACCAAATCATCCAAAGGCACACCCTTGGCACAGACCCCATCATCCCTGAAAACTGAATGGAAAAATTTTGTACCATCTGGGCTGTAGATTAGAGCAAAAAAACAACATGCTAAGTATAGGGGAAAAAGTGGTACTTTTTCAGTTTTTTATCACTCCGTGTCTCCAAAACCATACAAAACGCCATCACAAAACTTTTCACTTTTTGAGACGCTGACAGCACATGCAAAGTTTTGGGCTATTTCATCAGTGTATGCCAAAGTTATTAAGGTGCACAAATTGGGGTTTAACACTGAACTGCTGATTCAACCCAACTGTAGGGGTGCTACTTCACCCCTATAATATTTATCTATATAATAATAATGAACAGGCAACTTTTAATAATAAGTCTACTAGCACGTCAATGGTTTTTGGTGGTGATGTAATAGAACCACGTGAGCAAAGCTCAGGTGGTTGTAGATGTCATCAGAAACCTGCGGTGTGCTTATAAATTCATTCAAAACTATGTTTTTGTAATTTTTTTTATTAAACTCTGAAGTGGGAGGATGGTTTAGTGTATTTCTGTTACATTTTCACTTTCATTGCCAAAAAAACCTGTTTGCCACAGCAGGGTTTTCCCTCACATTGGTTTAAAGAAGGATAATGTTGTGAAAGGTGAAAAATAGTACTGAGTACTAGGGGTGTGCAAATACTGTATTCTGAATATTATGTTTGGGCCCACAAATATTCAGGTATTTGTTATTTTGGTGATTTAATTATTACAAAAAAAAAAAAGGAAACAGCCACGCACCCTCCTACCCAGCCCAAATCCTTTAACATTTCCACCCCATCCCCCACCCTTTGTTAGAATCCCAGCCCCCCAGATCCCCCAAAGCACTCCAATTTGATATTTGTTTTTCTATATACATTTTATGCCCCTGATTGCCTCTGGCATGCCCCCATCTGTCCAGTACCCCCAGTCCTGTCACACAGCTTCTCTAGGACTTACCGTCATGCTGACACCTCAGCTTCTGGACTGTGGTGTGGTGCCTGGTCAATGGTGCAGGATTTGTGAGGGACCAGACATTATCCTGTGGCTAAGGGGGTTTTCCACCTTAGTTAGGTTTCCCCTAGGCGCAATGACGTGGCAGACAGGCTCTGTCTCCACGGAGAGAGCTTAACACGTCCTCCTGGCTCTGCCTTCTGATGTGTCCAGACCTGCACTGCCACCTGGACATCTCCAGATGGCAGTAATGCAGTGGGTAATGGAAACCCCCCCCCTCCTCGAGGGAGGACAGCTGTCCTCTGGACACACACAATCCTCCCCCGGCCAATTCTCGAGTGACCCGCATCTGTTCCAGGAGGTAAGATACCAGGTCTTCAGCCTTTCATACCACTGGGCTGGCTACAGTTTGATATTGTAATGTATACAATGTAGGTAGGAGTCTTGCTATTTAAATGAACTCATTATTTTCCCAATAATCTGACCCAAGTGAAATATAACCAATGTTATTCATCCAATGGGTGGAATAGCACCATTTATTTTTCTTTTGCCTAAGTCACGTTGTCACACCAAAATGTCCATCAGCTTGATTGACACCCCATTCTGGCCATTCCCTAAACAAATCTGCTCCCAGCTGTAGGCAATAGCAGGCCCCAGTTTAAAATGAAAACCCCACTTCTGCCACCATCTTGCTTCCCCACTTCCCTACTGTTCTGAGTAATACATTACAATTTTGAAACTACAGTGCCACACTATTCATGTTTTTTAATGCAAACCACAGTACAGGCATTTATTTAACCTATCTTCTCACTCTCTCACATCTAGGTCCCTCACACTAGGAATCGGCAGGTTAAAGTTTGAATTTTGGCTGAATGGCCACATGTCTCACACTCACTCCCTTTGTGACCACTTGTATTGTGGCCAGAACATATAAGAGTCTCGCGCTGGGAGTCGGCAAGTTCAGGTTTGAATTATGGCCCAGTGGCCACATGTCTCACAGGCTGTAAAGAACCAGGAGCCAACACCCTCGTTCACTCACTCCCTCTGACAATAAAATGGATCTGCAGTAAGGTACATCTTAATGTATACAAAATAAATAGAAAGTGCATCTCTTTTGTGTGTGGAGGGGGCAGTACTTTTGAACAGGGGAATTGCAGGCCTCAGAGTGTTGATGTTGTTGGGGGGTTGGGAATCTAAAAACAAAAAGCACAAAAATGGTTAACAAAATACTCACACATTGTACTCATAGAACATAGGATGGCCTGTGTTGAAACATGCCATTCATTTCTGTTTGTAAGGGGATGGGGCATTCATAACTCACTCGTGGTTTCGCCACTTATGAGTTATGGTCCTGCCCCCTCACTCATCAAAATAAATGGCATATTTGAACACAGGCCATTGTATATACCCTATATATATTTAACAAAAAAAAAAAAAACTCCCATGATAGGTGACTGCTATCCCCCCACCACTATTCACCGTCCTTTTCAATGCTCGGGCCTGCACTGCAACAAATATATGCCCCCTGCCCTGAATCATCCTCCTGTCATCTTCCTATTCCCCCGAACATAATTCTTTCTTAGAGCTGGCCAAGAAGATCGGTGACTGATGAAAGCCACCCTCCTCTGCAGCTGGCCACCTTCGGCTGAATGAAAGTGTTCACGTTTGCTCGCTCTGTATATTAAAACCAGCAGTTCATGTGATCAGCAGGTTTTACTATACAGAACAAGCAAGTGCACAAGTCTTTGGGCTGGGGAGGAGGGTGAGGGTCTGTTCTTTTTCTTTTCTGTTTTTTCAACAGTATTTCCTGAATATGAATAGGAGATGAATAGTGCCACTGTTAGTTATTCAGATGTGAATAATGAATAGTGCATTATTAATACTGGAGGGAAATACTATTCATTACTTGCACACCTTTACTGGTACATTCCTTAAAGGCCCTGTCCAGTAATCAGAACTGGTTGAAATTGGCACCAGCCTGCTAGCCAAATGCTGGTAGATTTTGTATCACGTTAGTAAGATTTTCATTTAACTAGCCCTGAAGGCTTGTACTGGAGAAGGCAGCACGTCAGTTTGTACACCAAGTGGGCCAGTGGAAATGTCTGTGGGGTCAGTGGATTTTCCCAGTCACTAGCCCTGCTGACTAGTGGCTGCAAAACTTAATTTCGACCCCTGAAACTGCTGTGTGTGAATGCCTCTCTACCTTCCAAGATGTACCTAATGTGGGAATCTGCACCTATTAATGCCTGGAAAAGGTTCCATGTTATAACAAGCATCATGTTTTGTCTACTCTCTGGAAGGTCAGAACACTTTGTAAATGTATGCTCTTGTGTACATAAAGTTTGTCGTTCACCGAGCAACATAGAAACATAGAATCTGATGGCAGATAAGGACCGCTTGTCCCACCCAGTCTGCAAATTTTTTCCCTGCTTTTACTGACGCTGTAGACCCTACTTGATCTCTGGCTCCCGCCCCTTTCCATTAAGATTCCCTTATGCTTATCCCATGCATTCTTGAATCCCACCATGGGTTTCCCTTCCATCACCTCTGTTGGAAGACTGTCCTGGCATCCACCACTCTTTCAGTAAAGTACTTCCTCACATATCTCTTGAATTTACCCCCTTCTAGCTTTATTGCAGGTCTCCTTGTTCTCGTGTATCTTTTCTTTTGAAAAATACTCCCTTCCTGTACTTTTATATACCACATGAGGTATTTGCAGGTCTCTATCATGCCCCCTTTTCTCGCCTGTCTTCCAGGGTGTAAATACTGAGGTTCTTTAGTCTCTCCGTGTAGGGTTTCTGATGCAGTCTCCCTGTACCATTTTAGTTCTCCACCTCTGGACAGCCTCCACTCTGTCTATGTCCTTCCTGAGATGTGGTCTCCAGAACTGGACACAGTACTCGCAGTGAGGTCTCACTAGCGATCGATACACTGGCAACACCACCGCTCTCCTGCTAGTGATAACTCTCCCTATGCACCCCAGCATCCCACTGGCCCTACCAACTGCCTTATTGCACTGTCTCACCACCTTGAGGTCATTAAATATGATTACACCCAAGTCCCTTTCCTGTTTGATGACCATCAGTACCTCTTCTCCCATGTTGTACTCTGCCTCTGGGTTTCTGTGCCCTAAGTTCACGATTTTGCACTTTTTCACATTGGAACCCAGCTGCCATGCCCTTGACCACTCCTTGAGTTTTCTCAGGTCTCTGCTCATTCTTTCCACCCACTTTGGAGTGTCCACCCTATTGCAGATTTTGGTATCTTCCACAAAGAAGCATACCTTCCCTTCCAGCTCATCTGCGGTGTCATTAACTCATTAAAAAGGACTGATCCCAGTACTGAGCCCTGAGGCACCCCACTGATCACTCTCCCTTCCCGGAGTGAGCTCCGTTTACCACCACCCTCTGTCATCTAGCCCTTAATGAGTTTCTTACCCAGTTTGCCACCTTAGGACCCATCTTGATGTCCACTGTCCCACCACGATCTATCTCCCTGGTCACCTAGTCAATGAAATCTATCAGATTTTTCTGACATGACCTCCCCCCCTCCACCCTTGAATCTGTGCTCTCTCGAGTCTTGTAACCCACTGAATTTAGTATACTCCACAATCCTTTCCTTTAGCAGTGACTCCATTAACTCCCCCACCACCAATGTCAGGTTGTCTGGCCTATAGGTGTCAGCCATCTCCCTACAAACACTTTTATGAAGCAGAACTACATCTGCCCTCCTCCAGTCCTCTGGAACCGACTCGTGTTTCCAGAGAGTTGTTTAATAGGGATGTCAGAGGTACAGACAATGCCTCCCTGAGCTCCCTTAGTACCCTTGGGTGTACCCATCTGGCCCCATCACTTTGTCCACTTTCAGATTTGCGAGTACCTTTAGGACTCTCTCCTCTGTAAAACGACTTGAGTCTACCTCCCTCTCCCCAGTGCTCCTGTTGCTTTTTAACAGAGTGTGACATGAATTTCTGCTTTAAAGTTGGAGTGTACAGTGTGAAGGAAAAATTTTAACATGTAGGGCAAATGATTTCTTACTGATAACAATAAAAGGCGTCCCTTCTAGGGTGGTACATTTGAAAGATACATGTGTGTATATGGCGAAGATGCATTGTGACTGGAGCATAGGGACTTTGGGGGTTCTGTTTGTAGCACTTGCCTGAATGTGATCTGTTTTTCAAGACACAAGAAATACACCTCACCCTTTTCAGCACTGTCCTTCGGGAACAATTTTGCCTGGATTAGCACAGAAAAAAAACCCCACACACTTTTCTTCACCTGCTACAAAAAAAAAAAAAGTTTATGTATAGCATTTACTTGCTACCCCAAAGGGGGCAGTAGAGTTTCTTCATGCAAGGGCATACGCACAGTGCTACATATTTATCTTATTATGATGCAAAGTTAGTTTTGTGTGACAGTAACAGCTACATAAACATTTCTTTTCACTTTCTGTTAATGCTCCTTCTATCCTCCAGTGCAGCCTTGCTCCTGGGATACTCCATGGCTACCGGACCCCCATCACCCCCTGAATGCAACAGCCTAGCTGCATGTAATCAGGGCCGTACTCCCCCAGGCAGGGATGGGAGGCAGTAAAACCTCCAAACCTCTGGCAGTATCAGACGGCATGGCCAGAGGTGATGTGGGGCCCAGATGTACCAGGGATCCCCATCTGCTGCTGGGGCCATTTTCTTCCTTTTTTTGCCAGCCTCTGGGATGTTTGTGTGCAGATGGGCTCATTGTGGGAATGTGCACATTGCTGCACTGATGGGCTGGCGTACATAAACATTTTTGAGGAGATTTTCCCTATTACTCTTTGACGTGTGGCAAATAATCTGTCCCGCTTTGGGAATTGTCTCCAATTAACAAGAAAATCGGGGGAGTCATGTGATGCTTTCTAGCTGAGAGCAGCACAGAGGAAGAGCTTCAGCTGTCAAAATATCTAAACTCCACAAAACCAGTCAAACTGTTAAACTAATGAAAAAGGTATTAATCGATTCAGCAAACACCTAGGAACAACATACTGAGAAAGAATAATGATCAGGCAATCATGGAGGAAAAAATCAATGAAGCAATCCACAACACACCACTGCCAGCACAATCACGGGCTGTCAAGCAGGGTAAGCCTGCATCATCCCTGGACCTGTTTCCAACTGGTGAGATGTCAGCACCAGACAAATATATGGAGGAATTCACCTTCATAAGGAACATCCTGATGGACTTAGTGGGGCACTTTAAATCTTTAAAACCAGCTCTGGAAACTTTAACAAAGAGGGTGAGCGATGTGGAATGCAGAACCAGCTCCGTGGAGGACAGAACGGAAAGAGACGGAAAAGAAATAACAACACTCAGAAAGAAACTGCAAGAACTTGAAGAGAGAATAGAAGATCAGGAGGGAAGGAGCAGAAGAAACAATTTGATTATAATTGGCCTACCAGAAAAAGTGAAAGGCAAGGACTGTATCACCCATGTGTAGAGGCTTTTTGAAAAGCTAGCGGGTCCATCTCCTAATGGCCCCAACTGTGTGATGGAGAGAGCACATAGAGCCCTTCACCCCCCTCTCAAAGAAGGTGAAAGACCATGGCCAGTCATCTTTAAACTCCAAAGTTTTCTGGGCAGAGTTCATGTCCAAAATAAGGTGAGACAGCTGAAATCAGTGGAATGGGGAAAAAGAAAATTGCTGATACTTCGTGACCTGAGCCTTCAAATCCAGGCGAAACAAGCTGCTTACAAATTCATTAAAACCATCTTGTATGCCGCTGGAGTAAAGTTCAGACTTAGCTACCCAACCAAGCTAATAGTTAATATGGGAGGAAGAGATGTCCAATTTCAAACAGCAGACGCAAGGATCCAATTAATGCACCTCTTGCCTAATCTCTTCAAGAAGCCTCCTGCTAATAAACTATCAACAGCGACCCAGCCTTGAAACAGTAGAGGGCAGGGTAGCAGGCAATAAATGACACATAAAACAGAGTGCATCAAAAAGTTAAACAAGGACTTCGTATTAGTGTTGCTCGGATAGTGCTTTTGTGGATCCGACTATCCTCTGTCGGACAGTGCTGGTATCTGACCTAGGATCCTGTGACTGGATCCGGTGGGCTGATCCATCAGATCCCACCTCGGATAGTTGGATCCAATGATCAGATCCATTGTATGCCACCTCGGATCCGTTGGATCTAAGTTGGATCCTTGGATGCCTCGGATACTTACAGTAGATCCTAGGTCCTTGGTCGGATGTCTTTGCCATCCGAGGCTATCAGATATCCAGTCAAAATGATGGTAGTTGACCTTGTAGGATACCATCCGATCAACACTACTTTGTATGGTTGTTTGAGGGGAAAACAACCCTTTTGTTGCAATACTTTTTACAATAAGTGAGGACCAGCATAACCCTCTGAGAGAATGGCTCAATAAAATGGGTTGCATAAACACAGGATACCATTTACTGCATCTCTGGATGCCCTATTATTAAGATCAGGATCCAGCCTCAATTCAAGGATATAACCTAGGACATGACCTGTGGTGCATTCTTGCCCTGAACAATCAGTACCTAAATGCATCATTTTCAGTCTCTATTTTTGCATTGAAAATAGTGTTAACATTTTACCCTGGACTGACCGTGGGAGAAAAGAATCCACTAACACTCTGAAGTTGGAATCTTACCTCCCTCTGCATTCCAGTTCTGAGCCATGCAGAGGAGGGCTGCAGGTCCTGTGCAGATGCATCTACCATGAGCTGAAGGACTAGGGTCACTGTGCAATAAAGGAGAAGGAAAAGTCTCATATGTAAACAGTTAGCAGGAAGACCGCAACTTCTCGTTTGCACGAGAAAGCACCAATGGGACTTCAAAGATCAGACTCGCTGGGAAGAGGTAATTCCAGGAAGTAAACAAACAAAATGGCTTCCAGCAGTTCCCACTTCTCGAAGAGTCACAAGTGAATGGAGGGCTGATGGCAGAAGGACTGAAACATACTGTACCATCTGAGTTCCCCCCAAGTGATCCGCAGCAGTCAAACTTTAGCAGCCCCATACTTCTTTCAGACTCAGGTAGAGTATTGGGCACGGAAGATGATTGATGTTTGAAAAGGTTGAGTTTTAACCTCACTCTGTACAGCAGCACCAGCATCCTAATAAGCAGCTTCCCTAAAAATACCCAGCCAGCACCTACCATCCTCACCCCTCCCAATCTTTTCTCTCAGTTCCATTCCTCCCCTCACCTAGTCCACCCCCTTCCTTTCTTCCTCTCTTCTCAGCCCTGTCCCCACCCACTCAACAATGCCTGTGAAACTTGGTGGCATTTAGTAATACAGCCTCAGTAACTTACATGACACACCTGGTTCCTAAGGTGTGGCCTATTCCTTGCTGCTCCCTCCCTGCTCGTCTTAAAAAAAAAAGCTTCCTTTCCCACCTCTTCATCCCTGTCCCTCTTTCTTGACTCTGACAAAGTTTGAACACAGACTGCTGCTTTTTTTCCTAAGGCACACTATTAGAGATGATCTTTAAATCCCCACATAAACATATACCTAAGTATCTGTTTAAAAAAAAAAGTGTATCCTACAAAAAATGATGTTCTTATTTTTACCTCATGTAATTTGATGCTTGTCCTCAAGCTCAGTATGCATTACCATTTTGTGTTTCTTTTTCTGCATTTTATGTTTTATCTTTTGTATTTTTTTTTCTGTTTCAAGATGCCCCTGTATGTTTGTGCTGCTGTTTTTGACATGGAACGTTTGTAAAAGAGCCTCTGGCTCAAAGGCATTTCATCCTTAATGTGAAATACAAAATAAAATAAAATAAAAAAAGCAGCACAGTTAAAAGGGAGAAATAAAATAAAGAAATGGATGTAGGCTAAGCTCAACCCCTTGTAACTATAACTCTGTGTCTTAATGTTGGTAAAAAGCTATAAATACTGCATTTCAGAATGGCCAGCAAGTTATTGGAAGGCAAGTTTTTTTTGGGGGGGTGGGTAATTTTTTAAGGTGAGGATATATGAAATATAAATAACCACACAATCATGGCGAGAGGTATTAAAACCTACGGACACAACTATTCGGAGAGGCAAGAATGAAAGTGCTATAAGTAAAAGCTTAGTAAGAGCTACGATTAACAGTGACTATATTAACATAATCGGGAACCTGAGAGGAGTATTGCAACCTCTCCATTGAGAGGTTAAATATGAAAGCTTTATCCTGTCCACACTAATTGGGTTTAGTTGTTTTTAAGTTTAACTGGTTATATATAGTTATAAAGCTATAAATGGAGTTATTAAAAACAAAACTGAGACTGGCTGCTTAAGTTATGTCAGCAGATTGTCCTCTACACAGTACTGGCCACCTCTATTCTTCCATGGGGAAGGCAGTAGCAGACCAGGAGGAGAAAGGAGATGATTGGTTGGAGCGAACCGTATTTCACAGGCAGTCTTATTGTTGTTCATTTTCATTCTTGTTCAGAATACTTGGTCAAGCACTTAAAACCTACATTTTACAAAGTGGTTCAATTTCTCTTTTTGTTTGAAAAGACTAAAGTGGTGACCAAGTTAACCACATCTCGAAAAGCTCACTTAACTGGTTTTGTAACTTCTAACATATATATGTGAGCAAGTAACAGCTATGGGGGATGGGGGCTTGAGGATTGCGTCGATGACAAACTAGAGGTAAAATCAGAGTATCAGTGTAAAATAAAAGAACTGAAGAGAGGCAGAGGGGGACTGAGAAGCAGTATCCCACATTGTATTAATGGGGACATCAATTATGTATGTTACGTGGGAATATTAAAGGGGCCCAGAGTGCACCAAAATTATATCAAATCCTATGCCATCTAAAGCAGATGAAGGCAGGAACCTGCTTTTTGTAAGAGACACACCTCCCTGATGATAGAGCTCATCTATTTTGCAGGCAGTGCGTGGGACAGTCACTTGGGGCAGGGAGGGACACAAATAAAAAAGGTGTTGTCATATTAGTATCTAAAATTATACAGTGGGGTCTGAGAACCCTGGAAGCTGATTGGCTGACTGGCACCTTTTCTCTATTATAAATTCTGCGATATACCAATGGGAAAAGGTGCTAGCCACCAGTGTGCTGCATCCAGAACCCCTGGGAAATCACTCAGAACACGCAAAATTGGTTGTTCAACTGAGAGACAGTGCATCAGCCACCACAGCACTGAAGACCTGCGACGGTCATGGTTGGCTGAAACCATAAGCCTTCAAGTAGTAAAATATTTAAAAGATTTGCACAGTGCTCAACCTGAGAAACTTTTTTTTTAATGTTAAAAGCAAGCATAAAACATGAATAAATAATGGCTGAAAAGCTGAGCCGTGATACTGGCCATGTGCATATGCCTAACTGCATGCCCAGTATCACAGCTTGCCATTTTTCTCTGGGATTAGTTACCATGTTACTCATCATCATCATCATTTTTTATAAGTAAAGAAAGGAGATGCCCTTCTCTGTTAGTGAACGACTGCTCAACAATAGATAAAACCATACAGAAGAAAGGCTCCTACCATTAGATTTGTTCCATGCAAAGAGGCACCTGTGAGCAGCAGGATTCATTTTTTTTTACTGTTGTTAACATGTTTTACCAGCAGCATCAGTCAGTTACTTTTCTGTTCAGCCTCAATTGCCCCGTGACTATGACGACTACATGCCTGATGTCCTTATTTAAAAAAAAAAAAGTTTTAAAATGGAAAATAGGAAGCAATCACTTCATACCCACACATGCGCACAGTGAACACAAATGGAGCTAGTGCTTCACACTTCAAAATGCCTCTCCTGGTGACTACAGAAAACAACAGCTTTGAACTCAGTAAACTTGGATCTGGGAAAGAAAGCCAGATCTCTTTCTACTTTCTTCTACCAACCTCCGTTACTCTCACCTCTAGGCAATACTACCAGCCCCTAACAACACAGGACTATTTTATTCCTGTGCAGGAATAAATACAATAATAATCATAAAAAAGGGGAAAAAACATTTTTTTTAATTTTTTTTATTACAAAACATGAATGGAGCTATTGTATAATCACAATATACCACTCCAGGGTGTGGGTTATGCTAGGATTTGCCATACCTGGTGTGTTTTGCTCACTTGGCCTGCGGCCTCATAACCAAACAACACACCTGGCATGGTAAATCCTAGCATAACCCACACCCTGGAGTGGTATATTGCTTAAACATAAGGTTTCAATTAGAGAAGGAAGTTAAGGACCCAACAGAGTCATATTAGGAAATGTGTACAGGCCCAACAATGACTCCCCCCAATTTTTTGTTGACCTTTTACATACTGTGAGTAAATTTGTGGGACCACCAATTGTAATGGGGGGATTGGACCCTACAGGCCAATGCATAACGGGTCTGACTCCAGCTCAGAAAAGTATGACAGACTTAATGGACCAGCTAGTAGTTACAGACATTTGGAGTGTCCTTCATCCACAGAATAGGGAGTTCACATTCACATCAGCAGCACATCATACAGAGTCCAAATTAGATTATTTCCTGGCTACAGGAGAGTGGCTTCAGGGAATCGGTGGCTATGAAATAGAGGCCACAGTTCTGTCCAGTCATAGCCCAGTACATTTCAGACATCAGTTTGCATCGGTAACTGATCAAGACAGAGTCTGGCATCTTAACAATCGGTTACTGAAAGACCCAAAAGTTGCTGAGTGGCTCAAAACATTTCTAGAACAGTCACTTATTAGTATCTTTAGCTCAGTTGAAAACTCTGATGTAGGCTGGGCAGCAGTTAAGTGCCATCTCAGAGGAGAATTGCTCAAACTAGCAACAATAAAAAATCAAAACAAGAAAGAGAGCGGTAACTTCAAAAAACTTCAGCTAAAATCAGAGAAAAGGAGACACAGCTCAGACCAACTACCCCTGAAACTGAATAGTTAAGTTTAAACTGCTGCTAGCTTTTGGAAGGCAGAAATCTTGCTTTTAGAGCAGAAAGCAGCTGACTAAAAAAGCTGCATTTTTTTCTTACTAATTTAACACTTCTATCTCAGCAGGAGTCAGTGTCTGTTGGGATTAAGCAAACAGATACTTAATTAGAAGTAGAGGGGGTCTCATTTAGGGTTTAAAAAAGTCAGTGTGTGTTTCTGTGTTGGGGAAGGGTACTGTATCAACTTAGTTGCTAAATCAGTAGGAGGGGAAATAGGTTAATTGGGGATGTGGCTTAGGCAGTAGAAAAGCATGTGACTCCAATTGCAACTTCCTGCTGCTAGCTTTTGGAGGACAGAAATCTTGCTTTTAGAGCAGAAAGCAGCTGAATAAAAAGCTACAGTTTTTCTTATTAATGTAACACTTCTATCTCAGCAGGAGCCAGTGCCTGTTGGGATTAAGCAAACAGATGCTTTATTTGCAGTAGAGGGGGTCTCATTTAAGGTTTTA
The DNA here is from genome assembly GCA_016271365.2 of Neoceratodus forsteri. NCBI lineage: Eukaryota > Metazoa > Chordata > Ceratodontiformes > Ceratodontidae > Neoceratodus > Neoceratodus forsteri. The sequence continues at coordinate 1,688,788,002 of CM057450.1, read as the reverse complement.
AAAAAAAAGAAAGTCAGTTTGTGTTTCTGTGTTGGGGAAGGATACTGTATCAACTTAGTTGCTAAATCAGTAGGAGGGGAGAGAGGTTAATTGGGGGTGTAATTTAGGCAGTAGAAAAGTAGGTGACTCCAATTACAACTTCCTGTTGCTAACTTTTGCAAGACATAAATCTTGCTTTTAGAGCAGAAAGCAGCTGACTAAAAAGCTACAATTTTTCTTACTAATTTAACACTTCTATCTCAGCAGGAGTCTGTGCCTGTTGGGATTAAACAAAAAGATACTTTATTAGAAGTAGAGGGATCTCATTTAGGGTTTAAAAAAAGAAGAAAGTCAGTGTTTGTTTCTTTGTTGGGGAAGGATACTGTATCAATTTAGTTGCTAAATCAGTAGGAGGGGAGAGAGATTAATTGGGGGTGTGGCTTAGGCAGTAGAAAAGCAGATGACTCCAATTACAATTTCCTGCTGCTAGCTTTTGGAACACAGAAATCTTGTTTTTAGAGCAGAAAGCAGCTGACTAAAAAAGCTACAATTTTTCTTACTAATTTAACACTTCTATCTCAGCAGAAGTCAGTGCCTGTTGGGATTAAGCAAACAGATACTTTAATTACAAGTAGAGGGGGTCTTTTTTAGGGTTTTGAAAAAAGAAAGTCAGTGTCTGTTTCTTTGTCGGGGAAGGATACTGTATCAACTTAGTTGCTAAATCAGTAGGAAGGGAGAGAGGTTAATTGGGTGTGTGGCTTAGGTAGTAGAAAAGCAGGTGACTCCAATTACAACTTCCTGCTGCTAGCTTTTGGAAGACAGAAATCTTGCTTTTAGAGCAGAAAGCAGCTGACTAAAAAAGCTGCCATTTTTCTTACTAATTGCCATTCATCCCACCCCTTCACCTTCCCACCCTAAGCCAGTTCTACTTTTATAGCCACTGGATTTGACTGACAACACAAACTTCCTGTTTGGCAGTAGGAAAGGAATGATCATAGAGAAACATTAGTTTTGTCAACCCTGAAGGAAAAAGTAGCTCTTTCTCCCCCCAGCTGCTGACGGTCTGACTCTGAGCAAGGAAGAAGGAGACTACTGAAGAATACAGGAAGTTGCTGTCCCAGAACAGGAAGGGTGAGAGTTGTAAGGAGAGGAGAGAGTAAGCATTCAGAGCAACAAGGGAGAGGACACAAAGTAAGACATGATGGGAGTGGTGCAGTGCAATGGCTGTGGGGCGACAGTGTTCCGGGAGACATTCTGGAGGCAGCGATGCTGCCCTATTTGCAGGCACCACTCTGGTCTGAGAGAGGAGGTTGCCCATCTCCAGGCTGACCTGGCTAGGATTCGTGAAACATCCTCCCCTACCCAGGGACCACCAGGGCCACCGCCACTATCTCAGAGGTTGCCAAGAAAGAGGAGCGGTTGGACCTAGGTGGGCTCAGGGAGGGAGAGGGTGGCGGAACAGAGGTGCATCCCTGCAGCTGTACCTCTCCACAATTCATACGCTGTTCTGGTGGATAGTGGTTTCTCTATGGAGGCACCTGCAGTGGAGACCAAGGAGGATGCTGGTAACCTCCACAAAGGAGAGCCACAGGAGGGTGGCATCGGACCCCACAAGGGAAGGAAACAACTCCTGGTGGGGGACTCAATCAATAGGGGGTAGAAGTGGGTGAGGAAGGGGAGAGGGAGGTAAGGTTCCTGCCTGGCGCCACAACTTGAAGGGACAGGAAGCGAATTTTCAGGATCGTGGGAGCAGCTGCACAAAGGAGGGAGCTGGCTGTCATTGTCCACCTAGGGACAAATGACCTGGCTAGGAATGGGATCAGAGCAGTGCAAGAGGAGTTTGTAGAGTTGAGGAGGGGCCTTAGACAAGTAGCACATTCGGTAACCTTCTTGGAGGTGCTGCCTGTCTATGGCAAAGGTGACACTAGGTACTCCACACCATGGAATTCAATGAATGGTTGAAAAACTGGTGTGGAGCTCAGGGTTTTGGCTTCATTGGGGTCTGGGGGAGCCACCTGGAGGGATGCAGGACTATACTGGCACGATGGTCTACATCTGTTGGGGGGGGGGACCAGGATCCTAGGTGATAGGTTTAAATGCTTCATTGGCAAGCATTTAAACTAGCCAAGGAGGGAGGCACTGAAAAGGAGCAGGGAAATCCCAGCCTTCCTCCACAAAACGTGGTAATTAGCGAGGTAAACACCAAGGTAGAGAAGTCATTAAGGAGCAGGACAGAGGTAAATGCAAAAAAAGGCAAAGGCAGTAAGGACAGGAATGGGGCTAAAAGGTGTAAGGCCATCAAGAAATGGAGGGTGATGAGTACCAAGCGGTCCTGATATACCGTCAAATTCTATGTTTCTGTGTTTCTTTACTAGATAAATACCAAGAGTTAATACAAGACAGGACCGAAAGAGCTACATTTAAAACAAAAGTTAGATATGTTGAACATGGTGATAGAGCAGGGAGGCTGATGACCCTTCGGCTTAAAAAACAAGAGGTGTCTTGTAACATCATTGGGGTATACAGTCAAGAGACACAAAAATTAGTAACTAGCATGAGGGAGATAGCTCAAGAATTCAAGTCATAGTCTCAGAAAATATACATAGCAGAATATCATCCTGAATTACAGGCCAAAATAACTAATTTCATGAAAGAAATCACACTGCCACAAATAAACACAGACCAACAAGAATTTCTAGGTGCTGAAATCACAATAGGTGAAATTCAAGCAGCTATTAAAAATTTAACAGTAGACAAAGCCCCAGGACCGGATGGTTTCACTCCGGATTGGTACAGGGCATTTGGCTCAGGACTAAGCCTATATCTTGCCAAAGTATACTCCCAGAGGAGAAAGGCCTAAACGACTTACCTTTTGCCCAGGCGATAATAATGCTCATACCAAAACCAAGGAAGGATATTCAACAGGCGGGGAATTATAGGCCCTTAATCAACCTGGATGCAAAACTTTTGACAAAGGTATTGGACACCAGACTTACAACTTAATAGGTAATGAACAGAGTGGTTTTATGCAAGGGAGAAACTCCTCTGACCACATCAGGAAATTGGAGCATCTTATTTTTGTGTCCTGAGAGCCCGGCACACCCATGGTGCTGGTGTCCCTTGACGCAGAGAAAGCTTTTGATAGGGTATCATGGTCATACCTCTTTCACATACTAAAATGTTAGTATCTACCAGAAGTTCATTGATTGGGTCAAAGTTTTGTATACAAGACCACTGGCAAAATTACTCTGCAGTGAAGAGTTCTCACAGGAACTGACCTTACAATGAGGAACCAGATAGGGATGTTTCCTATCGCCTCTGCTTTTTAATCTATTCCTAGAACCCTTAGTACTGTATGCAAAATTAAATAAGCACCATACATTATAGGTATTCCAGTTGGTAAAGACCAACATATGCCTTTCTCTCTACACGGATGACATGCTGTTGCATATCAGAGAGCCAGGGATGTCCCTGCCTGTGGTACTCAACATTATTAGAAGATTCAGCAAAATATCAGCATACAAGTTAAACATCACTAAAAGAGCTGCTTTGCCCCTAAATGCTGGAGTGCAGAAAAATGATGTATTGAAGAATTAGGCCTACAATAATCACCCAATAAACTTGGGTACCTAGGATTAGATATCACAAAGGAAAATTCTACTGTAAAGAAAAATAACTTGGATGGTCTTATTAGGAGTAATCAAACTAGATTTAGAAAGATGGACTGGACTCCCACTTTCTCTAACAGGGAGGATCAGTGTGATAAAAATGAACATATTGCCTAGGATTCTGTATCTTCTGTCAATGCTTAATATAGCCCTCCCTCAAAACACGGTTTAAGAATTTACACTCATTGATAGCGCAGTTTATCTGGACTGGGAAAGCGGTAAGAATCAATTGATAAGCTTTATTTATTTTTAAGTGCTGTTACTATGACCACAGCACTGTAAAAATTGTAAAATCCACTTGAGTAGTACATAATATAAGATGAAACAGTTAAAACAGTTGTAAAAGCAAATTATCATAAATTAAAACATTAAAGATCTAAGCAGAACACTAGCTTACATTTAATTCAGAAAAAGCTAGGGCAAGAAAAGAAGAGCATATACGAAACTTATAGGCCCCAATCACCTGGCGGGGGGGCTTAAATTACCCAACTTTTACCATTACTACCTAGCTACCAATGGAAGTAAATACTTATAATGGCACATGGTACAGCCTGACCCTCAAAACCGAAGGTGTATTCCAGTCTGGCTAACTACAGAGCAGGACCTATGTGACAAGGAAGGAGTAGATATTAAGGCTACAATAACTGGAATTCCCTTTTTCACATAATTTGCCATTATAAAGGAAAGTTTATAATGGCAAACATGCACCAGGTTTCTCTCGGTCTGCACATGTGCCCGCAGCAGCTTGTCCATTCCTGACTGCTTGCCACTTGCCCTCTCACCGAAACTGCACCACCAGTCAGACTCGGTGGTAAGTTATTTTTTTTTTAAATGTTGTACATTGGAAATGTGGGAACTGGGTTAAAAAAAAAAAAAAAATTTAAAAATGTTGGATATTGGAAATGTGGTGATTAGACTAAAACCAAAATGGACAGTGGCTGTACCAGAATGACTGCTATTTCATAGAACTGCTGTGGCAAAAGAATGAAACCCAGCAATTATGTAAAATAAAATATGGGGGTGATGTGTGAAACTCGAATTTTATACACACCCTCGGTGTTGGATGCCCAGATAAACCCCTCGAGCTTCACTCTTGGGGTTTATGTGGTATCTAACACCTCGTGTGTGTGTAAAATTCTTGTTACACACACCACTCCTTATATTATTTTATATTTAGTACACTGTTCATGGAAAAAATACCTAAGGTGATAAGGGACACACCGATAGGGATATCAATAGAAGTGCACTGACAGCTACGTAAAGAACTGAAATTGGACCCCAGTAGAGACAGTGCCTTGCCAATCAATTTCCCTATTGATGGTAAAAGAATAAGTGCACCCCCCTAGGAAACATTGGAATGTGTCATCAGTAGAACATTTAATACAAGAAGGGTGACTAATGGGTAGTAGAACATTCTTGGAAAGGGGATGTAATAGGAGAGGAACCACATTTCAATACTTGCTGTTAACACATGCAGTAACACAACAGATGGGCCTGCTTTCATTGACAAATAATCATTCAGCAACATTAATGCCATTCTCAACAAAGTGTCTTCCAGCAGGATCAGAAATATGGCCTTACTGGGTGCAAACCTTACCGGACTCAAGTGGGATGTGGAACTGGGAATAATGGGTAAACTTATATAAATACAGTAAGATAGAACAACTGCATCTCATGCAGTATAAAATATTACACATGTATCTTACACCAGAAAAACGTTTTAAAATGGGAAAGCTTAATGACAAGAAATGTATTAGATGCAAAGGATCAGATGATAATCTATATAATATTTTATGGGATTGTGCCAAGACTAAACCCCTGTGGGAAGGAATTCAAACTAAACTGGATCCCCTGCTTGGTTTGGAAAATGCATTTACCCCGGAAGTGTGTGTAATCGGGCATTATTATGGTCAGCTTCTTATCACTCAAAGATACCACATAACGTTGATAGCTGCAATGGCTAAGAAGTTGATTCTAAGGCACTGAATGGACGACTCCACACCCTCATATGTAGAGTGGCCAAATGAGATCTTATAACTATGCTGTGAATAGAAAAGATAATAGCCAGCACTAACAACTGCTATACTAGCTATCGCAAAAAATGGGAGAAAATTCATGTTTTATTAACCTTAGCTCAGTAATAGGGTAATGGCAGTCTGTGCAGAAAATAATATAGGCTTTTATATTTAGAACTGGTCATCTATGAAAGGGACCCACTGCTCTTTTTTTATATTTCCTTATTCTTCAGAAAATACCAACTACTAGTAACAAAAATATTACTAGTATAGGATACCTGAAACAAATGAATGTGTAAGTATCCAATTATCATCAAGAAGGGCATGTATTGTATTGTAATGTTTCATTGTTCATGTTAGTTAAAAGATCTATGTGTAATGTTTTGTGTAATGTAATGTGTATTATAAAATCTAATAAAGCATACTTTGTAAAAAAAAAAAAAAAAAAAAAAAAAACAGGAAAGGAAATCACCGCACAAGACAATCGCTGCATAAGACAATCTTCTTTTTACTTCAAACTTGATTTATTCATATATTACACAGGTACCATCTCTCCATATTCAGCATTTCGCCCTATATCGAACTTCATCAGGGAAGATGAGATGCAACGTAATTCATGTGGTGCTTAAATATCAAGTTCCCTTAGGTACTTGCATTGGTTGTAAACAAATTTATGCATAGTCTCCATCATGGGGAATATACATTTGCTTTTGATGCTACCCATAACAGCTTAATCCAAGCTTTGCACAGCCTTCTGACGTTTCATTAGCTACTGAATGATAAGTACCTATGGGATCTTGATATTTAGGCAGCATGTGAATTACGGGGTATGCCATCTTCCCTGACTATATGGGGAGAAATATTGACTATGGAGAGAGATGGTTCCTGTGTAATATTTGAATAAATTAAGTCTGTAGTAAAGAGAAGATTGTCTTGTGCAGATCATATTCTTGTTAACTGGGGGACTGTCCGAGGGCCGTTATCTGCCCCGAACTGAAGATTATTAAGAGAGGTTTTGAGGGTACCTGGAGGAATCCCCTTGTTTGTCTGACACCTTTGTGAACTGCCATGCTCCCTTTACAGTGCAAATAATTGCTCTTAACCTTTCCTCTTTGCTGTTTCCCACTCAACTCCAGCACAAGCCTAAATGTGTTTCAGCCCCTGGTTACTTCTGAGTACAGTTTATTGTGTCATCCTGTTACTGTGTTTGTGCCTGCCATTATTCAGTGTTTGTATGCTGTACAAAGTTAATTCTACTATAATTACCGGTTTCCCTTTTTTCCTATAGGGAAACCGTGGCGTAATTTGTTGTAATGAAGGAGTGTTCATTACGGCAAACACGCGCACGATTTCCCTCACTGTGCGCACGTGCGCGCTGCACTTCCTCGCTTTGCGACACCGTACCTGCTCGGGGAACCGCTATGGGACACTGCAAACCGCCACCTCGACTAGGCGGTAAGTACATAAAAAAACAAATCGGCCTCACTCAGTGCTGTGAATATAATAATAAAAAAAAAAACAACTTAAAATCAAACTGCTGACTACGGCAACTACTTCACCCTCTGCAAACCTGGCTGCACAGCTAGATTTTATTTTATACAATTGCCGAGGCAAAAAAAGGGAAACCCAGCAATTATATAAAATAAAATATGGGTCTGGGTGCGAAAGTTGAATTTACACACACCCTCGGGGTTAGATGCTTCACATAAACCCCTCGGGTGTGTGTAAATTCTCGTTACACACCCAGACCCATACTTTATCCTATATGTAAAGCATTTTATGTTAAAATAAAGAATCTTGGGATTCATACCTCTTTCCCACATGCTCACACTTGAGTTTTTAAACTTTATTTTACAATTTCTAATTTGCCTACTGACTGCTCAAAAGGCATCCCTACCAGTAGGATTTTCTTCACAACACCATTACATCTACTGTATAACATAATTTAACATTTGGTCATTTGGTGGTAAAATAACATCCTACTTTTTCAATGACTATGACAGTTGCCTCCTGTCTGCACCCCTTAGGTGTGGTGATATATTTCTGTGATATTACACCTCTTCTATCTTGCTGTTGAAATACCTCAGCCATTTTTTAAACATCAATGCAAAACTTTGTTTTGACAACAACCTCAACATCAGATGTCAACTTATAAAAATGTAACTTTTCTTGCAATGCAATTACAAGAAAGCACTTAAAAGATGGCAGTGTTTTAGTTTTCCCATTATGACAACTATAGCACCTGGTATTATTGTGGTTACAATATTAATCTTCAAAAGCATCAGTTTTCTGCAGAACACATCTGAGAACACGAACTGGGACAGTGTTACCACTCTGTCATGACTTAAGTAACACCTGATGTCACTGACAAAAATGTTGAGGATTGTTCTTGCAATCATTTTAAGAATCCTGGTTGTAAATCTTGCTGTATTTAATGTAATTTTTGACCATTTAATACATTTATCTTGTAGTTTGAATAGTTTATTATTTTACATAAGTTTGTGTTGCCTTTCAGAAAATGAAATTGTACATGGACCAAAAGCTGTAATACAGGAACGAGAAAGGGAAAATTGTTTAACCAGGAAAGGCATACTAAGCCGAAGCTTGTTTCCAGGTGTGACATGAGAGCACAAGGAAGTTAAGTGACTTACTCGGGGTCACACACACAATGCACCAAGGTGGCTGTGGGATTCAATTCCAGGTCTCCAGGTTTGCAACTCAGTGTCCTAAAAAAAAGCGCTATACTGCCTCCTAGGGGATTAAACAAAATATATTATATAGTGAATAATTATTCTTAAATAAGTTAAGTGAAGAATTTGGTATGCTGTTCCACAGCAATGGCAGACAGTTTTACTGTGTAAACCTTTTAGTTTGGTGCTACTACACAGACCTACCACTTTGAATGTCTGTTAATGCTGTTAGATATGAGGCGATGCATGCCTTGAGTTTTTGAGTTTACATTTTCAAAAGACGAAATGGCACTTGCCTAAGCAACCCTGAAATCCTGGCCAACGTAAAGCTTGACATTGCTTACCCAGCTACATAGCAGTCTGACAAATCTGTTTGCTGATTGAAAAACCTGTATTGCTATTGTTCAGCTTCCAAAAGCATTATCTGAAATCTTTTATTACCTGTTCTCTGCTTCATCCTTGTTGAAAATATCCTAAACAAGTCAGTGCTCAAGAGATATAATGTATTAGGTTATCCCAATGATGCAATTATGTAGTAGACCTATACAGAATAGCAGCGTTCAAGGGGCAGGTGAAGGCAACATCCACATTGTATCAGTCTGAAAATAACTACAAAAATATATGCCTGTCCTAGCTGGATCATTCTAATTGTTCTAACTTGCTATCTGTTTTTATAAAAAAAAAAACCTTTAAAAGTACTTTTTATGTTCATTTGTTTGGGCAGTGTATATGTTTTGCCTTGCAGTGATAAGGAACAGAGAATGTAGTTCAACAAAGCTGACCCAATTAATAGATGGCTAGGCAAGCAATAAAAAGGTGCAGTGTCTTCAAGATTTTGTTGGTTCTTTCTTTCTGGCCTAATTACAATGATATTTTATGTCACACAGTGCACTAAAGTTGCAATTTTCATATCATGTAAATTGTAGGCTAAAACTGTGAGGAAGTAGGGCTGTAGAGATTAGATAAATGCGTCAAAATATCCACTGGTGAAGACTGTGGCTGTGTTGGTCCTGAAAGATAATGTTAGGAGGCTCTTTTATGAAACACGTAGGCACAGAATGGCAGGATACAAAAGCATTGCTATCCACTGGATTATTTTGAAGAAAAGAAAAAGTTGATGGTATTACACGAAAATCAGCTGTAACATGCACCTCACAGAATAAATCAGGAATCATAGTCCTGGTAGTGACCCCAGCCAGGTTGGAAAGAAGGCGCTGGCGGTACTACCACAGTAACTAGGGCGCAGCCAAGATAATTCATGGTGTTCAAACTTTGCCTTTTTTTAGTGTTCCTATAGAGATCTAGTGATTCTTACATCAGATGCCAGAAAAATCATTAACACAAGTGATCTATTTTCAGAGAATGATATAGCTCAAAAGAGGAAAAACATATTTTTTGAGTCATTTTCATTGTCATTTTCCTTTTTATTCTCCTCCTTGCTGAAGAAGCAAAACATATATAGAATAATGGGTAGGTAACTGTGCACAACAAGGCTGTGTTTCCATCAAGGGGATTTGATAACATCATAGACCTCGAATACAAAGCGCAAGAGGTCTCTATGATGTCATCGAATCTCCAAGATGGAAGCACAGCTTTGTTTGAGCATAGTTACTTATCTGTTATTTTATATAGTATATGGTTCTGTAAATAAATAGACTGAAGTAAAACATTGTTTGTGTGTGTGTATGGGGAAACTTTGGGATGGACCGGGAGGATCTGAGTGGATGGGCTGAATAAGTATCGGCTAACGGGGAGGCTGGTGGAAGTGAATTTATGGGAGGCCTGTGGAAGTGAATTTATGGGAGGCTGGTTGGTAGCTGCTGAATAAATTTCCTTTGGAGGAAGTTCTGATTGTGGAGAGAGTGCCAACCCCGAGGAGCAGATGCGACTCAGGGGTGAGTTTCATGCCCCGGGTGATATATCTGTCTGCGCTGAGAAGCTGTTTGGGGACAGGACCAGGAGTAGTTGAGCGAAGAGTGTACATTCTGGCAGGCTGTGTTGTTAGTGTTTTTGCCTTTCTGGCAATTGAAACTTTTAAATTAGTGGAGACTTTAGGGGGAAAAAAACACATGGCCATCTCTCTAATTGTTCTGCTGCCACTGTGGTCTGAGCAGCGGGCTGGCAGCAGCATTTTAAAATATGACAGGTTGGCACGTGAAGAACACCACACGTGAGAATGTGGAACAAAAAAGTTGTAGTATAGTAGTGACATAGCTACTGTACTTCCAACAACTTTTTTGACCTTTGAGCTGTTCTACAACAACTTTTTACAGTAGATCAAAATCCATCTGCAACAGGGGCTAACCATATGCCATATTGTAAATTAAGTCAAATTTTTACAACTATTTCATGGCGGTAGAGCTGGATATAAACTATGTTTGGACTCTGGAACCCGTAAGGAAAATTTTAAATAACATTTTTTTTCTGTCATTTTCAATGCATGTCCAATATGTGCCATTGATCGGGATGCTTCACGATAAATTCTGGCATGGTGAGCACTGCACCCTAATCACACTGGTGAGGCTGTACCCTTATCAGACTTCTGCCCCAGCTGGACAGGTCCCTGAGTGCTTTGCTGAATTCTGTCACAGAATATTGTTTTTGCAATTCCCGTCTCCCTCACTGTCCTTCTCTCCCTAAATGATAGAAAGAACAGAAAAAGGCATAAACTGTCCATTTAGTCTGTCCCAAGAGTCCCTACATGGAATTTTTACAGAATTATTTCCCTCATACTGCCCTCCCCTTTCAACAGTGTCCCATCTTATAATTCCCTTAAATGCATCCCAATGATCAGGGGCCCAACTTTATCCCTGACTCTCCCTTTGTTTCCTGTATATTGTATAAAAGATTTATGCAGGTGCCCAGTTATGGAGCTCCCACTGAAGAAAAGACAAAGACATGCTAAAGACGGTACAATGTAAGGTAACCAAAATAATTCAGGGCCAGCAGGGAGATCCTATTAGGATTGGCTTAACCTTTGCAGTACTACAGCCGTCTCATCCTTTGCTTGGCACGGGGTATATCCCTTCACCGCATACTCTGCCCAGTGGATAAACAGAGGCTCCATGGGAGCTGGGGGGGGAGGTGCAGAACTTAAGGATTCCTAGGAATTGGAGGGAAGGGGCTTCAAATATAGAAATATTGCTTAAAGCTTTACTGTTAAAGGACCATTGAACTCAGGTGCCAGGGAATCTGAGCTGTAAATTCCAGCTACTTCACGCTTCAGAAATGTTTTATCCATACTGTAAGTGGACCCCTATCTGACTGTTGGAATTGGGGACTGTAGTTTTGTTGGCTGGGTTAAACTTCTAGGAAGCTGCCCTACCCATGTTTTTGTATTATTTTTTTGTTTGCCTGGTAAGGTACACTAGACAAGTAAATAAACAAAATGACTATTTTCAGGTACGACCCAGGAGAGCACCTCAGGATGCAATAACACAAGAATACATGATATAGATAGCAGCCAGGGTACAGCAAACAATTGGTAAATATTAAAGGCATGGAACAGCCATGGTCTGGAATGCAGAAGGCCCTGCACATGTACTCACTGGAGACCAGAAGGGATAGTGGAGATATGACAGAGACCTTCAGGTTCATGTGAGTAATGAGCTGACAGACCTAGGTTTGATTCCCACAACCTGCACTTGCATAATTTGTGTCTCTGAGCAAGTCACTTAACCTCCTCAGTGTTCCTGGGTCACCCCTGAAAACAGGCACCTGTGCCTAGTGGTCCTTACCCAGTTACCAAAGAAAAAAAAGAAAAAAAAAGAATGGACAAGGTAGGTTGTGGGGAAGTATTCAGCAGGACTGGCAAATCCAGAACACATGGAGATGAGTGGAAGCAGGTAGGTGGGAGAAAGTTTTATTTTAAAGAGTGTGGTTGAGCTGTGGTACAGGTTACCAGCAGGAGTGGGGGGGTGCCAAAACCATTATTGTTTCAAACATGACTGGGACCGAGTAAAAGACTGCAATAGATACATAGGGGAGTAAGGCAGGGGTTAAGGTAGGGGTTTGAGGGCAGTAACATGGAATGGAAATTAGGTCCCAGGGAAAGATAGGGTGAGGTAAAACAGGGCAGATTGTATGGATCAATGGTCTTTTTTCTGCCAATGTTTTCTATGTTTCTGTTCCCTTGATTCCCTGCTTAATTCTGTCTTCTGTTTCTGCCTTTGTCTACACAATTATGGCTCTGGATTTCCTTCTGTAATGCCAAAAAATCTACTTCCCTTGCTCTATGCTCTGAATCCTTCCATTTCTCATATGCTTCTTTTTCTCCCTTAACTTACCCTGGAGTTTGTTGGACAATCACAAAGTCCTCTGCCTGACCTGCTTTTGTTTGTTGCTGACAGGGTCGCACTTTGTCATGCACGTCTCCTTGTCAATCACAAGAGGCTGGTGGTGTAGACTAGAGGTTAGAGTAACGAGCTCTGAATGAGCTTGGTACAGTCAGTAGACCTGAGGGACCCCCACAACTTCCACTTGCATACTGTGTGACTCTGAGTAAATCACTTAACCTCCGCAGTGCTCCCAGGTCACCTCTGAAGACAGGCCTTGTGCCTAGTGGACCGTACCTGGTTACCAAAGAATAAAAAAAAAAGTTCAACCTGAATGACTGGCAGACCATCCACTTCCTAGACTAAAAACAAAGGGGTGGATCAAAAACACAGGTTACTCACCTGTAGCAGTAGTTCTAGGAGTGGCATATGATGTTCATTCACACTTTGTGGCAGTTGCTGTTCCCTTTAAGACTTGCCGGAAATGTCTTCAAACTGGCTTCTCCTACCCACCTGGGTGGTAACTCCCTTGCCTCCACCCCATGATGCCAGATCTTGCTCGCTGGAAGCAGAGTGTCTGCGCCGAAGCTGGGGAGGTCTGGTGGGTCCGTCTGGATGAACATCATATACCACCCATAGAACTACTGTTACAGGTGAGTAACCTGTATTTCTAGGGAAGTGGACATGATGTTCTATCCACACTTTCTGGCAAACTCCTAGCAGTTCTCTGGGAGGAGGGAGGCAAGGTGCACACCCCTTACTTAGGAAACAGAGATTGGAGAACTGAGGCCCCAAAACCAGCATCCTGGCATGACTCAAGGTCAATGTGGTAATGGGAAATGAAGGTGTGTACTGACTTCCAGGTAACAGCCCTGCAGATTTCCTGGATAGGAACGTCCCTAGAAGCAGCCACCGTCTTAGCAGTATGGCGGGTGGAATGAGCCCTTAGCCCTCTGGAGGCGCCCATCTCATCAACCTATAGCAGAGATCAATGCAGGATGTGATCCACCTGCTGATCATCCTCTTGGCTGCTAGTCTGCCAGGTGCGGCTTCAGCTTAGGTGACAAACAGCTGGCAAACCTCTCCCTGAACTTCAGCCATGCGCTCTTTGTAATAAGCGAGTGCTCGCCTCAGGTCCAGAGTATGGAGCCTGTGTTCGGCCTCCAAGGTGTGATTGGTGAAGAACACTGGAAGAATCATCACCTGGCTCAGGTGAAACTCAGACACAACCTTCGGGAGGAACTTCGGGTTGGGGTGCAGGAGAGCCTTGTCCCTGTGGAAGGCCAGGTAAGGAGACTCCACCAAGAGCACCTGGAGCTCACTGATCCTTCTGGCTGACGTTATAGCCACTGGGAAGGTGGTCTTCCACGACAGGTGAGACATATCACACCTGTGTATCAGTTCGAATGGCTTGCCCATGAGCTTTGCCAAAACCAGCAACGTGTCCCACTGTGGTGGTTGTTCACGCACTGGAGGGGAAATGTGGTCAAGAAAGCACCAGACCACCTTCTTCTGTGCCACCGACTGCTGACCAGCCCACACCCGATAAGCAGAGATGGCTGCCAGGTGCACCTTAAGGGTCATTGACCGACGTCCCCCTTGGGAGAGAGACCACAGATAATCCAAAATGCTAGTGACTGAACAGGATGAAGTGTCCAACCCCTTGCCCTGACACCAAAATGGAGACTCTTTTCCATTTGAAGGTGTAGCATTTTCTGGTTGATTTCTTTCTAGATGCCTCCATGACGGTGAGGGCATCTTCAGTAAGACCCAAGGCCTGGAACTCTAGCTGCTCAGGAACCAGGCTGTCAGGTGCAGGGATTGAAGGTCTGGATGGAGAACCTTTCCCTGATTGATTGATTGATTGAGAGCAGGTCCAGGCGTGTGGGAAGACACCTCAGGAGCCTGTTGCTGAGGCTGAGGAGATCGGGGTACCAAAACTGGTGGGGCCAGTCCAGAGCCACCAAGATCACCTGTGCCTTGTCCCTCCTGACCTTGAGTAACACCTTGTGGATCAAGGGAAGTGGAGGGAGGCATAGAAGAGGCCTGGGGTGCAAGGTCTTGAGAAGACATCCCCTACAGCGTTCCCTGCTTGGGGGGGGGAGGCAGGCACAAAACAGCCTCAGCTTTGCATTCTCCATGGAGGTGAACAGGTCCACCTGAGGGGTGCCCCGCTGAGAGAACAGACTGTGAACTACCTCTGAATGGAGGGACCACTCATGAGACGCCTCATCCAGCCAGCTGAGGGTGTCCACCAGCTGATTGGAGGCTCCTGCCACATGGATGGTTAGGAGATCTGGCTCCAGGCTGTGCACGAGAGTCCAAATGCAGATGGCTTTCTTGCACAAGGACAGGGAGTGCGTTCCACCTTGTTTGTTGAGGTAGTACATGGCCATAGTGTTGTCCGTCTGGACTTGGACTACTTGACCCCTAACAAATGGAGTGAAGGCAGTCAGTGGCAGCCGAACTGCTCAGAGATTTAGCAGGTTGATGTGGCATCGGGACTCTTGTGGGGTCCAGAGCCCATGGACTCTGTGGTCCCTCAGATGGGCACCCCAGCCCATGAGAGAGGCATCGGCTGTCAGGATGACCATTGGCTCGGGATGGACAAATGGGATCCTTCCTGCAGATGCTCCGGGAAAAGCCATCACTGGAGGGCATCCCACATCTTCTGGGTCACAGTGACCAGGTGGTCAAAGTGACCTTTGCACAGAGACCACTGGCTGGCCAGCTTCCATTGCAGGAAGCGCATATGCCAACAGGCCTATTGGACCATGCTGGTGCAGGTTGCCATGTAAACCAGAAGGTGCAGTAAGTCCCGGGCAGGGCTCAAGTGCCCAACCAGAAATTATTGGGCAAAGGAGGAGAGAACCTCCGGCCTATCTGCCAGGAGCCAAACTCTGACTTGGCACAGGTCAAGTTCTGTCCCGATGAAGCTGAGCATCTGTGAGGGCATGAGTTCCAACTTGGTCTCACTGACCAGGAGGCCAAGGTTGATGCAGGTCTGGAGGACCATGTCCCTGGACCACTACACTTCCTGCCTGGAGAGATCTGTTATCAGCCAGTCATCGAGGTAGGGGTACAACTGGACCCCTCGGCACTTCAGGTAAGCTGCCACCAGTGCTATGCATTTGGTGAAGACCCTGGGGGCTGAGGAGAGGCCAAAAGGCATGGCTTGGAACTCATAAAAGGGCTCCCTCTGCTCAGAAGCAGAGGAAACTTAGGTTTTGCTCCAGAAATGGTATGATCTGGGACAGAGTTACCATTTGAAGGTGTGGGACCTGAGGAATTTGTTCAGGTTGTGCAGATCTAGAATGGGGCGCCACCCCCAACCCCCCATCTGCTTTGGCACCAGGAAGTACCTGAAGACAAACCATGGGTGTTCCACAGGATCCACAACTCTGGCCATGACCTCCTTGTGGAGGAGCTGGGCTGTGTCATCTTGAAGAGCCAATCAAGTGTCTGCGGATATTGAGTCCTCCTATGGGGCGCTGCTCAACTTGGAGGGTATTGCTCAAATTCTAGAGGCAGACCCTGACTGACCACTTCCAGAACCCATCTGTTCATGGTAACAGTGGACCAGGCAGAAAGGAAGTGGTGGAGCCAGCCCCCCACAGGAGGACCCAGGGGAGGCATGGCAGGCATGAGGGTAGCAACCCCCATCCCATCACTGAGCAGGCTTGGAGGAGGAGGATCCAGCTGAGTAGTCACTGGGTCTCATTCCTCCAGGCTTTTGGACCACTGAGGCCACGGACTTGGCCCGAGGTTGCCAGGACTGAGCCTGCTGGATAGACTGATGCTGGGCTGGTTTTGCCTCAGGAGTAGAGGACCGAAAGGGCTTGCACTTCTGCTGCTTGGAGCCCTTGGAGTCTTTCTGGGCAGATGTCACAGAGTCCAGGGTGGCATTGGACTTTTCAGTGTGTTGGAGGTGACCCTCCACACTGGACCCAAAGAGGTCAGTGCCTAAGAATGGTACATCCACCAGCTTGTGCTGGGTGTTTGCCATAAAGGTTGAGATCCACAGCCAAGCCCTACAGCGCATGGCAACTGCGGCCACCACCGAGCGGGCACAGGAATCTCCAATGTACAGGGCCATCTGAAGTTGGTGTTTGGCCACAGCATGGCACTGGTCCCGGACCTGCTTGACCATAGTCTGGAGGTCTGCAGGAAGATGAGGAATCACCTCATCCAGAGAACCCAGAAGGGCATGGGAGAAGTGTGCCATCACGACGGCTGAGCTTGCCTGGCAGAGACCAAGCGAGGAGGCAGCATAGACCTTTTTAGCCAAGTGGTCCAATTTCTTGGACTCCTTATATGGTGGTCTATCGATGTCCCTGGTATTGCCCGAGTGCCTAAACATGGAGTCAGCCACTAACCCCTCAGCCGAGGAATGCTCCTTGAACCCTGAAAGATAACCGGTGGGCACTGCATATTTGCAGGCCATCCAGGCCGAGGGCGCAGGACAAAGAAGCGGGGTGCTGCCAGAGCTCCAGGGCAGGGCCAACAATGGCCTCGGCCACTGGGAAAGCCTCCATCAGAGAGTTCCCTTTATCCAGAGTTTTCTGTAAGGGGTTAGCGAGCCCTTTTTTGAATGGGCTCGTTTCATCCCCATGGACTCTGAGATGAGGCGAGAAATGCCCATGAATGAAGTGGGGCCTTCATCCATCGACAGATCCCCCATCGACTCCATATCCAGTGGATGGGAGTGCAGAGAGGAATCCTTGGACTCTGAGAAGTCCGCATAAAGTGGCTGACCACCCAAGTCACTCTCGACCCTCTGCAGGCAGTCAGGTGTGAGAGTGATCGATAGCTGATGGGGAAGCCCCTTAGCCAACCGAGACTCCTTGGTTGGAGCCCCGGTTGATGCCTGCTCGGGTGGTGGCTCCACCATGATCATTGGAGAAGCCAGCTTCCGCTGAGCCAAAATGGTCTAGACCGGCTCCATAGGGGAGGAGGAATGGTGTCGACTGGCCCAAGCGGGGGCGTTGGCCTTTCGGGTGATAGCCGGGGTGGTAGCCAGCATCAGCCCAGTCAACAGTAACTGTTGTCACATCAGGTCTTCATAGCATCGATGCAATTTGCGCTAAATCCTCTCCTCACTCGAGGAGGATGAAGATGAGTAGCGGCGGCTCTGCTTCCAATGGTGCCAAGAGTGAGACCGCCGATGTCTGCTGGACCTGCTTGGCCCAGAAGAGGAAAACGAACTTGACCTTGGACATTGGTGGTGCTGACGGGGGACCTCAGAGGGAGCCAGGGAGGTCTGCAGCTCCTCCTGACCTAGTTCGGTGACCAGAGGGGCTGGCTTAGCTTACTGGACTGCCCCTTCAGTGGCCACAGGCAGGACCGGATTCCTGAAAAGAGAGTTGTCTGCCTCTTCAGATGACAACTGTTCGACAGGGTGAAGAAAAATCTTGGCCACATCGTCGGCCAGTGTCTCGGCCAACTGGCCTGACAGGGTTTCCATGAAGCCAGCGGCTATGGACACGGTTTCGACCATAGTCAAAACTGAAGATTCCTGAGAGCAGGAATGCTCCTGGTCCCAGGATCATTGACGATGAGTCTTCTCTTTGTCCTTCTTGGACTCCTTCTTGTGTGAGCAGGAACTGTGCGAATTGGAAGGGCCCTGCCTCTTGATCATGAGGGACTGGCACAGCTCCTTGAAGGAGGCCGAATAAGAGGAGCCCAACTGGAGCAGAATGAAGGCCAAGGCAGAAGAAGATTGAGTGGCGGCCTGGTCCGCCTCCTCCTCCTCCTCCTCCTCGAAGGCCTTGAGTTGCTCTAACTGCTCGGCAGACCCCACAGCCACGGAGACCACCCAATGGGTATCCTTTGATTTGACCAGCAGATAACGTTTCTCCGGATGACCCAACATCAGGCGGGCAGCGCGGTTCTCCAGGACATTTGGATGGAATGACCAACAAATGTCACAGGCCTGCAGATCATGATTGTGGCCCAGACAGTAGACACACAAGGCATAGGGGTCTGTATGCGACATCTTCTGTCTGCATGGGCACCAGTGAAATCCGGGCGAGGATTAATCCTCCATCATGGTTGCTATCAAAGATCGAGTTGAAGACAAAACTCAAATGAGTTTTAATTTAAGTTTTGGAAGTAAATACAAAGATTTAAGCACCTTGGCCTACTCAACATGGCAGCAGTAAGGAGGGAACCTGCTTCTTCTAGCGGAAAGATCGATCTGGCATCATGGGGCAGAGTCAAGGGAGTTACCACCCGGGTGGGTGGGAGGAGCCAGCTTGAAGACGTTTCTGGTAAGTCTTCAAGGGAAAGGCAACTGCCAGAAAGTGTGAATAGAACATCATATCCACATCCCTAAAATGTATCCCTATGTGAGTACTTGTTGGGAAGTCCATTAAATGAACCATACCATTAAAACAGCAGTGACGTTATGATGACCAATTAACATACTAAAACCCAGCAAAAGCTGTGAGGAGAGATTAGACATACTCAGATTATTCAGTCTAGAGAAAAGAAGGCTGGGTGGGTACATGATCTCTATATTCCAAATATTAAAAGGGATAGACAGGGTGGCATATACACATATGTTTGAGCCGGTGAGGGCAAGCAGAACTAGAGGACATGAACTGAAACTTAGAGGTGGGTCAGAATAAGGGGAACTATCAGAAAGTGTTACTTCACACAGAGGGTGGTTAGGATAAAAAACATCCTGCCTGATGCTGTTGTGGAAGTTAGCACTGTTCAGGCTTTTAAAGCAGGACTAGAATATTGAGCACAGTACCCACTCCTAAGTTCAACCACTGTCCAAGAACTATTGCAGAACAGAAGATTGGCATTTCTGACCAGAACAATCATTTAGAAATACCTGTCGTTCATAAGAAAATGCCATCTATCCATCCATCTCCAGAAGAGAATGCAGTTCATCATCTTAAGCAGCTGCATCTGTTCTTGTGGCAATTCTGAACGAGTTAGATGTTTATCTACAATTCTGTAGATAAGTAAATGGTCTCACCTGTGGTAGGTGTACGGAAAACCACTGCCATATAACATGTCTACTGTTTGCAGGGGCTATTAATGGTCTCAGCTGACACAGATTCAAACCCAGTTACCTTTTTAGAGTGAACTCGAGACACATTCTGCCCAGAAAATAATGATCTGTGAAGCCTGCCCTTCCAGATTACTGTTGGACAATCTAATCCCTCTGTGTAAATGGCAGTTTCACTGACCACAGTTTAATGCTGTAAGTGACAGGTCTGAAATGAACTAAGCTGAAAGAATACAAGCAAAGCTAATAAAAGTGCTGCTGGAACAAACAGGTCTCAAACCTGGAAGAAGAGGCACTGAAATGTATAGACAGAAAATGAAAAAGCAGCCTGGAGTACTTTGGAGATATACTGTATAGTATTGGCCATAGCAGTTAATTTGAGTTGGCACTTATTGTTTGGACTTGTTACCTGCTGCCTTCCATTAGCCTGGGACTTACAAATCATTCAGAAACCAAATGAAACAACATTGCATAGATAACTCTGTTTGTAAATGTTTTAATTGATTTCTGTATTGTGATCATGATATTGTTTTGCTATGTACTTATGTCTTCTGGGTTCCCCATGAAAATGGACATTTGGTGCTCTTGGGGTTTACTCAGTTAATAGATGAAAAAATAAATAATTATTTCTTCTATTGTTATTTTAGTAGCTTTGTGTATTTCTGACTAAAACACCCAGAGCAACCAAGGGCCCCGTTGGACTCTTGTTTACATCAGTTAAGTATCTAAGTTACATACTAAAAAAGTCTGCAGTTCAACCTTAATCCTGTAGAAAAGTCAGCTGCTGAACCTTAATCCTGTAGAAAAGTCTGCAGTTGAACCTTAATCATGTAGAAAAGTCTGAAGCTGAACTGTAATGCTGTAGAAAAGTCTGCAGTTGAACCTTAATCCTGTGAGGGAAAGCAGTTGCCTTCACGATGTGGAGACTAGGAAGAAAGCTTGCAGTAGATTAACCTGAAAGTGGTAAATAGGAAAGTGGAATACACTAAAAAAATATGTAGTCTACAGGGTAAATTGGTTAAATCTGCTGGACCAGTCTGTAATTAGAGAGCAATATTATAGTGCTGTATCTTGCCCTGAGGTTGGGGGCTGGGTGAAAATGGTCTTGTCCTATAGTCTAGGACTAGGTTATAATTGCGAGAAGGTACTGAGGGCAGTACCCTAAGTATAACCTGTTAGGGTTCTGCAGTTAAACCTCAGTCCTTTGAGGGGAAGCTTTAAGAAGAGCAAATATTGACCAATAGCCCGGCTGTTGTGTTATATTTAAATCTCAGGCTGGCTGTTGTGTTATATTTAAATCTCAGGCTGACTGTTGTGTTATATTTAAATCTCAGGCTGGCCGTTGTGTTATATTTAAATCTCAGGCTGGCTGTTGTGCTTATTTAAATCTCAGGCAGGCTGTTGTGTTATATTTAAATCTCAGGCTGGCTGTTGTGTTATATTTAAATCTCAGGCTGGCTGTTGTGCTTATTTAAATCTCAGGCAGGCTGTTGTGTTATATTTAAATCTCAGGCTGGCTGTTGTGTTATATTTAAATCTCAGGCTGACCGTTGTGTTATATTTAAATCTCAGGCTGGCCGTTGTGTTATATTTAAATCTCAGGCTGGCCGTTGTGTTATATTTAAATCTCAGGCTGGCTCTTGTGTTATATTTAAATCTCAGGCTGGCTCTTGTGTTGTATTTAAATCTCAGGCTGCCTGTTGTGTTATATTTAAATCTCAGGCAGGCCGTTGGGTTGTATTTAAATCTCAGGCTGGCCGTTGTGTTATATTTAAATCTCAGGCTGGCCGTTGTGTTGTATTTAAATCTCATGCTGGCCGTTGTGTTATATTTAAATCTCAGGCTGGCCGTTGTGTTATATTTAAATCTCAGGCTGGTCGTTGTGTTATATTTAAATTTCAGGCTGGCTGCTAGTTATATTTAAATCAGGCTGGGTCAGTTATGTATATATTTAAATCTCAGGCTGGCCGTTGTGTTATATTTAAATCTCAGGCAGGTCGTTGTGTTATATTTAAATCTCAGGCTGACTGTTGTATTATATTTAAATCTCAGGCTGGCTGTTGTGTTATATTTAAATCTCAGGCTGGCTGTTTTGTAATATTTAAATCTCAGGCTGGCCGTTGTGTTATATTTAAATCTCAGGCTGGTTGTTGTGTTATATTTATATTTGAATGTCACAGGACTAGTGACCCTGGAGTGTTTGGACCTCAGAGTGTAAAGGCCACGGAGTAGGAGGGCAGTGTGTGAAGAGAAGCATTTGTAGGGCATCCACAGGTACACAGGGGACTTTTTTTTTTTACTTCACATTTTTTCACTTACTGCCAGTGTGGGCTTTGGCGGAGTCTGTGCCAACCAGCCCGGGCTCCGTCCCCCCTCTTGGGGATCATGTACATGGAAGTGGAAGCTGGGTTTTTGCATGGACTATGCAGCCTTGCATGTTGGCCCCCAGAAAACCTGCCCCTTGAGGATGCCGGCACAAAGACCGCAGTCCAGATCATGGACATGCGGAAACATGTCCCAGCCAAGTGCCTCATGATGTCCTCCCCTTCCCACACTGGGAGGAGGAGGGCATCCAATGGGATGCTCAGACCTCCTTCCCCCAGCTGGCTCCAATGATTCAGGCTCGTTCTCAAATCAGGGTAGCTGGCATCGGAGGCGGTAATGCTACTGCCACTCTGATGGGCCAGTCCACAGGTGACTCTTGACATTAGAAGCAAGGGTGTGATACATTAAGAGGAGACAGAATCAGAGGACATTGATTCCAGCAGAAGGGTACCTTCATTAGTAGAGTACAGAACCTCCGCTGCAGATCCCTGCCCAGGTCTGACTGACAGGGCCGGCACACCAAGTAATCAGACATTTTCTAGAGACGTACCAAGGAAGGGAACAGCCCCGTAGGGGGCAAGAGAAATGTAGAAGTGGTACGGGCTATAATTAGTAGGGAACTGTTTAGTGAGGGGTACCAGGAGGGAGTTGTGTGTAACACCTGATGGTAAAAAGCTGCTGCACTATTTCCCAGGGGCGACAGCAGACAGACTCGTAACCATGGTAGAGGAACTGGGAGGATGGAGAGAAAGGCCAGTTCTGATAGTGCATGTAGGCATGAATGATCTGCGCTAGAAACATAGATAGTGATGGCAGAAAAAGACCAATCCATCCAGTCTGCCTGCAACACCCTATCATAACCTGAGACCTTTTGTCCTGACAGGGTCTTTGTGTACACTATCCACCTCTTTGCTCTCTATTTTACTACTACTCCCTAAGAAACAACTTAGCCCTGAACTCTGTCCCAATTATGTTTGAAACAGTTAATGGTTTTGGGTGCACACATCCTCTGTTGGCAGACTATTCCATGGCTCAGTACTAAGGGTTTGGCAAGCTCAACCCACCACATTTACAATACATCTTTATAAGGCTCACAAGTACCAGTAAAACTGGAGGAGGTCAGCACACTTGCGGGGGTCAAGTAGACCTTCAGGGTAGCAAAAATTGTTTACCACTTAAAGTAGTCCATAACAAGATCAGGGAGGCAGTATAGTGCAGTGGTTTAAGGCTCTGAGCTGCAAATCTGGTGACATCCAGCAGACCAAACCTGGGTTTGAATCCCACAGCTTTCACTTGCATACTGTGTGAGCCTGAGCAAGTCACTTAACTTCCCTGTGCTCCCAGGTCGCTCCTGTAAAAAAGCTTTCAGCTTAGTGTGCTACTCCTGGTTAAACAACTAAAAAAAAAAAAAAAATAGATTTAAAAAAAAAAAAATAGCACTGATCAAACATCCGCAAATATTTATTAAACAGAAATCACAGTAGACGGCACAAGCTTCAGAAGATAGCCTAGTACCTTAAAGTGCTTTGTTAAATATAAATATAAACTGTGAATCAAGTGTCTAGGAAATCCAACTCCCACCTACTTATGTGAGCATTGCCAGCGTCCCATACATCTTGAGTAAGTCCAGGAATGCAATCCAAAAATCGGTACAGAAAGCGAGCAGAGAGGTCCAAAATAAAAAGGAATACCTTAGCGCTCACATAAGTAGGTGGGAGTTGGATTTCTTAGACACCAATTAGAGGTTCACATGGGAGATCACCAGTTAGGAGAAGACCACAGTTCTCCTGCATGCAGTTCAGTACTAAGGGTTTGGCAAGCTCAACCCATCACATTTACAGGTGCACCCCTATAAATCTTATAAAGATGTGTTGTAATGTGATGTGATGGGTTGAGCTTGCCAAACCCATGCGAACCTCTGATTGGCCAGGTCACATGATGTAAGCAAAGAAGCTAGAGAGTGGACTCCTTATAAGTTATAGAGAAAGCGAAGGATCCACAGCTCAGGATGGCAAGGTAAAATGTGATGGCCTTCCTGACCGATGAGGTGGTCACTTTGTCGCAGTGGTCAGGCTTGAACATATTTCAGCTAAAACATGAGACCAAGAACCCCTCTAACAATCTAAAATAAGTGAAAATGCTGGTGTTATTTGAATAAATTGCAGGCTTTTAAGCAGCAGTGTGTGTGTTTGTGTGCGTGGGGGGGGGGAGAGCACTGGTACCTTAATTATATTCCATGGCTCAGCCACATTTTCTAGAAAATAAAACTTTCTCGTGTTGCTCCTGAACCTCTCTGCCAACTTCCACTTGTAACCTCATATTCTAAATTCGAAACTCTTGTTCAGTAGTTCCTCACAGTTCACTTTATTTGTTCCTTCCAGGAACTTGAAGGTCTCTAGCATATCACCCCACTCTCGTCCAGCCTTGAGTGAGTACATGTTCAGTGCCCTAAGCCAATCACAGAATTGGTTATGCTGGCCCTAAATCATTTTAGTTATCCTATGCTGTACCATCTCCAGCCTGTCCTTGTCTTTCCTTAGGTAAGGCCTTCTCCATAACTGGGCACGGTACTCTAGGTGTGGTCTCACCAGTGATCTATAGAGAGGTAGCAATACCTCTTTCCTTCTGCTGTCAAAACCCCTTCCAAGGGGAGCAGTGAAGAGGTGAAGGCAGGATTCTGTGCACTAGGGAACGTAGCAAAGGAAAGAGCAAGCACAGTAACCTCTCAGAGGTGCCATACCTGAATTAGAGAGAACAGTTTTAAGTATTTCAGTTTAACACATGGCTTAGGGGTTGTGCAGGGAAGAAGGATTTAATTTCCTCTGAGACTGGAACCCAACTTGGAGTGGGGAGACTGTTTAAAGGGGCTGGTCTAAACCCTAACAAGGTGGGTAAGAGAGTGCTGGGAGCAAGGTGGGCTCTATACATTGCAGCTAGTTTAAATTAGGAGAGGGGGAGTTAACTTGGTTAGGTACACTAACATGAACAAAACCTGCCTCAGCCATCACATATATGTTCAAAATCAGCAGAATCTATTGGGGGGGGATACAAGAGGGACAACATCTGTAGCATAGCTGCTTCTTCATGATTCTAATACACCAACCCCTGTTGCTTATCTGTAAACAGACAAGAACTGTCAGCTTGGCATAATGTGAAATCCCTTAAAGGAGTACTACATTCAAAATTGGCAAAAGCATATGGTTCATACTAAGGTTCATTAGGTGCAAGGGGGCTTGGGGGCCCATAATAGCACTTGTATTAATTATAATATCCAATATCAAAACCAGTGAGAATGAGGTTATCCAGATGGTGTTTGAACTCGGATTTAGATTTACTAACTATGACCTATATCGAAAATTTGTTCCACGGATTTAAAATTCTCTATGTATAAAAGAATTTACGATTTGTGTGATGAAACCTTTTTCTTGATCTCTGGAGTGGATGTCCTCTAGTATTATGGGAATCATTTTTGAACTTGAAACCTAGTTCAATAAATATGGATCTTGGATGATGTCATACATAAAGATGAGATCACCTCTGAGTCGTTGAATTGCCAATGGCATAAGTTTTAATTCTTGCAGTCTGTTTTCATATGGTACCTGATATAAACTGGATATATGTTTGGTGTATTTTCTTTGAACTTTTTCCCAGCGTTGTTATTTCACCTTTTTTGTATGTGCACCACAATTGTGAGGCATATTCTAAGTGGGGTCTGGCATAGGGCCTATACAAGGGTAACAGGACCTTGGAATCTCTGGATTTAATATGTCGCCTAATGGACCAAATAACACAATTTGTTTCAGTGATTGCTTTATGTGTTTACTGTTTCCAAGGCACACCGCCCTGGTTTCTCCATTTTTGGTCTTTCATTCTTTCCCCTGTTCTCCTCCCCCTCTTCCCTGTCTTTTCTCCCCCCCCCCACACTCGTTTTCCTCCTTCTGTGTACTAGTTATCCTGAATTAGCTTTTTTGCAGTTTTTACCATGGCAGCCCTCCCCCACAGACAGTTACCATCAGCATACCCCTAGACACCAGGGAGGGTTGGGCTACATAAGGATACTCTACAGTGCATATTGTACCAGTAATTATGCTTGTAACCAGAGCCCAGATAACATATGCCTGCATTAATGCACAGGGTTGTAATTAGATGCCCTAGTCTTATGATCCTGTGGGCCCCTGAGTGAATTAGATGTCGCGTGACAACAGAAATTAGTGACAGTCTGCTTAGTGAGGACCAATGCTGGTGGCAGGTCTTTCTCTTACCAAGTCCCCCACCTGTGGAACAATCTCTCTCCGCTGGTGCAGGAGGTCTCCTCTCTTAGGAACTTCCGCACCAGACTAAAGGCTCATATGATTTACGGCAGCACTTGCCATTGCCACGGCTCATAAGTTTACCCCCCTTTACCCACTTCAACCCTCCCGTAGTGGGCCTACCCAGGTACCCCCTTCAAGATCCTGGGTACTTTTGTCTTGTTATAGTTCAAGAGATAGATTATTGTCCTATAGATAGCTCTCCACCTGAAAAATGCAAATTGTTAGCCATGATTGTATCCCTGCCAAATAGTAATCTAGGTAAAAACAGTATCATGTTGATAACCATGGCTGTAACCTGCAAGCAAACCTGTAATTGTTTTTCTTTAACCTAATGTCTCTTGTCTGCATGAAAACAATGTATTGTTATCCTGGGTCACCCCTGAAAAAGGGACCTTCGGGGCTCAGTGGGGTTACCCAGTCACCAAAATGTAATAAATGAATAAATAAATAAAATCCCCTTTGTCATTCTAAAGTTATTAATTTTCTGTTTCTGAGATGCCGAGTATAAATCTGCCAGGATCTTACTACGACTCAGCAGATAAACCTTTTTTCACTAATTACCATAAAGCTAACTAATTCACTTATATAAGAGGACAAAGAAACACCAACACTATACTATATATAAAGGAAAAATATCTTACTTAGGTATTGGTAAAACCTATAGCCGAATCCGAATCAAGCTTCCACTCTACTCCCTTGTGAAGTATGAGTTAGCTTGGACAGCTCACATTAAACCTTCATGTCTATGCGAGGATTATGTGAAGATTATTCTGCTTATTCCTCCATTCAAAGTGCTAGCTCATATAATCAAAGAAAGAGGCTGACTTGAGCACCAGCACAATAAATATAAATTACAATTTGGCAACTCTATAAAATTATGTGAAATCTGCAACTAAGCTAGCAGTGAGCTCGGCGTCCTGTTGTCGCCCTTAAAATGGTGAATCAGACATTCAGGATGCCATGTATGCACTTTTTAGGGGAACACAGCTATGTGTACCGGACACGTGAGCCAATGGAAAAAAAAAAACTGATTCTGAACTTTAAAAAGTATTTATGATATAAAATTGGTGTTCAGGATAATAATAATTACACCAAGCATAGCATCTAATATAATAAACTAAATAAAATCTGTGAGCCATCGGCAAGCTGCACAGGCCTCCTGTCACCTCCACGACTGCCTGCCAACTGAGCTATGAATGAGAATAACTCATTCCTAGATCATAGCTCAGTCTGCGGGCAGCCGTGTAGGTGAGAGGCGGACTGTGCTGCTCGCTGATGGGAAGATTGGGGGTTTACAACAAATGGACAGACTAATAGTGTTGAAGTTCAGCAGAAGGAGTGCTGAGCATCATGGAAGACACTGTCTGCCACCTCTGGATATGGGCAGTAAAGGTTTTAAAAAAATGGACATTGAGGGATGATGTTCTTCTTTTCAGGTAGAAAAATGAAATGGGGACTGGGGGGGGGAGCCATTAAACACCAACAAAATTATAAAAGTGGCAGGGAGCATCTCTAGTTGGGGGGCGTTGTTAACAATAGACCCCAGGGGTAAACAGACTGGACACAATGCCAGTGTGCCTCTGAAAATACAAAATTAAAATGAAAATTTTAATAAAGTAATTAAAAAATTAATAGAACAATAGGGAACAAAGAAAAAAGCTAGATGGCATGGACATAATTTAACAAATGAACACATGTCTGACTCAAACACACAGACTGTGTGCCCCACTATCAACACTCAAGCAGGTAAACAGACAACATTTAGAGAAAAGAAGTTAAGCACTAGCTTTGTAAAATTAATTATTTTGTTTGATTTCATTACTTGGTAACAAAATATTTAATGAGCAATATAGACATATAATCTAATAATACAATTATGCATTTTCAGTGCCTTGCTTCAGAGTGAAAGGATCAAGAGAAACACTTGCAACTGTTGTGTATTTCCTGCAGATAAAACACAGTGAGCAGTACCTCTAAATTGACCACCTGAAACACATGGCCAGATTGTCAGATTCTGTGAAAGAAACGCAATTTGTATTTTTTGAGGAACCCATGTGAATCTGCCTAATGTCATATGAGAGCTGATAACAGATTTGTATATTGCTTTATTTAACAAGCCGATGGTCGAAGAAGTAACTACCTTCTTGCAACAGGTTGATTTTACATTAAACACATAGAGGAGAGGCTAAGCAGGGATTATACTCTGCTAGTCATTGTAGCATCATGGAGGATAAAGGGGTGGATGAGAAACAGACACAATACGTAAATATCAAGTAAAGAAAAGTATCACAAACAAATCTGAAAGTGAAAGTGTCAAGACTTGTTGCACAATACACGAATGGTGTTAGTATTGTTGTATAAGCAAGCCGTTCATCGAAGCTAGGGCACAGACACTTCTGTGCATACTGCTCATCTAAAAAAGTAACAGTGACTGGAAATCTCTTATCTTCAGAGTATAAAAGGGGTCTTGTCAGTTTACAGTCACAAACACAAATCCTGTGGCAGCCTCAGTGAACTTTGCTACCGGAGCAACCCAAGCATCAAAAAATAGCAGATTGCATGGCTTAGCTGTAGACCCATGACACAACGTTACATTTTTAGATGCTGCAGTCCATATCCCCACCACCCAAAAAAAAACACATGGCATTGACATCATTATTTTGCCACTGACATTTTTACATTATTCTTATTTTGGCATTCTGTTGATGGACAACAGTCATCCTATGGCGTGTCTCCACCTAAACCAATTGATGAACAGAGTACAGAGTACTGCACATGGGGAGGGAAAAAAGATGTCCACACAATTAGAAAAATGCATTCATGAGATGAGGATAGAGAGCAACAGCGCTTTGTCAAGTGAGGATGCAGACAGTGACCGCTGAATTCTGCTTAATTCTTGAGTGGAGCACTGAGATCTGTATTACCTACATGGAAATATCTAATATAATATATATATATATATATATATATATATATAAATGCAGAAGAGGTGTCAATATGTTTTTTTTTAATCCATAATAACTATTTTTTTGAGAGAAGTCATGAAGTTTTTTTAGTTGCAGTATTTTTTTTAATATTTAAAGAGGGACTCCAGCCACAAGTGCTACTTTGCAGAATCTGAATAAGCATACCCCCAATAAATCACATACCAAAAATTAGGTTTCTGTGTTACTTCATTTTAAAGTTATGAGCTATTTTGTAACCCTGATCTCACTACCTGTTCAAAAAAAGCCAGTTTCAGTGAAGAACTGCTGCTGATGTCATCTTCAGAACTCGCAGTCTAGTCTTCCCTTGCAGCAAGCTTGCAGGACCTGTTTCTCGAAAGTTTAAAAATCATGTGCAGTGGTTTTTACAAGTAAAAGAGGCAGCAACATTCAAAAAACATTTCTATAAAAACTATGTGTGTTTCAGATTTTGTAACAAAGTTGACAGATTCACATTTTTAATGCCTTTTTTGATGTGGTCCATTTCTCCAGGGTTGCCGAGTCAGCATGCCTCCAGGCTGCTGATACCATTTGGAGGTGCTACTCCGTTGTGTCTGTTGGGAAGTTGTATTGCTACCAGTATTGCATAATGTTAGTAGTTTCACTGCTGTTTGTCAGTGTCTGCTTTATAATAAGTTTTAAAGAGCACCTTTCCCAGTCCTTTTGACCTTCATGCATAAATTACCCCTTCTTGCACTGATTCTGGAATTGTATTTCATTACTGTCCTCTGCAGTTAGTTTTTACATTCTGCAAAATGAATGTAATGCAATTCCAGACTCAGTGCAAGAAGGGGTAATATATGCATGAAAGTCAAAAGGACTGGGAAAGATGCTCTAAATCTCAATCTCTCTCTATCGCGCAACAAAATATTGATCTGTTTTATAAGATGTCTTTTCCCAGCAGTTGAAAGTCAGCCTCCTGTTCTTGCCAGTTTCTTATCCTGTCTTTCACAAAATGGGGTAATTTTTACATGAAAGTAAAAAGGACTGGGAAAGATGCTGACAGCAACTCTGTCTTCTCTCATTCCCCATGCTTTGCTACCGAGGCAGAAGGAAGTCAGTTTTACAACAAAAAAAAACATACTGACAAGGCATTTGGATTTTGGCATAATGCATTGCTAACAAGGTGTATTAGGGAAGGGGGAACTTAGTATGTACATTGAGTGCTAGTAGTTTTACATTGCAAAATTGCTGTGACTGCACTGTACTACACAGAGTGAGTCACTCCTCTGCCCTACAGTGATGCCATCTGGAGCCAGCAGCCCAGCAACTAAACAACGAAAGTAAGTGCAGCAGGGCTAAAGCAGGTCTCAAAAATAAATCCAAATTATGGAAGGCAGAGTGAACTGTGGCCAAAAATAACAAATGCACAACCCTTTCAGGTCTAGTACTGCATAATGACACGAGATGCAACTTTTTGGACCATTATGAAAGGTGCTCTTTAACAGGGGCCTTATATGTGTTAATTCCTGCTAGTGGTGTAAGTGTTAATCCTGGTAAAATTATAACTTTAATGTGGAATACAACATAGATGAGTCTAAATGTAGGTTAAGTAACAGCCTGTCATAGAGAAAACACTAGGGGCCAGATATTGAAAACTTTGTGCCTGGTGCAAATTGATTGCGCCACATTTGCACTGGAGTGCTACATTCAGAAGGCCAAATAGCGCCAGTGCAACAAGATAGCACCAACGCTATGAGATAATGTATGCACGGCACAAACTAAGGGGCGAAGACATGCATACAGGTGCGATTGTATATTAAAAAGTATAGCACCACGCAACGTGGATTAGCGTAACATATAACGCAAATTGCCCCCCATTAAAAGGTGATCCTAATGCCATGCAAACCTAGGATGGGGGGGGGGGCGTGGACACAGCAGTAACAGCGAACAAGGCTGTATGCATCCAGTGAGGAGGCAGTGTGGGCAGACGGCCACCCTGGGACACTCCATATGCACAGGCACACAAACTGTGGAACAAGGGTGTAGCTAGGGATTTCAGATCTGCACACCAAGTGAACTCACTGCTAGCCCCCTTGTTAGGGTGAGCTACCCCCCCCACCGGGGAGTAGCCAGACAATATACAGATGTACAACATGACCGTGTTGTTGCCTCATTTGGCACAATGAATACAACTTTTGTATCTCATGACAGTGGTTGTTGCCATTAATGGGTAAATACAAATGCCATGCAGTGTTCTCTAAGACATCCACATACCAGCCCAGAGCCTGTAAAGTTCTATTGTCCTTAGGATACAAAGAAAGTATTAGTGACCAGTCCTTCTAGTTTCGACTCCTATGAATAAAATTATAGAAAGGTTCAGTATTTTCTTTGTTAGTTTTCATGGAAAATGGAAGCAGTTAAGAGCCTATTTGCTACCCCCCTTAAATAAAACTGCACACCATGGAGTGCTTGGAGTATGCCTGCCTACACCCATGCTGTGGAATGCAATGCTGCAACAGTGCTGTGAAGTGAACACTCATGTAAATGTTACAACTGAGCTAGGACTTCACTTGCAGCAACAAACTATTTGTAGGTATTGTAATGTGTACCTAATGTGATATTTGTGTATTATGTGTTGTTCGTGCATTGTATGTCTTTGTGGTCACCACCACATCTCAGCCACATAGTTAGTGTCTCTGGGTCATTCCTGAGACTGGGCCTTTATCCAGCGTGCTTACCTGGTGAACAAGGTGATAAAAAACAATGAACAGAACATATACATGGCAGAGACATTCTGCACCGCCCATGTCGCCGTCATCTGGCACCGGTTCTAACCCTGCCAAGCATTAGTGGGTGCCCCAGCACCCAGTGGAAACCATGGCAGTGTGTTTATGCAGTACACACCTCCAGTTCCCCCATTGGGGTACACCAACACAGTCCAGAAGACACATGCTGCACTGGGGGAATGGAGGGTGTTGAATGGAGGGTGTACAGGTGGCCAGGCTTCATGACACACTAGGTACTGCCACACATCTGGGGCCATCCACACAGTGCATATGTTCCACTGACGGACTGCTCCTGACAGCAGTATGCCAGTATGATGGTATGTGTGGCCCCCCTTGGGCACATACCCTACATCTGTCTGGGATCCCCACACACATGGACAGCCATGTGTATGGTAGTGTGGGGATCCCATGCCACTGATGCAGCACATGAGGGTCACAGGACAGTATATCTGTAGTGTCCATTGTCAGACCATGCCTTCCAGCTGTGCTTGTCACTGTGTGGCTAGCACCAGTCACTGTTGCCTGAAACACCATAGGCATTGCTGTGTACCTCACAGTATCACCTACTATGGTACTGTACCGTCTGACAAACACTGTGGCAGGAACAACGATTATCTCTGGCATGCAGCACGACCGCCTGTTCCTGTAGTGCTACTCTCCTGGGCCCCGTTAGTCTTTGCATCTTTGTCCAAACCAAGACTGCAGCAAATGTTCTGTGAGCTGTGAGCACACAATGAATGTGGCAACCAACCTGTAATACCAGTCGGACCTACAGGTGGAGCTGTGAGCACAGAAATAAACATGGCTACCGACCTGTAATTCCAGTCAGACCTACAGGTGGAGCTGTGTGCACCATGTTATAGCACCGTGCAATCCACTTGCAAAGCAGGCTGTAATGAGATGCTAATGTGGCTGTTTGCCCATGGATTGCCTGAGTAGGCTCATTTGCATTGCAGTTTTGAATATAGCAAACTTTATCGCTGGACAAATGTGTCAGCGCCATGCAAATGTGTTAACGCCACATAATGCTGTAATGTTCCATTACGTGGTTCTGCAGTATTTGGCCTGCATTGTTGTTTGCTGCTGTTGTGCTCCACTGCTTTGCTAGCACACACATTGCCCACATTGTTCAGCCTTACCTCACTCCACCTCTGTGTGCACTGGGCTGCTGTTGCAGTTTGCACTGGTCTCGGTTGCTATATTCGGTGCTGTCTTATTTGTTGCACTGCACTCTCAGCCCTGCTTGCACGCCTTCATTTGCTTGCTATATTCAACTCATTTAGCCCTGGGGCTATTCCTTTGAATATGGCATGCAAATGGTTCCAGGCTAATTTTGCCCACCGTGCAGTGCGAATTTTGCCCCTGGGCAAAGTTTTGAATATCTGGCCCTAGGTTGGCTACTGCATAGAAAATCATAGTAAGGTTTCAAATCAGGATTACCTCTCCCAACCCCATTTACAGGGAGGTAGAATAATTGTTTTAAAGTGCCATCCTGAGAAATCACAATTGAATGACAGGTGTGAATGATCACTGCCTTCCACCACATCAGAAAATTATTCAGTCTGCAAACCTCACCAGTGAAAACAGGAAATTTTGCTCACATGTCTTTTCAGTATAAAAAAAAAAATGAAATTGTAACTAAACCTCACTGCAGTGTGCTATGATTCAACATTCAGCAACCCTGGGGAAAAGGACCACAACATAAAGGCACCAAAATAAATAAATAAAAAATACACATTTGTCAACTTTTTTACAAAACCCAAAACACAGTTTTTATAGCAATGTTTTTGGAATGGTTTTGCCTGTTTTACTTGTGAAAACTATTGCACATGAACTCCAACTTTGAAACAGGTTCTATAAGCTTGCTGACAGGGA
The DNA here is from genome assembly GCA_016271365.2 of Neoceratodus forsteri. Taxonomy (NCBI): domain Eukaryota; kingdom Metazoa; phylum Chordata; order Ceratodontiformes; family Ceratodontidae; genus Neoceratodus; species Neoceratodus forsteri. The sequence continues at coordinate 1,688,754,129 of CM057450.1, read as the reverse complement.
AGACTAAACTCTGAGTTCTGGAGATGACATCATCAACAGCTCTTCACTGAAACTGGCTTTTTTGAACAGACAGTGAATTTAGGGTTGTAAAATGACTTGTATCTTTTAAACAAAGGAACTTAGAGATCTCATGTTTGGCATGAGGCTGATTGGGGCTATGCTGATCCAAATTCTGAAATTTATTGATGCCAGAAATTTTGACTGTAGTCCCTCTTTAAGATGAGACAGTGTAATTTGTATAGTTTGTGGATCGAGGGGACAGTATAGACCGTCACTATCAAAAATCATCCCATCCAATTAGATCCAAAGTACAGGGAAGCGTAGAGTGCAGAGATCTGAACCAAATGTTAGGTTGCTGTTGTGGTATTTTCCACGCTGTTTACACTTTCTTGCGTGTACTTTTTATGGTCTCTTTTTAAAATAAAGGTGTTTCTCCACATTTTGGATCTCAAATCATACATTTATTGCATATGAAAGCAGGATCTGGATACTAAGCATGAATTAACCCTTTTACCACAACCCACCTACCACAGCTACCCTGACCTGCATGTAGACCACAGCATAGGATAAAGTGGTTAGAAATTCAATAGTAGCCCCAATTTAAGGATGTCCAAGACATCATACCAAGTACCTAGTTAGGATAAGGGAAACAAGTGCACGGATAGGAGAGGAGCTGCTCAGCTACACTAATCTACTTTCCACTACAGGAAGCACATTAAAAAGGATCAAGGATCGAGTCTACTAGGGATGCTGCTTCAACATCCACCCCCAGTTTAGTTAAACAATGCAGTATGCTGTGTAGGTAGAATTTAAATAATGATCAGGGAGTGGATTGAAAATAGCATTTATGTACTGGCAGCAGACTTGATTAAGAAACTGGTAAGTTGCAGAACTTGTTGCGCGGCAGTGTTAGTATGCAGTAACCAGGGCCAGATTAAAAGGGGGGCAAGTTGGGTAAATGACCCGGGGCCCCCACAATAAAGGGCCCACCCCACAAAACCACCACCCATATGCTCACACAGACATAACACTAAGTGAAGAATCCTCCTCCCCCATCAGCCCAGATGCCACATGTGTACTTGTATGCTTTTTTTTTTTATCTTTGCGGTGGACGACTGCCTGCTCTGAACCTCAGCCTCTGCAAGGCAGGGGGTGTGGGTGTGAGTGTGACATATCAGAACCAGCATCAGTGGGACTGGGGGAGGGTCTGATAATAGACTTATCTGATAAGGTACAGTACTGAAGTGCAAATGTAGCAATGAAATCAGAAGCACAGCGTGTGAGGTGCAGGGGGTAATCGGAGAGACACAGGTCTCAGACATCTTCTTGACTAATGAACAGGAAACTTTGTGTAACCCCCAGGTGGCGCTATCCCAAGGGCTACTACCCCTGCCTGCTTGACTACTGACAGATTGAGGGGCCTAGGTTCTATGGCAGGTGCCCCCAACCAGAGATCAGGGTTTGTAGTGGTTAGACTAGCTTGATCACAGCCCTCTGGGACACCGTGACCCCCTTTGGTTCCCTCTAGTGGCTCACACAGTACACAGGAGCTACAGCCCCAATACCCCATGTATACACACTGTTCACTCATAAAGCACCACTTACCCTCGAGACTGATTCTGCAGCACGCCTCTGAGGACCCCTGTAAATAAGGTTAAACAACATACACAGCAAAATACAATACTGTTTCCATAAGTACCAACACCACAGACAGTATATAGTATAACAACAACAAATCTGATTTATTTAGGGGACAGTAACATGGGAGGGGGAAATCAGGTTAATTGGTGGCATTAAATCACAGTACTGTGCACACATACAGGATCTGAAAAGTCACACTCTGGGTACCCAGGTTGGGGGGGGAGCTAGCCAGGTCCATTGCCTGGGGTTGGCTGGCAGGTGCAGATGGATAGAGCCCTGTAGATGAAAATATATGCACAACACCCAATTGTAATCCAGAGCCGGATGGCTCAGTCCATGAAGCAGTGAAACAACAAGAATTAGGTGATACACTTGTGATTGAAAACAGGCTGCAGGGGAATACCCTGATTTGTACTCACAATACCCAAGCTGAGAACTGGGTGGTGGATGTTCTCTAAACAACAGGGTATGGAGACAAGGTCCTTGTGACTGGACCCCACTGCAGTTTATAGCAAACAGATTTAGTTCGAGACAAGCTGGGGTTTGCTTCCAGTTTCAACACACAGCACAGGGGATTGGAAATAGTGATTCCCCACAAGCACTATGCACATTCATATGTAAAAGGAAAGTACTATACCAGGCAGGCTGCTCCTCGATCCCGATCGTACTTACTGCAAAATACCCGGGAGCACACACAGCAACTTCAGTTCCTGACAGATCGAGCGTGATTCAGCAATTTCTCCAGTCTTCTACAGGGTGAGCCTAGTTTCCACACTTCTAATGCTTCTTTCTTCTCACAACTCAGATTCAGTCCAAACTGGCACTCACAAAGGCTGCAGACTGAAACTCAGGGCCTCACACGCGCTTTCCGCGCAAAACTATACACCGCAAAAGCACAGAGCTCCTTCTCTCTTCACAGTCACAACTCATCTGATCTTTCCAGTCACAGAGCAGGGCATTTCTTTTAGCTCCACACTATTCTGTTGGCTGATTCAGCTGTCACAATAAGACTCCCTCTGTTGGTAGAAAAAGGCACCAAGGTCAGAACTACATTTCCCAGAGTCACTGCCCATACAATCCCCCTTGTGGCTGGCTCAAGATTAAGAGTCCAAGTTCTGATTCGTCCACAGGCTCCATTTTAGGGAACCCTTAACTCAATTGGCCCAGCGCAGCAGTTTAGGTCCAAAATGGAGGGGTAACACATACAGAGTCCCAGCTGCAAGAAAGGCAGGTTAGACAAACTGCATTTTACTTAACACTCTAACTGGTTTCAGGCAAACAGTTACATCTTTCATTTAGGCTCCCTCTGCACTCTTAGCGACTGCAGAAACGGAGCGATTTCTCCGCAGCTCGGGTGGGATTCGAGCATTAACTACACAGTCCCCCATACAAACTAATTAAGTCTGCAAGCAGACAGCTCTTAAAGAGACATTACCGAGGCTCAAATAGCACTCACTTGGAACCACATTTAAACAGCTCAGACACCGAACACCGCCCAGACTTGGAGCATTCAGGCAAGCTCCTGGAAGACTTTTGGGAACCCCCATTTGCAGGGGGGTTACATTTGCTTTGCTGAATTATGCAGGCATTCAAGTTATTGAATAGGAAACAGATAAAATTTAGCATAAGTTCAGAAAAATAGCAAATCTCTAATCTTTTTATAGTGTTTTTTTTTTTTTCTCGGTATGCTAGTCCATTCAAGTTGTTGGATTGGCATAAGGAGTGGGGGTCCGGGTTCTGTCAATTGAGAGAGGTGTGGTAGAAACTGGAATGGAATTGGAGAAAGTGGAGTGGAGACACTGGCAGTGTCTCCACTCCACTCTCATTCTCCAAAATTTCTATGCCCAAAGCAAAGGCAAAGCAGTTTCAGAACCAGTTAATGTGTACCTTCAGGGCTTCAAGTCCCCCACCGCCAGAGAGAGAGAGAGATGCTGTTACTCCTTTTCAGTGGAGGGAGAAGGGTATAATCAAATTCTGCTACTTGAAGTATATTCCCAGACTTAGTCCATTCATTTTGACCAGGCATTGCCATGCCCCTAAGGATTCCAAAAATCACAAGCCATGGAAAGAATGATCACTACTACTGTATGCAATCGGCAGGGATATATAGCTGAAGTTATTGTTTTTGCAATTCATTGACAAGTTTGTTTGTATACTATCCATTCCACAATACTGAATGTATAGGTCTATTGTAGGTACAGTTTCTTTGGTGGGGACTCCGATTTAAATTTTCCTATATCCCTGTACTTATTTTAAAGAGACACGTAAATCCTTACTTTTTATATAATACACTACCAGTCATTAAAAAAAAAAACAGATTTTCCACAAGTTACAAAGTGTATGTAGGAGGTTTTTTATTTTATTATATTTAATTATACACTTGCCACATTGCCTTTTTGGTGCACTACAGTTTCCGGGAGGGACTGATCATGGAAATCTGCAAGCAGGTTAACATAACATAACAGTTTTAGACTGGATTATCACAAATCGAGTGGACCTGGTCCTACAAGTGGGCACAATGTCCGACTCCATCAATGACCACACCCCTACTTACATTGTCCTAACCACCAAATCAGTCCGGCCTCCCCCAAAACTCCTATCTTTCAGGAAGTTTCACCACCAGGACCTTGACTCCATCCTTACCGATTCTAGGACTATAAACTGGTCTGTACTCTACTCGTGTAGGGATGTCTCAACTGCAGTCACATTCTTTACTGACGTCCTACGGAAACTTCAGGACAAACATTTCCCAATCGCCACCAGAAGGGTCAGAGGTGGCAGCACCCGCTGGCTATCCAAGGAACTACTGGCCCAGATGAAAATCAGGAACAAAACTTGGAAAGCCTATAAGTCATCTCCCTCCCTCCACCTCTGGAACACATACAAACAACTGCACAATTCCTGCAAGCAGGCTGTTAAGTTGCTAAAGTGCAAATACAATACCAACTTGCAAAAAGACACACTCGGTAACCTGCGCAGTTTCTGGGCTTCAGTAGGGTCCCTCCTAAATCCTAGGTCTAACAAGCAGACAGCACAACTAAATTCACTCTCGGGTCCCATCACTGAAACTGGTGCAGTTGCGGACACTTTCAACAGAATGTTTATGGACCTGTCTACCTATCTTAGCAAGCTCCCTACTCAGTCTCCCTCTGACCTATACGGCAAACCTTAGTGCTACCAGCCCTCCCCTAGTACTGCACATGCTCCTCCATTTTGCTTTAGGGTCATTGACGTAAAAACCACTGCCAAACTCTTAAAGACACTTCCTACCCGAGGTAGTCCAGGTAGTGATGGGCTATACCCGACCTTCCTAAAACTGCTGTCCCCAGTTATTGTAAAGCACCTAACCTACATTTTCAACCTCGCCCTTTCATCTGCAACAGTTACAGACTCTTGGAAGCATGCTCATGTCATACCCATATTTATGGCTGGGGATCCCCTTGCCCCCCAAAATTATAGGCCCATCTCTTTACTTCTTCACCTGAGTAAATTACTTGAGAAAATCATTCACCACCAACTATGCGATTGTCAAGAAAAATATCACCTCCTGTGTCGTCTCCAGCATGGCTTCCGCAAACACCATAGTACAGTACCTCCTCCGCCTTGGCACTTTTCTTGAACCATATCTTTAGACATATGGACAAGGGCAGGGCCACAGGCGCAGTGTTTGTGGATCTGTCGAAGGCTTTCGACCTCATACACCATCATCTCCTGTACTCCAAAGTCACAGGAGACCGCACAGGGTGAAAAGGTGGATCCACAGTGAAATTTTAGACAGAATGCAGAAAAAAAGCTGGTCTCCAAACATACACCTCACAGAAGGAATCGAAGTAGAGATTCTTCCAGATAAAATTATTTATTCATGATAGAAAAATAATAAAAGGCCGCACCAAGGCGTACACCCACAGTACCCACTGTTCGTTCTCCTCTACGTTTCAAGCCTCACTGGCTCTTTCGCCTTTTATTATTTTTCTATGAATAAATAATTTTATCTGGAAGAAGCGATACTTAGATTCCTTCTATGAGGTGTATGTTTGGAAACCAGCTTTTTTCTGCATCTTCTCTACTCCACCCTGCTAAACTTTGGCTGCTCACCAGACACGGTCACATGGTTCCACAGTTACCTCTCAGGCAAGTCCCAGCCCATCTTGATTGGTAAAAATCCCTCTGCTCCACTACCTACCCACACCGGTGTACCTCAGGTCTCAATACTGGAGCCTCTACTTTTTTCTATGTTTATTAATGACCTCCCTGCTGAAAGCATCACTTACAAGGCCATCCTCTATGCTGATGACCTAGTCATATACCACAGCGATAATTCCATAGAGTCCTTGTCCACCACCTTCACAGCAAATTGTGGGGCCACACAGAGCTGGTTCCTCTCCAGAAAATGTTTTGTTAACGAGAAAAAGATAAAGGCCATGCTTTTTGGCTCTAAGCCATTCCTAGCAAAGGTAGCCAGGTCAAAAACCCCACACTTGATCGCTACTCCTGCCAGCCCTCCACTTGAAACTGTCCCTGCCTTTAAATATCTAGGTGTCACCCTAGACCCTTCCCTTACTTTCAACGAACACATCAGCAACACTGTGATGAAAATCCACTACAAATTAGGTGCTACCTACCACCAAAATCAATTTCTGTCCCCTGAAGCTCTTCTAGCCCTTGCTCAAGGAAACCTTCTACCCCTCCTTGACTACTGCTCCCCCATATACTCTACTGTGCCCTCTTCCCTATGGACCCGCTTACATACCACATACAATTCTATCTGCCACTTTGTCCTTCAAGCCCCTTTTACCACCCACCACTGTTCGCTATACCAGTCCCAAGGGTGGCTCTCTCTGCAGGGTCGTTTTGACTTTGCTACGGGCAGCCTCGTTGACAGTGCACTCAGAAACCATCAGCTGTCCTTCAACTCCTCCCTACTCACTGACAGAGTGTTCTCTTGGAGTCTCCGGGCCTTCTCCATTCCCCCACTGGAAGTCCCACACACTACTACTACCATGGGTAGTAAAGCTTTCTCTGTCTCTGCCCCTTCCCTCTGGAATAGACTTGCTTTGTCTATCCGATCATCCCCCTTCCATCAGTCTTTCAAGGCAAGCTTAAGGGCATGGCTCCTGACCGAGGTCGCTTGTACCTGCAGTTGTTCCCCAGGCAGTACCAGGGCCCATATCCTGGCATAGCACCTATTCGTGCCCTCATCCTACCTCCAGTGCCCCTACCCTCTGGCACTGTTCTGCTCCTCAGTTCAATCTGGATATGACTACCCGTTTTATTCTGAACTATTAACAGGTTCTGCAACTTAACTTAAGTTGCATTTCTGCCTATGACTTGTGCCTATACCACTCCTGGTGATAGACTGAACCTTCATTTTAACTATTTATTTCCTTGGCTCCACAGTGACTGTATGTACATTTCATGTAATACTTTACCATAATCACCTTGATAAGCCTTTCATATTGCATAGCCACTTAATGGATGTCACTACACCAGTATGTACTGATTTCTCTGAAATATTTGTACTGTGTAATCTGACCTCATACCAAGTGTTTTCGGCAGTCCTGTTCTGTTCTAATTAGATCTCTGTATTGTATTAATGTTTGTTGTGTTTGCTACCCTGATGGCCCGGGTCGCAACTGAAAACTGTCCTCTGGATCAGTTTTCTCACCCGATTATCAAAGACATAAATAAATAAAAGATAGTTAATTCATGTATAGGTAATCACTATGGAGTGGAGCAATGAGTACTGTTTTTTTTTTTTCTATTATTTGCAGTGTATTTTTTTCCTGCCATTTTTGGACTGACAGTTCAGGTTGATCAAATACAGCATATAGACCGATGTGTGAAATATGTGTATGCATGCCCGGTTGACTGCATGTCTGTGAGTTTTGTCTGGGTTGGGCTGTGTATCTGCCTGGTTATTTTGTGTGGTGGTTGTGGTGTGTGTGTGTGTGTGTGTGTGTGTATAGTGGAATGGGTGGGAGGCATTTTTTTGGGGGGTGATTTTTTTGCAGATGAACTCAACTCGCCAGCAATCACTTTACATTTTACTATGGGTAATTTCTATGCATTTTGTAATTATTTATTGAAGGAATCAGAATTACAGCCTTTGAATCAAGGACTCCTTTGCAAAGGCTTCACATCAGATATACATACGATACCAGAAATGACAAGATATACAATAATAAATATACAGAGAACACACCAGAATACATACATTGCAAGTTTAGAAACAGTATATAAAACGAGGCATACAGAGAAGACAAGTTACAGTTCAAGGGTGGAATGGACCAACCTGTATCAAATAATTATAAGTCCAGCATGTACGATAGCAATATACAGAAATCAAAAGTTTATAGTCACAGGCAAGGGGGGAAGGACTAAGCACAGCCACAGTTGGAGTGGGAGAGGATTTCAGCACAGAGTAGGGTTTTAAATGGGCCTAGTCGCTGTTTCAGGGTGATGGCCAATGGCATTTCATTCAACCAGAGGGGGGCCCTGTAGCTAAAGGAGCGTTGGCCCAGAGAGGTCCTTGCAGTGGGACACAGAGCGGGGGCTAGCAAGGAGCTCCATGTAGACCTTGGCTGAGTGGAGGGCTGAACAAGGTGGCAGAGACCTGGGGGGGAGGTGTTTAGGGAGAGCTTCCTAGCAAGGAGACAGGTCTGGTACCTGAGTCTGCCTTCAAAGTTAAGCCAGTTGGTGTGTAAAGCTCACAGGTGTATGTCCAATGGTTGCATCCACTGACTAACAAGCAGGCTTTATTTAGGGAGATCATGATTTGACGCAGGACAGTAGGGTTGGCTGTGCCATAGATAACAATCCCATAGTCATTAAGGGAGAGCACCAGTGATGTCATGGCAAGACCTAGGGTGTCAGGTGGCAGACACCCCCTGTGCCTACATAGGAGACCTAGTCTGGAATTGATAGCTGAGCTGAGCAGATTGATGTGATCACGGTATGTGAGAGAGGTGTCAAGGATGATACCAAGGTATTTAAAGGTGAGCACAAGGTCGAGAGGGGAGCCCTGGATGTTAATGATGTTGAGGGGAAAATGTTTAAGCTTATTTTGTTTGTGAATGAGAAGCATGGCCTTGGTATTTTTGTAATTCAGGACAAGACGGTGCTCTGAGAACCAGACCACGGCTTCAGAAAAGGAGCATTGCAGGGAGGATTGAAGGGAGTGGAGGTCCGAGTTGCTCTCAGACATAACTGCGTCATTGGCATGCAGAAGCATTTGTCCTGAGCAGGCCTTTGGGAGAGTTTTAAAGTACATGCTAAACAGGAGGGGGCCCAGTATTGAGCCTTGGGGGGCTCCCGATAGTACTGGTTTACTGGCCGAGAGTGTGGAGTTTAACTTGACCCTCTGGGTTCTGTCACTGAGGTAACTTTTAAACCATGCAGTAGCGTCCAGGGACAGGCCCTTGCAATGCAAGGATTGGATTAGGAGTGTGTGGCTGACAGAGTTGAATGTCTTGGTTAAGTCAATATAGACAGATCCAACTAGGTGCCCTCGATCAAGGGCTTTGCTTATAAAAGTGGTGTATTCAAGAAGGGCAGTTGTACTGTGGCCCTTCCTGAAACCATGCTGTTCGGGGCAGAGAAGGTCATATTTAGTGAGAGAGTGCGAGAGTTGATCTGACTATTTTTTCTAGCACCTTGGGGGAGGGGGAGAATGGAGATGGGGCTGTAGTTACCCGGTGAGGTGCGGTCCCCACTTTTTAATATTGGGGTGATGACAGCTGCTTTCCAGCATGAGGGGAATTGTCCATGACAGAGGGACCAGTTTAGGATGTCAGTGAGCGGGGAGATAATGGAGTCTGAGGTGAGGAGGACTAGTGTTAGGACCAGCGAATGGCTACTAAAGTGCATTTTCCTGAAGGCTTTGGTTAAATATGGACTTGCCTCTGGGGGGGTGATTGTTTGGAGCCTTAAAGTGGGGGTGGATGCTTTAAGGGGTGGGCTGGAGGGCAAGTCCCGGGCCGGATCGAAGAAGTTAAGGAGAAGGGCACCGCTAAGTTCAGAAAATGCAGTGTTGAGGGTATCAGCAATCAACAGGGAGTCCTGGTAGAGTGAGCCATTTACTAGCAGCTGGGATACTTCAATTAATTGTTCTTTGATTGTTAGTCAGAATGAAGATGATTCTCTACATGGGCCCCACAGAGTTTGAGTGCCCTGGACCGTCGGCAGCATAACGGATTGATCTGGCCCTGTATGCATTGTCTGGAGAGAAACGTAGATTCATTGACTGTTGGGCAGCTGCTTACTGAAATATCCAAATCCTGGCTGCAGGCATCAGACACGTATGGCAGGTTGCTAGCTGCTTTCAAGTTGTGTGTCCCGTTCACCCCCATTGTGTCACTCTTTGATTTTACCACACGTCGGTCGCTACAAACAACAAACATCCGCTGCACACATCTCCACTCAACATGCTGCAGACAGTAAGACAGAGACCAGGAGATAAAACGAGAGAGAGAGAGAGAGAGAGAGAAAGAAGGCAGAACACACATCTTGCAGTTTGCCATTGGATTTCGGTGCCAGTTGCTGCATCTCCTCTCTCTCACTGTGTCTCTGCTCTATCTTGGTCTCCCAGTGCAACATGCAGTGTTACCATAATGCAACAATAATATAAGCGCATCTATTTCTTGTTCGTCCCAGTCCCAGTGAGTGCCTCTGTAATGTTTGCTCGACATCTGATTGATCAGCCAAAAAAATCTCCATGCAGTGTGCTGGAGACAGACACAGACCAGATGATCATTATTTATCTCTCTCGCTGGTTCTGTCTCTCTCTGGTCTGTCTCTACTTCAGGATGCGCTGACAGTCACACTGACAAAGACACAAATCTACAGCAATCCCCACCAGACAGTAAACACTACTGGCCGGAAGGGACATTGCCCTCTTACCCTGGTCACTATGGCCACCTGTTCTGCTGCCGCCCTGCCGTCTCCCGTTCTCACTCTCGGGTGCAGTTGGGGGAGGGGGGCACGCAGACACACTCTGAATCTAAATTTCAGTTCCACCACCATCTGCACTTCAAAGTGATCCTCAGCGTCTTCATGGCTGCTGATGCTTTTCTGTATCTTCAACACAGACTACATGGAACTGGGAGGGGGCAGGGGGGCTGAGGTTAACGAACTTAACAGAAGTAAAATAATTAATCGTGCATACAGACAGTTCATCTGTTATGCCAGACACTTAAAGAGATTATAATTTTTATATTACACTAAAAAATGTCACCGACCTTAGTTATGCTGTCAACCCCCTGGGGCAGACAAGATTTCAGGAGATGTGATTGACGGGGAAAGATCACGCGCTGGAAATGTCACATAACAAACAATAACGTCATGGATCTAACAGGCACGCTGTGAAAAGACGGCTCAAAAAAAAACAAACCTGAATCTGGTGAGACATATAAAGAGCCATCTTGTTTTTTTTTCTCATTAAAAAATGACTACAGACACATTTATTTGGTTTGTAAGGCTTTATTAATGAAAAACTCATTGTGACTCTAGTTTTGTATAAGACCACCAACAGACACATGAAAACATCGCTTGTCATTTCCTGTCCTCTTTAAGGTGCGTTTAGAGGAATTTTGGTTTTATATAGTGCTTTACATTGATACAATCCCAAGTCGCCTTGCAATCCATGAGGGGGAGGGGGAGAGAGTGCTGCTGACATTTTAAGCAGAGTAACTCTGAGAAAGTGGCAGTGGTGAGATCTACATAGAAACATAGAATCTGATGGCAGATAAGGACCGCTTGGCCCACCTAGTCTGCCCATTTTCCTACCTAACAGATAAGCTGCAGATCCTAGTCAACCAACAGCTTACTTCCTCCTACCCCCCACTAGGACTGCCTTATGTCTGTCCCATGCATTCTTGAATTCCCCCACTGTTCTTGACTCCACAACCTCCTCAGGGAGGCTGTTCCATGCATCCACAACCCTCTCCATGAAAAAATGCTTCCTCACATTACCCCTGAGCCGTCCCCACTCTATCTTCAAATTGTGCCCCCTTGTTCTTGCACATCTCTTTTTCTGAAAGATGCTACCCTCTTGGACTTTGTTGAGTCCCTTGAGGTACTTGAAAGTTTCTATCATGTCCCCTCTCTCTCTCTTCTTTCCTCAAGGGTATACGTATTAAGCTCCTTTAGTCTTTCTTCTTTTGTCTTCTGGTGCAGACCCTGCACCATTTTGGTTGCCCTTCTCTGGGCAGCCTCCACTCTGTCTATGTCTTTGCGGAGATAGGGTCTCCAGAACTGCACACAGTACTCCAGATGGGGTCTCACCAACTGTCTGTACAGAGGGATAACAACTTCCTGTTTTCTACTATTGATGCCTCTCCCTATGCATCCCAGTATCCCCCCAGCCTTCCTTACTGCCTTCTCACATTACTTGCTCAATTTTAGGTCATCTGATATAATTACCCCCAGGTCCCTTTCTATTTTTATTGTTGTCAGTATCTCATCCCCCATTGTGTACTCTTCCCCTGGGTTTTTGTTTCCCAGGTGCATTACCTTGCACTTCTTTGCATTGAATCTGAGCTGCCATACATTTGACCATTCCTCCAACCTTGCCAAGTTGCTTCTCATCCTTTCCACTCCATCTTGTGTATCAACCCTGTTGCAGATCTTTGTGTTGTCTGCAAAGAGACGTACTTTTCTTTCTAGTTCCTCTGCAATGTCACTTATAAAGACATTAAAAGGACTGGTCCCAGTACTGAACACTGCGGTACCCCGCTAGTAACCCTCCTTTCTTCACTGTGGACTCCGTTTACTACTACCCTTTGTGTCCTGTTGTCTAGCCAATTTTTTATCCAGGCTACCACCTTGGGATCCACTCCAAGGCTGGCTAACTTGTGTATTAATCTTTTGTGTGGGACTGTATCAAATGCCTTGCTAAAATCTAGGTAGGCCATGTCCACAGCCCCTCCCTGGTCTACTACTTTGGTCACCCAGTCAAAGAAATCTTAGATTCGTCTGACACAACCTTCCCATCGTGAATCCATGCTGCCTTGAGTCCTGTGCCCCACTGGCCTCTAGGTACTCAACAATTCTTTCCTTCAGAAGTGATTCCATCATTTTCCCTACCAGAGGTCAAACTAACTGGTCTGTAGTTTCCTGCCTCTGTCCTGCTCCCACTTTTGTGAAGAGGAATCACATCTGCCCTCCTCCAGTCCTCAGGTACCACCCCATCCTCACATGATTTGTTAAAGAGAGCAGTCAGTGGTGTCACTAGTTCTACCCTTAGTTCTTTTAGAATTCGTGGGGTGAATCCCATCAGGCCCCATTGCTTTGTCTACCTTCAATTTTATTAGTTCTTTCAGAACCCTTTCTTCTGTAAATGGACTGGTATTGACCCCCGTCTTCAGAGTGTTTCTCTTGTTTGGTTAGGTACCTCCCCCTCCTCTTTCTTTGTGATTACTGAGCAGAAATATTCATTCAGTATCCCTGCTTTTTCACTGTCACCCTCTGCCCACGTTCCCTCCACTTTATTAAGTCTCAGTATCCCTCCTTTAGTCTTTCTTCACTCCCTAATGTACCTATAAAAGGTCTTATCCCCCCCTTCTTAACAGAGTTGGCTATCCTTTCCTCAGTTTGGGACTTTGCTATTCTGACTGCCTTCCCTGCCTCTTTCTGCTTTAACTGATAAAGTTATCTGTCCTGCTCCTTCTGTGTTTCCTTATATTTCCTGAATGCTATCCTTTTCTCCTTAACCTTCCATGTCACCTCTTTTGAGAACCATAGCGTTTTTTTTCCTTCGTTGTGTTTTGTTGATTTGTTTTACACAAAGGCTTGTTGCCTCTGTGATGGCTGTTTTGATTATTCCCCATTGTTGCTCCACCCCTCCTTCTTGCCTGTTTGCTAGTGCTTTTCTGCGGCAGCACTCTCTCATTTTCCCAAAGTCAGCCCTCCTAAAGTCCAGTACTCTTGCTTTTGTATGGCTTGATTGTATGGCTGTGTTTATCGTGAACCAAACTGTTTGGTGGTCGCTTGTTCCCAGATGGCTACCCACTTCTAAATCTGAGATTCTTTCTCTGTCCCCATTTGAGAGTACCAGGTCTAAGATTGCTCGCTCCCGAGTGGGTTCCAATACTAACTGTCTGAAGCATGCCCCATGTTGGGCATCAAGAATGACCCTGCTCTTGGATGTGCCTGCAGCAAAGGTGCTCCAGTTAACATATGGCATATTCAGGTCCCCCATCAACAATCTCTCCCCTTTTTCTGCCATTCTAAGGATGCCTTCCTATCATTTCCTTGTCCATTGCCTCCCCCTGAGATGGGAGTCTGTATACAAACCCCATGCAGATTGTGGTATCATTTCCTGTCTGCAGGGAGAACCAGAGTGCCTCATCTGCTCCCTGTTTACTCTTTAGTTCTGTTGCTTTGATCCCTTCCTTTACATAGAGAGCTACTCCTCCTCCTCCTCTTTTACCCTCCCTGTAGATTGTGTATCCTGGTATGTTGACATCCCAGTCATGGTTCTCTGTGTACCATGTTTCTGTGACTGCCACAATATCCAGGCAACCCTCTTCCATCAAGGCCACTAGTTCAGGAAGCTTGTTACACAGACTACGGGCATTGGTACTCATCACCCTCCACTTTTTGATGGCCTTACTCCTTTTAGCCCCATCCCTGTCCTTACTGCCGTTGCCTTTTTTTACATTTACCTCTGTCCTGCTCCTTAATGACTTCTCTACCTTGGTGTTTACCTCACTAATTACCTTGTTTTGTGGAGGGAAGCTGGAATTTCCCTGCTCCTTTTCAGTGCCTTCCCCATTGGCTAGTTTAAATGTTTGCCAATGAAGCATTTAAACCTCTCACCTAGGATCCTGGTTCCCCCCCTGGACAGATGCAGATCATCGCACCAGTATAGGTCTGTATCCCTCCAAGTGGGTCCCCAATGAAGCCAAAACCCTGAGCTCCACACCAGTTTTTCAACCATTCGTTGAATTCCCTGGTGAGGAGTACCCTAGCATCACCCTTGCCATAGACAGGTAGCACCTGCGAGAAGGTTACTGTATGCGCTACTTGTCTAAGGCCCCTTCCCAACTTTACAAACTCCTCTTGCACTGCTCTGATCCCATTCCTAGCCAGGTCATTTGTCTCTAGGTGGACAATGACATCCAGCTCCCTCCCTCATGCAGCTGCTCCCACGATCCTGAGAATTCGCTTCCTGTCCCTCCAAGCCATGGCGCCAGGCTGGCAACTTACCTCCCTCTCCCACTTCTACCCCCCTAATGATTGAGTCCCCCACCAGGAGTTGTTTCCTTCCCCTGTGTGGTCCCATGCCACCCTCCTATGGGTCCCCTTTGTGAAGGTTCCCAGCATCTTCCTTGGTCTCCACTGCAGGTGCCTCCATAGAGGAACCACTATCCACCAGAAGAGTGTATGAATTGTGGAGAGGTACAGCTGGAGGGATGCAACTCTGTTCCACCACCCTCCCCTCCCTCCCTGAGCCCACCCTGGTCCAGCCTCTCCTCTTTCTTGGCATCCTCTGAGGTAGTGGCTTTGGTCCTGGTGGTCCCTGGGTGGAGGAGGAGGTTTCACGAATCCAAGCCAGGTCAGCTTGGAGACGGGCAACCTCCTCCCTCAGACCAGAGAGGTGCCTGCAAATAGGGCAGCATCGCAGCCTCCAGAATGTCTCCCGGAACACTGCCACCCCACAGCCATTGCACTGCACCACTCCTATCATGTCTTATTTTGTGTCCCCTCTCCTGTTTCTCTGTATGCGTACTCTCTCCTCTCCTTACAACTCTCACCCTTCCTGTTCTGGGACAGCAACTTCCTATATTCTTCAGTAGCCTTCTTCTTTCTTGCTCAGTGTCAGACCACCAGCAGTTAGCGGGGGAGAGCGAGCTAATTTTTTCCTTTAGGGTTGACAAAACTAATGTTTCTCTGTGATCCTTCCCTTCCTACTGCCAAACAGGAAGTTCCTGTTGTCAGTCAAATCCAGTGGCTAGAAAACTAAAACTGGCTTAAGGTGGGTGGGTGGAGGGTGGGATGGAGGGCAATTAGTAAGAAAAAAGGCTAGCAACAGGAAGTTGTAATTGGATTCTCCTGCTTTTATATTGTCTAAGCCACCCCCCAATTAAGCTCTCTCCTCCTACTGATTTAGCAAAGTAAGTTGATACAGTACCCTTCCCAGCACAGAACACACACTTTCTTTCTTTTCTTTTTTTAACCCTAAATAAGACCCCTTCTACTTCTAATAAAGTATCTGTCTGCTTAATCTCAACAGACACTGACACCTGCTGAAATAGAAGTCTTAAATCAGTAAGAAAATGGTAGCTTCTTTTAGTTAGCTGCTTTCTGCTCTACAAGCAGGATTTCTGTCTTCCAAAGGCTAGCAACAGGAAGTTGTAATTGGAGTCAACTGCTTTTATATTGTCTAAGCTACACCCCCAATTAAGCTCTCCCTCCTGCTACTGATTTAGCAAAGTAAGCTGATACAGTACCCTTCCCAGCACAGAACACACACTGACTTTCTTTCTTTTCTTTTTTAACCCTAAATAAGACCCCTTCTACTTCTAATAAAGTATCTGTCTGCTTAATTTCGACACTGACTCCTGCTGAGATAGAAGTCTTCAATTAGTAAGAAAATGGTAGCTTCTTTTAGTTAGCTGCTTTCTGCTCTACAAGCAAGATTTCTGTATTCCTAAGTCTAGCAACAGGAAGTTGTAATTGGAGTCACCTGCTTTTATGTTGTCTAAGCCACACCCCCAATTAAGCTATCTTCTCCTACTGATTTAGCAAAGTAAGTTGATACAGTACCCTTCCCAGCACAGAACACACACTGACTTTCTTTCTTTTCTTTAACCTTAAATAAGACCCCTTCTACTTCTAATAAAGTATCTGTCTGCTTAATCTCAACAGACACTGACTCCTGCTGAAATAGAAATCTTAAATCAGTAAGAAAATGGTAGCTTCTTTTAGTTAGCTGCTTTCTGCTCTACAAGCAAGATTTCTGTCTTCCAAAGGCTAGCAACAGCTAGCTCTGCGTTGGTGCCAATTAGGTGTATAGGGAAGTTCAAAAAGCAGAGACAGAGTAACAAGGTTTTGAACATTATCTAAATAGTGTGCAAGTGCAGTATAATAGTGTGAACATCACTGGTACCAATGCTGGCACTATCATCATTATCAATGTCACATAAAGGCATGGATGAGAATGACAAATGTTAAAAGCCTCTGTCAATTGTACTGTACCATTTCTGCCCCCGAGTTAGGCCTGTTAGCATCAGTGTTGGTACCATCATTGTCTTCAATGTTCTTGACCTTGATACATTTTCTGATGCAGAATCGGGGAGTGAATATTCCCTAAATGATATCCCCAGGAAACAATTTCAAGTGATGCTGAGAAGGCTGGTCCTGTGCAGTAGAGCCCCAAGGTAAAATCTAAGTTCCCACATGGATGTATTAAAACGTATTTGTCCAGTAGCAGGCTCCAGCCCAAGTAAGGTACTGTGCCTAGAAAGAGGAATCAAGAAACATGGGCATCTGCCTGAGGCTCAGCCCAAGCAAGCGCCCAATCCTAGGAAGTAGACATGCAGACATCTGCCTGAGCTTGTGACTGTGCCTGAGCCTGAGATCCTGCCCCAGAAAGAGTCTCCCCATGTTAACCTTCGACTGAGATAGATGCCTCAATGCAGGCTGAGGGGAATCACAAAAAATATCAGTGTAAGTGCAAGCAGCTCTCTTATTTCTGAGACCCTGCCTGAGCAAGACGGGCAGCATTTGCATCTGCACCTGAGATGGAGGCAGCACTGGAGGCTGTGGGCAGGCAAAAAGCACAAGCTTAATCACTGTGACAATCAGAGACCCTGCTTGAGCCCAAAAAAGAATCCCCTTTTGAGCCTCCATCTCTGACTCATGCCAGGTGGAAAAAGAACAAACACAAATATAATCATCTTCCTAAGCTTCTGTCTGAGACTGAGATTCTGCCTGAACAAGCAGCTCATTTTAAGCCTTCAACTGAGGCACTCTGAAACAAGCATTTGTTAATGCCAAATGTTTGCTTGCAGTGTAACAGGGCATTAAAGAGCCCCTGATGTTGTTTGCTCAACTCCGAAAAACATAATATCTAGACACAGTTTAGTTTATATTGCACCCTTTTTTGTAACTACTGCCCTCATTTATTACTAAGGACATTTGCATGAAAACAGGATCTTTGCCCTATTTGCTTTTCTACTTCTGCAGTCACAGCTCTGCTTATGACATCTCAGTCTGTTGCGGTGGAGATAATTAGGATGAAACACTGTTAAAAGAAAGGTTGGTAGAGTATCTTGAATGCAGTGGACAGTGGGTGATAGGATGTTGGTCATGCCAGGCAAATCTGATTGATTTCTTTGAGTGAGTGACGAGGGAAATAGATCAGGTGAGGGCAGTGGATGTGGCCTATCTGGACTCTGGACTTTAGCATGGCCTTCAACACTGTGCCACACAGGAGACTGATTAAGAAATTGAGCAGCCTTAGGGTGGGATCCAAAGTGGTGAACTAGGTTATAAATTGGTTAACAGATAGGTGACAGAGGGTGGTGATTAATGGCACTTTATGGAAGCATGACCAGTGGGGTAACGCAGGGCTCGTTACTGGAGCCGGTCCTCTTCAGTGTCTTCATAAGTGGCATTGCAAATGAACTGGAAAGGAAGGTATACCTTTTTGTAGATGATACCAAAATCTGTAAAAGGTGGACACTCAGGAGTGGTGGAAAGAATGCACAGGGATCTTGGGAAACTCGAGGAGTGGTCAAGAACATGGCAGTTGGGGTTCAATGCCGAAAAGTGCAAAATTACGCACTTAGGGCACAAGAAACTTGGAACTGTGTATATGATGAAGGGGGTAGGTACTGTCAGTCACTAAGCAGGGAAGAGACCTCAGGGTTATCTTATCTGATTACCTCAAAGTGGCAGGACATTGTGGCAAAGTAGTGGGTAGGGCCATAGTGATCGAGAATCTGTGTGTGGGAGCTTAAAATCTGCAGTTTTATCTTCATGCTTGTGTAGCATGCACACTTTGAAACACGTTAAATGTAAGTGTGTTTTGGAAAATTATTTCATTAGTGAAACAAAAACAACTCTTTTTTGAATCTACAGTCTGGAGTGCTGGTTATTTTTTCTAAAAAAGGGCCAGAGTGATGCAGGGATACACTGGGAGAGGTATCTCCACTGGGAGGAGGGAGGTGGTGTTGCCACTGTATCACTCATCCGTGAGACCCGATCTGGAGTATTGTGTCCAGTTTTGGAGGCTGCACTTCAGAAAAGACATAGACAGGGTGGAGGCAGTCCAGAGGAGGACAACTAAAATGATGCAAGGGTTGCACCAAGAGCCCTATGAGGAGTCACTGAGGGATCTCAACATATACACCCTGGATGAGAGGAGAGTGAGAAGGGACTTGATAGAAACCTACAAGTACCTCATGGGGGTGAACAAGGTGCAGGAGGGGAGTCTCTTTCAAAGGAGGAAGAGCTTCAGGACCAGAGGGCATGTGATGAAGCTGGAGGGGGGGTAGAAAGAGTGGTAGATGCCTGGAATAGACTGGCGGCAGAAGTGGTGGAGGCTAAAACAGTAGGGGGCTTCAAGCATGCATGCAATATACATAAGAGAGTATTAGTGAATAGGCAGCAAGATGAGAGGATCGCTGGAGACCATTTAGAGCTTGTGGAGGCAGACTAGGCATGGACCATCTGGGTAGACTGGGTGGACCAAGCGTTCCTTTTTTTGCCGACAAATTCTGTGTTTCCAGTGCCATCTGCTGTGGGGAACCGTTGGCTATAAAATTCACAGATAAAGGGGATGTGTGTACCTCCCAAGTACACTTCATGATGAATCTGCAGCAATAGCTCCAGTTTGTGGTCATGACAAATTGATAAATGCAGATCAATGTGTCCTTGACTGTATCAGACACATGGGAGGTGTGGATAACATGGCCAGATGCTGGAGCCCTGATGCTAATATCCATGGCTTGGTACAAGAAATTAGTTGTTCACCTATTTCAACTGGCTATGTACATTACTTTTATTCTGTGCTGGGCAAAAGCATCTGGTCCTTCAAAATCCTTCTTGAACATTGAAACTGAAGAAATATTGAGTCTCATGTTTGATCCTTCAGCAAAACCTGAAATTTAAAGAAAAACTTGAGAGGTGGTCCAGGATTTGGCAGCTTGGCTTCCTTGCAAAGAAATACAAAGTTATGCACATTGGAGCCAAGAATCCCAGGATGGAGTATTAACTGGGTGGGGTCCGGGTATTTGCAACGGAGGAGGAGAAGGATCTGAGAGTGATGATCACTAGCAACCTGAGGCACTCCAAACAGTGCAGCAAAGCAGAGCAAGGGCAAATAAGATGTTGGAATGCATAGCCAAGGGATCAGCAGTAGGTGAGAGGTGGTTATACTGCCCTTGTACAGGTTAATGGTGAGGCCACATGTAGAGTATGGAGTACAGTGCTGGTGCCCACATCTTAAAAAGGACATTGACCTGCTAGAGACAGTCCAGAAGAGGGCGACAAAAATTATCATGGGTCAGTGCCAGCAGGGTAAAACATACAAGAAGAGGTTAGGGCCCTGAACATGTCCTCCTGGAGGAGTGGGGAGAGAGGTCATGATTGAGACCTTCAAGTACTTGAAAGGGATAAATAAGGTGGATAAGAAGGGTCTCTTTAAACTAAGTTGCAACCAAAACAAGAAGGGGCACAATCTTAGGTTAGAGGGGGAGGTTTAGGAGGAAGGTTAGGAAGCACTTCTTCATGGAGAAGGTAGTGGCCAGTTGGAATGTGCTGCCGGAAGAGATTGTCTTGTTGAAGATGGTGGTCAGCTTCAAGAGAGGTTGAGATAGACATAAGGGGAAGTAAGGGTCATGGGAGGGGTACAGGGACAGTAGCTTAAGCTGTGGACCCTGCAGGACGAGCAGACTAGACAGATCAGATGGCCTTATTCTGCTGGATTCAGCATATGTTTGCATGTCATGTGCAGGGCCCCAATTTTTCTGCGGCACATAGAAGCAAAGTTCTGCAGCAGGGTTCTCATTTGTCGCAGAACTTCTGCGGCACTCAACTCCAATTTCTGCGGCAATTCTGCGGCACATTTTTACCCTTAATTTCTTTCCTTTTTTTGGTTTTTTTGCCATATCTGACACAATGCACGCTCGTAATACAGTCATTTTATGGGCGTTTGTCACCAAATTTTCAACATAGCCAGTTCAAGACCTCTGCTCATGAACAGTATCACTGTGATTTTATTAATCTGTCCGAACATTTATTTAGACACCGACCGCCCATTATGCGCTACATATGCGAAAACACATTTCAGGTGAGATGAAAAATGGCAGTTGTACTGTTCATAAGGAGGTGTGGTAAAATGGCAATACTGAAAATCTGGAGTGAAAATATTAAAAATGCTCGAAGTTATGAGCGTGCGTAGGAACTGCTCAATGCACGCTCATAACACAGTCATTTTATGGGCGTTTGTCACCAAATTTTCAACATAGCCAGTTCAAGACCTCTGCTCATGAACAGTATCATTGTGATTTTATTAATCTATCCGGAACATTGATTTCGCACACCGACTGCGCCATTGTGCGCTACATGTGCGAAAACACATTTCAGGTGATATGTGAAAAATGATAGTTGTGCTGTTCATAAGGAGGTGTGGTAAAAAGGCAATACTGAAAATCTGGAGTAAAAATATTAAAAATGCTCAAAGTTACAAGCGTGCATAGGAACTGCGCAACGCACGCTCGTAAAACAGTCGTTTTGGGGAATATTTTCACCAAATTTTCAACATAGGGTTTTTAGGAGCCTACCTCATGAACTGTGACACTGTCATTTCGTTAATCATTCGGAAAGGCGGTTCCGCACAGTGACTGCGAACCACCTTCGGGACCGATTACAAACAAACAGTGTCACAGTTCATGAGGTGGGGCCCCAGAAACCCCATGTTGAAAATTTGGTGAAAATATTCCCAGAAATGGCTGACATATGCACTACAGTTGAAAAAAATCCATTTATGCCATTATACAGCTTACCGGCATTTCTTCAGTTTGCGGTCAGCTTTGAAGAGTACAGAGCGTGTTCCCGGTCCACCAAGATCGTCGGCTGGGCTCTGGAGTGAAAGTATGGGTTGGCGGGTGAGGTGGGGGTGTGGGAGGTGGGTAAGCAGAGGGTGGGTGCGGGTTGGGGGAGGGGCAAAGAATCAATGATGGAAGGTTTTTGTTTCAGGTTTTTTTTTGATTCACAGGCAAGGGGACTTTTGCCACACTGGGTGAGCTCCCAGCGTGGCACCAGGCAACAGGGGGACAGTGAAGCCCGACGAGTTGAGGCACCCCGTTGGCAAGGAAGCTTTGCCATGCTGGGGTGGACCTCCAGCATGGCATACACACATTTGAGAGGGGCAGTGAAGCGGACAGAGGGATTGGGCACCCGTCTGGCAAAGGACGTTTGTTCTGTAAAGGTCACATCTACTTCTGGTGACGGCAAATTTCGTGGATATTTCATGGTTTTGCCACACCCGCGGAATCGTCGAAAACTCGGGGCTCTGGTCATGTGTAATTTACGGAGTATTGATGAATGTATGATTATGTATGTGTAGCCAGACTGACTGACAGGCATTTCTGCAGAATGGTCCCACCTACTAAAAGGAAGGCTGGACTCCAAAAAATATGTAGAGTCTACAACAAAAAGGCATCAGGAGAGACTTGAGAAATTACTGTTGCACAGAGTCCAGCCTGTGCCTTGGGGATTGTTTTAAAAAATGTTGCACCAAGTTAATGTATTGAAAATTAAGGTGAACTAAAGACTGACACAAAGGCATACCGTTTCATATTTGGAAATACTACCAGATTTATAACAGGACATTCTAGTTAACTTAGCAACTCCGTCCATGGTCTTATGCCATTCCATAACTAGCGGGACCACTGTTGTTCTCCAGTGCTTCAGGATTAACCTTTTCTCCTCCACAGAGGCCTGAATGAGCCACAGCATCTGGGATTTGGGGTAGGGCTAGGGTGTGAGGCAAGAGGCTCAGTTCCCAGAGCTCTGGGTTTGAGGGGATAGGTATCCCTATGATTTGTGAGCAGTGGTTGATTACTGATGACTACAGTGGGGGACATTCCCAAAGTATATGAAGCAAATCCACCCCAGGGGTACTGCACCTCCGGCATGTGTCATCTGGGAGCAGGCCCATTGCTTTGAGCTGGGAGGGAGTGCAGTACCAGAGGTGCATTATTTTGTTTTGGATGGGGAGGCTTCTCTGGTCGCAGCAGGCTTTGTGAATTCTCATCCATCCCTGTTGCTATTGCTGTTCTGTAATAGGGAAACCAGTTTTTTGGCCCACTTAATCATAGCTGGGAGGGAGGGGTTGGGGGCACCGTCTCTCATAAACTTTTGAATAGTGCCTGCCCGTCCTTTTAGGTGCTGTGGCCAGGGCTCTACAGGTAATGGGGTACATACATCTTTCTTGAATTTGAGACACATAACCCATGTACATTTTTGCTTAGCCCAGGAGGTGAAGAGGTTTCCGATTTGAAGGTACCGCCAACAGTCTGCTTATAGTAGGCCATATCTGGTTCTAAGCCCTTGAAAGGAGTCCATGGACGTATCCCCAGGAATTGTGAGGTTCACCCAGTATTCTATCTGCTTAGACTGCCAGCTTAGCCACCTGACAGGTTTATTTTCGATACAGAGGTTGTGGTTAAGCCAAATAGGAGTGTACCTGCCCATGTTAAGACAATGCCTGGTCTGAAGCCCTAGTTTTTGCCAGGCCAAGAGGGAATTATACATAGTGAGCTAGTGTTGCACTTGTTTGATTAGGGGATGGGAAGGGTGCACTGGGGGCTTAGCCCATCCGTAGATCTTTCTCTATTATTATCCAGGCCAGAGAGGGCGTGAGGGGCGAGAGACTTAACCCATTCAAGGATTTCACCACAATGAAAGCTATGGAGTATTGGGTGAAGTCCGGCAGGTTCCATCACCCCCTCTCAGCTTCTGGGCTCCCAGTTTTGCCTTACTATACCTGGGCCTGGAGGTCCCCCACAGGAATTTACTGTTTAAGCTGTTTAATTTCTTGGCCCAGATGTCAGGCAGTAGTATAGGTATGTGGGATAGTAAGTGAAATACCTTACGAGCTAACATCATCTTGATCGCTGATATTTTCCCCGCTAAGGACAGGTGCAAGTGCTCCCATCTAGCCATGTCCTTCTGGAGGGTATCAGGAAGCGGCTTGAAATTAATATTCACCAAGGAATGCAACTTTGAGGAAATT
This sequence comes from Neoceratodus forsteri, assembly GCA_016271365.2. NCBI lineage: Eukaryota > Metazoa > Chordata > Ceratodontiformes > Ceratodontidae > Neoceratodus > Neoceratodus forsteri. The sequence goes on along the minus strand of CM057450.1, from coordinate 1,688,730,242 downwards.
GTAATCCCCAGGTACTTGATGTCATTGTGCACCCACACGAGACCCAAGTTGCCCAGCCTGGTTGGGGAGCTGAGACCATTCAATGGAAGGATCTCGGACTTTTAAACATTAATTTTTAGACCTGAGTGATCCCCAAATGTTTTTAATGTTGAGAGGATGTTTGGGAGACTGAGGGGTAAATTTCGAGTCAGTATCAGTCATCTGTGTATAGTCTGATAGTATATTGTTTATCCCCAATTTTAATTCCTTGTATACCAGAGTGGGTTCTCAGGGCTGCAGCAAGCGGCTCTATGGCCAAGCCAAACAGCAGGGTGGACAAGGGACACCCTTGTCTACTCCCTCTCTGTAACTGGAAGGAGTCTGATAAATTCCCATTGGTGAGCACTCTTGCAACAGGGCCGGCATATAAAGTTTTAATCCAGGAGGCAAAGTAAGGTCCTATGTTAAAACCTTCTAACACCATGTGCAGGTACTCCCACTCCACTGAGCCAGAAGCTTTCTCGAAGTCTATAGTAAGTGCAGCGACTGGAGTGAGGAGGACTGCCGCCATCTGCAGTAGGGATAGCAGGGCCCTGATATGGTCAGAGCTGATTCTACCCGTGACAAATCCCACCAGGGAGGGATATGCCAAGTCTGGCAGAAACTTCTCTAGCCGGGAGGCCAAGACTTTAGCCAGAATCTTGGCATCCGTGCTGATAAGTGAAATGGGCCTATAACTAGCAGGGAGGGTATGATCTTTGCCCTTTTTGGAAAGAACTGTTATTATGGCCCTGACAGGGTGGAGGGGAGATTTATATGCACGTTGGCCTCCTGCAACATATCTGCCATTGGGGTGGCTATTAGGGTCTGGACTAGTTTGTAGAAGTCCGCTGGGAACCCTACCCTTATCCCAGTTCACTTGTGATGAATATAGGGATTTATAGAAGTTGGCCATAATATCGCTAATTGCTTTGGGGTTGGGGGTTTGCTTTCCTGATTCATCTTTCAGCTTAATGATGGTTCTTTCCGCCTGTCTTTGTTTTAACCTGTAGGCCAGCAGTTTACTCTCTTTTTCCCCATCTGCCCAGTATTGGTGTTGCACCTGGTGTATATATAGTTTGACCTTCCTGGTCGCCAAGTTATTAAGTTTTAGTCTGAGGAACGAATGTTCCGCTATCACCAAGGGTAACTGCAATAAGGAGGATTTCGACTTATATTTAGCCTCTAACATACTGAGGTCAGATTCAAACTGTTTTTGCTCCTTCTCCCTCTGTTTATGTATATAGGAGACAAAGCCAATTATTTTGCCTCTTATGGTGGCCTTATAGGCTTTCCATATATTGGCAGTTGAGGCAGAGCCAGCAGAGTTGTCAGTAAAGAAGTCTTCAGTCTCCTTTTGCAGCCAAGGCACAAATTCTTTGTCTTGCATTAAAAGGGGATCCAGTCGCTACATAAGTGACTTGGAGGATTGCAAGGAAGGAAGGAAGGTAAGAGACATAGGGGCGTGGTCAGAGATGTATATAGGGGAAATATGAACCCCTGTGGTAGCAGCAGTTAGGTTAGAAGATGTAAGCTAGAAATCCAACCTACTGGCCATAGCTTTCGGAGCGGAGAAGAAAGTATAGTCTTTGACCGTGGGGCTTTGTATCCTCCACATGTCCGACAGCTGTTGTAAGGAGATAAGTTCATGTAGGGCCTGTAGTGATCTCAGGTGGGGTTCTGATCTAGCGCTGGATCTGTCCAATAAGTGATCCAGCACCAGGTTGAAATCCCCTCCTATTAGGATGTCAGGATTGTCAAAAGAAACGTCCATAATTTTTTGGGAGATGGCATAAAAACATTTTGGTGAGTCTTCACTTGGGCCATATACCAGTACCAATGAGCCTGAAGGAGCGGAGACCTTCATTATAATCCACCTGCCTTCACCTCCTGTGTGTACCTCTAACGGTTGCCATTGTAGCATTTTGTGCAGCAGAATGTAGACACCCTCTTTCGCTGATCCTGCCACGCTATGAGCCTCCTTACCCACTCAGTCTCTGACCAGCTTAGCAGCTTCTTTGGAGCTTAATTTATTCTCCTGGAGAAAAGCAACCTGGGCACTCAACTTCTTAAGGCAGGATATAACCATTTTCCACTTCACAGGGGAGTTTAGACCCCTCACATTCCAAGAATTGGTGGTTGTATTATTAAGGTCAGCCATAATCAGCGTGTCTCCATTTAATGTGCCAACAAATGGATACTGTGACTATTACTATCTTGAGTGCTTTCATAACATTACCCCTTTTATAAAACCACTTAATTCCCCATCTACTAGGAACCTTCTCTCTTAAGTGAGAATCTGTAGCCCTCTGTAGTACAAGTTCACCGGTGGAATCTGAAGTCACCCTTTTTACTTTATTTACCATTAATAACATTGCATATAGGTCCAGGAAGGCATGGCACCCCATATCCCTGCGTTTGCCCACAAAATTGTGTCATGTGTAGCCAAGAGAATGCCTTCCTGGAACTGTGGTGAACAATATCTCTGTAGGGGAAGGGATGGGTCTAGATGCAAGACCTGGTGCAATTTTACTAACAGAGTTTCTGAACAGTGGAAAGTGTAGGACCGTCACTGACCAGGGAGGAAGGGAAAGTGATCCTCCTCCCAACGGTCAAGTGCTACACCTCAAGGGGGCTGGGCCGATTTCCTATTGGCAACCAAGCTTGTACTGCTGAAGAAAGGTAGGCCTAAGCTTCAGGGGGACCAGCTACCCATTTACTCTGGGTCTACTCGCCCCACTGTCCTCCATGACTTGCGCCCTTTGCAGCGTGTCCAGCCTGGGCCTCAATTGAAGGTCTAGGGCCACTGCCAGAGGAAAAATCCTGCAGCACAGCCTGCTAGTTCAGCCCCAAACTCTTTAATTATATTCTGTCCTAGGTGGCACTAATAAAATGGTAGACAGGGATCCACAGCCAACACCGGGTTGAGAATGCCAACACATCTTAGGTAGGTTTTACCGATAGCTTTTAGGCTAACTGAGGAAGTGTGTAGCTCCATGCACTCCAAAATAACCCCATTGCCAGGGCATTTGAGATCCCGTATAGTCCAGGGTCTCGTTAGGGCCAATAGACACTCTCCGAACAACTCTCACCCCCTCTGGGGTGAGATCAGGCCATGTGTTTTTATAGCCGGATGTAGAACCATTTCCCAAGCCAAGCCTGGAGCCTGTACTTGCCATACAGAAAGGAACGCCCTCTCATTTACACAAAGCAAACCCTTAGGCAATGACAACTATTTTCTATCCCCTATCTGTAACAGGGGTAATCGAGGTCCTGCCTGAGGATTCAAGTGTTTTCAATACCTCCCTCACTGACGTGGCCCACAGCAATGCCCTTTCCAGTGCATATATCTTATGGTCGGGAGCTATCCTTGCGCTAGTGAACACCTTATTGCTATAAGGCATCAGACTGTGTGGCAGTTTGGGCTGGGGTCTTTAATATTCCCCTACACGGCTTTGATCTCAACCCCCAGCAGTCTAAAAAGGGGGTCCCAAGCTGAATAGGCTAAATTAAACTTTTAGAGTTACCTCTACATAGCTGCTTTTTCAATCCTTTCTCTATGGTAGTGCGTTGAGCTTTCTCCTCGTGGCAGTGAGAGCTCAATATCTTGATACTAGACTGAGTGCTGAAACCCTTCCAGCAGATACAACCATGAAAGGGTGATAGACAATAAAACTATAAATATTAACATTGACTGCAGAACAGAACCCTTAGTCAGAACAGTAGACTTTAAAGTCCTCAGTGTGTGGTAGTCTGTATGGTGGGTATTGCGGCTATCAGTGGGATAGAGGGGGGGAAGCTATCTGAAAGTATGACACTCCAATGCCCCTCAAGGTTGGGCTACCACCCCCCACAATTGTGACCTAGAAAAAACATGTTTAACACATATTGGAAAACCTATCAATAAGAATAGGGAGCACTTCAGGGGGCTAGCCGCAACCCCTTACCTGCAGACTCTAGGAGCTGGATCCAAGCCTCAACTGGCAGCAAGGGTCTCCGATGAGATGGCTGCTGTGTGTTCTGACCTGGGGTTTACCATGTCTGTCACCCAATCTTGATAAATCGGGGCCCAGTCCCCGGCCAGCTCTTCTGGTGTCAGAATGGCAATGTCCTCAGTAATTAGGCTCTTTCCTGTTGGGCTGAGGGCCCCTGGGAGGAGCTCACTGAGCAGTTCAAATTGATTAGATGTCTTGACAGGAGTCAAGTACGTAGATGAGCTGCTGCCTTCTGATAGATGCGCCTTCCTCTGTCTGCTTCTTGACCTGGTTCTCTGTGCTTTGGTCAATGGAGTCAGCGGGGCTTTGGACTGCTTGGAGGTGGATTTTTTCTTTTGTCTTCCCCACTGAGGAGTCTGCCATTCCATCAGTAATTCGGCCACAGTTGCTGGGATCCTGGTATTCCGTCCTATTGCTTCTGGCCGATCTGTCGTGTCCATCGGGTGTTGGGCCTCGCCACGAGGCATGAGCGGCTGCAGGTGGGGGAGCGATCTCTCACCAGCGATGTTGGCTAGGAACATCACGACTTCCTCCAGTGTGTTAAAGGTGATCTGCTAACCCCTATACGAGATCCTCAGCTGTACTGGATACCTCAATGACACTGGGATATTTAGTTTGTAGAGCGTTTGTTTCACTGGGCCATAAGCATGCCTTGTGCGGGACAGATCATAGGAATAATCCTGGTAGATTTGGAACTGTGCCCCTTACCATCGTAGGCTTTTCAGGTCCCATACTGCTCTTAAGAAAGTCTCTTTAACTGGGTACTAGGAGAATTTGCACAGGATAGGGCGTGGACGTTGGCCTGACTGTGGTCTGGGCACTAAAGATCTATGGGCCCTCTGCAACTCAGTGGGGCGGTGGTTGTTAAGCTTCAGCATTACCGGGAGGGCACATTGTAAAAATACTAGCATGTCATTATGTTCAGCCCCTCCAGTATGCCTACGATCCTAATATTCTTTCTCCTCCCCTGGTTCTCCAGGTTGTTTACCTTTGCCAGCAGAAATTGAAGTTGGTCATGGTGCTCTCTCAGCTGGCAGTGATAGTTGCGCAGAATCTCCCCCTGTCTTTTGAAAGCACTTTGTTGTCAGTTACCCGGTTAGTCAATTTCACAACATCTGCTTTAGTGCTTGTGGTAGTTTCAGTAAGAGCAGTGGTGTCCAGAAGTATCTTGTTTAGCAAGGAAGTTATGTTGCCCAGTTGTTGTTCCATAGCCGGGGGTTAACAGGGTGTAGGTCTCTAGGATCTGCCATCCAAGTGATTATGATGTGAATGCCAACTCAACCCTGGTGGCTTAGGAATGTCTCACAGGCCAGACAGTTGCAATGAGGCAAATTCTAGTTGTTAGAATTAAATGACAATCCTGAGTCAGATTTGTACAATTCAGGTATCAAAATGAACAGCGGCATTCGAGGAACTGAGAACCATCAAGTAAATCCTGGATAGTTGATTTTCAAATGACGGAGGTGTCCAGACGGATGAAGCTGGTACTGTAGTAGCTTAATTACACTGCTTCAGTTTTGGATTGCAAGTTCCGCCCCCAAACAGGACATTTTAAACTGCAATGCATCGTCGAAGCATAGGGAAAAACCAGGAGCAGTTGTAGAATTCGCAAAAATGTTTATTAGTACTAGCAGTATCATAAAAAAATACAATTGTTTGGAATAACTATAAAGGCAGAATAAGCAGAGAAGATCCATCTGAGATTTCCTTCAATCTCTGTGTGTCTGTGTCTCTCTCTTGCCAGCAATTGTAGCTCTGTTTTATATGTCTTTGCCAATTTCATGCAGGTGCAGCAAGAACATAATGTTCCAGAACTGAGGTTCCTTCTCCACAGCTTCTGAAATAAGGCTTAAAAACTGCTCTCAGGTTAATCCCTTGAGTTCCCAATAGCTGTCTGCAATCATTTTAAACTATAGTTATATGCATTTCAACAGTAACACTATATAATTTCTGAACAAAGGGATGCCAACATCAGTTACATGTCCACATAATGATTTACATATATTTTTATACCAGCAGATATGCACGGTAGGAAAAGACACAAACAGCAAGGGAAGACTGAGAGACAGTGAGAGGCAAAGAATTGCAAGACTGTTGGGGTGATCAAATTCTAGGTCTCACGAGAAAATATGATTGCACAACCAGACAGACAAGAGACAGGAAAGGAGAGAATAGAACAGATCCCTGCATTCAAACTCTCCATAACAACTGGGACAGGGTCCTGTTCAACCCTGCCACATACACCCCCCTCCTTAAGAGAGAACCTGTTTTGTTAAACTGGTTTCCAAAACTTTCTATTAATTCTTTACTAATATTAGCTTCTAACTTTCAGAAATTAAGCACATGTGCAGTATCCATTTTTTCTATAATAGAGCAGCAAACAGTAAAGTTTAAACTCATACATTTGTTTTTCAACCTTCAGAACCCACAATTCCTGATTCATAGCTTGACAGAAGATCAGCATTACTATTCTCTTTACCAGATTTATGTATAATCTTGAATTTAAATGGCTGTAGTGCTAGGTACCACCTTGTGATTCTGGAATTTTTATCTTTCATTTGGTTAAGCCAACAGAGAGGATTGTGATCTGTTACAAGTACAAAGTCAGTGCCTAGCAAATAAAACTTAAGGGACTCCACAGCCCACTTTGCTGCTAAACATTGCTTTTCAATGGTGGAGTACCTTTTCTCTCTGTCATGCAACTTCCTACTTATGTACGGAATAGGATGTTCCATCCCGTCTATATTTTGACTCAGGACTGCATCTAGGCCTACCTCTGAAGCATCTATTTGTAACAAAAATGGCTTCTCAAAATTTGGGCTTCTTTTTTTTTTTTGCATAATCTTTTTATTAATTTCAAAAATTTTAAAAAACAAAACACACAACAACAACAACATGTCTAAGAGACACACGACAAACAGATGCATTCCATGTGACATTACAAATACAGTTGTTAATAAATTAACAATACCTTAATTATATTTAACCCAGTCCAGTTCTTCAATGTGCCATTTCATTTACATTTCCAAGCCATTCTTCCCCAAATTTATCTTCAGCCAATAATGTATAGATCTCTAATCACCCTGCATCTCCCTATTCCAGTCCCATCCGTAATGTGATCTCCTCTACTCCACTAAGTGATGCTAGGAAGGGAGCCCATTCCCTATTGAAGGATTCTCCCCTGTCCTTGAGCATGAGGGACAATCTTTCTAGGGCCAGTGTCTGCAGGATAAGCCTACGCCATTGCATAATGGAAGGTGTTACACAGGTGACCCAGGTATTTTGTATGCATATGCCTCGCCAACACTAGTATTACCCTTATCCACCATGGTAATGGCTCCCATTCTCCCTCATCTCCTGGGACCATACCAAATAGGCCTACAATAGGTTCTACCCACAAAGGGCAGCCTGCCATTTGACTAACTTCCCCAATTACTTCACCCCAAAAGGTCTGAAGAACTCTGCATGACCAGAAACAGTGCATATACATCCTCTCTCTCTTCCACACCTACCACAGAGAGGAGATACAGTCGGGTGTGCCCTATGGACTGCCGCCGGGGGTAATAAAGCCTATGCAAGAATTTATAGAAGGCTTCTTTGAATCTGTTGCACACTAGGAGTCCCGTATGCCCTTCTAACAGTAATTGCCAATTACCCTCTGCAATTTCACCCCATGTCTCTGTCCCACAATATTCTTGTTTTCTGAGTCTAGTCTGGGTAGTCCTGCTTCCCTACTTTTGCAGCCTTTCTAATAAAATCTTTAGGATATTTCTGCACAAGATATATCAATATCTCTACCGCCCGCCAGTTCTGTACTTGCTCCCTTCCCCTATCCATTTTTGACACAAATGCCCTAAGCTGAAGATATCGGAATACTTGTTGTCCCTGTAATCCAAACCCCTGAACAATATCCCCCAACGGGCACAGGGTTCCCTGCTGAACCAAATCCCCTATACTCTGGACTCCCTTATTCTCCCACTCTTTAAAGCCTCTATCCTCCAGCCCCGGAAGAAAAAAAGGATTATCCACCACCGGCAGAAGCAGGGTCTCCCCTCTACAAATCCCCCCTTTTTACCTGAGGTGATTCCAGGCCTCTAACACTGACTTTGCCAATGGGTTGTCCCCACCCTGAGTAGAATATGCTTTGAGGCCCTTACTATGCAAGTAGGCTGAAAGACGAGCCAGGCAGCCCCATTGCTCTAAATCCACCCAACTGGCCACAGCAGGTCTGTGCACCCAGTCCGCCACATAGCGTTGCTGTATTGACAAATAATAGTTCCACAAATCCGGAAAGTTTAGCCCCCCCTTACTTGTTATAGCTTTCAATCTCTGTAAACAAGCTCTCGGATGCTTTTCTCGCCATATAGATTTAGTGAATGCTTTCTCAATCTGCTGAACATCCCTTCTTAACAGACCTAATGGCATCATCTGCATGGGATATAAAATTCTTGGCAAGACATTCATTTTTATCAAATTGATACGACCTAACCACGATATTGGGAGCTACATCCACCGCCTCAGGTCTGCCTCTACTTTTTTAAGTAAGGGTGTGTAATTTAACCCATACAGTGCCCCAATTGTCCTGCCCACCGTAATACCCAGGTAAGTGATAGTCTTAGACTTCCCCTGTAAACCCCACTGCTCATCCTCCTTCTCCTTTTTAGGAAAGCACATGAATTCCGATTTACTAAGGTTTATTTTATAACCAGAAAACACCGCAAAGGTATCTATTATCTACAACAAAGGTGGCATAGAAACCTGTGGGTACTTAACAAATAAAAGCATGTCATCCGCGTAAAGAGCAACTTTGTGCCGTACCTAACCCCTTCTACCCCATGAAACTCTGGGCACTGCTGAAGTGCTATAGCCAGTGGCTCTAATGCCAATGCGAACAGCAGAGGAGAGAGGGAGGGAGCAACCCTGCCTCGTTCCCCCTTTCCAGATCCAAAGCATTTCTGGGCATGCCATTAACCAAAACCCGGGCCTTGGGGGCCCAATACATACCTTGTACCCACTGTACATATGATTCAGCCAGACCAAACCAGCTCAACGCCTCAAAGAGGTACTTCCACTCCACCCTATCAGACGCTTTTTCAGCATCCATAGAAATGATATGTCTTTTCCTCTGTTTGACCTGCTCTCATATCACGTTAAGCAACCTTCTCATTTTATGATAGGAGAATCTCCCCTTTATGAAACCGGTCTGGTCTGGGTGAATCAGCACAGGTAGGTAGTCCTCCAGCCTCATGGCCAGCACTTTAGCTATAATTTTAAGATCACAATTTAAAAGTGATATCGGCCTATAAGAGGCACATTCCAACTCATCTTTACCTGGTTTAGGTATTAAACAGATCAGGGCATCAAAACAGGTAGTGGGCAGATGTGGGCACTCCCCTTCCTCCCCCAGCTCCAGCAGCCCACCTAACACCTCTGCCATCTGCCCCACCAAAGTTTTGTAGTATTCCACAGGGAATCCATCAAGGCCATTTGCCTTACCCTGCTGCAATCTCCCTATGGCTTTAATTACCTCTTCCTTCTTTATAGGTTATTTTAATCTCTCTCTCTCTGGATGGACAAGAGCCTGGGAAGTTGCACCTTATCCAAAAAGTCCTTCATCAGTTGTCCCTTGCCATGGCATCCAGCCTTGTATAGCTGCTTATAAAAATTCCATAAAGTACTCCTTATCCTCTTGGGTTCTCTATACACTACCCCTCCCTGTCCCCTTATACCTGTTATTCGAGTAGGGCATTTACCTCCCTTCATAAGTCATACAAGAAGGGGACCGGATTTATTAGACCATTCAAACATTTGCCACTTGCAATAGAACCAGGATGTCGTGGCCTTGTGTCTAACCAAAGCATTCAATGCCTCCCTGGTAATCGTTAATAATTGCACTACTTCCCCCTGCTCTCCCCGGGCTGCCCTCTTTTCCAAATCTTTAAGCTTCCTCTCCAGTCCCTGCCTCTTTTCATGCTTCTCCCTCCTGTGTTTGGCCATATATGCTATAATGGCACCCCTCATGATGGCCTTGCTCGCATCCCAATATATAGCTTTTGAGACCCCAGTTCCCTCATTGGTTTCCTTGTACCATTGCCATTGATTTACCAAGAATTCCCTAAACTCCTGGTTTGAAAGCATGTATGATGGAAATTTCCACTGGGGAGGGGAGTCTCTAACTATCCGCATCTGAATCCGCCCTATGACCATAGCATGGTCCGACACATGAATAGGACTATGAGCTATATCCATCTCCCTGTTATGCCAACCCTGCGGGAAGAAAATATAATCGATCCTGGATCATGTCCCATGAGGACTAGAGAAAAAAGTGTATTCTCTAGCCCCTGGGTTCAACATCCTCCAGCTATCCACCAGGTCCATATCTGCCATACCCTTCTGCCACTGACCCAGTACCTCCGTCCTCCTCCCCCTGCTTTCGGAGTGGTCCAGTACCAGGTCCATTGTACTATTCAAATCCCCACCCATAACAAGCCCCGCGAACTGTTCTTTAGTAAGTAGATCCAGGAGTTTAGGGAAAAACCCAGGGTCATATACGGCAGGGGCATAAACACTACCAAAAGTAACTAATTCCCAAATAGTTGCCCCACTATGAAAACATATCGCCCATTTCGGTGGTCTCTCACCACCTCATGACTTCCTTTGGCAAATGCCTATGTAAAGAATGGCAACCCCTCTTTGCGAGCAGAGTACAAGGCTGCAAAGCATTTACCTACCCAGCACGCACCAGCTTAGCATGCTCTACATCCGACAGATGGGTCTCCTGAGAAGCTGACCTGTGTCCCCTCTTTAAGTGCCGCCAATAGTGTTGTAATGCTTGACCAGGTTAGTAACCCCTCGCACATTCTAGGAGACCACCGTCAGTTCCTGTGAGTTAGCCATAATGTATCCTGCCTCGATTCCCGTCCTTCACTTTCTCCAGCCCATACATCCGAAATTCCATATCATGAATGTAATTTCCTGGACTCTGTAATAATCTGTACCCATCATAGAAGGCATCGCACATGAAACAACAGTGAACTATATACAATATGTAAACATAAACATTAACCCCCCTTTCCCCACCCCACCTCATTTCGTCCCCAACTTGATTAATAGCATCCCTTCCCCACCCAGACCAAATGAGAAAACATCCACCCACCTTACATCCCCCTTATTGTCAACACCAATTGCTGCCACTGCATGCTTGTCATTAAACCCTCCATGGATAAATTGCCCTGCTGCTCCAACAACAGTCAGCGCCAATATTTACACCTTCACAAAAATGTGATTAAAATTGCAATTGTAAAGAACCCCCTCTACCCTCCACCTTTGACCCATATACACACTCTGCATAAAGTAAAATAGTTACACTCCGCGTATCTCAGCAGTCCCCAGCCCATCTCCCCCACCCAAACACTCTCTTCCAGCATCCGCTATTAGTCTCTCCGGAAGGCATGCATATCCAGAAGCTTTGAAGTTCCACACAGCTCGAGGAGGAAGCAGGCTGTGCCAATTACACATGCGCTAAGCCCCTCCCCGCCCCATCTTATCTATCTTTTCGGCTCGTTCCCTCAGGAGCCTGTCCATATAGGTCCTTATCAAGGATCACATCCTACTCCATACATTTAGGACCATCAGGCATTCATCTCCCCCCCCCAAGACAGTCCTAAAGTTCCTCAGTCCACTGGGGCCGATTCATCGACGGTGCACTATTGCTTGCTGAATGCCCTCACACTCCCAATATAGGGTGTTAATGTATTCACCCAACCCTCGGAGCCAAAAAATAGCGACATGACAATACAGAAGCAGGGGAAGGGAGAAAAAAAAAATAATAAAATTGGAAAGAAAAACTTTAAGGGTGCCAAGCCACTTGAGGGCCAAAGTGTTCAGCTGCAGATCGGAGAAACAGCTCCACCATCGAACCCGAACCCGCTTCTTCATTTAGCCAGTTTCTTCTGTAAGTCCTTCACAAATTGTTCAGCCTTAGGGAGCTCCCAAAAGGAGAATGTCGCTCCCTCATGCAGAATTTTAAGAACAGCTGGGTAGATCAGGAAGGTCTCTACTTTGAGGCTTCTAAGCTCAGCCATTAGTGGATCAAACAGCTTATGCTTTTTTAGGAGTCGGAGGGAATAATCTTGTGATAAATATAGCCTGGTGCCCTCAAATTCCAGAGATTCTTTGTCTCAGTAGGCCTTTAAAATCGATTCTCGAGCCTGGAATGCATGAAATCACATAATGACTTGCCTCGGGGGCTGATCTCCTGGGGGCCGAGGCATCACAGCCCTGTGGGCTCATTCTAACTTCAGTCACCCATTTTTTGGATGCAGTCCCAGCAACTCCGGCAGAGTTTGGGCACAGAATTTCAACATATCCTCCTTTTCTGCCCCCTCTGGAAGACCCCTAAGGCGCAAATTGAGGCGTCTGTGATAATTTTCCTGATAATCAAATGCCTCATTCAAGTCATCCAGTTCTTTTTGCAGCAGTGCCACTTGTCCAGGAACCTCCATAGTCTCGTCTTCCAGCCTGGATATATGATCCTCTACCTCTCTAATTCTATTACTGTGCAACGTTTGGTTTTCCAGGACTTCTTGCAATTTCAGTTAAGTTTTACTTTCAGGCTTCAGTAGCCTAGGTTCCATTGCCACAATCACTTGCCCAGTCATCTCGCGGCCTAGCGCACTCATTTCAGCCATCAAGAGCGAAATAATGCCCGCGCCTTCACCCACGGGAGTGGCCGACGACTTCTTCCCGGCTTTGACAGCCAAACGTTGGCTCTTCCCTGGATTTAGCGTCAAATACTCCTCCATGGCTCCTTCCTGCATATATTTCTGCCGAACACTGCATATAACTAATAATTGTAAGGGGTTCTTTTATGACTTTTACCGACCGTTAGAATGGAGCAACAACCAGGCACGTCTATCCATCTAGCTGCTCATCAGTGCCCCCATCTGGGCTTCTTAAAACAGGGGCTGAACATAATGCAGCCTTAATGGCTTGAAAAACTTCATCACACTCCAGGGTCCATTTCACATTATTCGGGTACCATTTTCTTTATTCATGAGTTCAGTGACTTGAGTAGCTAACTCTGCAAAGTTGGGAACAAATCTCCGATAATAACCAACCAGCCCTAAAAATGACCTGACTTGTTTCTTTGTTTTAGGGACAGGGCTGTTAGCTACAGCTTCTATTTTAGTAATTTCTGGCTTAACTTCTCCATTTCCCATCACATAGCCCAAATATCTGGTTTCCTGCATGTCCAATGCACATTTGGTAGGATTAATAGTTAGACCTGCATTTTTTGATAGCTTGGAAAACTGCTTGTAGGTGTTCCAGGTGGCTTTTCCAGTCTGGACTGTACACCATGACATCATCCAGTTATGCAGCACAATAACCAGTGTGAGGTGATAAAATTACATCCATGTACCGCTGGAATGTAGCTGGCGCACCATGTAAACCAAATGGCATGGTGGTGAACTGATATAATCCAATAGGAGTGGCAAATGCAGTTTTGTCTCTGGATCCTTTAGCTAGGCGGATTTGCCAGTAACCCTCAGTGAGACTGAGGGTACTGATGTACTTTGCACTCCCCAGTCTGTCCATCAGATCATCTATTCTGAGCATAGGATAACTGTCAAATTCTGACACTTGATTAAGTTTCCTAAAATCAAGGCAGATTCTAACACTCCCTTCTTTTTTGTTTACAGTTACCATTGGAGATGACCAAGCACTCCTCGACTCTTCTATGATACCCAATTCTTTCATTTTTTGTATTTCCTTAACCACATCAGCTCTTAACTGCTCTGGAAACCTGTATGTCTTTTGCCTAATAGGATGAGCATTCCTTGGCACTATTATGTGCTCTACTCCATTTGCTCGACCTGGTACTGTGGTAAAAGTACAGTTAAATGTTTTTAGCACATTTCAAATTTCTGCAGTTTGTTCGGACGTTAAGGAAACATTCACATTAACAGCATCAGCAGTTACAGTTTGTTCCAGTCTATCATAAGCTACATCAATATCTTCTTTATCAGTTTCTGGTAAAACTAGCAAAGTAGCTTTTGGCATTTTTTCAACCCATTTCTTGAGAAGGTTAGCATGGTATGTCTTAGTAGAATTTTTCCTCTCAGGGGTCTCAGTCTCATAGTTAACGGTGCCAGTATGTCTAAGCACTTTATAAGGCTCTTGCCACTTCATTAATAGTTTATTTTCTGTTGTGGTTAATGGTAGCAAAACCTTTTCACCTGGCCCAAAAACTTTTTCTTTTGCTCCATGGTCATAATATACCTTCTGCTGGTTTGGGGCCTCTTCTTGATTACTATGGGCAATTTCAACATATTTTACCAGCTTCTTTCTTAGGGCACACATATAAGACATTATAGATTGTTTCTGAGTGGGGTTATGTTCCCTTGTTTCTTTTATTACATCCAGTGGCGCTCTTGGCTGCCTACCATACAGCATTTCAAATGGTGAAAACCCTGTTGATGCCTGTGGCACTTCTTCGGAAGCAAAAAGTAGGTAAGGCAAGTATTGGTCCCAGTCTTTCCCTTCCCCTTTTATAAACCTTTTCAACATACATTTTAGGGTTTGGCTAAAATGTTCAAGAAGACAGTCTGTCTGAGGGTGACAGGGGGAGGTTCTTATGGCAGTGACACCTAGTAGTCTGTACAGCTCCTTAAGTAATGCAGCACCAAAATTACTACCCTGATCAGTAATAATTTCTTTAGGTATACCCACTCTGCTAAAACGTTTTTGCAAGCTCTGCTGCCACTTTTGAAGCTGTAACAGCATGCATTGGAACTGTCTCTGGGTATCGAGTAGCATAGTTGCATACTGCCAGAATAAATCTATTACCCTTTTTACTTTTGTCTAAAGGACCAACCACATCCATTGCAGTTCTCTCAAAAGGCACATCTATCAAGGGTGGGAGCACCTTGTCTTTTCTAGTGATTGGGGCTACTTTCTGACACTCGGCACAGGAATTACAATAGGTAGCAACATCTTCATGAATTCCAAGCCAGTAAAATCTATACAGCAATCTGGAAAGGGTGTGATCCCTCCCTGAGTGACCAGCAATAGGACTGTCATGTGCTCTCTGTAACAACTGAGATCTTTACTTTTGTGGTATAACCAATTGTTTCTGAGGTGTAATCCAAACTCTGTATAGTAGCCCATTACATTTTTTAAACATAGGTTCACCCTGTTTTGGTTTTACCCCCAGCTGCTTAAAATAACCCTGGAGAGAAAAATCGTTAGCTTGTTCTGAAAGAAAATCTCAATCTGTGATCAGTTTAGTTTCAGTCTTTTCATATGCTGACCCCTTATGTCCATCAGTCATTTGTTGCCACAGTTTCTTCAGGCATTGTCTTTCTTTCCTGGATTTCCAGATCTTAGAGCTGTTCTCAAACAAGTCCGAATCAAAGTCACTGAAAGGAAAAGTGTCCCCAGTGTTTGAGATTTTCTTTGCCTGAGTTCTTGTTACCACTGCTGCAGAAACTGCAGGGTTCAGTTCCTCTGAGATTAACTCAGTAAATCCTGGACAGTCATGTCCAATAATCATGGTTACAGGAAACTTAGGTACTACACCCACTTTCCTTTGGTGCAACAACCCCTTAATGGTCAGAGTCACTTGGGTGGTGTGATGGTATCGAGTGTCCCCGTTGATGCAGATGACACCACTACCTGGTCCTTTTGCACTGCGTTTTCCCAGCACCTCAACATGCACTAGAGTCTGTCTGCTTTCGGAATCAATGAGTCCCTTTACAGTCTTATCCCCCACCTTCACATCTGTTAAGTACTTGCCCCAATTTGTCAAGGACATATCTGCTTCAGTGTCACTCTTCTTATGGCAGTTTTTTGCAGTATGACTTAGCTTATTACAGTTATAGCAAATAACGTCTTTGGGCACAGGTTTGTTACCCCCACCATAGTTCTTATCAGACTTGGAGTTTAAATGAGAAAAAGAGTGCCTTACTTGGCTGTAACCTCACTGCTGTGGTGTCTGTCTGGCCATTTGGTAGTCCTCGACCAAAGAAACAGCCTTTTCCCAAAGCTGTACCTCTTTAGGCAAGACATTGATGAATTGCTCCATTGCAAATGTGTCAATGATATATGGGACTGTTTTGCCCTCTGGTTGGAGCCATTTTATCAGGAGTTTTCTGAGTCGAGTGAAGGCTTCTCGAGGATTGTCGACTGAGTTGTACTTCAGAGATCGAAATCTCTGCCTGTACAACTCTCCTGAGATGTCATACCTTTCAGGATTTCACTTTTCACCAGCTCATAGTTTTCTGACTGTGCATTGTCCATATTGCTTTTGGCAAGTTGGGTTTTTCTCTGTCAGGTAGGGTACCAATCTGATTGTCCATTGCTGCGTTGGCCATTGGCAGGCTGTGGCAACTCTTTCAAAAGCTGTCAGATATGCCTCGATATCATCCGAGGGACACAACTTTGTAAGTTTAATGGCTTTTAAGTTGCTTGTTTTCTGTTGCTCATCTGGATCTGTGCCATATCCTCTGACTTTGATAGTTTGCAAGGCATCCATCCATTGCTGCTCCTGTCGCTGCATCACTTCTCTCATCTGCTGCTTCTCTTCTCTCCTCTGCTGTTCCTGTTGCTGCTTTTCTTCTCTCCTCTGTTTCTCCATCTCTGTTTGTTGTATAGCCCATTATTTGAAAAAGACAGTCAGGCTGTCAGGTTCTGTTACTGCCTGTTCTTTTTCCATAACTGGTGCTAGCTGTATAGTCTCAGCTTGGACTTTTGTCTCTGCTAGTTTGGCTGCCAGTCTCCTGGTGACCACTCCTGGGCAGCTGCTGCAGAATCATACCTTTCTCTATGCTTCCCTGGTACGAGGTCTAATACCCATGCACAAAACTCCTGGCTTAGAGTATGCTCAGCATAAATCCCACTTAGGCTGATACCATCTGTCATCGGTGGAACAGGCCAGGAAGCATAGGAAAACCCAGGAGCAGTTGTAGAATTTGCAAAAAGTGTTTATTAGTGCTAGCAGTAACATAAACAAATAAAATTGTTCAGAATAAGTATTTACAAAGGCAGAATAAACAGAGAAGATCCATCTGAGTTTTCCTTCAATCTCTGTGTGTGTCTCTCTCTCTCTTGCCAGCAATTGCAGCTCTGTTTTTATAAGTCTTTGCAACCCCCTTCTTAACAAGCATCCTGTTTTTTTCTAAAATGTTCTTGTAAGTTTCCAATGTTCTTGTCAATTTCATGCAGGTGCAGCAAGAACACAATATCCCAGAACTGAGGCCCCTTCTCCACAGCTTCCAGCTTCTGAAAAAGGGCTTAAAAACTGCTCTCAGGTTAACCCCTTGAGTTCCCAATAGCTTTGTGCAATCATCTCAAACTATAATTATATACATTTCAACAGTAACACTATACAATTTCTAAACAAAGGGATCCCAATATCAGTTACATTTCTACATAATGATTTACATAAATTTTTGTACCAGCAGATATGCAAGGGAGGAAAAAACAGAAACAGCAAGGGAAGACTGAGAGACAGTGAGAGGCAAAGAATTGCAAAACTGTCGGAGTGATCAAGTCCTAGGTCTCACGAGAAAATTTGGTTGCGCAACCAGACAGACAAGAGACAGGAAAGGAAAGAATAGAACAGATCCCTGCATTTAAACTCTCCATAACGACTGGGACAGGGTCCTATTCAACCCTGGAACACGGTTATTGCGGTACCTATACTGCCCGATTTCCAGCCAGCAAGTACAAAATATTTACGGGCTATATGACATCATGCCACAACAATAACAGCATTAGTGCATCAGTAAATTAAAAGAACTTAAAAAAGACGTATTTTAAGAATTATAAATAAAATAACAAAGTACCCCCCCATCATGTGTGCAGTCGGTTCTCGACAGGAGCAAGTGGTTCTTGCAATCTCTCTTAGCTAGCAACAAATAAATATTTGTTAAATGCTCACATACCTCACAATGGGTTTGCCTAACTTTAAAAAGCAGCAGTTGGATCTGTATCTACGAACATGAGTACCTTCCCAGTAATGCGCTTCAAGCATGTAAAGTGATGCAATGCATTTCCTTTGCCATGTCAAATTAGCGAAAAGTGCTATAAGAAAAAAAAAAAACCTAAGTCACCTACTATTAATTTAGGGCATTGAGCTGTGCATTTACAAAGATTGAATGTTACTTGTGTATCAGCATTTAGCTGTGCATGAATCAAAAATGAATTAACCCCCCAAAAACCTGCCAATTAAAATCATAACTTTTATTTTGTTTATGTTAAAAAATAGCCAGTCAGCAAAAATAGGCATATAACGTCAGGGACGTCATACTCCAAGGAAAAGAAAAACAGAACCAGCACCTCCTTTTGCAATCACAACCGCATATCGCTATTAATTCAAAGCCGCTATTGTGTGTGTAGTTATTATGCGGCCACGTGGTTATTGCGATCGCAAATATTAAATCGCCTGTTTTGCAATCGCAATTATAAAATTGCTATTATCACATGGAACTGATGAAGTGAGTGGAGAAGTAGCAGTGTAGGGGGAGATGGGGATTTTGGACCAAGTGGGCCAGTGTGGCAAGGCCCAGGCCGGGTAGAACAGTTCGGATATCAGTCCAGGAAGGCTGGATGCAGCTTCCAGCAAGCGTGGTACAATTGAATAGTGGGGAACCAAATCGCGACCCACTAACAGTATACAGCACATTTATAGTAAAGCAATCACCACACCACAAAGCGGATAGGAGTCCGGCATCAATATCAGTGTGTCTGAGCAAAACCAGGAGTTCTGTGGTGAATGAATGTCCTGATAGGCCTATCATATACAGCAAATCTTAAGTCTTCTTCAGGTTCAAGTCTGGTCACAATTCAGTGGCTCTGTCATACTCAATTTTGGATATAATCCAGTTTCTTCAAAGGTTCCCTCTCGAGGGACAGCAGGCAGACAGGCCAAACTCAGCCTTTCCACCAATCCCCCGCGTGAACTATGCAGGAGCAGTTGCTCAAATCACTCAAGCTTTTCACTCTCCAAACTCTGTCTCTAGACTGACTTCTGCTGCAGGCAGCACCGAGACTTCCTTAGAAATCCAAAAGGTTTGGTTGGCCGATCCATCTGTCTGTCACAGATAGAGCTCCCCCTCCAGGTCCATTTGGGCACCAAAGTGTAAAAACTACAATCCTACAGAAATTCACTTCCACAAGATTCCTGGGGACAGACACCATTTTAAGGTCCCCAAATGTATTGATTGGTCCAAACTTCTAGTCCAGAACCAAGATGGTGGTGCAATACAGAAATGTCCTTGCTGCAAAGGAAGGCAGGTTAGACAAACTACAATATTATTATTAAAACAGATAAACAGTAAACAGTCACAGTTCCTAGCAGGGCTCCCTCTATGCAAATAGCGATAGCAGAATGGAGTGAAAACACTGCAGCCCAGGCGGGATTTGAGCCTGAAATTAATCGACCTCTACCCAGATTAATTTTACACCACAAGATAGGCAGCTCTTAAAGAGACAGGCACAGAGGCTAACAGGGCACTCACAGGCAAACACTTTTAAATCGCAAGGACATAGAACACCAGCCAGGCAGTGGGCATTTAGGCAAGCACAAGGAAGACTTTTGGGAACCCCCGTTTGTAGGGGGGTTACATAGTAATGACTAATGGGGAAAGGATCACAGAACTCCAGGTAGAAGGTCACCTGGGGGCCAGTGACCATCATATGGTATGGTTCAATTTGGCCACTAGAATTAAGTCATCCCATTCCAGTGCAAAAATATGAGACTTCAGAAGAGCTAACTTTGATAAGATGGCCAACAGAGTTAAGCTAGCCCTGGCGAGAAGAAATACAGGTGAGGGGGTACAGGCAAAGTGGGCAAGTATTAAGGATGCAATACTTGAAGCAATATCTCATTGTGTTAGGGAGAAAAGCAAGAGCAAAAGAAGGAGGAAACCACTTTGGTTTTCAAAAATAGTAGCAGAAAAGGTCGGAGCCAAAAGACTGGCCTTCAGGAAATATAAGGGAATGCAATGGGACGAAGATAGGAAGGCATACCAAACTTCCGTAAGGGAAGCAGGGAAGGCAGTAATGCAGGCAAAGGCCCAAACCGAGGAAACACTAGCACGAATAGTAAAAGAAGGGGACAAGACTTTCTATGGATACTCTATTGAAAAGAGAAAGTCCAGAGGTGGTATTGCTAAGAACAAAGGGGATAAGGGGGAGTGTGTGGAGGAGGACCAATGAATGCATCTATCCTAAATAGAGACTCCTGCTTAGTATTTACTGAAGAGAGGGTAGGGCAGGGCAGGGCCCACAGCACAGCAGCATGGACACGGGGGGAGGGAGGTGTGCACAAGTCCCTTCACAAAAGAAAAGGTCCTTCAAGAGCTCACTAAGCTCAGGGTGGACAAGGCAATGGGACTGGATGGCATACATCACAGGGTACTAAAGGAGCTAAGGATGGGATTAGCAGAGCCATTATCAGAACTGTTTAGTGAGTCTCTGAACACCGGAGAAGTCCCAGAAGACTGGAGAAGGGCTCATGTGATCCTGCTCCACAAGAGTGGTAGCAGGAAGGAGGCAGGGAACTACAGACCAGTCAGTCTTACCTCAGTAGTGGGTAAGATTATGGAGGCACTCCTTAAGGAAGAGATAGTGCAACACCTGGAATCCATAGGAGCACAGGATCCAAGACAGCATGGGTTTACAACAGAAAGGTCCTGTTAAACTAATCTCACAGATTTCTTTGACTGGGTAACCAGAGTGATGGACCAAGGAGGTGCAGTTGATGTCGCCTACCTTGACTTCAGCAAAGCTTTTGATACTGTTCCACATAGAAGATTGAGTAATAAGATGGGTAGGCTTGGGGTGGGTCAGAAGGTGGTCAACTGGGTGGCAAACTGATTGACGGGCAGAAAACAGAGAGTGGTGGTAAACGGTATACAGTCAGAAGAGATGCAAGTCACAAGTGGGATACCTCAGGGATCAGTCCTGGGGCCAGTCCTCTTCAATATCTTCGTCAGTGACATTGCAGATGGACTGGAGGGTAAGGTTTGTCTGTTTGCAGATGACACCAAGATCAGCAACAAAGTAGATGATGATCCAGAAGGGTGGGCAGAATGAGAAGAGATCTGGATAAACTGGCAATATGGTCGAAAGAGTGGCAACTGGGGTTTAACGCAAAGAAGTGCAAGATCATGCACATAGAGAAGAGAAACCCTGAAGCCACCTATAGGTTGGGAGGGGAGAAAGAGACTTGGGCATCATCATCAGAGATGACCTGAAATCATCCAAACAGACCACTAAAGCAGTAGATAAGGCTAGGGGGATGTTGGGGTGTATTAGTAGGGGTATTACAAGTCGTAAGAGGGAGGTAATAATCCTTCTTTACAAGACACTGGTTAGGCCCCATCTAGAGTACTGCGTGTAGTACTGGAGGCCGCAGCTTCACAAGACATTAACAAAATAGAGGCAGTCCAGGGAAGGGCAACCAGAATGGTACAGGAACTGCATCAGAAAACATATGAGGACAGATTAACTGAGCTCAATATGTATCCCCTAGAGCAAAGGAGGGAGAGAGGTGATATGATCGAAAGATTCAGACACCTTAATGGCAAGGTGAAAGAGTTTAACATGTTTCAATATAAGAAAACTAGCAGAACAAGAAGACACAGCATGAGATTAGAGGGAGGCCAATTAGGGGTAATGTGAGGAAGTTCTTTTTCACAGAAAGGGTGGTGGATACATGGAACGGCCTACCTCAGGAAATGGTGGATATGAATACAGTGCAGGGCTTCAAACAGGCATGGGATAGGCATATGGGAGCAACACAGATGAGTATGAATAGATAGGCCATTGACAGAGTACAGGCCTATGGCACATTCATAAGGTAGAAAAAAAATGGGCAGACTGGATAGGCCTTGCGGTCCTTATCTGCCATCAACTTCTATGTTTCTGTAATCATCCCTGAGATTAGTCTCTGCAGCTGAAATTACTGAAACAAAAACAGTTTTGTCCCTTTTCAACCAAAATTTTTGATGGTCTCATTTTACAGGTACAAAATCATCCAGTTAGGGACTTCTCCAGTGCGTACTGACTGTGCAATTGCAAAAAACGTGTATCTCTACTAAATAATCCTTGGCAAAACGTGTTCCAAATCTACTATCACTGCATCTTCTGGGTTCTGAGTCCATAGTCAACTCTTTGGCCCCAATCCAGGGCTCAATGAGAGACCATAGTGACCCATATTGTGGCCGCCCCATCTGGGGGAACATGAGAGGGGAGGAAGTAGGGGATATGGTAATCTGGCATGTCTCTGTGGAGCTGAGGAGAGTGGAGCTGGAACCAGCTGGTGGAGGGGGTTCTTCTTTGAGGTTCCCCCGACACTGAGGATATGCAATAATGTCAGTGGTGCGCAGTGTGCACTGCCGCACACAGTGCACCGACGTCCACCTCCATGCCAAACCTGACACTGGAGACCCTTGTAATGCACTAACTCATGGCCACTGCCAGGAGTTGGAATGTTGCCAAGAGCCTGCTCCCATCCCACCCAGAGGAGGAGGAGAGCTGTCCATCAGAGGCTTTTTCCTCGTCCATCTTCCAGCTGACCATGTGCTCCTGTTTTGCTCCTAAACCCAGTCGGTGTGATGTAGACAGCCAGTTCTGAGTGCTGTATTATATTTTTTTAATATAAAATGTATTGATGTCTCTGCCGAAAATTCAAATGCTCTAGGAATGACCTCACTCATCCCACCCCACCCCCAGATTCCAGCTGAGAGATGAAAGCCATGGGAAATGGCTGACAGTATGTGAGTTCACATACAGTCATTTTTTTTTAGAGACAATGTGTTACCTGGAAGACTTTTATTAAGGATCCTGTTTCTCTGAGCTAATTACAGACTTGTTTAAGTTAATTTTGTTAAGATAGAAATCAAACTAGGTTTATGACATTAGAAAGGGAAGCTAGGATATTACACAGAGGTGAGAGGTCATAAATGCTCATGTGAAGCATGTGTGAGGAGGGCACAGCATGAGATCAAAGAAGGTGTCATTTGAAACTGATTTATGCTAAGGTTGCAGAATTAATACTTTGAAATTGCATCCTTTGGTTGTATAGAAATATATACAGTATTTTTTAGGTATGTTGACAGAGGAGGAGCTGGATGATGTCATCCAAAAGGGGTTGGCAAATACAGCTTGTAAAGATTATTCTTTTTCACTACAGAGGTCACTTTTTATCTGACACTGACCAAGAAAACATCTGAGCACTGAAAACAGGTATTTAGAAAGCTAGACAAAATCTAAATATAGTTGTAGGAATTGTACTGTTTTAAACCTTGTTTTGTTTCAAGATATGTATGTCTTATGTTATAAGAGTACTGTATTGTATGTTTGACATATTATTATATATTTTAGTAAAAACTCTAATTTTAGAGCAAACCTGGTCTGTCTTTGAATTGCTTTCTTTTGCTAAGAAATATTTATGGTTATAGCAGACAGCAGACATAAGCTTGTAGGGTGGTACCAAACTGGAAAGAGAAGCGTTTTAAAATCTGAGGTCTTTATTAAAGTTTTAAAGGGTTCATCTGTGAATACTTGGTTAGGTGCCCATAGCAACGATATTTGGCCCCAGAAGACAGATATATCTGAGCCTGTGCATTGGGTATGCTAGCAGGAGGTTAACAGTTTGAATCCCTCCAGAACTGAGACCAAAGGTTGATCCGAACTCACAAAAACAGACAAGAGGGTTACCTTGTCTGTTACACTGTTCACAAGACTGTGCTCAGAGGTTGGCACTTTGGGAGTAGAGGGCCTGACCTGCTGAGTGAATCTGTGACAGATTGGTTGGCAGCGGTGGCATTAATTTTGGTATCACAGGCTTTATTGTTCTGTCAGCTGAGACTCTAAGCTCTCTTGCAAAAAAAGAAAAAGACAGAGTTGTATTTTAAAAAGGAAACGGAACTATATATCACTTGGTATACAGTCAAGTTCCTACCTATTTTATTTTTTTCTCAAAGTGCAAAGTCAGAGTAGTAGTAGTTAGGAAAGATGGCGTCCAACTACAGCAGGCACACTGTAGAACAGTTAAAACAGTTGTGCGAGGACAGAGGAGTCCTGTTCGAGGTGACAGCCAAAAAGCAGAACCTAATAGAGGCCCTGACGGTAGCAAATACCCAGAGCAGCGAGTCACCAACTGTGACTGAAAGGGACCAGACTTCGAGTGTGGCAGAACTAGTGGCCAGTGAGGGGTCCCGAGCTGATGAGGCGGACAGCAGGGCCACTGTCAGTGAAGGGCCACAGCAGCAGGGGAAGGTCATCAGTATCCTGAATCCAGAGGTACTCAACCTGCAAACTGAGTTGCAGAGGATAGATCTAGAGGCAGAGCGACAACAGAGGGAGGCGGACCGTGAGGCAGAGCGACAACAGAGGGAAGCGGACCGTGAGGCAGAGCGACAGCAGAGGGAGGCAGACCGTGAGGAACGTGAGAGCGAGTGAGAGGCAGAGGAGAAGAGAGAGCAAGAATGCAGAGCTGCACAGGAGAGGACAGAAGAGTGCCAGTGGCAACACGATCTGGAGAAGCTACGACTCCAACCAGCGGCACCAGGGCAGATAAGTGGCTTGGGTTAAACTGGGACTGCAGGACTGGGTTACAAATTGAACTCTAAATTAATAGCTGAGTTTAAGGACAGGGAGGACATGGACACCTTTTTAAATTCTTTTGAAAAAGTTTGTATTCAGGCTAAAATTCCAAGAGAGTCCTGGAGCTTCCAGCTATCCCCGCTACTTACTGGAAAAGCTCGGGATGCATTGGGTCAAATGGACAATAACGACAGTGATGATTACAGCAAGTTAAAAGCTGCACTACTAAAAAAGTT
The DNA here is from genome assembly GCA_016271365.2 of Neoceratodus forsteri. Taxonomy (NCBI): domain Eukaryota; kingdom Metazoa; phylum Chordata; order Ceratodontiformes; family Ceratodontidae; genus Neoceratodus; species Neoceratodus forsteri. The sequence goes on along the minus strand of CM057450.1, from coordinate 1,688,705,377 downwards.
TGAATTAACTGCTGAATCATACAGAGCTAAATTCCGTAAGCTCAGGAGAAGCCCTGATATGAGCTATGAGGAGCTAGCCACGAAACAACATCAGTTTTTAAATTGTTGGTGGGAAGGCATTGAGGCAAACACTGTTGATAAAATTGAAAATGTGATTTTATTAGAACAGTTTTATTAGCCATGTCCAGCAGAGTTAAATGCCTGGCTAGAGGATCGTGATCCAAAAACAGTGCAAGAGGCAGCTGAACTCTCGGACCGCTATGCCTAGAGCAGACCTGCTCTGAGAGCGAATGGGGCAAGTGTGGCAGCGCAGAAAGGGAAAAGCGCACCTTCAGGGCAGCTAAAACCCTCACTGCCTCCACCGAAACCAGTTAGCCCCAGGTTTCAACGAAAAGATTTCTCTGAAGTAAGAAATGCTTGTTGGTTATGTAAAGAAACTGGGCACATTGCCAGACAGTGTCCAAGAAGGGCAAGCAATAATATGCAAAGTGGTACCAGAAGGGAAGTGGGTTGTTTGTGTGTCCCTTGAAGCATGCCAGTAAACATGAGGGAACACATGCACCCAGTCATGGTAAATGGCATACAGAGCAGGGGTTAAGGGACACTGGGGCATCCCTGACATTGGTAAAAGGGGATCTGGTCCAGTCTGGTCAGCTTATACCCAATAAGTACGTGACTGTGCAGGACTTTGCGGGTGAAGAGAAAACATTGCCACTGACCAGTGGTTTCCTGGACTGGGGTGAAACAGGGGGAACTGTGCAACAGGTGGCTGTAGCTAAAACGTTAGCAGTAGATGTGATCCTGGGTAACAATCTCCAACAGGGGATGGTATGTGCAGTTACCCGTAGCCAAGCGGCAAGGGAAAATAGCAGTTCTCTGAACCCCACAGAAACCAGTGTGGAAACCACGGAGAGGCTGGTTCCCCAGCCTGTGTCTCCAGGTGGGGAGACTGATAAAAAGGGGGTAGAAATGTCCCCAGTAGTGAGTGACCACACAGCTACGGAAGGCTACTTCGAAGAGGGAGGGGTGACCAATTGTCAGATGGTTAGGATTGACAGTGATCCTGAGGTCCCTGACACGAGTGCTAGGGACCCTAGTTTAGCGACTGAAGGGGGCTTGTCTCATGCCTTGGAACTGTGTGAGGGGTTTGCATCTGCTCAGAGGAGTGACCCTAGTTTGGAGAAGCTGAGGGCTTGGGCAGACTCTGAGGGCACACAGGGAGGTGACGGTAGACATAAGGTTTATTGGGAAAATGGACTTATGCATATACAGGTAGTACAGACAGAGGGAGGGATGCTAAGCAGGCAGCTTGTTGTTCCCCAGGGATATCGTGAGCAGTTGCTCAAAATTGCACATGATATTCCCTTGTCTGGTCATCTGGGAATCGCGCGCACAACGCAGCAGTTGGCCTAGAATTCTACTGGCCTAACTTCACCCAGCAGGTGAAGGAGTATTGCAGGTCTTGTAACCGGTGCCAAGAAATAGGGAAGGCGGGTGAGAAAACCCAAGCCGCCCTGATCCCCTTGCCCATAGTGGAGGAGTCAGTCCAGAGGGTGGGAATGGATATTGTGGGGCCTTTAAATACCTCCAGCTCCTCAGGGAAGAGATTCATCCTGACTGTGGTCGATTATGCCACCCAGTACCCAGAGGCAGTCGCTCTATCCTCACTGAGGACAGACAAAGTGGCAGATGCCTTACTTGGGATTTTCTCCCGTGTTGGGTTTCCGCAGAAGGTAATCACCGATCGAGGGGGTTCCTTCATGTCAGACATGATGAAATGTTTATGGGAGAAGTGTGGGGTGGTGCAGAGATGCACGACACCATATCACCCACAAGCCAAAGGGCTTGTGGAACGATTCAATGGTACCCTAAAGTCAATGCTCCGGGCATTTGCTGGGAGGGACTGGGAAAAATACCTTCCCCACCTGTTGTTTGCATACAGGGAGGTGCCCCAAGAGTCGACAGGATTTTCCCCTTTTGAACTCTTATATGGACGCTGGGTACATGGGCCCCTAGACTTAATCCGGGAGGACTGGGAAGGCAAGCACGCCACCCAGGGAACTCCCATTGTGAATTATGCCCTTAGGTTTAGGGAAAGGCTGAAGGAGTTTATGGGGACAGCCCAGAGCAACCTGACAGCTGCCCAACAGAAACAAAAGGTGTGGTATGACCGGAGACCCAGAGCTCGCGCGTACATTGTGGGTCAGGAAGTCATGGTCCTTATTCCGGTCTGGAAAGACGAGCTGCAAGCTGAGTGGTCAGGAACATACAAAGTGGTTAGGAAGGTAAATGACATGAACTACATTGTGGAGTTACCTGACCATAGACAGACTGAAAGGATATACCATGTCAACATGATGAAGCCATATGCAAACAGGGATGACATGGTGTTCGCAGTATGTTGTCATGGGGTGGGGACGGACGAAGGAGACCCCTTTCTGGACTTGCTGGAAGAGAGTAAGCAGGAGTCCTCTGTGGAGACAGTAAAACTGTCTCCCCAGCTGAACCCGGACCAGGTCCAGAAAATAAGGGAGGTTTTAGCAGACTTTTCCCCTTTGCTTAGTGCAAAGTCTGGACTAACCCCCTTAGCGACACACGATGTGGAGACAGGGACACAGACGCCCATATGGCGAACAGCATGTCGGGTGTCAGAGGCTGTCCAAAAGGACATTAGAAGGGAAGTGGAGGAGTTGCTGGATTTAGGGGCAATCCAGAGATCACACAGACCCTGGGCCTCACCCATAGTCATTGTGCCAAAGCCAGATGGCTCAACTTGTTTCTGTGTGGACTATCGTGGACTGAATGCAGTCACGAAGTCCGATGCCCACCTGATGCCCCGGACAGACGAACTCCTGGACAAGTTGGGAGGGATGCCCTACCTTACAACTATTGACCTGACCAAGGCAGGCAGGTAGAATTGACAGACAGAGCTAGGGAGAGGTCGGCGTTCATCACTCCAATAGGCTTATTTGAGTTTAAAGTAATGCCTTTTGGAATGAAGAACGCCCCGGCCACTTTCCAAAGGTTGGTGAACCAGGTGTTTAATGGTGCTGAGGAGTACGCTGTAACGTACTTGGATGACATTGGCATCTTCAGTACCAGCTGACAGGAACACCTTTCACACCTTAGGGAAGTGCTGGGCAGGATACAGAGGGCCGGGCTCACTGTCAAAGCTGAGAAGTGCCAGGTGACCATGGGGGAAGTGGCATACCTCGGGCATGTGGTAGGCCGGGGACAGCTCCGTCCTAACCAAATAAAGATAGAGGTGATTCAGGCGTGGCCCAGACCAGAAACCCAGAAGCAGGTCAGGAGTTTTCTAGGGACAGCAGGGTACTACAGAAAGTTTGTACCTAATTACAGTGCCCTGGCTGCTCCCCATCTGACCTGACAAAGAAAAAGATGCCAAAGAAAATTACCAGGGGCACAGCCTGTGAGGAAGCCTTTACCAGACTGAAGGAGGCACTGTGCAGTGCTCCTGTTTTGACAAGTCTGGACTATAGCAAAACCTTTATAGTTCAGATGGATGCCTCAGACGTGGGTATTGGGGCAGTACTTAGCCAGACGTCTAGCCAAGGGACAGACTACCCAGTTGTGTACCTGAGCAGGAAGCTTATTCCCAGGGAGCAAGCGTACTCTACGGTGGAAAATGGGTGTCTTGCCATAGTGTGGGTCCTGAAGAAATTAGAGCTATACTTGTATGGGCAGCATTTTGTGGTGCAGACTGACCACAACCCCCTTGTTTGGCTGACGCAGAAGGGAAAGAGCAATGACAGACTACTAAGATGGAGTCTTGCTTTACAAGGGTATGATCTGACAATCATACATAGAGTAGGCATTAAGAATCAGAACACCGATGGGCTGTCTAGCATCTATGAGGAGTGAACTGATTTGGAAAGCTCATCCCATGTAGGGGATAGAGCCCCCAAATTCAGTCTAGGCGGGGAGGAGTGTAACGTAGACAGCCAGTTCTGAGTGCTGTATTATATTTTTTTAATATAAAATGTATTATATATCGCTGCTGAAAATTCAAATGCTCTAGGAATTACCTCACACTCCCCAGTTTCCAGCTGAGAGATGAAAGCTATGGGAAACGGCTGACAGTATGTGAGCTCACAAACACTCAGTTTTTTTTAGAGACAATGTGTTACCTGGAAGACTTTTATTAAGGATCCTGTTTCTCTGAGCTGATTACAGACTTGTTTAAGTTAATTTTGTTAAGAGAGAAATCAAACTAGGTTTATGACGTTAGAAAGGGAAGCTAGGATATTACACAGAGGTGAGAGGTCATACATGCTCATGTGAAGCCTGTGTGAGGAGGGTACAGCATGAGATCAAAGAAGGTATCATTTGAAACTGAGTTATGCTGAGGTTGCAGAATTAATACTTTGAAATTACATCCTGTGGTTGTATACAAATATATATTTTTTAGATATTTTGACAGAGGAAGAGCTGGATGACGTCACCCGAAAGGGGTTGACAAATCAAGCTTGTAAAGATTATTCTTTTTCACTACAGAGGTCACTTTTTTTCTGACACTGACCAAGAAAACATCTGAGCACTGAAAACAGGTATTTAGAAAGCTAGACAATATCTAAATATAGTTGTAGGAATTGCACTGTTTTAAACCTTGTTTTGTTTAAAGATATGTATGTCTTGTGTTATAAGAGTTCTGTATTGTATGTTTGACATATTATTATATATTTTAGTAAAAACTCTAATTTTAGAGCAAACCTGGTCTGTCTTTGAACTGCTTTCTTTTGCTAAGAAATATTTGTGGTTATAGCAGACAGCAGACATAAGCTTGTAGGGTGGTACCAAACTGGAAAGAGAAGCGTTTTAAAATCTGAGGTCTTTATTAAAGTTTTAAAGGGTTCATCTGCGAATACCTGGTTAGGTGCCTGTAGGCAAAGATATCTGGCCCCCCGAAGACAGATATATCTGAGCCTGTGCATTGGGTATGCTAGCAAGAGGTTAACAGTTTGAATCCCTCCAGAACTGAGACCAAAGATTGATCCGAACTCACAAAAACAGACAAGAGGGTTACCTTGTCTGTTACACTGGTCACAAGACTGCGCTCAGAGGTTGGCACTTTGGGAGTAGAGGGCCTGACCTGCAGAGTGAATCTGTGACAGTCGGCGCCAGAAGTGGTAGTGCTATCGCTGCACCGGCAGGCCAGTTCCCTGTTTCTACTGTCTAATTTCAAGTTCCCTCACTGTGTTGGTACTTCAAGCACCACTTGTTTTGCTTTTGCCTAATGCTGCATCCTCACAGAGGGTTCTATTTTCTTTTTTTTTACTTTCTATTTTTCCTTCTCTCCCCTCCTGCACTGGTCTCCTCGGGAGCACCTATGAGTCATCCCTCTATGGTCCGCTCCACCTGGCCAACCCTCTTTTGCCCATGTAGCCACGGTTTACCCCCCAGGCAGGGACGAGGTGGGCTCCAACACCCCGAACTTCTCTGGTGGCATTGGTCAGTTGGGTGCCGGGACGGCAGCCGCAAATAGAGGGCAAGCTCTGGTGCTCCATCTCTGCCTGAGCTGGAAGGGCATTTTCCTCTGTTCTAGGGAGTGGCTAGCACCCTGACATCAAGGCGTTGCCACTGTCTGTCACTCCCTGCCCCTTCTCTACGCTCCACCATTTGCTGTGCCTTCGACTTCTGCCAGAGGCCAACCAAGTGCCAAGCAGGAACCCTCCCTGCCTCCCGGGAGAGGAGAGCTGTCCTCCGGACACTTGATCCTTTCTGTCCCCCGGCAACCCTGGCTCGTTCCCAAACCCGGGTCGCCGGCTTGGCACGAGGTGTGGCATCCAGCGCCTCAACCCTCAGCACCACCGGGCCGGCTCTAGAGGATTCCATTATCAAAAGATAGTTAACATAGATACTGAATAGCACAACTTTTCTGAGAATAGGTCTCAGTATACTTTATTTATTTTTTATTTATTGTTTCCAGTCCATCTCTGGTGCTGCTGTGGTGTGTGTGCAGGTGTAAATAATAAAACCCAAGACACTTTGCAAGAGCAGGAGATTTTCCCCAGTGTCCTGGCCAACATTCTGTTTCCTATTAAAATGACTCATGCAGCTGAATGCTGTGTGTGTTGATGTGTGAAACAGCCACCGCTACATATCACAGTCACTTCACTGCCAGTCTCTCATTGCTTGTAAAGTGCTTTGAGATACAGTATGCATGAAAAGCACTATATAAATGCTAACCCTTCTTCTATGTCTATCTTTAGTGATTGCTACAGATTGGTTAAATAAGGCATCTGTTAGGGTTACGTTTGAATAAATACTCAATTCAACCTCTTTCCATCTAGCATCAGCGTCTGCACCACACCAGTACACTAACATTTGGACCTATGCTGTCTAATAACTTTCTAGGTTGGGAACTCTTAGGTCTCATCACCACTTGCCTTTGTCAACTGGAGGGTTTTATTATAGCTTCTTAGCTGCTTTTTGTCCTGCAGTGGTGGTTATCTAAAAGTTTACTGCCTCAAGGTACCTCGAGGTTCCACTGAGACACTCAAGTTTGATTTGCATTGATTGTAATGTGATCCTGCCTCAGTACCACTGGGGTATACCTCAGTACTGATAAACGTTTATACGATCACCACTGTATATGAACTGTGATATTAGTGAGTTCCATTCTCAGGAAACCATGGTCGGTATTCATATATAGAAAATGGGATGGAAATTCCCGATTCACAAACGGGGCTTAGGGTGGCCAAACTGCATCGAGAAATCAGCTTGTGCTGACACCCCTGCACCAGGGACCCTGCGCCCTATTCAAGAACGGGCAGCGTCCTGGTGGCTAAGACTCACAGCTTGCGGTAAATGGGGCTGAGCACCAAACAGATGGTGCACCGTCACTACCCGACGCATTGCAGTTGGTGGCATAGCGACCCCCCACATGGTCCCCGATGTTGCCTGGACAGTTAAACAGTCACCCGTCCCCCCTGCCTGATTCTTGATGCTGCAATAATATGAATTAATGCAGCTGTCCCCCCTGTTCGAGTCCTGATGTTGCCATATAACTGTAAATGTTACCTGTTCCCACTGCCCAATCCCCTATGTTGTTGGTAGCAGTTGTAATATAGTCCAATGCCCCTCCCTCACCAACCGCGATTGTGCCAGCACTAATATTAATATTCTCGTCGGCGACAGTAAGTTCATCACACACCTCTCCACAGCTGGTTGTTAACTGCATTGAACAATGGTTTCACCGTAATATGGATTACAGTAGGCTTATTGACAGTGCATTCCGTGGTCAACCATGGAGGTGTGTGGTGGGCTGTGCAGATCACCTGCCCAGTATATTAATATTAGTGCTGGCACAACATCAGGACTTGGAGGGGGGACGGCAGCATTAATGTGTAGTATGGCAACATCGGGAATCGGGCAGGTGGGACGGCTGCATTAATATTTCTTATGGCAATATCCTGAATCAGGAGGAGAACAGTGCAATATTTGGCACGATTGGGGATTGGAGGGTCTACTCTCCCTGATGGAGCTATCTCTAAGTACCCTTAGACAATCCCTAGTTGGTCTAAGGGTATTTAGAAATTCTCCATCTGGCACAGTTCTGTGAATCTCGATTAGGGAGATGTGGCAGCCTGTGTCTGACACATGCCCCCTTGTGCCCTGTTGCAGTCCATTTGTGGGCGCACAGGCAGCACATGTCTTTGTGAATAGCTCCAGGGGCTATTTTATTTTATTTTATTTTATTTATTTTATTTACTAATTAAAAGAATCAGAATAACAAACCTTTGAGTCAAAGACTGGTTTGCAAAGGCTCCACGTCAGGGAGGTACTAACAATGAAACAGCATATGACAAGGAAAGGGAACATGTACAGCAGGCAGTATTATACTGGATAGAAACTATCCAAAGTCAAAAAACAAATAACAAAACAAGTTGTACACTAGATCAAACAAACAGGCAGGCAAAATGAAATAACATAGTCAATAAATCTAGACAGGGAACATGGATTTGGTCTGAGAACCAGGCAAAGACCGGAATTAAATCTTAAGGTCAGAAGCAGTCACAAGAGCAGGTGTAGATGATATGTTCCCTGAGGAGAGCTTTGAAGACACCAAGTTTAGGTTCAGCAGGTATGGCAGCCAGTAAAGAGTTGAGCCAGAGGGGAGCCCTATCGTGGAAGAAACGCTGGCTAAGGGCAGTCCTACAGTGAGGAACTTGCATGGGGGCTTTGGAGGAGCTTCTAGTTGCTCTAGGCGAGTGGGTGGATTGCAGGAGAGTATGGAGCCTGGGAGGGGAAAGGCCCAATGAGATCTTTTTGGCAGTTAGACAGGTTTGGTATTTTAGTCTGCCATCAAAATGTTGCCATTTGGACAGACTGTAAAGATCACAGGTATGTGTATGCCTGTCACAACCAGTGACAAAAAACAGGCTTTGTTCAGTGACACCTTAATCCTATGAAGGGCAGTGTGGTCAGCGGCTCCGTAGATAGTGATACCATAGTCCAGAAGGGAGCGAACAGAGGAAAAGGCTGCCAGGCGAAGCGCTTCAGGGGGCAGACTCTGTTTACTCGGTGTATTTGGGACAAAAGAAGGCGAAGGCCCATCGAGATTGTCCCCCACAATATATGTAGTACGTTAGTTCATGAACTAGTGTTTCTGAGCAATTTATCAAGCCTAGATTTAAATACATCAAAGGAGGGGGAATCCACAATTACTTGAGACAGAGAATTCCATAATCTGGGGGTCCTTAAAGTGTAAAAGTTTAATCGTTTATTTGTATTAGCTTTAGCTACATTAATTTGTTTATTATGTAATCTGGGAACAATATGTCTATTAATGAATTGTAGTCCAAATTGTTGCATCAATTCTTGAGACTGTTGAACTTTGTATAGTAGTAAAAGATCCCCTCTATTTCTCCTTTTCTGGAGTGAATATAGGCCTGTGATTTTCAATCTTGAGGCATAGTCTTTAGAAGCTAAATGGGGAACTAATTTTAGTTGCTCTTCTCTGGACCCTCTCTAGGACCTGAATATCTTGCAGTAAGTATGGGCTCCAGAACGGAGAACCATAATCCATATAAGGTCTCACATGGCTTCTATATAGGGGAATAATGCATTCTTGAGTTTTTGTGACAAAATTACGTTTTATACGTGTAAGTAATTGATTAGAAGTTTTTACTGTTTTGAGACAGTGGTCTCTACAAGTCAGTTTATTGTTAATTAATATACCTAAATCCGTTTCACAAGCAGATGCTTTCAGAAGAATATTGTTTATGGTATAAGTCTGTAAAGGATTTGATAAACCAAAATGTAAAACTGTACGCTTGTCAGTGTTAAAATGCATATCATTATCCAGAGCCCATGCTTCAAATCACAAATGAGTGAGTGTCTATCTGGTAATGAATCAACCCTCCCTCCAAGTTTAGTGTCATCTGCGAATTTTGACAAGAAATTAGCAGATTTGATCTGCATATATGAAATAAAGATGTTAAATAATGTGGGTCCAAGCACAGATCCCTGGGGGACCCCACTTGTGACATGTCTTTCTACTGATGTGTTTTGAATTTTAACCTGCTGGCTTCTATTAGTCAACCAGTTGTTTATCCAATTTACTAAAATGGCAGAAAATCTTATTAGTTGTAATTTAATAACAAGTTTATTTTGAGAGACTTTGTCGAAGGCCTTACTATAGTCTAAAAGAATTACGTCTTGAAGAATACTACAGTCAAGACTCTGGCTAATATTTTCGTAATTAAGTTTGTAGTGCACGACAAGCCTTTTTTGAAACCATGCTGTGTCATATCGTTCAATCTTAGTAATTGCATTTCTTTTTCAAGAAATGCCTTAATTTTTTCCATGACTTTTGATAACACAGATGTTAAACTAATAGGTCTGTAGTTTTCTGGATTTGATCGATTTCCTTTCTTAAAGAAACATAGAAACATAGAATTTGACGGCAGATAAGGACCGCTTGACCCACCCAGTCTGCCCATTTTCCTACCTAATGGATAAGCTGCAGATCCTAGTTAACCAGCAGCCTACTTCTTTCTACCCCCAACCCCTAGAATTGCCTTATGACTGTCCCATGCATGCTTGAATTCAACCACTGTTTTTGACTCCACAACCTCCTCCGGAAGGCCGTTCCATGCATCCACAACCCTCTCTGTGAAAAAATACTTACTTATATTACCTCTGAGCTGCCCCCCCATCTTCAAATTGTGCCCCCTTGTTCTTGCACACCTCTTTTTTTGAAAGATGCTACCGTCTTGGACTTTGTCGATTCCCTTGAGGTACTTGAAAGTTTCTATCATGTCCCCCCTCCCTCCTTTCCTCGAGGCTATACATATTAAGCTCCTTTAGTCTCTCTTCATATGTCTTCTGGTGCAGACCCTGCACCATTTTAGTTGCCCTCCTCTGGACAGCTTCCATCTTGTCTATGTCCTTGTGGAGACTGGGTCTCCAGAACTGCACACAGTACTCCAGATGGGGTCTCACCAGCTGTCTGTACAGAGGGATAACAACTTCCTGTTTTCTACTGGTGATGCCTCTCCCTATGCATCCCAGTATCCCCCAGCCCTCCTTACTGCCCTCTCACATTGCTTGCCCACCTTTAAGTCATCTGATATGACTACCCCCAGGTCCCTTTCCATTTTTGTTGTTGTTAGTATCTCACCCCCCATTGTGTACTCTTCCCCTGGGTTTTTGTTTCCCAGGTGCATTACCTTGCACTTCTTAGCATTGAATCTAAGCTGCCATACATTTGACCATTCCTCTAACCTTGCCATGTCCCTTCTCATCCTTTCCACCCCACCTTGAGCATCAACTCTGTTGCAGATCTTTGTGTCATCTGCAAAGAGACATACTTTTCCTTCCAGTCCCTCTGCAATGTCGCTTATAAAGACATTGAAGAGGACTGGTCCTAATACTGAAACCTGCGGTACCCCACTAGTAACCCCCCTTTCTTCAGAGTGGACTCCATTTACTATTACCCTCTGTGTCCTATTCTCCAGCCAATTCTTTACCCAGGCCATCATCTTGGGACCCACTCCCAGGCTGGCTAACGATAGGGACCACAGTAGCCTTATGCCAGTCATTTGGAATCAGACCCTCTTTCAGTGATTTGTTGAATATAATAGTTATGGGGAGTGCTAAAGCTGTAGATGCTGCATGTAAAAACCTAGGATTAATTTTATCTGGACCAGGGCTTGAAGTTTTATTTATAGATTTAAGTGCTATCAAAGTATCGTCTAGGGAAATAATATAATCCAAGTTATTAACTGCAATAGTGGGAATTGAAGCTGGAATAACCTTAGGGGTAAATACTGAACAGAAGTAATTATTAAAAGAATTAGCAATATCTATATCCTGAGATAAAATAGAATTATTAATCATTAAAGGACAGCGCCGGATGTGATAAAGAAGCCCTATTCTGATGTTGATGGCAGTGCAGAGTTAGTGGATGTCGTCATGGAAGGTGAGGGCAGAATCGAGAGTGACACCAAGGTATTAAGAGGAGCAGACTTGATCCAGGTACTGGTTGTGATAGTTACAGATTTGCAAAGGGGAACCATGTTGTTTATTGTGGTGGTGCGAAAAAGCCATGACCTTGGTTTTCTTGTAGTCGAGTACCAGCTTATGGGAATAGAGCCAGGTTTCAGCTTCTGAGAATACATTTTAAAGGGCAAGATAGAGAATGGTGCAGTCAGGATGGCTGCAGAAGAGAACGGCGTCATCTGCATAGAGTAGGAGTATTTCAGAGCAGGCCTTAGAGACGGAGTTCAGGAACAGACAGAACAGGAGAGGCCCAAGGATGGATCCTTGGGGAACCCCCGACCTCACAGGAAGGCTGGTGGAGAGAGTGTTATTCACACGGACTTTCTGGGACTTGTCCCACAGGTAGTCTGAAACCCAACAGGAGGCATCCTGTGAAAGCCCTACCGATAGGAGGGACCTAATAAGGAGTGCATGGTTTACAGTGTCAAATGCCTTAGTCAGGTCAATGTACACTGACTAGACAAGGTGTCCTTTATCAAGAGCCTGGTGGATGAAATTGGCATATTCCAGAAGGGCAGAGGAGGTGATGTGGCCCTTCTGGGAGCCGTGTTGTTCGGGGCAAAGTAGGTTGTGCTTAGTGAGAAAATCGGTGAGCTGGTCAGCAACTATTTTTTCAAGAACCTTGGAGAGAGGGGGCAGGATGGAAATGGGCTGGTAGTTACCAGGAAGGGTACAGTCACCATCTTTTAGGATAGGGGTAACAACGGCAGCTTTCCAGCGGGAGGGGAACTGACCAAGGCAGAGGGAGAGATTGAAGATTTTTGTAATGGGAGAAAGGATTGCATCAATAGCCAGATGTAGGAGCTTTAGGTCTAAGGAGTCACCACTATGTCAGGATTTTCCTAGGACCTCAGACAGATAAGATTTGGCCTCGCAGGTAGAAGTAGCTCTAAAATGGAAGTGGAGAATGTCAGGAGTGGGGGGGAGGGAAGGAAGAAATGGAGTCAAAGAAGTTAGGGGGGAGGATAGAGCTAAGGTTAGAGAAGGTAGAGTTAAGTGAGTCAGCAATGCACTGGGGGTCTTGGATAGGGGTACCATTTATATTAAGCGGGGGGGGTGACATGGAAGACCCTTTTAGTTCCTTTAGGTTATTCCAGAACTTATGCCCTGAGCTCCAGGTGGAGGTGAGGGTTTCTTGGCAGTAGTCAGCCTTCAATCAATCAATCAAATTCTTTATTTATCCAGGCCAACACCATTGAGCAAGCTCATTTACAAGGTGGACCTGTGTTACACAAGTCAAGTAACAATGCATTTATATACAGACAAATAGAAAGCCTTGGCCTGTCTAATCTCCCTGGTGCACCAATTCCTAGCAGCCCTATACAACTGTCTATCAGAGGGGTGGCCAGAATCAAGGGACTTATGCCAGAGGTTATCTTGGTGATGCATGCTGTCCAGGAGGGCTTTGCTGATCCAAGGAGAGTCCAGCACTTTAATAATACTCTTAGCAAGGGGGCAAATAGATCACAGGCATGGTTGAAGGTGCAAATAAAATGGGAGAGAGCTGCATTAGTGTTAGGTGCAGAGTCAAGAGGAGGTGCAGAGTCAGAGACCAAGTCACAGTTGTGCAGGTGGTGTTTAATTTGTCAAACACCAGGGCACATGATTATGCATATATTCGTTTAGGCATGGGCACCTTGCATCAGGCTGAGTGCTTTGTGAATCAGGCCCCTGGTCTCTGATTGGCCCAGCTCCTTGCCAATGTTGGCATTTATGTGGCAACAGAGGCTGGGAAATAACAAGTCTCATTGCCAAGTTCCTCATTACCACTGATATCCCTGTGCCAGCTTCAATTTAAAAAAAAAAAAAGCCACCATTTTTTTGTCCACTTAGTGAGAGAGTTGGGGCCTCGCCTTACTGCTTAGTGATGCAGCATCCCCCCGAAACTGTTCAAGTTGCTACATTTATCTTTATCCCCTTCCACTGAAGTGGTTATTAAATGTCCCAGTTTGCAACCCCATGCAATAGATTAAGCACATGCCCTGCCCGCTGGCCACCCTCCCACTTTTCCTACTGCTGCAAACCGGCATTGCATTTCCATGTGCAGTGGACCAATGTGAGAAAATACTGCTATTCTCAGGACTCAGTGGTACTCCAAATCAGTTTTTGCCTGCTCTGCTTGTGCTACATTAGTACTTCACTTCAAGCTCCCACACGCTTTTCTTTTTTCTTGTTTGTGCTCTCTTTACCCAAACACCGGCTTGAAGAAAATGAAAGCTGGACTTTGACTGCAGTCATGCACTGAGTCTCTGCTGAACTGAATAGTATCCAGCGGTAGGTAGGAGTGTGTTGACCATGTCCACAGCTTCCTCAGTACTGCGCTCTTGTAAAGGTTATTGAAACTTTCCTAAGCACTATGCAATACATTAAAGGCTGCCCTGCTAAAAACAGTGTCACCACAACAGACAAATGGGCAAAGAAATAAAGATATTTATAAAAAAAATAACATGGAATAATTGGAGTTGCTGCTTTCAATAGTCATAAAAACACTGCAGCGTCCTCTATTGGCACATGTATCAGTAGAGGGACTACTTTGCCAAAGAAGAACAAAAATGACTGTCAATTCATTGTTAATTTTTTTATTTTTACAATCTGTCACCTATAACCGATTTTTTAAGCGCAATACTACATTTGAGAAAGAATCCATGGGGAATCTGAATCGTGTCAAGCGTACTAAGAAGCATGAATGGTGCGGTGTTCTTCTCAGATGTACAATAAATGAAGTAAATAAGTAATTACCTGGTGGAGTCCTTGATTTACTCTGCTGGTGAGTGTCCAATCCCCAAGTGACTGTATCTGACTTTTGTCTGAGTGCACCACCATCCCGCTGTGCACTATTCTTTGCTGTGGATCCCATTTAAGCTCACTGGAGAGTGTGCCACAGTTGTTCAGTACTGATTCTGTGGGTTCTTGCTCAGCTGTATACTTAAATATTTAAGTATATGCTTATCCCAGTCTAGACTGAACTTTTGCACGTGGAGGGGGGGTTGCTAGTTTAACACTTTGACTTTCACCTTGGACTCATTTAATTTATATGTGGATGTACCCCCCCCCACAAATGGGGGTTCCCAAAAAGTCTTCCTTGAGCTTACCTAAATGCTCACTGCCAGGCTGGTGTCCTGCGTTTTAGCAGTTTAAATGTGATTGCCAGAGAGTGCCTGTATAGCCTCTGTGTACTGTCTCTTTAAGAGCTGCCTGGATTGCAGTCATAAGTAATCTGAGAGGGAGCTCTGTTGAAAGATGTAATTATTTGCTGAAAATGATTTAGAGTGATAATGACAGTGTAGTTTGTCTAACCTGCCTTCTTTGCAGCAAGGACTGTTTTGTTTATCCCCACCACTTTGGCCCGGGACTGCCGAATTGGACCAATCGGTACTGGTGGGATCTAAAATAGAGCCGGACTACAGGAGTTGTCTGGAGTCAGAATCTGTAGAAATTGTAGTTTTGGGATTTTTACACCTTTTTGCACCTGAAGGGGGAGCTCCTGTTGTGACTGACAGATGAATTAGGCAACCAAACCTTTTGGATCTTGGGGAAATTCCCAGGCTTGCTTTCAGTTGAGTCAGATCTAAGTTGGGAGCTGAAGAAGCAACAGCTTGAGCCAGTTTCTGTGGAAAAGCCTGAGTTTTGGCCTGCATGCCTGCCTGCTGCTCCTGAGAGGGAGAAGAGAATCAGTTCGGACTGAATCCAAGTTTGGGAGAACGAAGTAAGCCACTGAGTTGTGACCAGGATCAACCTGAACAAGACCGAAGATTTGCTGAATGCATCGGCCTGTCAGAATTTCCAGCTACCTCTAAACTCCCAGTGTGTGCAGAGACTTAGCGATTGTGACCGGAGAGCGGTTTGCCTGGTATAGTAGAATCCCTTACATGTAAATGTGCTGTGTATTTATAGTGGGTTGTGATTTGGTTCCCCACTGTGTAAGTTGTGTTCTGCTTGCTGGAAGCTGTATCGAGCTCTCTCTGACTGAATCCATGTTTATCTCCATACGGCCTGGGCCTTGCCACACTGACCCAGCCAGACTACCCACTGCACAGAGAAAGCCATCGATGAGAGACCTGTCTGGGGATCAGTACCCTGCTTCATGCTTGAACAGGAATGATGCCTCGGCGAATCACGTGGGCCCTGCTTCTCCTGGCACTCCAGATCAACCACCTGCACTCTCAATTTCTGTCCAGCCTGTGTCCAGTCTTGGGTATCATGAGTAATCGTCAGGGTAGCTCCCTGCAACAATAGCCTACTTTAAAAGTGTGTCATCTGATTGTCTTGTTTTCTTTTCATGAACTGAGCCCTCCAGCTCCGGATTACAAATAGTGTGGGTTGTGCATGTTGTTTTCTTCCATCACAGGGCCCCAACCAGCTGCAACGTTCCTGGCTAGCCCACCATTCTCCATCTGGGTACCCATAGTGTGTAACTGTCTATGGACCTTGAAGTGCATGCGTAACTGATTAATAGAGCCTTTAAGCAAATTAGCCTGATTACGCCCCTCCCTTGTTCAAGCCCCTTAAATAAATCAGATCTCTTTTTTGCATTTACCCTGACTGTGGTTCCAGTTTGTGCAAGAGTACCGTACTGCTGTTATTTGCTGTGTATAACCTTGTTTTACAAGGGATCCCCAGGGCCGGGCCAGAGGAAAGCCCTGGTGGTAAGTGCAAACAGTGTGGGTACTTGTGTGGTGTATCAGGGGTATTGTGAAAGTGATTATTGTGTATTGTTCTGGCCACTAGTAAGGAAAGAGGGGGGTTACAGTGTCCCGGTGGGCTGTGCCCAGGTTAGCTTGACCACTACCAACCCTGACCTCCGGGTGGAGGCACCCATTTCAGAACTCAGTCCCCTTAACCTGCTACTAGCAAAGCAGGCAGGGGTAGTAGCCCTTGGAATAGCACCACCTAGGGGTTACATGGAGTAAGTGCCAAATTATAGAAGTATGTTCATTATCATTGGGATAGTACTCTCTGGATTGGTAATATAAAGCAGGACAAGGCCACAGGCCTGCCTTTCACTGAGCCCTCAAATCTAGCATCATTTTAAGTATGCCATGGTTGGAAAGTCTATAGGGAGTATCTCACAAGTTGCAACTCTCTGCGTGTCTTCTCTTTTAACAAAGAAATAGTCCAGTCTGAAATTCATCTTATCAAGGTGAGTAGTTACAGAGTCATAGAATTCACATTTTAGTACATTTAAATTGCTGTTTGGCTTACTAACAGCTAGAATGTCAATTATATACATTCTCATGTAAAAAAAATCCATTTACTCATTCAGTAGTTTCAGCACTTAACTGTGGTAGACCCCCTATGAGGGAACAGCATGCTGTCTAGAAGTCGCCGTGTCTGCAGCCCTGCTGACTGTCATCTTTTTCCTGCTGCTCTCTTTTTTTTTAATATCTCTATTTCTCCTCTTCTCTCTGCGGAGTGGTCTGACAGGTCATCCGGCTGCTGGCACCCGCACCTCAGGACCCAGGTCCATCAGCAACTCGCTTTCCCTACACAGGCTGACTCTCGAAGTGTCCCTCCCCCCCCATGGGGGACCTGGCTCCAATACCTGGAGGGTGCACATCTTTGGATCTTGGGGTGCAGCGCACGGCCATCAGCAGCCATGACCACCCCACAATTTTCCACCAAGCTTTTCCTTCCCTGCTGGAGCTGGATGTGCAATGACATAAGTGCATTGGCATGCCAACATCTGTCCTGCTCCAGCCCCCCTTCTAAGCGCCATACCTGTAGAGCTCATGACTTTCATCAGGGGCCACAACAGAGCGACGCGTTCCCCGTAACCCACCCCAGAGGGAGGAGAGCTGTCATGGGACGCTCGATCCTCACCCTCCCCTGCCGACCTCCAACAGCCCGAGTCCGCTCTGGAACTTGGGTCACTGGCATGATGTGAGGTGTGGCATCCAGCACCTCAACCCTCAGCATCACTGGGCTGGTGTTCCTGCATCTCCTTAAAAGCAACTTGCAGGCCCTGACTTTGGCGCTCACATGCACATGCCGTGTGATGATGTTGCTTCCTTCATGATGTCATACAGCAGTTATCTAGTGCTACCCAAGTGCTGTAAATGAAAACCTCATGCAAGCTCTGTACTGCTTAAGGGCTCCAAACAGTCTGAGCTGACCCCAGCAAACCAAAGCAGTAAAAACATATATCCTTCACTCCAGGATGATATAGTAAATACAAGTTCTATACTTTACATTGCCTTTTTGATCAATGCACATTGATAACCACCTTTTTAATGTCTCAGTGCCAGTATTTACTTACAGGGGTCAGGTCCTCAAAAAGATCAAGCTGAGCATATAATTAGTTGAACATGTTTACACATGCAAGACAAAATAGTCACAGTAAAATATACAGAAACTCAAAACATAAAAGCTTAAAAAGTTCTCTCATGAAAAATCATCATAGGGACTACAGTTTTTCAATTGCCAGTTTTCTCCAATTTGTCTTCACAAATGCCATTGTAGGAGTTGATCATACAATTGGTGTCCAGTCAGTGGACTTGTGCAGACCAGTTTCTGGTTTGAGTGTTCCAAATCTTTGCACCTCTAGGCTTCCCTTTCAAGTAACCTACTGCCCCAGCTACCACCTCCTTTTGACATAAATACCGTCTACAGTCCAAAAAAATCTGACTGACATTATTGAGTAGCACATGGTATCAAAATACCTGACCAAACTTGACTGAAAAGGAAGCCAGTTTTGACACTCAACCAGAAATTGGTTTGAATGAGTCTGTTGCTTGGACACTAGTTTTCATCGCAGACCAATGCAAAAGACAGTGCAGACCCAAGTTTTTTCCCTGTTCAGCTATGGCGACACTATACATTATCATACTACAAATGATAGACTTCAAAAATTGGAGAAGCTTTACAATCATTTTGCCAGACTGATTCTCAAATGCACGAAAGAAGCCCGTCATTGCAAGCTTTATAGGAGGCTAGGATGGCTCACCTTGCCGAATAAACGAAAGCTCTACAGATTTATTGTTTCCTACAAAAGTGTTACTGGAGCTGGTCCCTGAGTATTTGAAATGCTGATTACCAGTTAGACGGGTCAAATCCTCCTAGAGGAATTTAAACCTTCAAGAAATGGTCATCCTAGAATGAAAATGCAGAAGTCTGTTTGTCACTATTGCCACTTTATTTCCCCCAAGATGCTGGCCGATCCCCTCGGGAACCCCTCCAGGCTTTCATATTTGCCACCCCTGCCGCCCACAGCCCCAGACGCTGGCTACTTCTCTCAGGAACCCCTCTAGGCTTTCAGATTTTCTGTCCCTGCAGCCCACAGCTCCAGACACTGGCCGATCCCCTCAGGAACCCCTCCAGGCTTTCAAATTTGCCACCCCTGCAGCCCACAGCCCCAGATGCTGGCCAGTTCCCTCGGGAACCCCTCCAGGTACAGCATCCATTCAGCGAAGGCAGAGCACTGCAGCTAAACACTTGTTCCAGCTTGGTGCCTTTTCTCTTACTCTGTGCCTGGCTGAAATTGCTAACTACATGTTCTTTTGTGAGCCTTGGTGCCTTTTTTTGTAATTTAATTGCACTGCATGAGCTAGCTACATGTACTTTTGTGAGCTTTGGCTTCATTTTACTCTGCTCAGACCGTAGCAAAATGTTTTACTGAGAAAGCTTGTAATTTTAATTTCCTAGAACTGTTTTTACCCTGTGCTCAGACAGCAGCAAAACATTTTACTGAGAAAGCTTGTGATTTTAATTTCCTAGCACTCCGCTCCTGCACTCTCAACCACTGTATTTTGTCAGAGCCAGCCAAAAGGAAGGGAACTGTAATAGTTTTTGTCAGCAAAGCTGATAGCAAACAACTTAATTCTTTCTCTGAGCCCAACTCCTTGCTCTTATTTAAATACTACGTATTTAATCTTTTTTTTCTTTTCTCTGAGCTCCACTCCCTACACCCACATGATTTTCCAGTATCTCCCTCCCTTTCCCATTTCTCAGCCCTCCCCAGCACAGCAGTAATCCCCATATCTTTTGTTTTCCGGCTTTCATCTCCTCCTCCGCCAGCAGCAGTAATCCCCCTACCTTTTGTTTTTCAGGCTTTCAGATTTGCTGCACCTGCAGCTCATGGCCCCAGAGACTCACCGGTCAATCCCCTTGGGAACCCCTCCAGGTACAGCATCCATTCAGCAAAGGCAGAGCACCGCAGCTAAACATTTCCCTGCCCACCCTTGTCTGCCCTGCAATTTGTTGGTCATAATAATCATGTGACATAATCACATGCCGGGGAAGTGTTTTTTCTAACAGTCCATTTTTCCTTTTGCATCTTATCTCTTTCTACCACTGGTGGCCGTTGGTAACCCTCCTTCACAATATAGCTACTCCTCTCCCTCTAAGATCACTCAGCCTAATTTCTCCGGTCCCTCCAAGTACTGATCTCTTTCTCCTTGCTCTCCCTTTGCAGATATGTCTACCTCCTCCCTAATTACTTTCTGCTACCTCCTCTTTCATCTCTCTCTCTCTCTCTCTCTCCATCTCTCTCCTCTCATCTTAACTCCCCCTCACCTTTCCGTCCCCCACCATGGCCTGCCTCTCTGAATCACCTCCCTTCCTCCGCCTCCCTCTTCTCTTACACCACCCCCACTACCCCTCACTTCCCCCTCCCCCAGGCTGTCAATACCCTCCTCTCTGCCTTATTCCCTCTTACCCCCTACTCTCCCTGTACCTCCCAACTGCCCCTCCTCCTCTCTTTCCACTTCCCTTGCCTACTCACTGCAGCCTGCTGTCTTCTCCTTCTCTAAATCTTGAGGCCATCCTCCGCTCTATCTGCCTCCCCTCTCCTCCCCTACACCAATACCCCCCCAGGAGGTCTAAATACCCCCCCAGTTTTCCCTTTATCTACTCCTCCTGCTCTTCTATGGGGTTGTCAAACTTAACCCTGGTCCCTCACCAACTCATACTCTTTCTGCGCAGCCAAAGTGCCAATGCAATTTCCACATAAATGCCAGGAGCATACTTCCCAGAATAGATGACCTAAAAGTCTGGGTTACCCAACTCTCCTCTGATGTACTATGCATCACAGAGACTTGGCTGTCCTCCAAAATCACTGACTCCTCAAGCTCCATTCATAACTACAACCTTTTCTGTCAGGACCGCTGTAAGCACGGCAGTGGAGTGGCCATCTACGCCAAAAATGATCATAGTGCTGGCAGACCCAAAATTCCTCTCCTGCTTTATCTCCTTAAGTGACACTAAGCCCTCCTCCCATGAGCTCCTCACTGTCCTTCTCTCTCTTCCCTCCACCCTCCCAATCTACATCACAGTATTTTATTGCCCCCCAAAGCACCCCACAATACAGTGATCAAGTACATTTCCACCATCTCCTCTCATTTAAGCAAAGGAGACCTCATTTTGCTTGGCGATTTTAATCAAGGCTGGCTCTTCCCTTACTCCAAACCCTCTATTCTTAAAATTGAATCTCTAAACCTCTCCCAGATGATCTCTGAGCCTATTTGTTTGCACCCCAAATCCTCCAAGCATGCACTTCTCGACTGGGTGCTTACTTCACACCCCCACCATATCTCTGCTACTGGAATACTCCCTAATGCCCTTAGTGACCCCAGTATCACCTTCTGTATACGTAAAGCTTCAACCCCTAAGTCAGTACCCAAATATATTTGGTATCGCCCCTCTTGCCATCTAGACACTAACTCACTCCTACACAATTTATTCCATGCAGATTGGTCACCTGAGTACTTAGCCCTAAATGTGGACTCAACCCTCCAGCTGTTCACCAGCACCATTACCCATTTCTGGGATATTTATACCCCCTTAAAAAGGGTAAGATTAAAATTCTATCACCTCCCTTGGATTACTCTAACCCTCCTTTCCCTCTGTAAATACACGACTAAAGCTGGGTAAAGTTCAAGGGCTCCCTCTTCCTCTCGGACTTCCAGCTCTACAGGTCCTTCAGAAATGCCTGCACACAAGCCATCAGGAAGGCTAAATCTGGCTACTTTAAAGCTCAGCTTCAGAGTAGATCAGGCTCGCTGGCGAATGTCTGGCAAGCTCTCCACAACTTCATTGACCCCCCCCCCCAGCTCCTCAAATTCTAAACTGTAAGGGAACATTGGTCTCTGACTGAGCTGCGATTGCTGAGGCCTTCAACAAATTCTTTACCACCTGCGCCATCCCTGATCATCCCCCTTCCCCTACCGCTGCTTCCCTCCAACCATTATTGGGCCTAATTTCTGCTTTCCCCTAATCTCCTCCCATGAAGTCTACAAGGCACTAATGGCCCTCAACCCTAAAACCCAAAATCCAGCCCTGACTGCCTCCACCCTAAGTTTCTCCGTATCTCCACCCTCGCCATTGTAGCCAACCTAGCTTACCTTTTAAACCTCTCCCTCTCCATCAGCTCTGTCTCCTTGGCCTGGAGACTCACCAAAGTGCTCCCCCTGCACAAAGGAGGGGACCCAACTTCTCCTGGCAACTACAGACCCATATCTCTCCTTCCAGCTCTTGCAAAGCTCCAGAAGTCCCTTATCAACTCTAGGCTCCTGGGACACCTAATGGCCACAGTCAGTCTCTCTCCCTACCAGTCCAGGTTTAGGAAACAGCACTCCACAGTCTCCTCCCTACTCTGCGTAACAGACGTAATCCAGTCAGCTATGGGCAAAGGCCTCATCACAGCAGCCATTTTCATGGACTTGACTAAGGCCTTTGACTCTGTCTCCCTTCTTGCCCAGAAACTACACTCCGCTGGACTTGCTCCTGCTGCAGCAAACTGGTTCAAGTCCCATCTTCTACACAGGCAGCAATCTGTTCTTGTAGGAACATCCCTGTCCCCTCCCTGTTCTAGGCAGCGTCCCCCAAAGATCCATACTAGGTCCCATTCTTTTCTCATTATTCATTAACAACCTCCCCGTTTGTCTGCTTTCCCTCCAAAATACATATGTACAAGGATGATGCCATGTTATTCTATTCTGGCCCCTCAGCCATTGAGGTTACAGCCCCCCTCAGTGCGACTTCAACAAAGTTCATACCTGGTTCCATGAAAACCAACTAAAACTTAATGCTAAAAAGACACTATCTATGTTCTTTGGTTCAAGGCAAAAGCTATCAAAACCCCTTGACCTTCTCAGCCTTTGAAGGCTCACCCCTCCGATCAGTCAACTCGTTCAAATACCTAGGGGCCTGGCTGGACAGCTGTCTCGACTTCTCTACTCACATTGACTCCATATGTTCAAAGCTTTGCCCCAAACTCGGAGCCATTAATCGGCACAAAGACTGACTCCCTTTGTCAACCCGGCGTGACCTTATCACAAAGACCATTCTCCCTGTTCTAGACTACGCTGATACTGTCTATTGCTCAGCTCCTGCCACATCTCTAGCCAGACTGGACACCCTGCTAAATTCATTCTGCTGTTTTGCCACCTCCCCCACTCACTCACCATTGTACCCTCTACTCCTCTTTCTCCCTTTTGCCCCTTCCCACAAGGCGCTTGATGCATAGCCTCACATTCATCAGAAACGTCTGGTTCGGGACTCTCACTTCCTACCTCAATTCATGTCCTTCTCCTGTTAGCTCCTCTGAGTACTCCCTTCAGTCAAGGGCTGCTTGTACATTCTCCCTCCCACTCCCTCATATGTGCTCAGGCCAAGTGGCTTTCTTCTACTGCCTCCCTTACTTCTGGAATCAACTCCCATGGGCCACCACCACTTCCCCTCCTTCTCTGCACTCAAATCCCTGATTTACGCCCTTCCCTCTGCTCCGTGCACTTGTCCCTCCTCTTCTACTACCCCTTAGTCCACTCCTCCCAATCCCTCCACTGCACCTCCCTAATGTCCAGCACACTAATCATACTTTTGGGGCCTTCATTCCTGTTGGACTGGCACCCTCTCTTTTGCTTGCTCTGCTAAATTCTACTGGGCCTCTTCTGTCTCTGCTATTGCCAGTGGTGCCAACTCCCCCACCACGACTGTGCACAATTCTCAAACTGCTCCTGTAAGTAGTCTGGTAGGAATGCTGTTCTCTGCAATGTACTGTAAATTTCATGTATATACTGTTTTGCTCTATTCGATATTGTAGCTATTGTATATTCCGGTATGTATCTTACTGTTTGCTAACCCTCTGATTCAATTGTTCCTACTGGTGTATTTATTTCTAATCTTAAATTGTTTGTATAATTTATGTGTCTGTTTTCTGACCTTGCTTGTGTTTAAACCCCTGGGTCGCACCTGGAAATGAGCCTTGGCTCACTGTGTCTTTCCTGGTCAACAACTTTTAAAGGGTACCTAAACAAGCAGTTTTTTAAAACTGCAATCTCCAAAATCTGGCTTCATAGCGAGGTAAAGGAAAGGCCAGGGCTCCAGGTAAGGGAAGTACTGACCTGTTTTACTCAACTTATTTTAGGAAATACTCTTCAAAAAATGTTTTTAATGAGTACCAGTACTCACCCAACATTTGTAAATACTCCACACTCCAAAGAATACTGCTTCCTAACATAACTGGTGATTCAAAAGGAGTTTCTTTCCAGATTTACAGCACTCATATGTATCCCAATTTTGTTTTACTCACTATATTTTAAAACAGGTGAGTAAATTACTCCTACTTGCCAACAGTATTTGGAGTATTGTTGGCACCTGATCAATTCTTATCTAAAAAAACTACATTACTTTTAAAATGCACTCCTCACTCCACTCTGTCCAGACATTTTTACACATCTGAATTTGGTTTTACTCACCTCACTTTCAAAATGAGGAGTACAATACTCATCACAAAGGATCTTATCTGGAGCCCTGGGGAAGGCTGTTGTTTACATTTATGCTAAAACTGCATTTATGTAAATAACATCCATGCAGTTTCATAGCTTTTGAAAAATGTAAACATCAGCCTTTCACTTTCAAAAAATAGCCTTGCCTGCTCCCTAAAATGTCTGCCAAATGTGTAAAGTGATGACATCATTGGAGCCAGATGCAGAGACCCACATGGCTCCCTATAGTGCTAACTAGTTCCTTTTCCCCCTTTGTTTTGAATTGTTTCATCAGAATGATCAATACCATGTGTTAACATGTGGATTATTTTGATCATTACACATGTTAGGCTATGGTTTTACTCATTTTGTTTACTTTAACTTGCTGAAAATGTTTTGTAATCCAGCTGACTTTCTCTTTGGCAAACCAGAGTACAGTACAACACTTCAAATACCTGATGATCTGGTGGTTATGTAATGTCCTGAAATTTGTAGCGAAGTACTGGTCTGGTCTAATTTCAAAGCTCATGCTTTCTTGGTAATCCACAAATATGCTTCTCTGTAGTCTTTTTCCACGAGAACCCCCTGCATTTAGCCTGCCTTCTGTTGAACGCCGCACCATGCACACTCTGTCCTTAGTACTGCCTGGGTCCGCTCACACCTCAGATTGTAATCTTGCACCTCAGAGAGTAGTGCACACCTATACTGATACGCTTCATCAGCTGGCACTGTTAAAAAATGCCTCCCAAATCACTCTCCAGTCCTTGTTCTCAGTGCTTGACTTTTTCTCCCACAGTAAACATTGAGTGGATCACCACCCTTCTGCACAGTGAAGGCAGTAGGTACAGTCCTCCTGTTGTGTTTTTTTCCCGCCTCATTACCAAATGCATTTTTAAGCATATTAAAAGTCGGGAACCTGAGATCATTCTCCCATTATTTACTAGCCCGGTTAGACTCCACAGAGACTACTGTGCTCCCTTGTGCTCTCCTACCACCCTTGGGGATAAAGCAATTATTGAATCAGTCCAAAGAAAACTCACTAAAAAAATCAAAAATGTACATTCTGCTGGGTAGGAGGATAGATTAAAAATACTTGGGTTATACTCCTTGGAATACAGAGCCCTGTGGGGAGAATTATGCCTGATTTATAATGCATTTCCGGAATCCATCCTGGTTTGAAATAAACTGGCTTGTTAGACAGACGTCCTTGGATAGCACTAGATCTTGCAAGCTAAAATTACAGGTAGAAACAAATAAGACTATAAGAAGGAAAACTTCCTCACTCAAAGAACACCTTCTTTATGGAATTCCTTACCAGCCTCTGTTGTGTATAGTGAAAATGTTAACCAGTTTAAATATCTACTTGATTAGCATATGGGAAACAAAGATAATTTTTCCACCATTAGTATATACTGGTGGCGAGTTCATAATGGGCACGCCCTTGAACTTGTAACATCTATGAATCATTAACCAACAACTAGGTCTTCCTGGAGGGCCAAGCAATAAGCATCAGGACACAACAGAAAAACTGCTATTCATACCCTCATAAGGGCTACACTTACTATAGATAACAATATTATTAGCAGGAGAGGCATACTAATGCCTTGAGCAAATCCACCCGACTGCCAGTGTTGGTCTAATCCCTTCTCTGTGATCAGCAGAACCCCGCAGGACAGTCCTCAGCAGTTCTTCTCCAATACTTTTCTGTGCCCTGCTCCACAATGCAAGTTGGCTGGCTACCACTCTTCCTAATCTTGAATGAGCTATACACAGCTGCCTCGATACTGTCCCAACAAACCTCAACATCCCCCCACCTGAGGGTAATCTCCCTACACTGAATTCAAGCAACAGTTTAGGTGCAGCCCTGCCACTGAGTATTTGTCATTGCTGGCTGCTCTCTTCCATAGTCGGGTAGTGATCATGGTGCTGGCAGACCCACATCACAGATCTCACAATGATCTGCTCAACTTTCCCTGTCCTTTCATTCTCTACCCTGAATATAGCTGTACCCTGTTGGAATGGGCTCTTCTGTCCCTCTCTGGCATTCATTCTTCTCACCTGCTTCCCACATCAAAAACTGTTGTGCTCACCACCCTTCTGCATCACGAATGTGGTTAGTACAGTCCCCATGTCTTTTTTTTTTTTTTTTTTACATATTAATAATAAAATAAACATGATCTTCTGGTAAGCCAGGCTAATAGCAGCAGGGCACAAGGAGAACAATAGGGATTTCCTATCCATATAAGGTCTAAGCTACCTATGATTAGGCACTATTAAATGACGTGCATAATGATGTGCACACCCGTCAGTTAATAGTGCCTAATCAAAGGTAGCCTAGATCTTTTAAGGATAGGAAAACATATCTTTCCCCTTGTGCTCTGCTGCTATCAGCCTGACTTACTGGAAAGATTTGTTTATTTTTGATATGTCAAAAAACCCGGGGGACTGTACTAACTGCATTCATGATGCAGAAGGGTGATGAACTCACCGATTTTTGATGTGAGAACAGAGTGAAGAAATGAATACCAGAGGGGACTGAGAGCTTACCCTGCAGGTACTGCTGTATTCGGGGAAGGAAGATAGAAGTGGGAGAAGGATGTGCAAATCACTGTGAGATATAAGATGCGGGGCTGCCAGCACTGTGATCAATACCTGACCCCGGTGTCCTGGCCAACATTCCCCTTCCCATAAAACCAGCTCATGCAATTGCCCAAGGCTGTGTGTGGGTATTAATGTGTGAAATGGCTGCCACTACATGTTCAGTCACTTCACTACCAATCTAGCATAGATTGTAAAGCACTCTGGGATACATTGTGTATGAAAAACACTATGTTAATGCTGATTCTTCTTCTTCTTATTATTATTATTATTATTTCCCATGGAAAAAGAAGACAAGACAAGCATACTTTTGATTTCCAATGAAGTATGAACTCTGGCATTGCACTACACAAGAACTTTGCTACAAACAAGTGGTGGGAATAGGGGGTGGTGAAGGCTGCATCACCCCCTTGTAACTTACTTGCTTGCTGCTGCGTTTCACTTTGTTGAAGAACTATGATTTATTGATTGTACAAATGTTTACATTCAAAACTGTGGAACACATCGTAGGTTCTGTCAAAAACCTACTAAGAAAGAATAATAGCAGACAATATAAAGGTGTAATAAAAATATTAAAAAGTGCATATCAAGTATGCACACCACCCCAGTACCCTCCCATTTGTAACATCCTGGATTTGCTATAACCACTAGACCACCAAGTATTTAAAGATTTGTACCGCACTGTGGTTTCCAAAGAGGAAGTCGGTTGGATTAAAATACAATTTCAGAATGTTAAAGTAAACAAAATGAACAGAACCATAGCCTAACATTATGTGTACTGATCAAAATAATACACATGGTTTGATCATTTTGGTGAAACACTTCTAAACAAAGGGAAAAAAGAACTAGTTAGCACTACAGAGAGTCAGATAGCTCTCTGACTCTGGCTCCAATGATGTCATCACTTCACACATTTGGCGGCCATTTTAGGAAGCAGGCAAGGCAGTTTCTTTTTAAATTAGAAGGCTGATTTTACATTTTTCAAATGCTTTGGGAACCGCATTTAGGCAAATTATATAATTGTAGTTTTAGCACTGGTGTATACAGCAGCCTTTTCTTTAGTCCCGTATGAAGTCAGATTTTTGAATAGTTTGTTGGCAAAATGTTGTTTAGGTATCCTTTAAATAAAAAAAATAAAAACATTCCACAATGTGGAATTTACTTCTAGCCCAATTTCACATCCTAAGTATAAAATCCCGTTCTGTTAGTGAACTAAGGTGTTGGCAGATTGCCTCCATCTCATCCTTGGGTGGGTGGTGTTATGAATATTGTGAGATTACTTGAAATATCACTATATATATCTGCACTGTGTTTTTAAACTCATTGTTCAAATTTTTAATTGTATAACTATTATTGTGTGTGGTATGTTTAAAAGTTTAGCATCATTGTATAGGTTTTACTGATTAATGTATTAACTAGGCTTGTGTAATTTTAATTGCAATAAGCTGCACTATATAGAAAACTCCAGGAAACTAGACCTAAGGAAATTTTTAGGGAGAACAGTTGAGCTTAAATTGGTATTTAGTTTAAATGGTAAAAATGAAACTGTTTATTAGGTTGATGTTATATTTTTGTATTACATTAGCACTATATGAGAAGTTTATACATCCATGTCAAATCGAAGTAACAAGTACTTTAGCATTGGCAATTGGGACATGCAATGGTTTTAGGGATTTTCTAGCAAGTAAGGAGATTGGGGTTAAAGGTTCAGGTAGAAATTTGTTTTCTAAAGTCAGAAACCAGATAAAAAAAATCTGTATGTGGCAAAAGCTCTGGGGATGGGTCCAAATAAATCAAGAAATTGTTTGTTGTTTTCTTTACTCTTGGGCGGTGATATTGAAACAAATCCTGGGCTTGGAAATACTGGAGAACTTAAAATTATCCATGATAATGCTAGGGGTTTAAGAAAGAAAAACTGATTTAACTAAAACTTGGATAAGTGCAGAATCCCCAAACTTAGTAGCCTTGACCGAGACCTGGTTAAATGAAAGTATAGAAACTAAGGAAGTGGAGCTTGAGGGCTTTTTTTCTTTCCGATTACAGTAGATAGGGCTGGATGAAAAGGTGGGGGTGTTATATTATTTACAAAATGGGAACTTGGTCAAGCCTCAGTGATATTTGCAGAACAAATAGGGCTAGTGGATTGTTTATTGGTAAAAATATACAAATTGGACCTGATTATAGGTGTTATTTATGCCCCCTCCTAGAACCCCTATAGGCGAGTTTGAAAATTTAGCATTAGTGATACAAAACCACTATATGAGTTATGAGTTGATATTGATTGGAGATTTTAATGTTGCTTTGGGAAAACCACAAGGTATAGCTTTGGAGAAAAATTTTAAAGTATTACATGTAACCCAAAAATTATTCTCCCTGCAAGGAAAACCACCCAGCATAGTGTGGGTAACATATTAGACTTAATCTTTGTTTCAGCTAAATTATGGGTTAAGACATTGCAAGTAAATCAACCAATATTAGGGGATCACAGTTCAATAAGTTATATATTCCAACTTGAGGGTAAAAGATGTAGTCCTGTAGTAACCCCCCTTTTAAAAATTCAATGCAGAAACTTCAAAAACTATAATAAAGATAGGGTTATCACTAGTTTAACATTGGTTAGATGGGATAGACTGTTTATAATTCCTTCTGTGGACCTAACAGTTCAAGAATTCTCAAAATGGTTCCTGGAGATTTGCAATATAATGGCCCCCTTTAAAATAAGTAACCAAAGAAAGTCCCGTGCCCCTTGTATTTCAGACAAATTAAGGAAATTGATACGAGGGAAGGATAGGGTATAGAAAAAACCTGAAAGTCACTAAAAGCTGAGGACTGGGAAAGGTATAAGAAAGTTAGAAACAATTTAATATTTCAAATTAGAAAGTCAAAACAAAAATATTATGAAGGAAAGATTAAAGAAACTACGGATACTAAAAAAGTTTGGTCCCTGATTAAATCCCTTGAATCCCCACAGGTCTATCGCCCTCCAATTCAGATGTTAAGTAATAGTATTCTAGACAATCAGCAAACATTTTAAATAACGAGTTTGTAAATTTACTTGATTTAGACATCACTAGCTATGTAAATAAAAACAATGTAATGGGAAATACAGATATTCCAAAATTTAGATTTAAAATTATCTGCAAACAGGTTAAAGATGAGATTAGAAAATTAAAGATAAAAAAAAGCTTTTGGTCTAGATTATATTGAAAATTGTTTCCTAAAAGACTCAGTACTGGTAATAGCTCCAATATTAACCAAACTTTATAACTGGAGTTTAATGGAGGGAGTTTTCTCTAATTGTTTGAAGAATGCAAAAATAATTCCCATATATAAAGGAGCTGGGGATATACTTCAGCCTACAAATTATAGACCCATAGCTCTGTTACCTGGGTTATCTAAGATTTTGGAGAGACTGGTATAAGAACAGCTTCTTGTTTATTTGGAAAAATACTCTTTATTAACAAAATACCAGTCTGGTTTTCATAAGGGCTTTTCCACGGCCACCGTACTCACCAACATGATAGATATCATAGCCTCAAAAATAGAGGATGATCGGTTGGTGGGCGTGGTGTTCGTGGACTTATCAAAGACCTTAGATACAGTGCACCATGGGTTTTGGGGGAGTGGCTAGTGGAGATGGGCCTTGTTGATGAATCATGTAACTGTTTTTTGTCCTATTTACAAAATAGAACACAGCAAGTATACATAAATGGAGTGTTATCTGACAGAGCTAAGGTACACAAAGGAATGCCCCAAGACTCTATTTTGGGGCCAACACTTTTTTTGATTTATATAAACCAACTAGTAAATATTATTAAATACTCAGATATACGTCTCTATGCAGATGATACTTTTTTAATTGCCAGTGGAAAAACTCTCAGAGAAATGGAAAGAAACTTGCAGACAGATTTTACAGGGCTATGTACATGGTTGACTGACTCTGGACTAATAGTTAATAGTAAGAAAACAAAACTCATGGTCTTTCATAAAAGAAATAACAACTTGAGTAATTGTAAAACTGTAGTAGCTATATAAACTCCACAAAATTAAGTATTGGCCGAGGTATCAGAGTACAGACACCTGGTTATGTGGACAGATGATACCTTAAAATTCGATTACCATATAATAGATACAGTAACAAAAATAAATAAAAGATTGGGGGCTTTTAGAAGGTCTAGTTTTTGTTTGAATAGAAAAATCAGGGAAATGGTAATTAATCAACTTTTCCTCCCAGTCCTAGAGTATGTCAATCATGTATATGGCTTAGCAACAAATAGTTTACTATCAAAAATTGATAAGTTATATAATAAAATGGCTAGATTCATATTGAAGAAAGCCCATCATTGTGAATTATACGAGGAATAGAGATGGCTCCACAAGGACATAAAACACAGATTGCTTGGGCAATACAGATCTTTAAAGTAATTAATCAGAATCTGCCAACTTACCTTTATGATAAACTGGAAATAAAAACGCATGAACATAATTTACGACATATAAATTTGAGAAACTATGTTTTTCCAAAGCTTAAAAATAAATATAGTCTCATGTGTTTTTAGTGATTGCTGATAGGACATGGAAATCGCTAAAATCACTATAAATAAACAATATAATGATATATATAATGATATACAGTAAAAAAAAATGTGAAAACATTTTCAGCAAGTTTAAAGATGGAACTAAGATCAAGATGTGAATGCTATGGTTAGATTTAAACACATCAAGTTTTTACAGTCTCTTGGATAGACTAGTCTTTCCTACACATGTGAGCAGCAGTTGAAATGTTTATGTATTATGGTTTTTAGATCTATTTATTAGCTTTATTGTATGTTCATTAATGTATGTTTCGTTTATTGTGTGGTAGATGTTTTTTCTGTCTAAATGTTTTGGAACCGATATTAACAGGGCCATCTTGTAAATAGGAATTTATCCTAATGATGTGTTATTCCACCTATCTTCCTGTCTAAAAATAAAGGTTTTTACTACTTATATAAGTTTTGTATTGGGGTCACTATTGCAAATAAGGTATGCTCAGTGGTATTAACCTTAAATAAATGAAAGTGAAAGGGGTTTAATCACCCAATCAAGTGTAAATGGGAGTTAACCTGTCTGAAATGAGATGAGGCGGAGGTGGCCATTGCCCAGGAAAGCGACTTAATTTATTTATTTAGTTTTTGTTGACTGGGTAAGTGCACTAGACAAATTCTGCCTATTTTCAGGCACGACCCGGGGGAGGGGAATACAGATAAATGCCAACTGACCTTGAACCAGATTCAGCTGTTGGTAGCATCATTCTTAGTGAATGGGGGGAAATTTGGCCAGGGCACCGGGGGAATTCCCTTACTGAATTGCTGTCAGTAGGGGGAGCTGCTGTCTGGACCTTCGGATGGCCCTTGGTGTGAGGACTCAGTGTGTGTGGATGCTGCAATGGTGGGAGAGCAGGCCTCCTCTCCCACCTTGATTTTGCAACAGGCTGTGGAAGATGTCAGCCTGGTAGAGCTGAAGATGGATTTAGCAGAGGATGTCACAGATATATTTAATTCCACGGAGGATTTGAGTATGCCGGAGGAATTTTTGGCAAAAAATGCTACTGTTCAAACACAATCTACTGCTGGATTTCAAGCTGCACATGTAGCAGTGCAGCACTGTGAGCAAACCGAGCAAGGAATGGAGCAATTTGAGCTGGCTGCTCAGCTACCGGAGGACACTGAAGAACTGCTCCCTGTCATCAGCCCTGTCCTGCCTGTCAGTGAACTGCATGACTTAGTAGCATCAAAGACTCTGCTGGGGTCAGATGAGTCATGACCCACTACTGTTTTACTCTCTCCACTTCCACACAGAGATAATTCTGATGTGATGGCTGGCAGCAGTAACGTTTTGACTAGAAACATGTGCCACAAGCCTGTGCTTATTCCAGCAGTAGTTGAAGAAGTTGTAGGAAAAACTGCTGACGGCTCGGTACTCCTCGCTACTAAGGTGGGGCAGGGCTCTGCAGTGCTGACAGTACGGGAGGGTTCTCAATCTATTCTCTGGCTTTCTAAAATGGCGGGGTTTGTCTTTAAACAACCTAGGACTACACCTGCTGTGGGAGCTGATGCGGTGACAATTAAGTATCAGTCTAAGCCTAATGTTCAGGATGATTTAACTAGTTTCTCCTCTCCAGGGAAGGTTGGGACGAAACAGACAAACAAAGGTGGAAGAAAATAAAATGAAACGGGGCACTGTGACACTAGCCAAATGACAGGCTTTTGCAGTGACACCAGTGCTACCTTCCCCTCTTAATACTAATTTGCGTATTACTATTGGAACTGTGTCACCTTGTGACCCGTGGTTCCCTCAAAATGGTTTACTGGAAGCAGGCTGGAAACAGCAGTTGAGAGGTGCCTGGCTACCTGATCCTGATTGGGACTCTTCCTTTGATTTGTCACAGGCATCTCTGACGTGGTAACCAGGGCCTGGTGACAGAACTACCTCTATGAGTACTGCTATTGTTCTATCCCCTCATGTGAACTCCGAGAGTACAGGGACTGCTCCGGGCGGCCTGCCCAATAAACCTACGGAAACTCTGCTCCCGCAGACTAAGGTGCCTAGGGTTTTAGTGAATGTGGAACTGGGACAAGGGAGCTCTTTGCAGGGCCCTGAATTAACTGATGCCCCTAGCCAAAAACCTTTATTGTCTGACCTTTTTTCCAAAATTAAAAAAGATGCGGCCCCTAGGAGGAACGCTGTTCTTATCCGATATAAGGGAGGGTTAGCTGACAGGCCAGAGAGATATGTGGGGAGGCATTTGTTGAAGGACTCCTTGCATTTCACTCCTAGGGAGGTTTTTGCCTTCATTATTATATCTGGGGAGGATAACTTTTACGTGAGCTTTTGTACGGCTCATGCACTTGATTTATTTTGGGAGAGTTATGGACAGGTAAAGTTTTCCCCCCACATGGGCTCCCTTTTTGGTGATTCCACTTACTAAACCCTTAATTAAACATGTGACTGTCATGTTTCGCAATGAGGGGGTTCCTGTGGAAGATATTACCTACTGGCTAAATCAAAAATGTAAGGTGCTTAGTGCTCCTGAAGCAATTTTGGATACAGAACTGTTTTGGACAGGCGGCTGGAAATATAAAGTGAAGTTGAGACAGGCTGATTCTGGGGTGAAACATATACTGAACTCCTTTTTGTTGGGAAAAGACAGAGGGGTTTGTTCTTATGGGGGCAGCCTTGGGCCTGCTATAAATGTGGCTCTAGAATTAATCTGTAAAGTACCTGTGATAAACCCTGCTGTGATAATTGTGGGGACATTGGCCACATTGCCATGCAATGTTGTAATCACACAAGATGTGTGATCTTTGTAAGGAGTATGGTCATGTGTTTGGTGAATACCCTTGGGCTGCTCGGAACAAGGCTTCTTGTGTTATCCCTGAACTATTGATACAACAGGCACAAGATTCAGCTACTACCCCTTCCCCTTCCATCCCGGAGAAATCAGTTGTTGAGTTGGCGGATCCTGTTGTATCTGATCTGGCTCCCCTTTTGGTGTCGGAAACTTCTGTCCCTCCTCACCCCCCCAAGTGGAACTTATTGCTGTCCCCCCAATCAATCATGTAGTGCTTCTTCCCCCTGTGTGTTATGAAGACCCAGAAGGCATAGGGGACAACACATCTGTTCCCCCAGCTATAACTGCACTGCCTTGTAGGAGGTCTTTGAGGTTCTTGAAATCCAAATCTCCCCCTCCTACCTTTGAAACTGACAACTCCTATGCTGCCCTTTTTTGTGGTGATTCGGAAATGGAGCAGGAGGATTCGGACTCACAAAAGTCTGGCTTATATCCCTCCACTCAGCCTGTAGGAGACTAACAAGGGAAGAAGAAGAAAAAAAGGAAAAAATAAGTCTCTCTGTCTAACACATACTGATGGCTGCTTGTACCTGAGGATCTTTAAACACTCTTAGCATCCTGAATAATGTCAAATGGCAGGCTGTGTTTCAATATATACATGAGAAGAAAATAGACATTTGTTTCTTATAAGAAACATGGATGTTTTCAGATGAACAAATAACATTTAAACGAGATTGGCCTTTGGGGCATTCCTACGGGTGCTTTGGACCAGATAGGGCAGATGGGGTCGGAATTCTTTTTAATTCCTACAGATTTATTTTGTATAAATTGATGGACCTTTGTGCAGGTCGAGTATTAATCCTGGATGGTAAATGGGATACTATGGACTTCCGATTTATCACCATTTATAATCCACAGACAAAAGCTGAAAGAGTGACCCAGATGAAGGCCATTCGGCCGTATTTGGTTACCTCTTATCATGTTCTTTTTGGAGGGGATTTCAATTGTAACTTCTCAAATGTTTGTAGAAAGAATATACAGTCTGATCAGAGGAAATGTTACCATGACACTAATGCTTTAGTTCATATTGTTAAAACGGCAGGCCTTATTAACTGCACTTGATTTCAGACACATGGACCAAGTTTTACCTATACTCGTAGTAAATGTAAAACTTCTATTGATCATTTATTTATTTCCTCTAATGTCCCTGAAGGCACGTTTTCTATACAACTGGAAGAATTTTCGGATCACTTTATATTAACCTATGCCGTACAGCCTGGGAATTTTAGACCTAAGGAGCATAATAGATGGAAGCTGAACACTTCTATTTTAACAGACCCACATGTGCTGTTAAGCATTTCCAATATCCTTACCGCAAGATTGTCGGTTGGTTTTTTATATTCTAATTTGGGAGAATGGTGGTTAGATATTAAAACAGATATAAGGATTTGATTTATCAAGTATGGGAAACAGACAGGGAATGATACATTTTTAACATATCTAATGTTTAGGAAACGGTTGCAAAGACTCTATTCATTAACATATGTATCAAGGCATGATTATGCAGAACAAATAGCAACTATAAAAGACTAGATGAAGTTATACCTGTATGGTAAAGCTCAGACTATTCATTCTATGCTTCATAGTGGCACGCAGAAGACCCCCATGGGAGACCCCTTTGAGGCATGTAAATCATTAAATGACTCCACTACTATGGACTATTTAATCGATCAGGGTGGTGGCAGGGTAGATTCGGTTGAAGAGATTGAGCAGCTGATCGAGCGTCACTTCTCCTTTCTGGTGCCACCCATGCCTATACTGTAGCACAATATAGCAGTTTTTTTATGTAACATCCATATACCTTTTCTACCTAAAGACATTGCTGAATTGCAGGTCCCTGTTACTGAGATGGAGTTAGAATCAGCCATACGAATGTTGAACACTAATACTTCACCGGGTAAGGATGGGCTACAACATAAATTTTATAAAGCCTTTTCACAAGAACTTGCACTTTATTTAAGGTTGGTGTTTCAATATTTTTTTCTAACTGATACTGTATACCCCTCTTTTTCAGAGGGATTAATGATACATTTATTTAAATCTGGGGATAGAACCGATATTAAGAATTGGAGGCCTATCACTTTACCAAATTCTGATTACAAAATTTTGGCTTCCCTGATTATTACTCATCTTAAGTGGTATGCTGCACATGTTAGCTCCCTGCAGCAATTTTGTGGTCTTCCCGATAGAAGAATCCAGACTGCATTAATGGTTATACGGGATGCTATTGAATATTTGATGATTTCTGGGGAATCAGAGTGCATAGTTGCTGCAGATTTGGAAAAAGTATTTGACAGGGTGTATCATCCCTTTTTGTTTCAAGTTCTTGCTGCCTATCATGTCCCATTGGAAATGATTAAACAGATCAAACTTCTCTATTTCTCGTTCTGGATTTTCCCTTTTATACAAGGTCGGATAGCGAGGGTTTT
Organism: Neoceratodus forsteri; assembly: GCA_016271365.2. Lineage (NCBI taxonomy): Eukaryota > Metazoa > Chordata > Ceratodontiformes > Ceratodontidae > Neoceratodus > Neoceratodus forsteri. The sequence goes on along the minus strand of CM057450.1, from coordinate 1,688,668,730 downwards.
TTCACTCCACATAGGAGTAGAGCAGGGATGCCCCTTGAGCCCCCTATTGTATGTTTTTTCATTGGACACCCTTTTATGATTGTTTACTGACCACCCCACATGGGATGGGGTAGTGGGACGGGGATACAACAGGAATTAGTCATTCAAGCATATGCAGATGATGTTTGTGGTTTTTTTGCACATCCTAACCAGTTGCATGAATTTTTGACTGAATTCGGGAAATATGCTGAGGTCTCTAATGCTAAATTGAATTTTACTAAAACTAGGGGGTTGTTCATAGGTATAGGTAGTCCGTCAGTCAGTCAACATACTGATATTATTTCTTCAGTACCCCTTTCTATCTTAGGTGTTTTATTTGGCCCACAAAACCTGCCAATGGAGAATTGGGAACTTGCTCTCCGTAAGGTGGAGGCCAAGGTTTTGAGATGGAAATGGTGGAAGCTTTCAAAACAGAAATGGATTCAAATTCTAAAACAGTTTATAATGCCCTGCCTACAGTACGTGGCTATGATTTTCCCTTTGCCTACAGCACTGGAGACGAGGTCTATAGCTTGTTTTTTTCAGATGTGGGGGAATTGTTGAATCCAATAAAGCAGTAATATACCTATTTTGACAAAACTAAAGGGGGTATTGGAATGATTGACCCAGTAGTGTTTTATTTTGCTTTATTTTTTTCACACACAGTTAGGAGAGGATTGTTGGCTTTGGAAAGAGGGGGAAATCAGTGGGTAAGGTTAACTTTGAGTGCATATTTTGATGTATGGTGCACTATGGCTCCAAAATTAAGTAAATATATATGTGTTCCACTATATTTTAAGCCTGTGGCACAAAAATTGTATAAATGGAACATTTCTAAAGAATTGATGCAGCAGTGTACAGGAAAAATATTTACAAAACACTTATGAATCTGATATATCCCACAGAACCAGCCTTTAAGAATTGTTCTGCAGCCGATAATCATTTCATATTATCACAAATTAACAGTAATAGGGTCCCTCCTCATATGTGGGAGAACCTTTGGCTACTCATGTATGGCAGGTTGCATTTAAGTGGCAACGCTAAATATAAGGCTAAGGAAGAAAGAAACTGTCCTTATCCAGATTGCATAAATTTAGAAGAAACTACGGAAAATTTTCTTTTACATTGTTCATTTTCAAAACCTTTATGGGATTTTTTGGCTAGAAAGTGGAATCTGAGGTGGTTAGCACAGCTTACTAATGTGGTTTTAGTTATTGGGAAATATCCTACGGGATTGTCACAGTTCCATTCTGAAACATTGTCTCTTTTCTTTAGTTGTCTTAGATTCTATTTGTGGCAGGCACGGTGTCAATGGGTTAGTTATCAAAACAGAATGACTTATGAATGTTTTAGTCAATTAATAATACAGGAAATGCTGAAAATGTATTTAAGAGACTCACAGATTTATTCTTCCAGGACTGTTGAACGGTGGTGGAAAGGTTTTCCTGTTTTTATTAAATATAAATAGATGCTAGTTACGGAACCTGATGGGGATAATGTCTGACTTTCAAGGTAGCATGCCTTGACGGTTTCTGTTATAACATATTCAATTTGATGTTTGTAATTTTGCTTATTTATTTATTTTTTTTCTTCTCTCTTGGTAATGATTATTCCCCTGCTCTTTTCATGGGGAGGGGGAGGGGGTTTGGTTGTAGTATGTTTTTTTTGTTTGGGATACTGTATGCTGTAATACTTATCTTTGCTATTATTTCCTTTTCTCATGATCATGTATGATATAATACTAATTTGTTTATACTTCATTTTTATGATTTCAATAAAACTTCCTCTACTCTTTTCGAGAAGTGCCATGGCATCTTTAACATCCACCTGAACTACCACCAGAACAGGCAGATGGGACATTGGATTTAACGTCTCATCCGAAAGATGGCACCTCAGGAATGCAGCACCCCCCCTCATGCTGCACTACAGTGTCAGTACTGGGATTTTTAAGCTACGTGTCTGATATGGGGATAGAACCCACAGCCTTCTGACCTCTCGGCCTCAGAGGCAAGTGTGCTACCTGCTGAGACATGGACAGCACTGGGTGGGACAAGTGTCTACTGCTATGTTTTTCTCCCTTGCCATTGGGATAATGATCCTTGTACAGCAGAAGTTACCTTTTTATTTGCAGTGTTGTTCACAGGACCTAGCAGGGAGTTGGGGGTTTGGTAGTAGATCGACTAGGCATGACCACTGGTGCCTTTTTTAAAATGTTTGTGCCCTAAACTACAAAGATCCTACATATATCAGGGATGCAATGGGCTGGGTGGAACAATGGAGTGGGAACATTTTTTGAGCTGGAGACTTCAGTTTTACTTTTGGTCCTGTTCCTTGAACCATTCCTTCTCCAGGCCTTACATGGTCATGGGGGTTTGCGGCACTTTAGCATCAATAAGTCATTAGGGCTCATGGATGTCTGGTATATGGCCTATCCAACAATGATGGACTACTTTCATTCCACTGTCCAGCAGTCCTGTACACATACAGAGCTTTTGTTCATAACAGGTGAGGTCTTTAAGAGGTTACTTACCATAGAACATCTGCCAGTTGCATTTCTGGTCATGCTAAATTGAAATGGCCTTTAGTTCTCCTGGACCAGAAACATTCCCATCCCAGTTGGAGATGGGACCTCCTGATTCTGAATAGGAAAGACTTTCAACATACTTTGCAGTATGACATCAGAGAATTTGGGGGTTTAACAAGGGATCAATAATGTTAGAGTGGCTTCAAGGCCTTCATTTGGGGCAAGGCAATTATGTATCCCAGAAAAATAAAAAATGAAAGGCTGCAGAAGTTGTTAATGAAAGAAGCTTGACTAAAAGAACTAGAAGGCAGATATAAGATCTTCTTCGAGGACATCTCCCTCCATTGAGCCACATCCCTGGAACTGTAAGCCAACGGCATCAGGACCACCCAGAATTTACTAGCTAGAGCCATCCATGTCAACATTTGTTGTCGCTGCCTATATAACATGGGTGGCCGCATCACACTCAATTCTTTCTCCAACCGTCAGCCATTCACTGGATAACTGCAAAAGGAATGAAGTCAAAATTCATTTTACATACTGATGCTTCTTCTCCTTTTTGTTTTAATTGGTTAGACTGTCTGTTTTTTTATATATTTTTTCTAAGTTACATAGCACGTTGTTTACTGACAGTATTATCTGTATTTAAAGATTTGCACTAACATGAAAATATTCATATATTTGACTTTGTTTTGATGCTGAAAAATGCATTCCTGTCTTCTAACCTCAGTGGCTGAACAGTAAGTGAAATTTACTAGGAGTTGGTCAAATGGAAATGTGATGCAGTTGCTCTTTCAGGGAGAGGAGCAGGTGATTTATAATATTTGCTCCTGATTGCTCAGTCCTACCCCTTTGGTGTGCTGCCTCAGCCCAGTCACACACCATTTCTGCGACTTACCTAACTCCTTCAAGAAGTCCAGTCCTACCATTTTGGTTTGCTGCCCCAGCCCAGTCACACACCATTTATGTGACTTACCTCACTCCTCTAAGAAGCTCCCAAGGCTGAACCCTCATGGTGGGACCTTCACAGCAACCATAACCACTCCAGACCCCGAATCCAGTGTGGAGAAGACAGCCCAGTCAGCAGTCCTGATCCCGAAGGCAGCATATGTCATCCTGCAGAGCAAACGCGTCTTCCTTATTCAGGCACTCTCTGGTTTAAGGCACCAGCGAACCTGCAGTTGCAGGGGTGGGCTGCTCATGAGGCCCCAGCCATAGCTACACTTTACTTGAAACTTTTTTTTTAAATTATTGGCATGTTTAAAGAGCTGCTGACATGACTGGGGCAGGCAACTCATTCCGGGATCTGCCGCCCGCTCAACTAAATGAACTGTACCTAAAACTTTTTTTCATGGTCAAACACTCAAATTCCAACCTAGAATGCCCAGCTTGTACATGTGTGAGGCATAGAACAGGGCCGCAGGCGCACCATGCAGGGAGCAACAGCAGGGGACTAATGTCTATGCTGCTGACAAAAGAAAAGGAACCGCTGTTTTGTTTGTCATTCTGGTAAAGTTAAAATATACAAGGATAATGCTCACTCCTTCTGCATTCATTGTTTGGGACTAAGCATACAACATTACAGCCTGTGACATTTGCTAAGCTTTTATTCAGGCCACAAGGAGGCATCATTGGGAGGCTTTAGATACCTTCATGAAAGTTAAGGCTCTGGAAGCTAAGCAGCATGTGTCGCAGGGTATGTTGCTGACTTTCTCTGCTCCTTCTGCCACCGATTTGCCATCATCCCCCCACTCTCTGAGAACTGCAGTGATGGTGTCAGAGCTATCTACTAAGCTAAAGGAAAAATTGAAGGATAAGGTTTCTAAATCGGTAGAAAAACATAGTCATTTAGGGAAAAGGCACAAGGACTCCAGATTGGAGACTTCTTCTGTTCGTTTCCGGTCTCCTTTGCAAGAAAAGGAGTGAATAAGTCCAAAGATGGTGCCCAAGCTAAAACTTCAGGTCCTGCTGCTCCCCCCCCCCCCACTGTCTCTGAAATACCAGGGTCAGGGTCTGTCACTGGCTTAGTTCTCTTTTAGCCAATACTGCCATCGGGCACTGTCCTGTTGATGGTTTTGTCATTGTTGCCCCAGACGTGGGTGGTTGATGCTCAGCTTTTGCTGCAGACAGTGCCTGTGCTATTTTCACAGCTTTTGGCACAGGTTCTGTCATCGATCTTTGTACCTTTGCCATTGCCTGGTGGACTGTTGGCATCTTCATCAATGCTGACTGGTCCAGTTTGTTGACACAGACAGTCTATCCCCCCGGTCTTCTCTGTCGATGCCTTTTAAACATTGTCAGTTCCCCATAGGGAACCCTCTTCTTCTGATCCAGTGCCAGGCATAGAGGAAGAGGAGCTGTAATATAATCCTGACCTCACAGAACAGGATTATGATGAGGAAAAGGATGACCTACCCCTACCGATGTCATGGGCTCCAGCACTACCCTCTCTTTTTGCATGAAGGACGGTGTAAAATACAGTCCTTGTTCTTACCCTGATGGTACTATGAAGCCCATAATAAGTGCACCAGTATGATAAGAAAGGACAAACCTGACTTCTGTAAGGACCAGCAGACCCAGAACTGGAGCAGTGGCAAAAAGGTTGTGGGACAATGTCTCAGAGCTCCTTGGCAGGGGAGTTAAAACCACTCCTCAAATGCTTATGGTGGAGGGTTGAGAGGTCATTGATCCCACCGAAATTGTCAGTTACTTCAACACAGTTTTTCCAGACCTCAGTTCCATCATCCTCACTGAGCCTGCCCAGACCCCCCTGCAGGGAACCAGGTTTTGAAGCCTCTGAGATGGTGGGTTCTGAACCAAGGTACTCTAAATTTTACTTTAAAGCTATTTCAAAGACACCTTGAACTACATCAGTAGGGTATTTGGCAAAACTAGATGTGGGAGTGACTAAGTTGATATGAAACGTCTTGCCCTAGCAATAGAAGAACTTTCTCACCCCATCTCTAGACTTTTTTTACTTTTCCTTGTATTACTTGCAGTTCCAAGAGAAGTTAAATCCACTCTGGTTACACCAGTTTTCAAAAGTGGAGACTTCACTAGCACTGCCAAGTACAGACCTATTTCTATTCTCTCACCCCATCCAAATCCTCAAAAGAATAATCTCTGACCAGTTTGTCACATACCTCAAACAATACAGTGTTCAGTGTGTCCAGCAGCAGCATGGCTTCTGGAAGTTCCACAGCACCAACATGGCACTGTTGGAATACACCAACTGTGTTCATGAGGCCTATGACAATGGTGAGTTAGTGGGAGCAATATATAGTGACCTTACTGTTGACCTGGTCAACCATAAACTCCTACTTAGCAAACTCCTTGGCCTGGGATTGTCACAGAACACAGTTGAGTGGTCCCGCAGTTATCTCACCAATTGCTCCCAGCAGGCGAAGTTCGACAAATGTTTGTCCAACATTGGAGGAGTATCTATAGGTGTCTCTCATGGCTTCATCTTGGGCCCACTTCTGTTTGACCTCTTCAGAAATCAACTGTGCAGTGCTTGTCAGACAGTCAACGTACTCCCTCTGTGCTGATGATGCAGTCATCTATTCCAAACACCCTGACCTTGACAGCCTTACTGCCACTCTCCAAAGTAACTTTAGGCTACTTGAAAGCTGGTTCTCCAACAAACTGGTCCTCAGTTACAAAAGAACTAAGACCATATTCTTCTCTAGCCTCCCACAGAAGAAGAAAGTTTCACCTTTTGTAATCAGAAATGGTCAAGGACATAACCTTGAACGGGGTAGACCTTCACATACCTTGGAGTAACTCTGGATGACACCTTATCTTTTGCATCTCATGTTGACAGTCTGGTGGCCATAGTTAACATAAAACTGGGTGCCCTATACCAGAACAGGAACAATCTCACTGAGGATACTAGACATCTATTTGTGGCCAGCTCCATTTTGTCACTTACAGATTATGGGTTTCCTGTCTTCGCAGCTGCCTGTGACATGGTGCTAAACAGCATAACGCTGGATTTGTAATAAAGTGTGCCACGTTGTACTTTGTGTAGATAACTGCACTCATAGTTGTACCCTTTATACACTCCCTAACTGGCTACCTTTACCCAGCAGAATAAAGATCCAGACCTGTTTGCTAACTAAAAAGGTACTCATGGTCCTAACACTCCCTGCCTCAACAAACTGCTTTCACACCATTTCTAACCAGAACAGCACCAGGAACGCGGCCAAGAATGTTCTCAGGCCTCCTTTACTGCATATTCAACTGGGCAAGCGGTCATTTGCTGTCAGGGCTGTTAACTGGTTAAACAAATTGCCCAGTGCACTGCTGAATCTCCCAAAGTTTAATCAGTTTAAGAGATCTTTGCAGTCAAATACACTTGTAACCCTTAAACAGTTTTATCTGGTTTCTCTCTGTTAGGCATGTTAGCTTATGTGAGTTGTATTTTTTGCCACATTTAGCATGTATCTACTGGCGGCTATTTGTGTAATGACCTTGAATCCTCCTGTTTAGCGCATGTGTTCACCTTGTACTGCTTGATAGTTGCATCTTGATAGTTGCATTATGTCTTTATTAGCTTAACTACGTTGTATCTGTGATGTGATTATATCTTTGCATTCTCTGTATTTTACTACTTCTGTAGAATGCTTGCTGCCACCTGTATGGCCCGGGTTGTGACCGAAATCGGCCCTTTGGATTAGCTCACTCACCCGGTTACCAAAGACATAAATACAGTAATAAATAAACACATATCTTGTGAATTTTTATACAATGATCTGTATGGATTTCTTTTCAAAACTAAATAATTGTTCTGCCTCAAGTGCTTTGAGCCTGACCCAACTGCAGTTCTTCTGAAACTGCTTATTGTACTTGTAATATTTTTGTGACTATGTATTTGACGTGGACCTTTTGTAAAAGAGCACTTGTGCTTAAAGGTAATCTGCAAAGTTTTCAATAAATAAATAAAAATAAAATACCTCTTTCCAGGCCTTCTTCAGGCAGCTGCAGGATAAGCTTTATGACTGAGGAGGAAGACTCTTCTAGGAAACCATTAAATGTATTTCTGAAGGTCCCTTCCTTGCCAACTGTGATCATTCCTCCTCTTCACTCTGCTTTGGAGAATGCCACACTGGCTGCATGGCATAGTCCTAGTGCTCTACCAGCTGTGCCTTGTAAGGCAGATAAGCACTATCCTGCCCCTTCTGCTAAGCCCAGTTACACTCACAACCTGAGATAGACTTGGTGGTCATTATGGCTGCCCATGACAGGTCTAAAGTGCCTCATCCCGGAAATTGGATGTGATGGTCTAGAGGACCTATGCTTCAGCATCTCTTATTGCTAACTATGCAGCTTATATGATATTTCAGAATAGGATATGGAAATCCATTTTTGCTGTGCCTGACAAGCTGCCTGATGGACTGGCTAAAATTGAAGTCCAGTAGACTGTTGCCCCCTGCCTGGAGACTGGTAAGCATCTCCTGAGGTGGGCATATGATACTAGGATGCTTCACCTCGTGCTGTGCCCTCTCGCATTTGCCAGCATCCCTGGCCTTGAGTTGCTGTTTTTGCAATACATACTGTATACAGCAATTGGTCTTTAATGCTCCTTTCCGGGAAAGCAGCTTTTGGGACGTGACATTGAAAATGCTTTGCAGGAATGGCAGATTTCAAAAATGAGACTGTTCTCTGCGCACATTGAATCCTAAACCTTGGGGTCAAAGTTGGGGCTCCTTTCGTAGATCATACTTCCATTCAGGCATGGGTTATTTTAGAGATCTGAGATGTGGGTCCCAGTGGGGATTCTGCCCCTCAAGCCCTTTTGTCACTTGGTGCCCATGCCACGGTCACTAAAGGGAGCAGGTGTTGGCAATGTGACAGTCATCCCCCTGAGCCTTTTGACTCTTCTGCCTCCCTAGCTCCTTCAGAACACTAGAGGATCTTAGTGGGATGCTGTGTCTCTGTCTTCCTTCCAAAGTTGAGGGAGATCACAATGAATGCTTGGGTGCTGGAGGTACTTCTGCGAGGACACACACTAGAACTCTTGTCTACCCCTTTGGTGCTTCCTCCTTTACCAAATTAGCACCCTTTGAGACCCTTTACACACCACCTAGAGAAAGTTCAGACCCTCCTTTACAAGAATGAGATAGAGCCAGTCCCAGATGCAGAACTCAGTCTAGTTCCAAAATAGTCCAGGAATCTATGGTCTGTCCTGGAACTTCAAGGCCTGAACTTGTACATAGACTACAAATGGCACTGAATAGTCTCCCTGCAGTCACTGCTTCCTCTCCTAATACATGGGGATTGGCTGGCCTATCTAGACTTTAGCAAGACCTTTGTCACTGTACCACACAGGAGACTGATGAAGAAATTGAGCAGCTTAGGGTTGGGATCCAAAGTGGTGAATTATGTTAGAAACTGGTTAGTGGATAGGTGACAGAGGGTGGGGGTTAATGGCATTCAAGCTAATGAGGGGAGAGTGGCCAGCTGGGTTCTGCAGGGCTCAGTACTGGGACCGGTCCTCTTCAGTGTCTTCGTAAGTGACACTGCAAAAGAACTGGAATGAAAGGTATGCTTTTTTGCAAATGACACCAAAATCCATAACAGGGTGGACGCTCAGGAGGGAGTGGAGAGAATGTGTAAGGACTGTGCTAAACTCGAGGAGTGGTCAAGAGCATGGCAGTTATGGTTCAGTGCCAAAAAGTGCAAATTCATGCACCTAAGGCATAGGAACCTCAGGGGTTGAGTATAGGATGGGGAGTGCTGACAGTCACTAAACAGGAAAGGGACCTTGGGGTTATCATATCTGATGACTTCATAGTAGCAGGGTAGTGTGACAAGACAGTGTGCAGGGCCAGTGGGATACTGGGGCACATTGGGAGAGGTACAGTATCATCAGCAGTAGGAGGGAGGTGGCGTTACCCCAGTACCGGTCGCTGGTGAGGCCCCACCTGCGGGACAGTGTCCATTTCTGGAGGTCACATCTCAGAAAGGGCATAGACTGGGTGGAGGCAGTTCAGAGGAGGGCAACTAAAATGATGCGTAGGTTATATCAACAGCCCTATGAAGAGGCTGAAGGATCTCAACATGTACACCTTAGGAGAGAGGAGGGAGAATGGGATATAATAGAGACATACAAGTACCTGGGGGATGGTGAACAGGGTACAGGAGAAGAGTCTTTTTGAAATGAGTAAGAGAACCAGGACAAGAATGCATGCAATTTTACCTCCCCCCCGTGGGTGTGGCTTACCTTACTTGTCTCCCTGGGTGCTGCTTTGCCCTCCTGCCAGTCCTCGACCCAGTTTGAGGTTGCTTGATTTTATCCTGCTGGCCCTTGTGTGCCTGAATCCTATTGGGGGACTGGAGGAGTGAATCAAAGTTAAACTGCCCCCACCCCTTTTTTTTTGTAGACTGTTTATTCTCCGGGCACCCGGGAAACTCTCTCCAGCTATCCCTGAGACCTTGACTCTACCTCCCTGTCTGAAGCCCACACATTCAGGCTGCTGCAGTCCGGCAGATCCCCCGGCTCAGAGTCCCCAAGGTGGAACCGCCTTATGCCCTGGTGCTCTATCTGAAATCTAATGTGCCAGGCCAGAGTCGGGGGGGGGGGGGCTCTGGATGGTGAGCCCACTGGTGGGAGTTTGGTCGAGGCACAGGCGGTGCCTTCGCCTATCCTCGGGGCTGGGGTTTTCTCTTTTTCTTTTCCCCAGGAGTGCAGCTGTGCAATGACATCCACACGGCTGCCCATAGACGTCCGCCACGCTCCTCCCGCACAATGTGCTCCTGCGCTAGCAGTACCCCAGTCTCCACCGGGGATCTCTACTGCGCCGGAGAAGCCCCGGAGCCCTCCCCAGGGAGAGAAGAGCAGTCCTCCAGAGGCTTAATCCTCCCCCTCCCCTGCCAAACCCAGTGCCTGAACTCATTCCCGAATTCGGGTCGCCGGCGTGGCGCGAGGTGTGACTTCCAGCGCCTCAACCCTCAGTGCCACTGGGCCAGTGTGAAACTGCCAAATTGGTGGTTCACTGAATGCCACACTGTAAAGTATGTAAGCATTTGAGCAGGACATCTGCTTGAATATGTGAGCAGGTGTCGGCCAGCTTGTCTGTCTGTTAGCGCTACAGCATTCATTTTGAAAGCCGCTCGTGAAAACCACTTGGCCGGCTCCTGCCAGGTCCCCTTTGTATGTTCAGGCCCCAGGGACATAAAAATAGTAAAATGGTCTGTACACACATTATTTATTTATTGATTTAAAAGTTGATAACCAGGAAAGGCACCATGAGCAGAAGCTCGTTTCCAGGTGCGACCCGGGGAACGGAGGTACTCAGTAGCGGCAAATACATTTAATCCTTAGGCTGCCAGAAGATTTAGAATGTATAGGTTTTTAGGACAGGCATACATGCTGGTCGCACAGCAAGGGTTAACATACAGAGTGCAATGATATATACAGAACAATGAAAAATACATAGCAAGTGAGTGTTTACAGCAAGGCAATATAGAAAAATTGAAGTACAACTCAAAGAGCCATTTACAGAGGGAAAAAACTAGTAGGTACATACAAAAAAAAGAGAAATTATTTACAAAGATATGTAACATAGAAACATAGAAGTTGACAGCAGATAAGGACCACAAGGCCCATCCAGTCTTCCCATTTTTTCTACCTTATGAATGTGCCATAGGCCTTTACTCTGTCTTGGCCTATTTATTCATACTCATCTGTATTGCTCCCTTATGCCTATCCCATGCCTGTTTGAAGCCCTGCACTGTATTAATTTCCACCACTTCCTTAGGTAGGCCGTTCCATGCATCCACCACCCTTTCTGTGAAAAAGAACGTCTTAACATTACCCCTTATTTAGGATAGATGCTTTTCCTTGGTCCTCCTCCACACACTTCCCCTTATCCCCTTTTATCTTAGCAATACCCCCTCTGGACTTTCTCCTTTCACTAATGTATCTATAGAAAGTCTTGTCCCTTTTTTTTTTACTGTCCATGCTAGTGTTTCTTCAGTTTGGGCCTTTGCCTGCCTTACTGCCTCCCCTGCTTCCCTTAGGGAAGTTTGGTATGCCTCCCTATCCTTATCCTGATGCATTTCCTTATATTTCCAGAAGGCCAACCTGTTGGCTCTGATCTTTTCTGCTACTGTTTTTGAGAACCAAAGTGGTTTCCTCCTCCTTTTGCTCTTGCTTTTCTCCCTAACACAATGGGATGTTGTTTCAAGTATTGCATCCTTAATGTTTGCCCACTTTGCCTGTACCCCCTCACCTGTATTTCTTCTTGCCAGGGCTAGCTTAACTCTGATTACCATCTTATTGAAGTCAGCTCCTCTGAAGTCCCATATTTTTGCCTTGGAAACTGATGATTTAGTTCTAGTGGCCAAATTGAACCATACCATGTGATGGTCACTGGCCCCCAGGTGACCTTCTACCTGGAGATCTGTGATCCTTTCTCCATTAGACAGTACTAGATCCAGGATAGCCCTGTCTCTTGTGGGTAATTGTACCAATTGTTTGAGGCCCTCCCCCTGCAGGGAATCCACTATGTGTCTAGTTCTGGCGGATGTTCCGGCTGGTATTGACCAATCTGTATCTGGCATGTTGAAGTCTCCCACTATCAGAACCTCCCCTTGAGCTGTCATGTTTTGTGTATCTTCTAACAGTAATGTGTCTGTGTCCTTCCCCTGGTCTGGAGGCCTGTAGGCAACCCCAGTTTGTATGGCTGTCCCATTTCCTGTTTCCAGGGTGACCCATGGTTCTGGCTCCTTATGTGCATTCTGAATTTCTGTAGCTTTGATATTTTCATTGACATAAAGGGCCCCCCCTCTTTTTGCACCTCGGTCTCTTCTGAACAGTACATAGCTGGGTACTGAATTCTCCCAAGTGTGGTTACTGGTGCACCATGTCTCGCTAATGGCTACTGTGTCCAGTTTAGCCTCTGTCATTGTTGCCTCCAGGTCTGGGATCTTGTTTCCCAGACTGCGGGCATTTGTGTACATGATTTTCCATTGGCCAGATTTCAGTGCGTTAGTTATGGGGCGAGGTCTGGCTTTTCCCCGCAGATTGTATGGAGAGCCAGACCTTTTTCTTTACCTGGTGATGCAAATGAACTACAAACATGCTGAAGTCCTGTTTGATTACTAGCTGAGGGGGGAAGGGTGTGCTTCCTGTTCGATGTATCAGGTGCTGCACCCCTCTCCCCATTGGCTAGTTTAAATATTCTGCAAAGACATCAAACTTCTGCCCCAATGCACTGACTCCCTCCTTAGTTAGATGCAGTCCATCGAATTTAAACAACGTTCGCTCCCAAAACTGTTGTCAGTTATCTACAAATTTGTGTCCTTTTTCCTGGCACCAGCCCTTGAGCCAAATGTTTAGCTCCCCTATCTCCCCTTCTCTGACCTTCCGTCCGTCTGTCCCCCCCCCCCAGACCAGCAGGATCTCAGAGAAAGAGATGTCAAATGAAATGGATGACAGTTTGTCTCCCAGCCTGGTCAGGTGTTCCTTGGTCTCCACAACTGACCGGCTGGCAAGATCATTAGTCCCTATGTGTACCAGGACATCGATGTTTTCTCCTGCTTCCTGCATGATTTTAGCAATGCGGTCAGTGTCTCTCCATGCTGATGTACCTGGGAGACATCTGACCTTACCCCCAGTCTGAGGTAGGTATCAGCTCCCCAAATCATGTCTCCTATGATTAGAAGTGTTTTGGATTTCCTTTTTGCTTTTTTTGTTTTGGTCGGGTTTTGTTGTACTAGCTTTTGTGCTGCAGTGTCCTCTGCCCCTTTGTCTGATTTCAGAGACAGAGGCAGGTACCTGTTTGTAATTTTTATATGGTTTGTGGAGGTGATACGTTGGTGAGCATTGAGTGATGGGGCACCCGATTTGCCCCTCCTAACCACCTGCCAACCTCCCGGACCAGCTACCTTCTGCAGTCGAGGTGCTTCAGTTGGATGTTGGGGAAATGGCAGGTGGTTCTTGTAATATATTTCCTCCTGAATATGCAATTTGAGGTGTGCAATCTCTGCCCATGCTGCCCGACGCTGAGCCCTTAGATCTCCGATGGTGCAGCATGTAGGACAGCATCCTAAATCCTGCATAACTGCCCTTTTGAAAAGTGTCCCGCAGTACCAGGACTTACGAGGACAGACTTGAGGAGCTCTGCCTGTTTTCATTGGAGGAGAGGAGAGACAGGGGGGACATGATTGAGGTCTTCAAGTACCTCAAGGGAATAAATAGGGTAAACATGGAGGGGATCTTTAGACTAAAGCAGGGAGGCATCACCAGAGGGCATGGTTTGAAGTTGGAAGGTGGAAGGGTGAGGGGGAAAAGAGGGAGGAGGTTTTTCACTGAGAGGGTGGTGGACCCTTGGAATGCTCTGCCTGGTGAGCTGGTTCAGAGATCCACAGTGGAGGGCTTTAAGAGAGGGTGGGACAGACACAGAAAGTGGATGTATCGGATGATGGCCTGTCCCGGGGGGGGTGGGGATGGATGATAGGGGTTTCTGGAGCACAAGGGATGGGAGGGTCTCGGCACCCAACTAAGGATCTAGGTTCGAGCAGACTTGATAGACCATAAGGCCTAATCTGCTGGCAAATAGTATGTTAGTATGTTAGTACCTGCAGTTAATAATATCCATTCCAGTTGAGTTGCCGAGTGTATAACCTGGTCAGAGTAATTAGAAGGAAAATGAATGCAAAAGTTTGATTTTTTCTTTATATATATTTTTTTTGTTTGTTTTTATATAACTTTTTATAACAAGTTAAATTAATTGTGCCCCTGTAAGTGAGGTCACTGTGTGGATATCTCCCTGATCCTCCCCTTCCTGCTTTGCTACAGGAAATGTCACGACTGTGCTACTCTATAAAAGGAGTGTAGCAGGGGGTGGTTGGGGATGGGGTGGGTGGTTGGGCCCTTTCCCTGCTGAAAAAGAACAACCACGGATGAAAGAAACAAGGAGGTAGGAGCACAAACAGTCAATCAACAACAAATGCAGTCGCTGTCCCTCAGTCTGTAGCTCGTATGTGCTCCTGTAATTAGCCCTGAAAGCTTAGCCTAATGATAGATAAAACTGTAAAACCTGTAAGCACCACCTGTAACAATTTCACAGAAGATATACCCTGCAAAAAACACTTTGCTATAGAAAAAAATAAAGCAGTAAAAAAGTAACAAAACCTGTAAGCACAACCTGCAGAACACATTAAAGATGACCCACAAAGAAAGGCTGCAACCTACTCCCTTTCCCACATACCTTAAAATGCTACTGTGGTAGTCTGGGGCTGCAGTGAGCTTAATTTTTAAACCAGCATGTTTTTTTGCTATAAAGTGCTGAAACGTTCGGCCAAACACGGAAGTGCTGCGCGGTTCCCATATGAGCAAGCGCAAAGAGAGTCAGAGTATTACACCCATTTAGTGACATCGCATCACCAAGTGCTCTTATTATAGTATTAGTGGTGGTACATTATTATGTTTAATTTATGGCTTCTAAGGGGGTCTTCATACATGTAATGTTATGTACAGCAACATTTGGACAGGTTGTTGCTGTAAGTATCATTACATGTATGAAGACCTCCATATAAGCCATAAATTAAACATAATAAAGTACTGCCACTGCTAGTATTGTAAGAGCAGTGGTGGTAGCGACGTCATTAAATGGTGTAATACCCATGACTCTTTGTGCCCGCTTATATGGGAACCGCGTGGTGCTTCCATGTTCAGCCAAAAGTTTTGGCACTTTATAGCAAAACAAGCTGGATTAAAAAATTAGATCACCGGTAGCCCCAGACTTCGCAGGCATTTTTAGGTATGTGGAACGGAGCGGGCTGAAGTCTTTCTTTGCAGGTCGCCTTTAACAGAAGATATACCTTGCATGAAACAATTTGAATCAGAGAAGATTACAGCAGTAATCTGTAAGCACAAAACAGTAACAAACCTGTAGGCACACCCTATAACAAATCTTTTTTTTTAATTTTTGTCTTTGGTAATCGGGTAAGACTCACTAGGCACAAGTGCCTGTTTTCAGGGGCGACCTGGGAACACTGGGCAGTTAAGTGATTTGCTCAGAGTCACACAGTATGCAAGTGGAGGTTGTGAGAATCAAACCCAGGTCTGGTTTGCTGGATGTACCAAGCTTGTTCACAGCTCGTAACTCTAACCTCTAGGCTATAATGCTGCAGAAAGTATACCCTGCAACAGCAATTTGAGTCAGAGAACAATAAAGCAGTAAAATGTAAGCAAAAAAGAGTAACAAAATCTGTAAGCACAAAAGAAAATAGTAACACACAGTAAATCTGCCTAGCCAAAAGAAGCCTTCATTTTTTTCCTTGCTCTGATAATGTTGTTCCTTGCTCTGTCCTTACAAGCAACCCTAGAAGAAAAGAGCTCAGGTGAAGCTACGTGCGTTTGCCAGCAGACCTGTACAGTGAGGTGTGGAGAGAAAGCCAGAAGTGACTGGAGAGGCCTAGGTAGAAGAAGAGATGCCGGAAGTATAGGGGTGGTCTGAGTAGGCTCCTGAGAGTAGGCTTAAGTGAGAGGGAAGGCTGTTGCAGAGGAAGGGAAATCTGTAAGAGAAGGAGTGTTTGCCCCCGGAGGTGCAGACACATGGGAGGGAGAAGTGTGGGTACAGTTTGAACAGTTGCAGGGCGAGGGAGTAGCAGGACTAAGGAGACAGGCAAGATAGGATGGGACAGACCCAAACCAGTATGTAGCGATGAAGGTAGAGCAATGAGAGGAGGAGAAGCGCATCTGTGAGAGGGGCTGAAGGGAAAGGGAAGAGTAAAGGTCACAGTGGTGAGTTGTGGGGGGGGGGATTAGAAGCGAACTTACAGAAGGCGTGAAACAACACATCCAGTTTGGCGAGGGAGGTAGTTGGTGCAGCACTGTAAACAATGTCTGTGTAGTCAAAGGCTGGGAGGATCCACTTTACCAAGAGCTCATGTCTTAAAGGGAGAGGGAGAGGGAGACTGGATTTGTGGCAATAAACTAATCCTAGTTTTGGGCGTAGTTTGGTGTGGAAAGCGTTGAAGTGGGAGGAGAAGTCAAGGGAGGGGTCAAGCCAAACGCCAAGATACTTATAGGTCAGGACATTGTCGAGGGGAGTGTTGGCTGCAGAAAAGAAAGTTGGGAGGGAGGGAAGGAAGCCTGGCAAGTTTCTGTTTAGAATCAAAGGTCATGGCCACAGTTTTTTTAGTGTTAAGCTTAAGGCAGTTGGTTTCAAACCAGGCTGTGACCGATGAGAGATCTTTTTGAAGGTGAGATTGAATGACGTTTCTGGATGAGCCAGACAGGAAAAGGATGGTATCGTCCGCATACATGTGAATGCGGGCATAGGTGCAGGCTGAGGGGAGATCGTTTATAAAGAGGGAAAAGAGAACATGCCCAAGGACTGAGCCATGGGGGACACCTGCAAGTATAGGGAGGGATGGAGATAGGACATTATTGATAGAGACTGACTGGGAATGGCCTGTTAGGTAGGAGCTGAACCAGGCTACTGAGCTGGGGCAAGTCCAATACAGCTCAGCTTATAGAGTAGGAGGGTATGGGAAACAGAGTCGAAGGCCTTTGCAAGGTTGATAAATATAGCTGAGATGATGTGACCCTGATCCATGGCTGAGTGGATGGTGTCTGTGAAGCACAGGAGAGAAGAGGTGGTCGAGTGGGATTTCCTGATTCCTGTTTGGAAAGGTGAAAGAGTGTTAGATGAAGATAAGAAATCATTAAGCCTGGTGTGAGAAGACGGGGGTGAAGCCTCACATAGTGGTGCACTTAAGCACTAATGATTTGGAGGGCAGCAGAGTGGAGTAAGTGCAGGACAGTTTCAGGGAGTTGGGCAAGTTGTGCAGCATCAAGGGACAAACAGTCGCATTCTCTGAGATCCTATCAGTACCCAGGGCAAGCACAGTCAGGAAACAGAGGATCATAGAATTTAATGCATGGCTAGCAGAGTGGTGTAGAACTATGGGGTTTGGATTAGTAGGGGGTTGGGGGGCAACATGGGATAACAAGAACCTCTACTCACCGGATAGGCTTCACATGAGCAAGGAGGGTTCCTGTGTCCTGAAACAAAAACTGGGGGAGTTCATTATAGCCAAGTGTAATTTAAACTGACTAAGGGGGGGAGGCTTAGCACTGGGCAGCAGCCAGAGCCAAAAGGAGAGGGAGGCAGTGCGCCCTCCCCCAGCTAGCAAGGAGGGGAGGGGGGCAATCAAAAAGTGGAGGAGGTAGAGGAGAGGGTAGTATTGGGGTAAGCAGGTGATCCGGCTGGAGGGTGGTGTCACTAAATACAAGGAGCTTGTGGAACAAAATACCTGAGCTCCAAGCATCAATGGCAGAAGGGGAGGTGGATATAGCTGCCATCACCAAGACATGGGCCAACCAGCACCATGACTGTGACATCATGTTACCAGGATACAGACTGTATTACAGGGATGAGACAAAAGGGAAGGGTGGAGGGGTGGCTTTATTTGTGAGGGAAGGGATAGTGAGCAGTTTGGAGGAGGGAGGCTGGAAGCCATATGGGTTCAACTGCGGAACAATAAAGGTAAAAGGGTCAGACTGGGAGTTGTGTACCAATCACCCTCACAGTCAGAGTGCATCAACAGAGAACTGGCAGATCAGTTACAAAAATATCATGGAAGGGGTGGCACTGTGGTAGTCAGGGATCCCAATCTACCAGGGTGGATTGGAAAACCATGTGTACCACAAGCACTAGGGAGCAGGTCATTCTGGAAGCCATGTTGGTGGTCAAAGGAGGTAAGTACAGATAAGGGTGAGGGAGAAAAAGACGGCCTTCCGAAGATGGAAGGGGTCCAGAAGAGAGGAGGATAGGGAGGAGTACACAAAGAAAACCAGGGAGGCGAGCAGGGCTGTGAGGGCTGCCATGGCTTCAAAGGAACTAAGGCTAGCAGAGGGGATTAAGGAGGGGGACAAGGCCTTCTTCAAGTACATAAGGGAGAAGAGGATCTGCAAGGAGCAACTCACCAGGATGATGGAGGTTGGGTAGAGAAGGTGGTAGAACAGGCAGAGGTGCTCAATGAGTACTTCTGCTCAGTTTTTACCAGGGAGAGAGATTGGCCAATACCGTAGAGGCAAGGCAACACTGGCATGGGAGGAGATAGGATAACGGATGGGGAGATCCCTGTGAGCAGAGTGCTTGAGAGTCTTAAGTCACTGAACGTGGACAAGGCTCCAGGGCCGGATGGGCTGCACTCTAGAGTCCTGAGGGAGTTGGCTGAGGTCCTGGCAGCACCACTGGCAGACTTGTTCAGTACCTCCCTGCAGACGGGGTGCGTGCCTCAGGACTGGAGGATGGCACACGTGGAACCCCTGCACAAAAGCAGTCCCAAGGACAAGCCTGGTAACTATAGACCAGTTAGTCTGACATCCACTGTGGGTAAGCTCATGGAAACGATCCTAAAGGAAAGGTTGGTGACCTTCTTGGAGGTGAACGGTCTTATGGACAACAAACAGCATGGGTTCCTCTCCGGGAGATCATGTCAAACAAACCTGGTTCACTTTTTTGACTGGGTGACAAAAGAACTAAACACTGGTCGGGCCACAGATGTCCTGTATCTGGACTTCAGCAAGGCCTTTGATTTGGTACCACATAGCAGATTAGCTAGTAAATTAAGGAACCTGGGAGCAGGGGAGAAACTGGTTAAGTGGATTGGTATCTGGTTTGGAGACAGACATCAGAGGGTGGTTGTGGGGGGGGGGGGCTCTCAACTCATAGGGCAGTCACCAGTGGGGTCCCACAGGGTTCAGTGCTGGGGCCGGTGCTGTTTAACATATTCACAGCCAATTTATCAGTTGGAGTTAAGAGCATACTGGACCTATCGGGTATTTCGGATGAGAGCATGGGTCCAGGGGACGTGGTTATTGCCTATAATAAGGCAGTGACCGGGGCCCTGGATCGAATTGCTCCTGTTCGTGTTCGCCCACTCACTCAGCGCCCAAAGACTCCTTGGTTTGATGAGTCTTTGAAGGAGCTGAGGAGAGTGGGGCGAAGGCTAGAGAGAGCATGGCGGAAATCTTGCCTGGATGCCGACAAACTTAGATTGATGGATCATTATGTTATCTATCAATCGGCAATATCCCGTAAGAAGTCAGAATTCCTGTCCAGGGAGATTGCTGCTGCGAGAAACCGACCGGCTCAACTCTTTCGGACTGTTGACAGATTGTGCAATCCACTCTGTCTACAGTCTGGAAGAGATTTTTCACAAATAAAGTGTGATGAGCTTGCTCGATTTTTCGCTGATAAGATTGCCGGCATTAGGGCGGATCTCAGCCAGGTTCAATCTACAAGGGCTTGCAGTGGTCGGCGAGGGGAAGCAAACACCTGTGTCACCTGGTCTGACTTTGGTAGGCCGGAATTCATGGACATTATGAGGATTGTCCAGACTGTACGTCCAACCAGTTGTAGTTTGGATCCGGGCCCTACGCCACTTTTATTAGGTTGCGTAGATATTATCTGTCCGATCATTGCTGAAATCGTCTGGAAATCCTTGAAGCAGGGGATCTTTCCTGAACCCCTAAAGGAGGCGGTCGTTCGACCACTCCTAAAAAAACCTTCACTGAATCCGGACTGTCCAGCTAACTACAGACCTATCTCTAACCTCCCCTTCTTGGGTAAGGTTATTGAAAAGGTGGTTGCACTGCAACTGGACGACCATCTTATAAATCATAATGTCTATGATACTCTTCAATCAGGATTTAGGAAAAGACACAGTACTGAGACTGCTCTTGTCTGGGTTCTAAATGATCTCCTGATAGCGAGGGATCAAAAGGCTTGTACTATTCTAGTCCTTCTTGATCTCGCTGCAGCTTTTGACACTGTGGACCATGGTGTGCTTCTGGAACGCCTGCGGTTCCACTGTGGACTGTCTGGTACGGTCCTACAGTGGTTTCAATCTTTTCTCACAGGGCGGAGACATAGGGTTATCACTGGAATTTATTCCTCTGATGCCATCTCCCTCCTTGTGGGGTTCATGAGGTTCCATTTTGGCACCCATGTTGTTCGCTGTCTACATGCTGCTGTTGGGGAGACATTATTGAGCAATATATTTGGGTTTTTCTGCAGATGACACCCAGCTATATTTGTCCTAGCCCGGCAAGAAGATGCAGTCTCTAAACTTAACAACGTCTATCGGAGATCAGTGATTGGATGAGTGCCAGCTGGCTAAGGTTAAACCGGATAAGACTGAGGTGTTGGTGGTGGACCCAGGTCGTCGTGGGGGGCGGGTTGTAGGGCTGGTCTTCCCTCGGGCATATGGATCGATGGAGCCCAGCTCGACCTCAAGACCAGGTGCGTAACCTGGGCATTATTATTGACGACAGTTTGACGCTGAAATCCCAGGTGTCATCTGCCGTCAAATCTCTCTTTACCATCTGAGGAATATCGCTGGGTGAAACACCTTGTTCCTCCGCTGACCTCCGACATTAGTCCATGCCTTTGTTACTTCGCCTTGACTACTGCAATGCCGTGTACCTAGGGATGCGGAGGTTGATATCCGCCGCTGCAGCTGGTGCAGACGCTGCAGCCAGGCGCTTGACGGGGACATCAATGAGGAATCATATTACGCCTGTGCTGCACGAACTGCACTGGCTGCCGGTTCAGTGGCGGATCACCTTAAGGTCGGTTTACTGACCTATAAAGCCCTACATGAACAGGGACCATGATATCTGCAAGATCTGCTTGTTCCTACCGTCCCTCCCGTTCCTCCGCTCCACCGTGAAGTTGCTAGAGGTTCCCAGGGTTCGCGAAAACATCTGGGGCACGAGCTTTATGCTGCCCTACCCTGTGGAATTCTCTACCTCATCGGATACGTGGTTGCCTGACCGTTGAAAGCTTTAAATCAGAACTGAAAACCTATTTATTTCAAAAGGCTTATGGGGAGTAGTTACTGCACTGAATTGAAATTATATTTTATTGTTGTTTGTTACGTTGTATGTATGTTTTATATGTATTTAATTATTGTACAGCGCGCTTTGATTTCGAAAAGCGCTTAAAAATAAACTTTTACTTACTTACAGACTCAGTCTATTTGTGGATGACACCAAGACTGGGGCAGTTTTGGATGGGCTAGAGGGAGAAAAAGGCCTCCAAGAAGATTTGGGAAGGCTTGAGCAGTGGTCAGTCACTTGACAGCTGGGTTTCAATGCTAAGAAGTGCAAGGTCATGCACTTCAGGGCGAGGAATCCTGGGTACAGTTGCCATCTGGAAGGGGTTCAGCTGTCTGTCTCTGAGGAGGAAAAGGATTTGAGGGTAATGGTCACAAAGAATATGAACCACTCATCTCAATGTAGGAAAGCAGCAGCAAAAAAGCCAATAGAATGCTGGGGTGCATTGCTAGAGGAATCACCTCTAGGAGGAAGGAAGTCATTCTGCCACTGTACAGGTCACTGGTGAGGCCACACCTGGATTACTGTGTACAGTTCTGGAACCCATACTTAAAGAAGGACATTAGGTTACTGGAGGGGGTACAGCGGAGGGTGACTAAAATGATCCGAGGTATGGTGGGGAAGCCTTATAAGGATAGGTTGAGGGACCTAAGCATGTACTCAGTGGAAGAGAGAAGGGAAAGGAGTTATATGATCGAAACCTTCAAGTACTTAAAGGGCATCAACAAGGTTAGTACCGAGGGCATGTTTTGATTAAAGAGAGAAGGGATTACTAGGGGGCACAGCCTGAAGTTGGTGGGAGGTAGAATCAGGAGGGAGGTGAAGAAGCATTACTTCACAGAGAGGGTGGTAGGGGGTGGAATGCGCTTCCTGAAGAAGTGGTATCTGTTAAAACAGTGGAGAGCTTTAAAAGGGGGTGGGATAGGGTTATGGGCAAGATACTAGTTAGTGGGAAGATAAGAGAGGAAGAGAGGTGGACAAGGGGTGGGGGGAGCAGCAGGAGGCTAACCTCTGCGCTGCACAATCGTGCAGACGTGATAGACCATTTGGCCTGTATCTGCTGGCAGTTTTGTGCATTCATAATGTGAGAATTAGGGATTCTTACACTTTGGCAAGGGCAGGAGAAATGAGATTGGGCGGAAGATTCCAGAAGTAGTGGGGTCACTGCCTTTGTGAAGAGGGAGAACTGTGGCAGACTGCCAGGCAATAGGAACCATAACAGAGGAGGGAGAGAGAGAGAGATTTAGGATGTAGATTAAAGGGGTCACTGTTGAAGGGGCAGAGATTAATAGGAGCCTGGGAGGCAGTCCATCGGGGCTAGACTTGTTGGGGTTTTCACAGAGAGGGTGGTGGACGCATGGAACAACCTTCCTGAGGAGGTTGTGGGGTCTAAAACTGTGGGAGAATTCAAGAATGCATGGGACAGACATAAGGCAATTTTTGTGGGGGGTAGGAAGAAATAGGCTGTTGGTTAAATAGGATCTGCAGCTTATCCTCTAGGTAGGGAAATGGGCAGACTAGGTGGGCCAAGCAGTCCTTATCTGCCGTCAAAGTCTATGTTTCTATGTTGAGAGAGGTAAGGGCTCTCAAGACTTCTGACAGTGAAATAGGTGATAGGTGAAGACCAGAAAGCTGTGGGGAAGGTTGGGGAGAGCAAGGTGGGATGGGGGACCCTGAAGGAACGGCATAGGAAGTGAAGTACTTATTAAGGGCTTCAGCAACATGAGCTGGATCGGATATAAGTGTGCCATCCACCCGGATTGGGGGGGGGGAGTCAGAGGAGGGGAAGGGGAGAAGAATGAAAACTTCAGAAAGTACTGTTAGTACAGTTGCTTTAAGGGCGCTGTGTCTGTAAGAGCAACTGAGGCTGTTATGAATATAATAGCCTACATGCCGCCTATGGGGACAGTGCTATAGCACCTGTGACAGGCAGAGGGAGCCCTGCTTGTGTCCAGTCTGCCACTGGACAGTAAGGCAGAGGGGCAGCTAATGGGCTATGGGACAGCTAACTACTAAAACTATTTAGTTTGCCTGCAGCAGGTAGTCGAAGTTGGAACTCTGCATAAACTGTTTTTGTTGCAGCCATATTGGTGACCTCTGACCTTTCCTTATCCAATCAGAGTGCAAGGAGCTCCTGAGGACTGCAGCTATGGCTCCTGGGAAGGGGGTAAGGGCAGTGTTATTAGTGCCTACATAGCAGTCCAATCATGCGTCGAATGAACTTCTTATATATTAATTTTGCCTGACTGACAACTGGATGGACAAACTGAATACTGCAGCTGGTCCTTTCAGTCCCAGGGGGCAGATTCAGATCACAGCAGTCTGCTGTGAGCTCTCCACAAGTGAGGAGGCTTAGACTGTGTCTAGTAAAAAGTTTGGAAGTGGGCCAATGGCTTCGACAGCTGAACTCTAGGAGACTTGCCTAAATCTTTCTATCCTCTGGAAAGCCAGATTATATTTGTGAAGAGCTGTTTGTAGCCAAAGCACTGCAGCATCTGAGAGAAGCCTCTCTGGCTGTAAGGAGGGTAGTACTGTATCCTGTTAAATGCCTGAAGTGTTACCTGGGTCAAACAACCAGATCCCAGAGACAAAATCAGGACATTCCCATTGTCTGGGAAGTCCAGTGTGAGTGAGAAGATTTTGCGGTTTTAACCTGCAGTTTGGAAACAAACCGAGAGGCTGATTGCCACCTCTAGCTCTGAGGGGTGAGTGAGACATGTGTCCAGAGGCATTACTGTCTGCCAGCCGCAGAGAGGAAAACTGTGTGAACCCTGAGCTCCAGCAGGAGAACCCTTGCCAGCCAAAGATGGTCTGGGGAATCAGCCAGGTGGTGTCACAGCCAGACATTACCCATCATCTTCCCCGGGGAGGTAGATGCCTGGACGTATGGGGTAGATGTGTGGCTGTGGTCCCCAGTACTGGCTTGTTCCAGTATCTGTGATCAGTCCTTACAGAAGGTGACAAGCTGCCAAGAAGGTGACAAGCTGCTAGAATTCGGCCATAGTCAAGTAAGCTGCCAACCCTGCTTGCACAACTCGAGGCCCCCAGCTCGACTGACTGACTGCTGCCATTTCTCAGACCCTGTGAGACTGTGCTGCAGAACCATGAATAAACACAGGGCCTGCCATGACCTGGGGAGTTACATAAAGCTATTCAAAATGTGTTGGTCTATTTAAAAAGTACACCAATGCAGGCCAACCAGCTGTACCATATCAGGCCTGCAACTGTTTCACTGGGTACCGAGATAGACTGTGAGAGCTCCCAATATAGTGACTGGGGGGAATCAGGTATCAGACAGTCGGGAGGGCTTGAGTACAATCTGTATTACAGTGTATAGTGGAGTGATGTTCTATATAGAATTCCATCCCTTACAAAATGCTGTTCTACCACAGTTCCAAGGTCATGGAATGCTGTTCTACCCTACTGTGGTAGAACAGCATTCTAGAACCTCTAGAGACTGCATGAGTCAGTTTCATTTTGAAAGCAGAAGAACTCACAAAACACATTTTTCACACAGTACTATACACTATAAAGAATACAGGATGAGCAACTCTATGCACAACCAGTGTGTTTTGCCACCTCGGGGTTCTGATTCCCATGGACCTCTCGAGCTTTGCTCTTGAGGGCAGAGGGAATCAGAATCTCTCTGTGGCAGAACTCACTGGTTCTGCATAGTTGCCCATCCAGTGATTCTCTATGTTGTGCATGCTGTTTTGGAGGGTGGACACCACAACTCTTTGGTTATTGCCTACTGTTACCTCATCAGATGATTCCAATGTGTTTAGTCCTGCTTCTCATGTTTCTTATCCTAATCCTGCCCCCTTTGTAAATACATTTCTGGTTAACCTTTTTAACACTGTTTGTGGACATATTATTAGAGAACCTTTCTAACTGCATGTGTTTTTCAAGAGTTTAAGGTTGCCACCCTTCGGAAGAAGCAAAAACTGGATACTAAACCACACCCTCCTAAACTCCACCCCTAGTCCTACCCCCTTTTCATGATTGATAGTGCATTGCTTCCCCTCCAAAGCCATTTGTTAGATCAGTGAAGATTTTAATGGAACAGTAAAAGACAACACTTAAAGCAGCAGTGCAACAAAAACGTTAACAAGCTGTACCTGTTAAAGTTGCTTCTCTTGGTTCTTCCTAGTTATTTATTCACTGAAATTATTTTACCAGGTAAACATGCAGGGATAATGGAAGTCTCATTTACAGATATTTATTTATTTAAAATGTTTCACCAGGAAGGCATACTGAGCAGACAACTGCTCGTTTCCAGATGCGCCCTGTGGGGTAGAGAACAGAAGGAGATGGTATATTTGCATACAATATTTGTACAGTAGCAGAGATTTAACAGCAAATTTAGTAATAGAATAGAAGAATATTTGCAGCAAATTACTACAAACACAAATATACACTACAAGTTTCTACACAGGAAACAGCAGGACTGGACAGGCCAGCATAACAGTTAAGCAAGTGCTAGAACTACCCAGTTGAACTGAATATTAAATCAGGTTTGCCCAGTGCCACGTATTGATTGGCAAGTTAAGAAGTGAAGAAGTGGAGGGTGGGTGGGGAGATGGGGAAATACTGTAAATAGTGTACAATTATATATGATAAACAAATTGCTTGTTTCTGATAATGTATACTTTATATTTTTCCTGGATCCAATTCCTTTTCAGATCCACAATTACTTTTTCTTACTTGTATATTATTGCTTTTTGTATACCTGCTTCTGTACTGTACTTTGATGTATTCATGACCAGGTCCAGCTTGCAAATGAGCCTTGCTCAATGGTGCCCGCCTGGATAAATAAAGATTTTGATTGCTAGATTGACAATACTATTTTGAAGCCAAAAGAAGTGAACATACGTTTTACTGAGGGAAACAACAATTTTATAAAAAAATAATTTGAAACATCTGAAAATAGTTAAATTCTTTTAGAGATGAAAAAAATTACCAGCAAATATAAGTGGAAGATAACTGAATCTTTTACTGCTACAAAAAGTAGCAGACCTTTTGCCCATCTTTGCTATTGTTTTGCTTTTGAGATGCAGAGTGGAAAAGATTAGATTAAGTATCAGCTAATGGTCTTAATGGCCATACTTTACACCTCCCAGGTTGACTGCTTTTACAAAGAAAGGGCTATATTGACAACAAAACTTGTTTGTAACCTGGAAATGCAGCTGAAACAATGAATGATAGGACAAAATCGGTTTCTTTTTTTTTTTCTATTGTTGGTTTATCCTCCTGGGAGCCTGGCTAGTGGCTCCGGTCCCTCCCTTGGAGGGACTTGGTCTCTTGCTCCCCATTCCCCCGCCCGACATCCCCTATGATCCCCCACGGGTTTCGCCTCCCCGTGACAGGGCCGAGGAGAAGGGGCGCCGGCTTTTCCCCACGTCGGGAGAGAAATCCAGATGTTTGGGGGCAGGACGGGCTCTGGTGAGCCATCATGGAGCCTGCCAGCTCAAGTTTCCTCCAGTTTCTCCGCCCCCCTGCCAGCATCTTACGTCAGCAACATGCCTTCCGACTCACATCTCCTCCCAGAGGGAGATTGACGAGCGGAACAACAGTTCCTTCCTCTCTCCCCTGCCAACACCTCCGAGAGAGGAGAGTAGTCATCCGGATGCTCAATCCTCTCTCTCCCCTGCCAACACCCAGTGGCCCTGGCTCATTCCCGAACCTGGGTTGCCAGCGTGGTACGAAGTGTGGCGTCCAGTGCCTCAACCTCCAGCGCCACTGGGCCAGCCCTATGAAATCTGTTTCTAAGGTATGTGAGCACTCAAAATGGCTCAAACACCTGACTATCACTGAGCAAAACTGGATTACCTGATACAGACCCTGATAACCTGATCACCAGGTAAACAAAACCTGACTGGTGGCAACCCTAAAAGAGTTACCTCTGCAGCTGGTTATCTTTGTGTGAGGTGACTGTGAGGGGAAGTGGATAGGTTCAGCATCCCAGGGGATTGTACCCATTTACCATTAGGCCCACTTCTCTAATTCTCTGGGTGGAGGCACTGTGCTATTTTATGATTTTCTGGAAACAAACCCCCCAACTACTAACAACAGAGCCCAGGCCCCTCAACCTTGCTTGAGCCAGCAAGGTAGGGGTAGCAACTGTAAATTCATGCCGACTCGGTTACATAGTGAAGCTGAGGGGAGGGGTTTAAGAGGATGTGAGGATGTACTACTTCAGTAAAGAGTGGTGTATGTCTGGAGCAGTCTGCCAACATGCCAACAGAGGTGGTGAAGGCAAAAACAGTTGGGGGGGGCTTCAGATGTGCATGGGATAGGCTTAAAGGAATGCTAGTAAATTGATGGGGGGGGGGGTCGACAGAGACCCAGTAGTGTCAGTGGAAATGGAATAGGTAGGGAAAACCTAGTCAGCCTGTTTGGGCCAAGTGGTCCTTATCTGCCGACAATTTCTATATTTTGGTTAAGCTGTGTACAGCCTTTTAAGTTTACTGTTATTTGCAAAGTGGCCACCAGAGGGAGCCTAAATGCAAGTTGTATATGTGTGCAGTTGGTGTGTTGGTAGCTTTGGTGAGGAGGGTGCCTAAAAAGAAAGAATCAACATGGAGGCTTGCAAGTTACTCTGATCTGTTTCTGTCTACTTAAACTTTAATGAAGTATTGAAAAAACTTATAAGTTCATATCTATTTTCAGTCCTCTTGTCCCTCAGAGTCTGATTGTTCTTCAAGCCTGAACTCAGTTTCTCTTGGAAATCCATTTGCAAGCCTCCTTAGGGTCAGGGAACCGGAACACATTTCCCTCGTATGCAGTTCTAAGATGGGCTGGCTTGAGGAGCAAGTGAAAACACCGCAAGACCCATAGTTGTTGCTGGACTCCATCAAAATGTTTTTACCATGCTCAGGTTGCAAAAGACAAGTCTGGGGAAAAAAGTTACTGTTCTGCTCACCACACTGAAGTTGGAGTGGATGGCTTTCTTGTGTTTCTCTAAGCAGAAGGTCTTGAGAGGCCACCCTATTGATAATCAAAAGTATGGTGCTTGATGTAAACAGACCTCTTTTCCAGTGAACTCAACTGGTTAACAAATAAAATAAAATTGATGTATTTTTAGCCGTTGTTGTTCTCCTGATAGTCACTCATTATATGCCTTTTTAAATTAGGGCTCAAAAACTTCAGGGACAGTTTTTAGTAATTGTAGACATGAAAGGAGGAAAGTATGTAGATCCTTCCTCTTCACCCTTTCAGCCAACCCAACAATTCACACATTCTCAGCATGATTCATGTTCTGTAATGCGTCCATGCGGCATATTGTACATCTGCATGTGTTAGTACATGGATCACATCTGTTGATACATTATAATGCATATTGATACACATAACGTTTATCAATATGACTCCAGCATGTTTTCATTAGAATAAAAAAAAAAAAATAAATTCCTAAATTCCTAGCTTCAACAGGTGATATAATATAATGATATAACATAACTCTTTATGTAATATTGGCCTCTGCACTGGAGGATACTAGTGAGGATCCATAAGGGAGAACCACATTCTTTTTCTGGATAATGATCTGGGTAACAATCTGACAAATTTACTGCATACCAGAAAGTCCATTAAAAAGTAGGGCAGTGTGTCAGACTTATGGTACAAAACATTTTATTTAAAACAGTTTGTTATTTCATTTTATCCTGTTCCAACATCATTTGCCATTGTGACACGATCAGACAACTTGGCTGGCTGAGTCTTTTTTTTTTTCTAAGTGTGTGTGTGTGTGTGTGTGTGAACTTTTAGTGCTCATGAAAGGTGCTGGATTGACAGTACTGGAACCAGAAGTCGTGTGTGTGTGTGTATGTGTGTGTGTGTGTGAACTTTTAGTGCTCGTGAAAGGTGCTGGATTGACAGTACTGGAACCAGAAGTCCTCTGTTTATCCACATGACCAGTACAGCACAGGGGATCACAGAGCAAGCTTCCTCACACTGCCCCATCAGTGTGCCTCATCCCTGACACTGAGGGACCGCCACATAGGTGAGAGGGTAGTTCAGACTCCATGCCATTCTGTCCTTGGCCTCTCATGTGATGCTGCCAACAAGGGTGCCAAACTGGTTGGCTGAGTCCTGAGTCATGGAGAAAATATTATTGGCTGTATCATTTGTATAAATGGTTTCATCATAAATTGAGAGATTTATATCTTATTACATTGCAGTCATTAGCTTTTTTAATTTGAATTCCGCAAGTGGTAAGTACTTGCTGGTACCAGGGGGTAGAACAGAAATTGGGAAAAGGTCCTTCATATATTTTGTGTTGGGTTTTTTTTTGCCCCTTGGGTCCCTGGCCAGGAACTCTTTCAGCTTATGCCCAAGCCTGTGTGCCTGTCCCCTGAGACCCTGCCTGTCTACCTCCCTGGACCCCCAGGGCTAGGATCACCATTCAGCTCCTATGGCCTCCTTCCCCACTCTGTTCAGCCACCCACAACAGAGATGAAGACCTGGAGGACCTCCCCCTGGTAGCAGCTAGGGTCTGTACTGGACATGGAAGACTGGAGGCTTTATCCTCCTGGGTCAGGCCCATTCCCCCCCCTTAAACCCTGCCCACTCCCGGGAGCATAGTGATGTCATCAGCCACTGGCATGCCAGACACACTGATGACAGCCACGCTCCAAAGCCCCTACTCCACACCACTCCCTGCACCTCCACCATGGTCACCCAGTCACCTTATGACTGGAACAGTGCACTTCATGTTTTGAAATTGCTGCCAACCTTGAGCAGTAGATACTTACTTAAAGCACGTGCTTCTAGTTTGGTAGTTTATTATTCATGTCATAATGTTGCTTCAGTAACCGAGTGCTGTAACTGCTTAAAGACGGTCTTTGGTGTTTCAGATTTGCATTTTTTCATATAACCAAAGTAGTTTCAGGGCTATTTCTTGGCACAAATACATTCACATATTTATGGAACTATTATTAGATTAATGATTTACCCTACTATATCATGTCCAGCTAAGTATTTTAATAAAAGGACAATGAGCAAATACTGTAAGTTCATACTATTATATCCGTTGACATCTTGCAAGATATCCTATGTGCATGTCTGTCTTGGGTTGCTTTATATTAAAGTTGTTGTTATTACATTTGTAGTTTTAAATTGTTTGATTTTTTTTTTTGAGGAAATTTTATTTTTATTTGTTGTTTTTTTAGTTACATTTGCCCAGAGTCAACCAGTTCTGAACCTACCACCATGAAAGCATATATTACTAAACACAGCATGCAACCCCTGTATTTCTTTCTTTTTCTATAATTGCAACTATATTTCCATCTAAGAAAACAGTTTTATGAAGATGACATGGGATTTACATAGTTTTATGTATAAAAATATGCAGATGGTTCCACATTTTTTAAATATTTATACAAACAGCAGCAATTATTTTTACATTGGTGAAAAAGAGTCAGCAAACATCTCGACAAATGCCATGTTCTTTTTTTATTTTTTCATTTGCATTTGTTTTGACACCTAAAGCTATTATTTTATTACTAATAAAGAATCATGTGACTCCTTGCCGAATGTTTTTTCCATTAAGAGGCATCAAGTCTCATCATGTAACTCAAAAACGAGCATGGAAACGCATCATTTATTGTGTGGATTTTAAATGTTTGGATGACCCTCATGTACTGGGCAGAAAAATAAAAAATTGACATGAGGTACAAAACCACCAGGGAAAGAATGTCCTTAACTACTGTTGCCCTGGAACCTCCCCCTCAACAAGATGTTTTCTCTCAAGGGGCTGTACCATTGGGGACATTTTATTTATTTATTTATTTATTGAATTTTGGTAACTGAGCTGGCTCATTGAGGCCAAAAGTCCCTTTTTCAGGGGTGACCTGGAGTTAATTACAGGAAGCTCACAATGTGACAAATTGGTCATCCATCATACAAGAACAAGGACAGTAATTCAGAATTCAAATGTGGTAACACGGTAACTTAGCAAATGGTTAGTTATGCATAGGCAATACAACATTTAGCGTGAAATCAATACTCAAGACAAGGAGGTAATGATAAGGCCATATGTGGTAATGGCTTAGTGGACATAAGACTGTCAAGTTTCAGAGCTCCCAGTAGTTTAAGAGTTTTACTGATTGCCTTGTACTCCCAGTAAAATGTCGGGGGGCTCAGCCCACAGTTACAATATTCAGGAGTGGGCTGGCAGCGCAGCAGTCAGAGAGCTGTGGATTAACCGCATCCCATCAGAAACAGCATGGAAAAATTTGCCTCCAGAGCCACTTTGGCAGGTAGTGACCTCGGTACTCTACTTGCCACAAAGTGCTAAAATAATTTTGCCACGCTGGTAAGAGAATTTTGTGTGTGTGTGTGAAGTTTCATACCATATGTTTTGTGGTTTTAAAACTGGAGAGTAATAAAAATTAAGAAAATGTTTCCACTGCAGAGCTGATTTTTTTTTTTAACCAATAACTAGTTTTCTAGCTAGTGTCTGATGAAAGTGGCGTTGTTGAAGACAGTCGGCACTCTTTTTTCAGCAGTTGTTGACTTGAGTGTCCATGCTGTTTTTCTTCTGCTTATTTATTCATTATGGAGGCAGTATAGATAGCACTGTGGTTTTAGGGCACTGCGCTGCAAATCTGGATACCAGGGTTTGAATCGCTTTGTCACTGCATACTGCATACTGTGTGACCCCGAGCAAGTCACTTTACTTCCTTGTAGCTTCCAGGTTGCACCTGGAAACAAGTTTCGGCTTAGTGTGCCTTTCCTGGTTAAACAATTTCCCCCTTTCCCCTATTTATTTTCATCCCAACATCCCACCACTATCTGAGGTTCGTTTTTGTTGTTCTCTCTCATGTCTTAGCATAATTTTACAGTCTGCAACTTTTTTCAGTTTGCAGCTAATTACATTTTTCCACGTCATACCTATATAAAATCAGCAGTTGTGAACTTTTACTTGCATAGCTAACATTGTAGAAAGTACATTGCACAGTGCTCCTTTAATATGAGTGATGCAAGTATTTGGATTCAGTGAAGCTAACATGCTGCCCACCAGCCAAAGAGCACAAAGATAATCTGTTGCCTCCAAGTTCACTTGCATGTTCACCATCTATTGATACAGGGATGGTTTGACTCAGTTCAGCCTTATTACCACTGCTCCATTGGCTGGTCTACTCAAAGGGTTGCAGAATCTCATGCATGGTTTTCATTACTGTGTATTCAGCCCTTGTTATAAACCCTCACCTTTCTGATGCACAGCATCATCAATTGCTTTATATTACTCATTTGAATTGTTCCAGCATATAAACTGTGGGGTGTCACCTTCTGGGCACCTCCAATTTCAGCTGGTGCAAGGGCACATAGTTTTCTTGCTGTATCTTTCTCGAGATCTGACACCCTTCGAAGGAGTGGCTGAAATGTCCACAGAATGTTTTGCAGCAGAGTGAAGTAAATGCTGAACAGCATCATGTTTGCACAAAAGGTCTAGCATCATTGAGTATTTAGAGCCAAAATGCAACTCCTTTTTTAAAAGTGAGAAATCCAGGCAATAGATCCACGAGGACTAGTAATCTTCTGCATTTTGTCTTAAGATATTGCTGCTATATTCCTGAATCGCTGGTGGGTCTTCCCAAAATAGCCCCCTTTTAAGAGAGAACTGAAAAAGGTACTCACACTTGGATCCAAATGTAACAGTTATAACTGACAGTCTCATCTGTTGTAACTGATTTTATAATATGCTGTTATTACTGACATGCTTGTGTGTTGTAACTGATTTTATAATACGTTGTCATTACTGTCTTCTTCTAATAAGTTAATGTCATGTACGCTGCACTTGCTGTCACTTGATCTTTCCTGCCCTTGACAACATGATATGCTGTTATGTGGACATACAACTACCAGCGTGTGCTGATACTTGACAATGTTCCTCTGGAGCTGTGTACTTTATATTTTATTGTTAATTTCTCTGCATACATTGTCCTTGTCCTTTGACATGGAACCCTTTGTAAATGAGCACCTGTGCTCAAAGGTTTATTTCTGAATGAATAATAAAAAATTAAATAACTAAATAAATAAATAAATATTGGCAGCTGTGTAAACCTTTTCAGTACTGCACGTGTGAAGTATTTCTTACCTTTTATGAACATTGGTCACTGATTGAGAATTAACTTGACATATTTACATAGTAATGTAAGGTTGTTTATAAACAGGGATTAAAAATGAACAGATGCTATGCAAGTATGTGCCAGTTTATAGGGATTCTCTACCCACTCCAGTACCCAGAGTACCTGGTGATTCCCTTGGTAAGCAGGAATTTTCCAGGCTTACTTTAAGGGCCTGTGCTGTCTTCATGTCTACTGTCTGTGCTGGTAGGATCTTTTATAAAGTAGAAACAACACCTTCTGGGAGAATAAATGCCTCCTAACATTACCCATGATCATTAGGGCATGTCCCCATGTCCTGCTCAAGGACACCAGATCAGACATTTCCAACTGTTCGATTTTGTCTTGATGATAACCCTAAGTTTGCAAAAGACTGATGTAATGTCCCCTCTTTGCTAATTTTTCTCTAGAGTGAATATACTAAGGGCCCCAACCTCTCCTCAAGAATAACCTTGAGATTAATCCAGTCAGTTGATTGGATCACTGTGTGGTGAAGTTCTTCTTCAGCCCCCCTTTGTAGTCCACCCCATGTGGAAATGTTTGAATACCATCCTTTAAGAGAGCAATAGAGATAGGGGACTCCAGGCAGTGTTGGACATTTTGGGTATGATGGCAGCCTGTAAGACAGGATTAGAAGAAGCAGTGGTGGCTTATAATAGGGCCATCTCTCTGGCTCTCGATACTGTTGCACCAATTTATGTACATCCCTTGGTTTGACGGGGAGCTTAGGGGGTTGAAGGCCAAGGGGCAAAGATTGGAGCATTGCTGGAGGAGATCCAGGGCCCCGGAGGACAAACTGGTTTTGAGTATTCACTATGATGAATACCAAAGGGTGATCACCCAGAAGATGGTAGCTTTTTTTGTCTAGGGAGATTTCTGCTGGGAAGAATTGATTGGCTCAGCTGTTTCAGGCTGTGGACAGGCTACTCCATCTGGCCTGTCTGCAGCCTATTAGGGTATGTTCATCCGCTAAGTGTGAAGAGTTTTCTCGATTCTTCTCAAACAGGGTGTCCTCCATACAGGCTAGGATCTCCCCAAGCAGACTGT
Source organism: Neoceratodus forsteri (assembly GCA_016271365.2). NCBI lineage: Eukaryota > Metazoa > Chordata > Ceratodontiformes > Ceratodontidae > Neoceratodus > Neoceratodus forsteri. The sequence goes on along the minus strand of CM057450.1, from coordinate 1,688,634,151 downwards.
TACAACCTGACAAAGTTGAGCTGATTCATCGAGGATACCCTCATCTGTTTTGGGGAGAATTTAGGCCAGTTATGGTGGAAGAGGCTTGTGGGGTGATCTTGGAGCTGCGGCCCACCTGCTGTGAACTGGACCCTGGTCCAACACGACTGTTGGTAAGTTGTGTGGGACATTGGGTTGAATGTTTGTGGGGATTGTCTGGTGTTCCTTGTTGGAGAGGGTCTTTCTGACTGGACTGAAAGATGGGTTGGTTAGGGCCCCTCCTGAAAAAAAATCTTTGGACCTGAATAACCTCGCGAATGTTTGACCAATCTCTAACCTGGCCTTTTTGGGTCAGGTTATCGAGACGACTGTGGCTCTGCAGTTTGAGGGGCACGTTATCTTTGATATCTGTGACTTCCTCTAGTTGGGTTTTAGGTCAAGGCATTGGTCATGGTGCAAAACGAACATCTTAGGGCAAGGGATAGAGGAAAATGGTTCTTGTTCTCCTTGATCTTGCTTCAGCTTTTGACATTGTAGACATGGGCTGCTGGTGGATTGACTGAAGGAATACATTGGACTCACTGGCAAAGTCTTCTGTTGGTTTGAGTCCTACCTTAGGGATTCCTCTCACCCTATGTCCCTGCCCAGTAGCATACTCCAGGGGCGGTCCCATCACCCATGTTGTTTGCAGTGTATATGCTGCCCCTGGGTAGGATCATTAGGCAATACAGTGTATGTTTTCACTGCTGTGCAGACATGTCTTTTTCTCCCAGGACACCTGACGCAGTGGAGGTACTAATTTGTGTCTCACTGAGATCCAGGATCTTGGATGGCATCTGAGGTACTAGTGATTCACCAAGGCTGTGTGTGGGGGGAGGGGAGTGGGGGCAGTTGCTGTAGAGATGATGTGGCTTCGGCTCAGTCCCTCTAGGTTAGAGGCCTCCATTTATGTGAAAAATCTTGGGGTCATTCTGGACGAAGGGCTGACACTCGGCCCAGGTGTCAGCCATAGTTTGGAGTGGCTTGTACCATCTGAGGAGCATCATTCGGATAAAACCCCTTATCTCTCCTAAGGACTTGGCGGCACTGGTACATGCGTCTGTGATGTCCAGGCTTGACTCTTGTAACACTCTTTACCTTAGGGTCAGTGGTGGTAACCTACAATGTCTGCAGTTAATGCAGAGTACCACAGCCAAGTTGATGAATGCCTTCCAAGGTCGTGTCATATGACCCCGGTCCTGCACAAATGGCACTGGCTGTCCATGAACTGGTGTATCATTTTTAAGTTTGGATTGTTATCCTATAAGGCCCTGTATGGATTGCACCCAGATATCTGACAGAGCTCCCAACTTCCTACCAAGCACCCTGCCTTCTCTGTTCCACTGAAGTGGGTCTCTTGATAGTACCTAGGGCAGGACTGAAATCTTCTGGGGACTGAGCCTTTGAGGGGGCCGGTCCATCAGTGTAGCATTTGTTTCCAAAAGCCCTGAGAGAGGCCCCTCAGTGGAGGCCTTTAAAAGAGGTCTCAGAACTTTCCTCTTTAAAAATGGCCTTTGATGACATCTGATGGCCCTCCGGATTGATTATTTAATTTTTGTGACAGATGCTGCTTTATGATTTGTTTTATCTGGGTTTTATTTATTATTAATTCTTGCTTTTGTGTGTGTTTACATTTGTTTGATATTTAAGGCACCCTGAGCCTCAGGGGAATGGTGCCATATGAATACAGATACCACTACTACTTATAGGTTTGGGTTGTGGTGAGCCCCAAATAAGAACACAATCTAAAGGCTGTAAACCAAGGCACAAAAACACTGAGGCAAGGGTCACCCTGGAAGGACACTGGCATTAAAGCCTTGTTTCAAAGAAATGTAAAATTACATCCTATTGATGTAAGTGTCATGGGAAGTATATGCAAATCACCTTGACAGAATTTAGACTGGTTCTGCTTTAAGCAGTAGTGTGTGGAGCCCAGTGGCCTCTCACTTGTTCTACAAAGGCTGAGGACAGAAGACACAGGCACATACTTCCTTCCCTCGGGACTCGTCAGTATGCCCCATCTGTATCTTAACTCGGGGGAAGAAGGAACTAGTCCTGTAACAGCATTATGGGTTTTTGTCATGGTGAGCTCAAAATAGGAAAGCAATCCAAAAGACACAGAACCTCGGCACAAATCACAAAAGATGTTATAGTATATGTTAGCTTTTGTTCTGTATGAAAATCAGCCTGCTCAAAATCCTTGTTGTGCACATTCTAAACCGTTGTGCGCATTCCAAAGTGGTGGTGTGCGCATTCTGAACAGCTGTTCTGCACAGTTCAGAGGTCATACAATTTAAAATTTCTCATTTAGTCCACACCCAGCTACTTACTAATCACCCATTGCCCAAAGTTGTACCTTTTAAATTTCATAAGTCTGTACATTTGATTTTGATAATTGAACAGAAAAAAGAAATGGCAGGATTTTTTGTTTTCACTTTAGTGGTGGACTGTCACTCCGGTGTAAAAAAACGTATACTATATAAAATAAAATATGGGTAACCACACAACTCAACATGTGTTTCTTTCTCGGGGTTGAGATGACAGCATGGACTTCTAGAGCTTCGCTCTTGAGGTTCATATGCTGTCATCTCAACCCCTCGATGGGAAACACAGTCTTGTTGTGTATGGTTGCCCATACATTATTCTCTATATGTTTCACACGTGGATGAAAACGGGCTGTTCTTTTGCATATAGCATGGTTTTACAAATGCTACTGTAGGTTATATGTAAACCAATCTGATTGTCTTCTTTGAGGAGGCAGCTAATGTGGTGGATAGGGGATTTGTAGTGGAAGTAGTCTATCTGGACTTTTCAAGACCTTTGACACTGTACTGCACTGAAACACATGGAGAAGGAAGCACAATGTGAAGTCCGCCAAATGTACAGGAAGTGGATGGCAAATTGGCCAACAGGTAGGAAGCAGAGAATGGAGCCAGACAGTCACCATTCAGACTAAAGAAATGTGCAGAGCTGACTTTCCCAGAGGTTGGTGATGGGTCTGTTGCTCTTTAACATATAAATGGCCTGGAGGATGGGGTCAGCAGCAGGTTGCTGAAGTTGATACCTAATATTGCCTTCACCAGCATCTGCAGGTTTGTGGCATTTAATAATAATAATAATAATAATCTTTATTTTTACTGCGCCTTTCGAAAACCAATGCGCCTTGACAGTAAATTACAAAAACAGGATACAATAAAATATAAATACAATAAATACAGGGTTTCATAAAATTCAGTAAAATACCATCAGGTAGAGTAGGCTTGATGCCACAGGTAGGTCTTTAGGGCCTGTTTAAATCCCTCCACGGTCGCACAGTCCCGAAGCTGGCAAGGTAGAGAATTCCAGAGGGCTGGGGCCGCATACATAAATGCACAGGCCCCCAAAGATTTTAAGGACACCCTTGGAATCTCTAGAAACCCCTCATCAGCTGAGTGGAGCAATTGCCCGGGGCAGTATGGCACCAGAAGTTCTTTCAGGTAGTCCAGGCCAAGTCCATGTAGAGCTTTGTAAGTCAGAGGTCTGACTTTAAAGGTGATCCGCCACTGTACAGACAGCCAGTGCAGTTCATGCAGCATCGGAGAAATATGACAGGTATGAGGAGTACCTGTCAATAACTGGGCTGCAGCATTCTGCACTAGCTGCAAGTGGCGGCTATCAACCCAGGTAGCCCTAGATAAAAGGAGTTGCAATAATCAAGGCGCGAGGTCACAAAAGTGTGGACCAATGTGCTAGGTGCTTAATCCTGGAGATGTTCCTCAGATGATAAAAGGATGATTTGACGACTGCTGAGACCTGTGATCGAAGTGTCAGCCCGTCGTCAAAGATCACCCCTATCTTTCGCACCCGTTCAGAGGTAGGGATCTGGGAACCACCAAGAAGAAGTTCTGAAGGTAAACCAGCTCCCATCCCCTCTATCCGGTGACCCGGGTCCACAACCATCACCTCCGTCTTCTCCGAGTTCAACCTTAACCAGCTCGAATTCATCCAGTCCTGGATTTCAGTGAGGCAGTTGTTAAATAGCGAGAGAGCTCTATCCTGGTCGGGTGCAAAAGACCGGTAGAGCTGGGTATCAGCATAGCAGTGAAACCTCAGCCCATACCTTCTTACAATGTTTCCGAGGGGCAGCATGTACACTGCAAACAACATGGGGGACAACACCGAACCCTGAGGTACCCCACATGACAGAGAGACTGGGTCAGAGGAGTAAATCCCCGACACCACTCTCTGAGTTCTGTCAGTGAGAAAAGATCTAAACCACCTGAGGACTGTATTAGACAGGCCACAGATGAACCACAGGCATTCGAGAAGAACCCATAGTCCACAGTGTCAAACACTGAAGAGAGGTCAAGAAGAACCAAGATGGAATGGCTCTTCTGATCTCTCACCATCAAGAGATCATTGAGCACCCGAACCAGCGCAGTCTCGGTACTGTGCCTCTTTCGAAAGCCGGATTGGAGTGGTTCATAGATGTCATGGCTGGTCAAATGGTTCTCCACTTGTAGGGCCACCACTTTTTCAATCACTTACCCAACAAAGGGAAGGTTAGAGATCGGTCTATAGATAGCAGGGCAGCCTGGGTCCAAAGAAGCTTTCTTTAGGAGGGGCGTTACCACCACCTCCTTCAGGGAGCTAGGAAACTTACCTGTCTCCAAGAGCACCAGACTATCCATGCTAGGACTGGGCCGATAGTATCACAACAACCCTTAATCAGGGAAGTTGGGCCCAGATCTAAACTGCAACATGTAGTGTGCATACCCTGGACAATCCGCATGACATCAGTGAACTCCGACTAGTCAAAGGAGCTCCAGGAGAACTGAGGGATAGTGACCGAGCGTTGATCCATGGCATCTCCTATAGTGTGTGCTGGTTGGAGCACCACCCTGATGTCATCCACCTTAGCTGCAAAGAAACGAGCAAGCTCTTCACACTCCACTTGTGAAAATGCTCTTCGAACCTAAAGGTATGCTGGGTTGCGCAGTCTGTCCACAGTTCGAAAGAGCTGAGCCGGTCTGTTCTGAGCAGCCACAGTCTCCCCGGACAGGAACTCTACTTTCTTACGGGTGATTGCAGAATGATAGGCTTGATAGTGTTCCATCAATCTAAGGTGGTCGGCATCTAGGGTGGATCTCCGTCAGCAATGCTCTAATCTTCGTCCGCATCTCCCTCAAGGTCCCATCAAGCCAAGGGGACTGAGGGTGAAGGGGGAGAGGACGAACATGGACAGGAGCAGTGATATCCAAAGCCAAATAAATGGCCTTGTTATAAGCCAAAACTAAGGCATCTGGGTCATTACTTGCTCCAGGAAGCATCGATAGGTCAAGTGCCACCACCAGGCCTTCAGAGCTTACATCTCGCAAAGAGCCTGTTCTACACCCACTGCTGCTCCCTTTACTTGACGCTAGGCAGGGTGTCTCTTCAGGCCCACCATGACTACTCCATGGGCAACCTTATTGATAAGTCCCTTTGTGACAGGTAGCTCCTCTCTAACAAGACTTCTTAGTATTAAATGTAGCACACATGAACTCGGGTCCTGCTCTCATTGTCTCCTTGACTATCTCAGACTGCAACCGAGATGGACCAGAGAGCTTTCTCCATTGCTGCCCCCAGGCTCTGGAATGGCTTATCAGCCATGCTCCACTCACTAGACACTACCCGTTTCTTCAAATCACATTTTAAAAATATCCTCTTAACCACCACGGTCTACAGGTGCTCCTCCTGACATGGGATGGAGGCAAGGCTTTTATTTCCTCCACTTGTATGTTGATTCCACTGTACTGATTATTGTATGGATTGTTGGACTATAAGCATTACCTCCAAGCATCACGTCACCTCCACTTGTATATTGATTTTCATTTTACTGATTATTGTATAGATTGTCGGACTATATGTATTACCTCCAATTGTAAGTTATTACTTATGTACTTTGTGCTAAATCTTGTGTTTGTATGTGCTATCTAAATGGCCAAGGTCGTTCCTGAAAATGGTCCCTTGGACCAGCATTCCTACCTGGTTATGAAATAAATAAGTTTGCTCATAACACTTAATCGACTTGAAGAGTGGCACAGTAGAAGATGGGCTTGACTGAGAAGTGGGGGCTTAGATTTGATGTGGAGAAGTATAAAGTAGTACACCAAGGGGGAAGGAATTTGGAAGGCACAGACACCATTTGTAGTGTAACAGTGGACAGTACAACCGAGGAAATAGTTCAAGGGGTATTTGTGGACAGTAAGCTGAAACCAGACAGGAAGTGTGCTGCCACAGCCAAGAAAGCCAATGGAATGTTGGGATGTATTAAGAGGGGTATGGAGCAGGTTAAGGGAGGCAATCGTCCTGCTGTACAAGGACTTGTTTAGTCCATACCAGGAATACTGAAGCAAATTCTGATCACCACAGTACAGGGAGGACACTGAAGAGATCGAGTGGGTCCAGCATGGGCCGCCAAGCTAATTAATGGCTTAGGATGGAAGAACTGCTAAAAGAGATTGAACATATTCAAATTATTTGGCCCAGAAAAGAGAGAGCAAAGAGGGAACATGATCACTGTGTTTGGAATACCAAAGGGGAAAGTCAGAGTGGGGATACACACAGATGTTTTAACTAGTGAGAGAACGCAGATCTAGAGGATGTGTAATCAAACTGAGGGGTTAGGATAAGGGGAAACACTGAAAAGCATTACTTCACACATGGTGTGCTAGACACATGGGATAGCCTACCTGGTGAGGCTATGGAAGCTACTGTTCAGGCTTTAAAAGCAGAACTAGACCTGTTCTAAGGCAGAATGGCATGGAGAGTTACATAGCTCTGTTTTCAGCCTTTGCGAATGATGTGTGAGGCCTTTTGGCACCTTACAGTTCTATGTAAAGCATAGGAAGCCTAAAGGTGAGATGCAGATGTAACCCCCCCTGCAAATGGGGGTTCCCAAAAGTCTTCCAGGAGCTCTTCTGAATGCTCCAAGTCTGGGCGGTGTTCGACGTCTGAGCTGTTGAAATGTGGTTCCAAGTGAGTGCTATTTGAGCCTCCACATACTGTCTCTTTAAGAGCTGTCTGCTTGCAGACTTAGTTTGTATTGGGGGGGGACTGTGTATTTAATGCTCGAATCCCGCCTGAGCTCTGTCAATTCGCTCCATCTCTGCCGTCGCTACATGTGAAGAGGGAGCCTTGTTGAAAGATATAACTGTTTGCCAGAAATCATTTAGAGTGACAGAAAATGTAGTTTGTCTAACCTGTCTTCATTTCAGTATGAACTGTTTCAGTGTAGCTCTTTCATTTCGGTCCTGAATTGTTGACTTGGACCAATCAGGATGATAAGGAGACCTTAAAATGGAGCCTGTGGACAAATCGGAACTTGGACTCTCAATTTTGAGCCAGCCACAAGGGGATTGTATGGGCAGTGACTCTGGGAAATGTAGTTTTGACATGGGCGCCTTTTTCCACCAACAGAGGGAGTCTTATTGTGAGTGACAGCCGAACCAGCCAACAGAATGGTATGGAGCTAAAGGAAATGCCCTGCTCTGTGACTGGAGAGATCAGCTCAGTTGTGACAGTGAAGAGAAAAGGAGCTCTGTGCTTCTGTGGTGTATAGTTTCGTGCAGGAAGCGCGTGTGAGGCCCTGAGGTTCGGCCTGCAGCCATTGTAGGTGCCAGTTCAGACTAAATCCGATTGTGAGGAGAAAGAAGGAAGTCTGAAGAGTGGAAACCAGGCTCACCCTGTAGAAGACTGGAGAAATTGCTGAACCGCACTCGGTCTGTCAGGAACTGAAGCTGCTGTGTGTGCTCCCGGGTATTTTGCAGTAATTGTGATCAGGATCGAGGAGCAGCCTGCCTGGTATAGTACTTTCCTTTTACATATGAATATGCGTAGTGCTTGTGGGGAATCGCTATTTCCAATCTCCCGTGCTGTGTGCTGAAGCTGGAAGCAAACCCCAGCTTAACTTGGACTAAATATGTTTGCTATCAACTGCAGTGGGGTCCAGTCACAAGGACCTTGTCTCCATGCCCTGTTGTTGTGGCAGTCCAGAAGAACATCTGCCATCCGGTCCTCAGCTTGGGTATTGTGAGTACAAATCAGGGTATTCCCCTGCAGTCTGTTTTCAATCACAAGTGTGTCATCTAATTCTTGTTGTTTTCCTGCTTCATGGACTGAGTCATCTGGCTCCGGATTACAATTGGGTGTTGTGCATATATTTTCTTCTACAGGACCCCATCCATCTGCACCTGCCGGCCAACCTCGGGCAACGGACCTGGTTAGCCCCCCCCCCCAACCTGGGTACACAGAGTGTGACTTTTCAGACCCTGTATGTGTGCACAGTACTGTGATTTAATGCCACCAATTAACCTGATTTCCCCCTCCCGCATTACTGTCCCTGAAATAAATCAGATTTGTTGTTGTTATACTGTATATTGTCTGTGGTGTTGGTACTTATGGAAACAGTATTGTATTTCACTGTGTATGTTGTTTAACCTTATTTTACAGGGGGTCCTCAGAGACGTGCTGCAGAATCAGTCTCGAGGGTAAGTGGTGCTTTATGAGTGAACAGTGTGTATACGTGGGGCATTGGGGCTGTAACTCCTGTGTACTGTGTGAGCCACTAGAGGCAACCAAAGTTGGTTACGGTGTCACAGAGGGCTATGATCAAGCTAGTCTAATCACTACAAACCCTGACCTCTGGGTGGAGGCACCCGCCATAGAACCTAGGTCCCTCAACCTGTCAGTAGTCAAGCAGGCAGGGTAGTAGCCCTTGGGATAGCACCACCGGGGGTTACATCTTGGAGGCACCGCTGGGATTAACGTCTCCTAGTGGCCACATTTACGAATCACTGTTAAAAATAAATGGATACCCTGACAGAAGTGGCTGTGCACTGGTTGGTGGAGTAGTGTACTGGGGAGGAGATCGACCCCCATAATTCTATGCTTATCCTGAACATCCCCCTTGGTTTCAATACAGATACTGTACAGGGAATACTTTCCAAGGTGGAAGGTTTGCAAAACCCTGTGGTGGTGGGTTGAAATGCTGATTTGCTCACCCACTCTTTCATGACCCTAGTAGAGTATAAGGACCCCATAGATTGCTCCAAAGTGCCACAGACTATTACCCCAGAGTGAGCCCTCACTGCCTGGAGAATGATAACTAAGGACAGTAAAGACCCGGGAGGGGAATGACCCCCCCCACTATCTGAAACTTTTGAGGAGAAATTTGCTAATTGTTGCTGGAGGAGGGGAAAACTGTGGAGAATTTAAAGAAACTATTATTGCCACCTGGGGGCATTCCTCCCCCAACACCCTCTCCCCCTCTAGCACCCGTTATTGCTCCTCCTTTTGTGCCAGTGCTAGCCCCTATGTTTGTACCTGCCATTAATCATGACTCTTACCGCAAGCTCAAAGTATTCTCTGGCATCCACCTTACTCCAAATGGGGAGGTCGATCTGGAAACCTGGATAGACTCTGCTACCCTTGCGGTACAAGACTGGCAATGTTCCGAGGCAGACAAAAGGGCTCGCCTGGGGTAGAGCCTCCAGGGACCCGCCCAACGTACTTTTCGCTCCCTAGGGTCTCTGACCCTGACGCCAATGCCCAAAAGTACCTAATTGCCCTTGAAAATGTGTTTGGGGGCACCACTAGTGTTGAGGCTTTGAAATGGAAGCTTAAAGGTGTTAGACAACAGCCGGGGGAATTGTTATCTGCCTATATGGATCGATTAGAGTTAATCTTGCAAACCATTTTCCGAAAGGGGGGGTTGGACCTCTAGTGAAGTGGACCGGGTAAGACTGAATCATATACTCTGCTCTGCCTGGCACTCCAGCTGGGTGTTACTCAAATTGCAACTGCATCAGAGGAAATCTAGTCTCTTGCCTTTCCATGTGTTGATGAAGGAGGTACGAGAAGTTGAGGAGAAGGAAGGTTTTTCAGAGCCCTGTACAGTCGTAGCTGCTACATCCCCTGCTCCAGGTGTGGGGTCAGACGCTGATGGTCTGGAATCACCAAAATCACATGACAGAACCTGAGACCCAAATGTCAGCCAGAGAGGGATGGCTACTGATGTTCTGCCATGGGATGAACTGCTGAAGGAGTTCAGGAAAATAAGAAACAGTCTCTTTATGAAGGCCTCCCCTGCAAACACAGGCCCTGACCCTTATTCGACTGCATATGCTATGGGGGCGGGGGGGGTGCCCTCAGGTCCCCTATGACAAGGATAGCCCCCTGGTTGAGCTCCAAGAATTGGTTGCTGCTCTAAGGGAGTTGTTGAGACATGTTACTCCCCTCTTACTGCCGCCAGCAGGTTGGGACCCCAACCTCTTGCTACTACTTCAGTTCCTTGTGCAACATTTTCCTCAAGGATGCCCCTCGAGCCTGTCATCTGTCACAATTGAGGGAAAGATGGCCATATGAAAAGGGAGTGCTGGTCTGAGACAGACTTGGAGAAAGTGGTGAGCCGGCTTCGAGGGGAGCTCTGAAAAGCAAATCGATGGACGAGGAGCGCCCATAATGTTCACAGTGAGAGTCCCAGGAATGCTAACTCAAGTCCAGTTGTGGCTAGATCATCTACTCAAGCCCTTGCTACAGCCTTTCCTGATTGGTCCAGAAAAGTGGGCCCTTCAATGGAGACAACGGTAAGAGTGAATAGAGTGTCTACTAGGGTTGCTGCAAGGCCCAGACAGAGAAGGCCTGTTCCTGTAGTTTCTGACTTAAGGTTTCCTCCACAGCAAACCCCGGTTGAGAATGATTGTCAGTCTACTTCAGGTGAAAGTGAGTGCAGCTCTGGTTACTACCCTTCTTATGAACTAAGTCAGTTGTTTCGAGGTAACCCCCTGCAGGAGTGTAGCCAGAAATTTCCATTTTGTACACAATCTCCAACAGTTACACCCCCCAATTAAAAAATGTACACATCCTTTCCAAATGGCACCCCCTTCCAAACAAGTCAGATTGTTGTCAGATGACTCCTCTACTCTCTAAAGAGGTTATACATATACTGAACACTCCTCAGTGGCCTATACTAACCCAAATACTACAGATAAGAATGATAATATTAACAGAGTGGCTTATGGTTTGTGACAGGCACTCAACAAAACTGTACACAAATGTGTACAGTGAGTATGCCTGTCTGCACCCTTGACCCCCTGGTCAATTGTGGGGATGAAGTTGGGCCTTCTGGACTGTCTAAGCCCCCAGCTTTGTCCCTGGAGCCAATGCTCCCAGAGAGTGAATTGCAAAGTATCAAGTCGGACGACATGGAATCTCTGTGTATGGTTGAACTGTATGAGTTTTCAGAGAAGGAAGATGATGAATTGGGACAGACTGGTGATATACCAGAACAAGAAGAGTGTGTTGAGTGCCCTGATAGTTCACTGCCAGTGTCAGAAAACTCCCCATGTGAAACAAATGTTGTGGACTCAGAGATTGTAACTCCTGGAGCTGAAAGTGCCCCAAGTTCTAGCCTCTCTACCCCAGTGGAGACTCCCCTGACAAGTGAGGACAATGCTGAAAATGATGCTCAGAGTGCAGAGACTGTAACAGTTCCCCCTAGAAAGACTGGTCGAGCTGTAAAGCCTGTGGTGCACCTCAGTTATGGTTCTCCTGGGAGGCCTGTAGTCTTGCCTCTCAATGTTGTCCATAAAGGAGTGTATGTATCCCCGAGCTCATTGCCCAAACTGAGCATCAGTGCTAACTCCAAGTTACTTGTGTTGCCCTCTAGGTATGGTGCCCCTGCCCCATCCAGCCCAAGGTAGCTGATAGGGAAGGGCCCCCTCTCTTCAGGTTTCATGTACAGGAGGTAATAACCTGAGTTATGGTACAATGTGTGTATAATACTGTGTAAAAAGTGATGTACTGAAAAGTTTCAGAAATGTGTTTCTGGTAAGGTGATATGTTGACTGATTACATGTATAAACCTAATGTGATACTGATGTAAATGTATATGGTTATATTGAAACTTATGTGGGTACTTACTTGATGCAGATGCCAAGTTTTTCCAGGCCAGGAAGAGTGTAACCCCCCCTGCAAATGGGGGTTCCCAAAAGTCTTCCAAGAGCTTGCCTGAATGCTCCATGTCTGGGTGGTGTTCGGCGTCTGAGCTGTTTAAATGTGGTTCCAAGTGAGTGCTATTTGAGCCTCCGCGTACTGTCTCTTTAAGAGTTGTCTGCTTGCAGACTTAATTAGTTTGTATGGGGGGACTGTGTATTTAATGCTCGTATCCCACCCGAGCTGCTGTCAATTCGTCCGTCTCTGCCGTCACTACATGTGCAGAGGGAGCCTTGTTGAAAGATATAACTGTTTGCCCGAAATCATTTAGAGTGACTGAGAAAATGTAATTTGTCTAACCTGTCTTCATTTCAGCATGAACTGTTTCAATGTAGCTCTTTCATTTTGGTCCTGAATTGCTGACTTGGACCAATCAGGATGATAGGGAGACCTTAAAATGGAGCCTGTGGATGAATCGGAACTTGGACTCTCAATTTTGAGCCGCTACAAGGGGATTGTATGGGCAGTGCCTCTGGGAAATGTAGTTTTGACATTGGCACCTTTTTCCACCAACAGAGGGAATCTTATCGTCAGTGACAGCCGAACCAGCCAACAGAATGGTGTGGAGCTAAAGGAAATGCCCTGCTCTGTGACTGGAGAGATCAGATCAGTTGTGACAGTGAAGATAAAAGGAGTTCTGTGCTTCTGCGGTGTATAGTTTGGCGCGGGAAGCACTTGTGAGGCCCTGAGGTTCGGCCTGCAGCCGTTCTAAGTGCCAGTTCGGACTGAATCCGATTGTGAGGAGAAAGAAGGAAGTCTGAAGAGTGAAAACCAGGCTCACCCTGTAGAAGACTGGAGAAATTGCTGAATCGCACTCGGTCTGTCAGGAACTGAAGCTGCTGTGTGTGCTTCCGGGTATTTTGCAGTAATTGCGATCGGGATCGAGGCGCAGCCTGCCTGGTATAGTACTTTTCTTTTACATATGAATGTGCGTAGTGCTTGTGGGGAATTGCTATTTCCAATCCTCGTGCTGTGCGCTGAAACTGGAAGCAAACCCCAGCTTAACTTGGACTAAATATGTTTGCTATCAACTGCAGTGGGGTCCAGTCACAAGGACCTTGTCTCCATGCCCTATTGTTGTGGCAATCCAAAAGAACATCTGCCATCCGGTCCTCAGCTTGGGTATTGTGAGTACAAATCAGGGTATTCCCCTGCAGTCTGTTTTCAATCACAAGTGTGTCATCTAATTCTTGTTGTTTCCCTGCTTCATGGACTGAGTCATCCGGCTCCGGATTACAACTGGGTGTTGAGCATATATTTTCTTCTACAGGGCCCCATCCATCTGCACCTGCCAGGCAACCTCGGGCAATGGACCTGGCTAGCCCACCCCAACCTGGGTACCCAGAGTGCGACTTTTCAGACACTGTATGTGTGCACAGTACTGTGATTTAATGCCACCAATTAACCTGATTTCCCCCTCCCGTGTTACTGTCCCCCTAAATAAATCAGATTTGTTGTTGTTATACTACATATTGTCTGTGATGTTGGTACTTATGGAAACAGTATTGTATTTTGCTGTATATGTTGTTTAACATTATTTTACAGGGGGTCCTCAGAGACGTGCTGCAGAATCAGTCTCAAGGGTAAGTGGTGCTTTATGAGTGAACAGTGTGTATACGTGGTGTATTGGGGCTGTAACTCCTGTGTACTGTGTGAGCCATTAGAGGCAACCAAAGGGGGTTACGGTGTCCCAGAGGGCTGTGATCAAGCTAGTCTAACCACTACAAACCCTGACCTCTGGGTGGAGGCACCCGCCATAGAACCTAGGCCCCTCAACCTGTCAGTAGTCAAGCAGGCAGGGGTAGTAGCACTTGGGATAGCGCCACCTGGGGGTAACACATATGCTACTCATGATGTCTTGCAGTGGGGGTGGTATGTGTGAGTTTTTTTTTTTTTTAGCCTTTGTTTTAACCTTATTATTATTGGCTGGCCCTATCATCCCTGTCCGTTCCTGCCCCATCACCCTTCATTCAGCATCTCTGGGACTCACCTGGCTCTGGTGATTCCCCATCAGATTTAACCCCATAGCAGGATTGCAGGGTGGAGGGCCATTCCCTTGAGTTCAACCCAGAGTCTGGAGTCCTACCCAGTCGGCGGTGTGAAGGCACCAAACTGGATAGGGATTGTACTCTTGTATTTTCTCCCCAGGGCCATCAATGTGCAATGATACACCCTGCATATCAGCAGCTGAGGGTGGCCCTTCCACAGTTTTGAGGTGATCCAGCTGTGCTACCACCAGGCTTCATGTGGCAGACCAAGAGTGGGATGCCGGAACACTCACTGCCTGAGAGAGGAGAGCTATCCATAGGACACTCCATCCTCTTCCCTGCCTCCCCCCAGTTGACCTCTAAATGACCCAAGTACACTCCCAAGCCCAAGTTGCAGTTGTGGAAAACGTTGCTCTTTTCTTATAAGTTGTTTTCACCTGGCAATTAAATTCTGCATTCTGTTCTCGTTAAACTCTATCTCCTGATCTTTCTTTGAGGGAGGCTCTTACAACAGGTAATAGGAATAACCCACCAAGTGCCAAGACCACATGGAAAGCTTTCTAGCTAGCAATGTACCACACGGGACGGCCCACCACCACCATCACTCCACTGACATCGGCCTATCCTATAAAGGCGGGTCGCACTCCCCAGCCTCCAGTTCTTTCCCGCCATCAACCAGCGCATTCCGGACCACTTTGCGCTTGTTTTCTTTTCAAGTCTTAACATTGATTTTTCAGTGTTACCAGATTAAGGTTTATGTCTTCTCAACCCGCCTTATCTTCTGACCGCTCCATAAAGTATGCCTATGGCAAACAGATTCCAGAAAAGGAGATATTCTGCTTGCATCCTGTGCCTAGGCCTTTGCCATGACACTGAAGCCAACCAGATTTGCCAGAAATGTAACCAGGTCACATGTAGATGTTGCCTGAAAATTTTGGAGAGCCATCTCCTAAAGCAGAAGCTTATCGTGATGGAACAGGAGCTGCAGACCAGGAGCTCTTCCTCTTCTCCTCAGTCCTCCAGGGCCTCTTCTTCCTCTACTCTTGGTAAAAGAAATGTAGCGGGAAGCACAAATACTGAGCTAGATACCACGACCAGGCATGGTCTGCTTCCCGCTCATGGTCTCCCCATAAACCCTCGACCGTGTAAGGGTCTTCCTTCCAGAGGAGGTCAACGTCCTCGACCCTGCCAGCTCTTAACTCCTCTGGGCTGCTGGTGGCCCCACCGCTCACTCTTATCTCAGTGGCGGGCAGCGGCTCCTCGGGGCAGGGGACTTCATCTCCTGCCCTCCAGCCCCTGACGTTCAGGCCCCTTTCCTCCATTAGGTGACTCGGATGGTGATGGTTCTTCTGGCACCAGTTCTTCTGCCGAAGTCCCCCCGGCCAAGGCGCTGCCTACATTGGTCCACTCTTTGGGGGCCAGCACCAGTCCTGCCAGAAAACGCCCGCTGCAGGTTATTGGCACTTCACCACACCCGGTCATGCCTCAGCCTTCGCCTGTAAGGCCTGTGTCCCTGGCTATGCTGGTCTGTCCTTTGTCAGCGCCAGTGGACACTGCTCCCAGGCTCCTGCAGCCGACGCCCACTGAGCCACCGCCAGTGCTGCCTCAGCTGGACCCTACACCAGCTCCTCCAACAGCACCTGCAGGACCTTCGCCAGGGTACTCGACACCGGCTCCCACTGGCCCACCGCTGATTTACCCTTAGCCGGCGCTATCCTAGCCTTATCCCCGGGTCTATAACTGTCCTTCACTGGTGGATGTCAATGTCCTCTTTAGCTCTTGGTAGGCTCTTTTGCAGCAGCAGAACCTGTCTCCATTGGGTCCGCTGCCGGGCGTCTCCCCGCCGCCAGCCTGTGTCTTGGCCACCTGCTGATCCTGTCAGTGCAGGCACCGGTAAGTATCACAGGATGGGAGCCAGGTCCGATGCCGTTTCTGGCGGACATCGGGACCAACGTCAGTCTCCAGATAGTGAGCCAGGTGATGATGAGGAGGAGGATCCTGATTATTCAGACTTTTACACTCTGGCAGGGGACTCATCTTGGGAGGAGGAACAACCCAAGGCAGTCCCCAAGTCTCCTCCTGATGACGCCTACTTCCTGGACATCATGAGGCACATCCAGACCACTATGGGCTGGAAGATAGAGTAGCAGGACCCAGAGTGTTGCTGGATGGCTATTTACCTACACCAGCCTGATGTCCTCACTGTGGTGGTCCCCCCCCCCCGATTGACTCGTACGATGATGTCACTAGGATAGCATGGAACCATCCCTCTACTACTCCAGTGGTGCCCAAGAAGGCAGACCGCATCTATCATGCCCCAGCTGACAAACCCTTCTTCGGGGGGCGACCAAAGGCTAACTTGGTGGTCATCAATACCGCATCAAGAATCCTAAACATCTCAGTGCTCTCCCACCAGACAAGGAGTCCAGGCAGTTGGATCACTTGGGCAAGAGGGTCTACTCTTCAGCTACTCTGGCTGTCAGGGCCATCATTTATCTGGCCCATATGGTCCAGTACCAGAATGTGTTGTGGGACCAGGCAAGAGACCTAGTTCGGGCCCTGCCTGAGGATCCCTCTAAGCAGCAGCTAGCTCAGATGCTTAAAACATGCTCTGACATTGATAGTCACATTCTACGGGCTACATATGATGCTGTCGATGCCTCGGGCAGGGCGGCAGCCTCAGGCATCTGTCTCCAATGCCACTCCTGGCTTAGCATGTCTGGCTTCACCAGAATAGAGAGTCTAAAATCCTGGACACCCCCTTTTGGGGCTCGGTCCTCTTTGAGGGTGATGTGCAGGACTTGAATCAGGAATCAGGCAGGGCTGTCCAGTCTGTCCATTCCTTGTATCATACCTAGCCAAAGTCTGGCCAGTGGCCACCCTTCCGTTGCTCATCCCACAAGCAGTTTCACCCTACAGCTAAAGGCCAAGGCAAGCGCAAGCAGGCGTTGGCAACAGTAGCCGCCGTTGCCAAGGGTTCCTGGACAGCTGCTTCGGCTCTCCTGGTGCCTGCTTCTACTTCCTGACTCCTTGCTAGACCCTCCCTTCTAGTAGAGACTCTGAGGGAGGTGTTAGGGGATTGCTTCTCCCTCCACTTCGACAAGTGGAGAGAGAGATCACCACAGATGACTGGATCCTGCAGATCATCGAGCATGGCCACACATAGAACTCCTCGAGTGGCCCGCCAACCACCCTCCGGGCAACTCCTCCCCGATTATCTGCCTCTCATTTGGGAAGAAATTTGGGCTCTGCTGCAAAAAGAGCCATAGAGTCCGTTCCTCACACTCAGAGGGGTGGGTGGGTATTACCCCCACTTCTTCCTGGTCCCCAAAAAGACCGGGGACTTCAGGCCCATCCTAGACCTGAGCAGTCTGAACCTGTTCATGAAGTACAAGCATTTTCGGATGGTCGCTTTTCAGGAACTCCTGCCCCTCCTGCACCAGGTGGACTGGCTCTGATTTCCAGACATGCAAGATGCTTACCTGCACATCAAGATTTTTCCCTTTCACAGGCGCTTCCTCCACTTCCATTTCTAAGGAGCCCACTTTCAGTCTAGGGCCCTCCCTTTTGGTCTGTCCTCAACCTCCAGAGTCTTTATCAAGTGCCTGGCAGTGATGGCAGCTGCCCTCAGGAGACGGGGCTTCTAAGTCATCCCCTTCCTGGATGACTGGCTCCTTGTGGCCCTGTCCTTTGAATGCCTTCTCCAGACCCTGGAGCATACTTTTAGTCTTTTCCGGGCCCTGGGAGTAACTAACAATGTGCTGAAGTCCTGCCCTGATACTCTGCCAATGGCTGCAATATATAGGGGCCATCCTGGACACGGCCCAGGGCATGGCCTTCTTGCCCAGGGACAGGGCAGTGCGTCTGAAGGAACAGGCCCATCTGGTCTCTTCCAGCCGACATGTCCTGGCCCAGGTTTTCCTGCATCTGCTGGGTCACATGGCATCAGCTATTGCCACAGTGCTTCTAGCCCAGCTACATATGAGGATTCTACGGGTGGGTCCAATAGGACCAATGCTCGGATGACCTGGACCAGCTGGTCATGGTCTCCGATTCAGTTCGCCAGGTTCTTGCTTGGTGGCTAGAACTAGCCAACCTCAGACGGGGAGGGTCTCCTTTGCCTGTCCACCCCCCACTAGGTACTGATGTTGGATGCCTCGTGCCTCAGCTGGGGAATCCACCTAGGGGCTCACCAGAGTCAGTCATGTGGACAGACCTGGAGCAGAGCCTCCACATCAATGTCTTGGAGATGCAGGCTGTGTTGCATGCACTTCAGGCCTTCCAGATTCACCTCTTCCCGAGTCTGCCCTTAGCACAGGCAGACAACATGTGCATGGTCTATTACTTAAACAAGCAAGGGGGCACAGATTCCTACCCCTCGTGCAAGGAGATGATGAGAGTTTGGCATTGGGCAATCGAGCACATTCTTGAGCTCTTAGCCATCCATGTTCCAGGCATCCAGAATGTTTTGGGAGACAGCTTAAGCCACTCCCGCTCCAGGGCTCATGAGTGGGAACTTCTGACCCCTGTAGTCAAAGACCTCTTCAGTAGGTGGGGGATGTCCAGAGCTGGACCTTTTTGTGTCCCCACACAATGCAAAACTGCTGCTTTTCTGCTTGCTCGGTCCTGGGATTGGAGTTTTCTGGTGAGACGCATTGTCCCTGTCCTGGAAGGGGAGGTTCCTGTATGCCTTTCATCCCTTACCGCTCCTTCAGCGGGTTCTGCTGAAGCTTCAAATGGATGGAGGCTGAAAAGATCCTCATAACTCTTTTCTGGCCCTGTCAAATCTGGTTCCCCTTGCTGCAACAGCTGGCAGTGGAACCCCCAGTGCCCTTGCCTCTGTGCTCTCCCAGGAGCAAGGGACCCGGGTCCATCCAGATTCAAATCCTTGCATCTCTATGCCTGGCTCCTAAGGACATAGCCATCGACTGGTCTGGAGTCTCCCCTGGGGTAGCTGACATCCTGGTGGCTGCCTGCAAGACCTCCACCAGGGCTACCTATGCCACGAATTCCCTTTGGGCCACTTTCAACCATTGGATCCTTTCACCTGACTGGTGGATCATAGAAACATAGAAATATAGACTTTGACAGCAGATAAGGACCGTTTGACCCACCTAGTCTGCCCAATTCCCTACCTATTAGATAAACTGTAGATCCTAGTTAACCAGCAGCCTACTTCTTCCTACCCCTCATCAGAATTGCCTTATGTCTGTCCTGTGCATTCTTGAATTCCCCCACTGTTTTTGACCCCACAGCCTCTTCAGGAAGGCCATGCCATGCATCCACAACCCTCTCTATGAAAAAATACTTCCTCACATTGCCCCTGAGCTACCCCCCCCATCTTCAAATTGAGCCTCCTTGTTCTTGCACATCTCTTTTTCTGAAAGATGCTACCCTCTTGGACTTTGTTGATTCCCTTGAGGTACTTGAAAGTTTCTATCATGTCCCCTCTCCTCCTTTCCTCGAGGGTATACATATTAAGCTCCTTTTAATCTCTCTTCATATGGCTTCTGGTGCAGACCCTGCACCATTTTGGTTGTCCTCCTCTGGACTGCCTCCATCCTGCCTATGTCCTTGTGGAGATGGGGTCTCCAGAACTGCACGCAGTACTCCAGATGGGGTCTCATCAACTGTCTGTACAGAGGGATAACAACTTCCTGTTTTCTACTGGTGGTGCCTCTCCCTATACATCCCAGTATCCCCGCCCCCAGCCCTCCTTACTGCCTTCTCACATTGCATGCTTACCTTTAGGTCATCTGATATGACTATTCCCAGGTCCCTTTCCATTTTTGTTGTTGTTAATACCCCCCCAAAATTGTGTACTCTTCCCCTGGGTTTTTGTTTCCCAGGTGCATTACTTTGCATGTCTTTGCATTGAATCTAAGCTGCCATACTTTTGACCATTCCTCCAACCTTGCCAAGTCCCTTCTCATCCTTTCCACTCCCCCCTTGTGTATCAGCCTTGTTGCAGATCTTTGTGTCGCTTTTCCTTCCAGTCCCTCCACAATGTCACTTATAAAGACATTAAAAAGGACCAGACGTAGTACTGAACCCTGCATTACCCCGTTAGTAACTCCCCTTTCTTCAGAGTGGACTCCATTTACTATTACTCTTTGTGTCGTGTTGTCCAGCCAATGTTTTACCCAGGCTACCTCCCTGGGACCCACTCCCAGACTGGCTAATCTGTTTATTAATCTTTTGTAAGGGACCGTTTCAAATGCCTTGCTAAAGTGTAGGTGGGCCATGTCCACAGCCCCTCCCTGATCTACTACGTTAATCACCCAGTCAAAGAAATCTATTCGATTCGTCTGACATGACCTTCCCGCTGTGAATCCATGCTGCCTTGTGTCCTGCGCCCCATTGGCCTCTAGGTACTCAACAGTTCTTTCTCTCAGAAGTGATTCCATCATTTTCCCTACCACTGAGGTCAAGCTAACAGGTCTGTAGTTTCCTGCCTCTGCTTTGCTCCCAATTTTGTGAAGGGAAATCACATTCGCCTTCCTTCTTAAGTACCACACCATCCTCCAATGATTTGTTAAAAAGGGTAGTCAGTGGTGTCACTAGTTCTCCCCTTAATTCTTTTAGAATTCTGTTGTGAATCCTGTCAGGCCTCATTGCTTTGTCCACATTTAGTTTTAGGAGTTCTTTCAGAACCCTTTCTTCTGTGAAAGGACTGGTATCGACCCCCCCTCGGCCCCCCCCCCATCCAGAGTGCTTCTATTGATTAGATTAGGTACATCCCCTCCTCTTCTTTTGTGAATACTGGTCAGAAGTATTTGTTCAGTATCCCTGCTATTTCACTGTCACTCTCTGCCCACCCACCATCCCCTTTATTAAGCCTCACTATCCTTCCCTTGATCTTTCTTCGCTTCCTAATGTACCTATAAAAGGTTTTATCCCCCTTCTTAACCGAGTTGGTTATTTTTTCATCTGTTTGCGCCTTTGCTATTCTGATTGCCTTCCCCGCTTCCTTCTGCTTTAACTGGTACAGTTCTCTGTCCTGCTCCTTCTGTGTTTCCTTATACTTCCTGAATGCTGTCTTTTTCTCCCCAACCTTTCCTGTCACCTATTTTGAGAACCATAGTGTTTTTTTTCTTTCACTTTGATTTATTTGCTTTACAGAAAGGCTTGTTGCCTCTGTGATGGCAGTTTTGATGTTTCCCCATTGTTCCTCCACCCCTCCTTCTTGCCTGTTTGCTAGTGCTTTTCTGAGCCACTCTCCCATTTTGACAAAGTCAGCCCTCCTAAAGTCCAGTACCCTCACTTTTCTATGACTTGACTCTGCAGCTGTGTTTATCATGAACCACACTGGTTGGTGGTCACTTGTTTCCAGATAGCTACTCACTTCTAGATCTGAGATCCTCTCTCCATCCCCATTTGAGAGTATCAGGTATAAGATTGCTCCCTCACGAGTGGGTTCCAGCACTAGCTGTCTGAGGCATGCCCCCTGTAGGGTATTGAGAATGACCCTGCTCTTGGATATGGCTGCAGCAAAGGTGCTCCAGTTAACATCTGGCATATTCAGGTCCCCCATCAACAATATCTCCCCTTTTTCTGCCATCCTAAGGATGCCTTCTATCATTTTCTTGTCCATTTCCTCCCCCTGAGATGAGGGTCTGTATACAACCCTCATGCAGATTGTGATGCCATTTCCGGTCTCCAGGGTGACCCACAGTGCTTCCTGTCCTCCCTGCGGGGATCAGGTGTTGGAGTATGAGTATCTCCTGTCCCTTTCTGATTCTGGATTAAGGTTGTAATGGTGCTTGTCTGGTAGACTTTGGGTTTCTTCACTCCAAGACGTAGGTGTAACTGTCTCACTACCAGCAGCATCAGCGTCACCCTCAGCAGATAGGATGGCGAGGAGATGATGACGGTTCAAATAGGTGTGGGTGGATGGAGGCACCTGAGAAGGAGAGTTAGGAGTCGTACACAAAGATCCAGTGGAACAAAGATGTTCATTAGACAAGAGGGGAAGGGGGACATGGTCTTACAGGAAAATACCAGCAGTAAAAATGACAGGGAACATGGACAGGATTGTTAGCTAAACAGTAAAACATAAATATCTAACATAACCTCTAAAACGTACCATAAACTCTAAAAAGGTGCACCTTGGACTAGCACTTCTGTATTTCTAGGTCAAACTGAGTGCCCTAAATGAGCAACAACTGGTCGATCACTGGCTCCAGGAGCTTTTTCTATAATGCAGAATAGTCAGATTACAATAAGTTTATAAAGTCAATACACTTTGAGTCCACTTCTTATTTATTTATTGAAATGTTTCACCAGGAAGACACACTGAGCAACAAGTCGCTCATCTCCTGGTGCAACCTGGGGGGAAGGGGTACAATAGGAATGAGACATTAAACATTCAAGTTACAAGATCGACATTAGCGTACGGTTGTAAGGCAGGTGTTACAAACAGTGTTACAGCAGTGTTGCGCATAGTAGCTAGAAAGAGTAGACAATAATAAGTGCTAGTTTAATAAGTACACAAATGCTTACATGAAAGAAAAGGGGGAAAGGAGAGGGAGGGGTGAAGAGTCATGTCCCTGGAGACCCTTTCAGGATGTGAGGAACCCTGCAAGGGGACTGGAGGGACCAGAGAGAAAGGGATAAGGCACTGTCCCAGAGAGACCCATTCAGGATGTGTGGAACGCTGCAAGGGGGCTGTGGGGCTAAATAGAAAGGAGGATAAGGCTGTAGGGATTTAAAGGAGGGAGGAGAGAAAAGGATGAGGTGTGACTTAATACTAGGAGGGGGAATAGGACCTAACCCAGGAGAGGACACTTCAGGATGCAGGGTTGCAGATACCCTGCAAAGGGGTTGGGGAAGGTCATTAGATAGGGATTAAGAGAGTGAGATAGGAGAGGGAGGGAGTGAGAATTGAACCCTTAAGGGGAAGAGAATTTGCACATTCTGAGGGGATGGAGCCTAATCAGTAGTTCATCAGGATGCATTGGACCCTGCCAATAGTCATGGAAAGCCAAGATAGTGGCTAGATAGAATAGGGGAGATATGCTTAGGCTCAGTTGAACCCCCTCAGGATGCTGAGATCCCTGCAATGGGGACTGTGAAGACTAGGGAGAAAGGTAGATGGGGAAGGAGAGGAGACAAGCCTAGGTCCAATAGGACCCCTTCAAGATGCTGAGAACCCTGCAAAGGGACTGCGAAGGCTAGGGAGATAAGGTAGAATGGGTCACTTCAGAATCACTTCTGGTGATTATCTTCATGCACACGGTGGAGGAGGGTGATGAAAAAGAAGAAAAGAGAATGAAGATGGGGAAAATCCTGCAAGCACAACACTGGCACCTGTAGTGCCAGCCTAGGGGAGGCCACTAGGATATTAAGAGGGTTTTAAACAGACCATGTGTTCATTGGCATCAAAACCCACTGTCTCCTAGGCTGCCAGTATGAGAGAAAAAGCTGAATATGCTCCTGGCACCAGCTCACTTGAGGACTGCCAGAAGAAAGGAGCTGCAGGGAAGATGCGGGCACCAAACCCTTGGAAGGGCTTCCAAAACAAGACAAGCTACTGAAGGTTCCCCAGCACAAAACCCACTTGGACGGGCTGCCAAGAACAAAGGACTTGCTGTAGACTCTTCGGCACAGGACCCACTGGAGGATCACCAAAACGAGCTGAACTTCTGAAGAAAAGCTTGTGCAAGCAGGAAGGAATAGGAAGCAGGATGAAGACTGAAGATCTTGAAGTGTCCAGAACAGAGAACAGGAAAATGGTGACCACGATTCACACTGGGCTACGTCAGCTACGACTAACGGTGAATGACCAGGGAACATAGAGAAGGTTTTTCCAGGACAAGCACACTCTGAGGACAGCCAACCTTGAAGCATCTGGACCAAGAACCAAAGAAAAACAAGAAAACGACGGCCGAGGCTCACACTGAGTTTCGACAAACTACTGCTAGTGGTGAATGACAAGAGGACGTTGACAGGGTTCTTCAGAGAACCTTATGGCAGGATTTCACTCTTCAGGTGGTGACTTGAAGGTGTGGAAGCACCAGCTGAATACCTTCCTGGCACTGTCGTTGACTGATTCTGGAACCACTGCTACCAGGTCGGAACACACTGCAAAGCAACCACAGCTCAGGCGGTTGTAGGCAAATAACAGATTCTGGCAATTGCCAGTTGCAGTGGGCAAATAAACACCTTCAGGGCAATTGTTCGATGCTAGGGCAATAAACAGTAGGCAGTCCAGAAAATGGGAAAATAATAATACAGTCTTAGTACTTTGCAATTAGCATAACAGTTCGGATGCTTGTATTCAGTAAACAATTCAAGAAATTGACAGTCAGTAAACACTTTAAGTGATTGCAGGTTCATTGCCATACCAGATGACCCATTGCCCTCTTAATTTGATGGCCTTACTGCCCACACTGGGTACTAGCTTATTTAAGGAGCCGCTAGCCAACTCCTGTCTCGGCTGTCCCTATGGAGCGGTGCGAAGAAGGGAAATATTTTAAAACACCCTTCCTCACTGGTGCGATCGCAGTCGCCATTCCAATACACAGACAAAAGTTTGGGGTTCCCAGGAACACTTGCTCAAACTCCTGGGATAACAGAAAGCCCACTAGGTGTCTGGGACTAGGGTGAGACAAGGAAAACTATAGGGAACCTGTGCTACCTGTACCCTCTCACCTTGCTATGCCAGGCCATGTAAACCCCTTTTTTCTAGGCCCTTTTTAACACAGGCCTTTTTGTTGGACCTGCAATTACCCCCTTAAATACTGGGGTGCCCCTTTAAATATCTGGGTCGGCTCTGCTGGTCCCCCTCTTTGCTGAAGGGCTTTTCTGCTGGGCCCCCTTTGGACTACAGGGCTTAGCTCACTGAGTCCCCTTTAATTTCGGGGCTTGCTTTACTGGGCCCCCTTTGGACTACAGGGCTTAGCTCACTGGGCCCCCTTTCACTAGTGGGCCTATCTGGCTGGGCCCCTTTTCAAATACAGGACCTTCAGTCTGCCTGGGGCTTGCTCCTGCGCCTTTTAAATCTATTGGGTCTGTCATTGCCCCTTTAACTAAATCCGACCTATTGAAGGCCTTTCTGTCCATCCAGCTGAGCCACCCTGCCTCTCATCTGTCCTGCTCATTACTATTGAAATACCTCCCCAATGGGCCTGTGCATCTGGCCCCTCTCCTTGGGTGTCGTCGCACCCTGAATATCTAATTATTTAAATTCGGGGCCTTAACTTGCCCCTCTCGGCCCTTGGCTGATCCTCCTGGTGCCTTGAGTGCTTTAAAACACATTTAAATATTTATTTACAATCTTCTGGCAGTCAGCACTTTGCCTTTAGTGCTACAGTCGACTCACTGCCCCAGCCCGGGGTGAAGAAATCGGGAACGGGAGGCTGAAAGGTGCTGGCAGATGGAGGGACAGCTGCAGACACTGGGAAGGCAACTCTGGGTCCTCACAGGGCTTCCGCAATGCCGACGCTCTCTCTCAACCAGTGCGGCTTTTTGACACCACTGTCACGAGGGACTGGATCATTTGCTTTTAAAATAAAAAATGGATCTGAACAGAGCCCACATTGCAGACATCCTCCACCGCCACACTTCAGGAAGCTACCGCACCATAACACAAGACCAGACATGCACTGAGGGACGATAGGTGGACCACAGGTAAGCTTCTAAAACTCTGCCATTAACATGTGTCCCCTCTCTCCCCTTTTCACAGCAATGAACATCTTTTTCTTCAGGGGTGCTTGAGAGCACTCCCTGAGAGCCTTTCTCTGCCCCAACATGGCAGCGATGGGCTGACCACTTCACTGGCCAAACTCAACTGCTGAGCAGCCAGCATTCGAGACACCATGTTCCTGACAACACTGGCTGTCCTTACACAGTCCAGCATGAGCTGGACTTAAAAAATGTCCTGGCATGCGCTGCTTACTCCGGGGTTCTGGAATGGAGCAGAGCAGAGCAGGAGACAGAGAAAGAAAAACTTCTTTTTAAACATTCTGCAGCTGCTCTGCTATGAGGGGAGGGACACACTAACAGGGGCCCTCCACACTGCCCCTCAGACCAACCCTGATGCCCACCTATCCAGGAGTCTAAGAGAAACCTTTACTCTAATTATTTCTGTTGTGCTCCCAACTTTGGGGCACTACAAGGTACTCCTCCATCAAGGTACATCTTTCTGCCATCTCTGCCTACCATGTACCAGTTGAGGGCAGGGCTGTGACCCAGCTCAGTGTGTCTCACACTTTTCTACGAGGCATCTTGCATCACAAACCTCCCATTCAGGACCTGGTCCCTCCTTGGGACCTCAATTTTGTGTTGGCAAAACTCACATTACCTCCATTTGAACTGGCCGTAAGTTGCGAGCTGCGCTATCTGTCATGGAAAGTGCTCTTTTTAGTTGCTGGTACAGTATAAGCCACTTAATCGGGACATGCTTAATGAGGATGTTCGCTTAAAGGGGATGATCCTCCGGGCACCGATTAAGTGGCTATGTAATTCATTGGACTCCTCACATCTTTACAGGGGACATTGTAAGCCCGTTACTGGGGACGATTTGTGGCTGCCTATGCTCTTAAATATCACCTCAGTAATCAGGTGATCAGGTTCTGCTAATCTGTTAACAATTAAACAATTAACACTTACTGCATACAAAAGCTGTTCCAACATTAAGCATTCATTGGCTGTGTCGTTGTTGCTACAGTACCAGTGCATGGTTATCTGTCTGATAGCGTCCAAAAGAATCGATCTACCTTTGGCTGATAAAATTAAGGTGTTAGAAGCACTGCAGGAGCCTGGTGCTTCAATGGCCAAGGTAGCGACACTGTTTAACATCTGTAAAAGTCAAGTCGGGCACATTAGCCTTAAGGAGAACAAAGTGTTATCCAAATGGCAGGCAAACAGCAACCTGAATCGAAAAAGAAAGCATGACGGTAAGGATACATAAGTAGATGAAGCTCTTCACCTGTGGTTTGTCATTGCTGTCAGTAAGGGTGCACATACTTCTGAGCCAATCCTCAAAAAGAAAGCCTCTGAGATAACCACCCATCTGAATCATGTTGATTTTGATGCTACTGATGTGTGTCTATCTTGCTGGAAAGGTCGCAGAAATATTGTCTGCAAGAAAGAACAGGGAGAAAGGTTGGACGCCAATAAGCAATCAGTGTCCCAATGGATTCAAGCAGTTCTTCCTACCTTAATCTCAGACTATGCTCCCGCCGACATATTCAGTGCCGATGAAACCGGCATTTTTGTCTGTCAGTACCCAGACCGCAGGCATATCCAGAAGGATATGGAGTTGATCAGCAGAAAAAAGGCTAAGGACCAACTGTCCTTTCTTTGCTGCGCTAACATGTTGGGCACTGAGAAACTGCTGCTTTTAGTCATCAGAAAGAACAAGTGGCCCAGGTGCTTGCCCAAAGAGCTGCCACACTGCTGGTCCAGTATGTCAGCTCCACAAATGCCTGGATGACCAGTGCGATTTTCTATGACTGGCTTGAAGCTTGGAACTACGTAGGAGGTGTGGAAAAATTATTCTTTTTGTGGACAACTGTTCTGCCCATCCTGCTCACCTAGCTGGCAGATTTAGCAACACTGCTGTCTAATTCCTCCCCCCCAACATGACCAGTCTGATTCAGCCCCAGTGATATCGTGGTCATCAGGAACCTGAAGGGTCATTACTGCTGGTTTTACTCTGAGCGCACAGTGGACATTATAGACAGTGGCACCACGGCCTTGGCATCAGAGATTGCCAGATGGGTCACTTTATTGGATGTCATTTACATGTTGCACAAGGCGTGGGCCACTGTGAAACCCACAATGATCGCCAATTGTTTCAGAAGGTGGGGGTTAACATTAATGAGAAGGAGGAAGCTGTGGATGGCGTGGACATGAGGGAGCAGAAGAGAGTGCTGCTGCACTCTTTATTATTGATAATCCCCTTGCGGATGTTCCCCTGCCCAAGAATCTTACTGCTGAGGAATTTCTGAGCTTCATCGACATTGACACTAACGAAGCAATGAAGGGGGATCTCGCTGTCGCAACAGTATTCAAGGTGCTACAAACTTTGAACCCAGGATTGGATGAGGATGAAACAGTGGAATCGGAAAACATCCCAGAACAGGAATCAGTCAGCAGCAAGGATGCCCAGATATACTGTGGCCATCTGAGGAATTGGTGCCTACAGCATGGGAGAATGGAAGCTTGGGAACATATCTTCAGTCTGGAGGGTGTGATTATCCAGCAGATGGTAACAGAATTGTGGCAAAAGAAAACTACCAATTTGTTCCATTGAGGACTTCACCGGACGGATAAGTGTGCCACATTGTACAGTGGTAGTTATCGAAAAGTTTCCTACCTCAAGGTACCACTGAGGTAATTTGTGTTGACTGTAATGTGATCCTGCCTCATTCTGCCTCAGTATATCTAAGTATACCTCAGTACTGCCAAATTTTTCTATGACTACCACTGTACTGTACAGTATTGTTTTTAACTTTTTTAATGGTTGTTGAATAAAATCAACAGAGACCGAAACTTAGACAAACAGCACAACTTCTCAAAAGAGCTGTAATCATTATGTGTGCTGTATGTCTCTGTCTATCTCTGTTGTTGTATGTCTTGTCTGTCTCTGTACTCAAGCGCTGTTTGGTTTCGTCGTACATTTTTCTCTATACTCCTTTTTTGCTCTTCTGTTATAGGAGATGGTCACCTAAAGGGGGCGACTGGCCATCCACGGAGGCATCCCCTTTAAGCGACTTCAACTGTACTTCTGCTCAGAGTTCCGGAGATTCAGTCCCTTATGTGTAAGAAGCCTTATTTGGTTCTCCATTAAGAAAGGGTGTCTTTGTGTACTAATCCTAAGTTTCTTCCCAAGGTGGTGTTGGCGTTTACTTTGAATCAGTCCATCCACTTTCCTGTTTAATTTCCTGAGTATTCGAATCAGGGGGAGGCTTTGCTCCATACTTTGGATGTACATAGAATCTTGCGTTGCTATACACACTGGACCAAGACTTTGAGAAAGTCTGATCAGTTGTTTCTTTCATTCACCCCAAAGAGAGGGAGCACTCCAGTGTCTAAGCAATGTGTGTCTAAGTGGTTAGCCAGTTGCATTGTTTTCTGTTACCGTAAGTACAACAAGGAACTTCCTGGAGTAATTAAGGGCCATTCCACCAGGGGTATGGCTGCTTCTATGGCTTGTTTCAGGAATGTGTCCACTGCAGACATCTGTGCAGCGGCTTCTTGGAACTCTGCCCATACCTTCACCAAACACTACAGCCTGGACATTGCCTCTAGGCGTAGGGCTAATTTTGGCCTGGCCGTTCTGCAGGACCTTCTCTCCTGAGCTTCTGGTGGCTGTCCCACCCCTCCCCCCGCTGCTGTTTCATTGGGTTCCCAAAACTGCCTGGGACCCAGTCCTACTGGTGATTGCCTGTTGCAAGAGCCTCTCTTTTTTTTTTTTTAAATTCAAGTTTATTGACATACTGTCGGCACTCAGATGAAAGACAAAGCCTTACAGAAGATAGTCTGTGACAGCACAGTGCCACTTACAATGTACCATTAGAAAATGAACACGACAATTTTCTGGTGTTAAACCCACCCGATTTAACTACCCCCTAACCTCCCATATCCACCTCCCCAGAGCTATGAGGGTTGAGATAGATTTGCTCATAAGGGAACGAACCAGGGTCGACTTGTCCTGCAATGGCTGATTATGAATGGAGCAAATAAAGTGCTTGGAAGGGGCCCCAAACTCGATCAAATTTCGAAGAACTACCCCTTCTCATAGCCCCAAATTTTTCTATATTTAAGTTAAAGAGTAATTCTTGTAGCCATTCCACATAACTGGGTGAGGTGTTATCCAACCAGTGTCTTAACACTATTTTCTTGACCGACAATGAGATCAAGGCCATATAGTATCTTCGGGATTTTACAGCGATACCAGTATAGTCACCTATCAGACAGATTTCAGGGGTAAAGCAATGTTCAGTGCCCAGTAACGCATCTGCCTTGTACTTAATTTGGTCCCACAGCCCTTTTACCGATGGACATTCCCAGAAAATGTGAAATAGGTCTCCCTCAGCTTGCTGACATCGAATACATAATGCGTCTGGGCTACGTCCAACCTTATATAATTTGGAAGGAGTCCAGAACAGATTATTTAAAAAATGGTATTGCATGATACGTAATCTATCCTGGGTGATATACTGGTATACGTGCCACCAAATAAGATCCCAGTTCCGGTCCTGATCCCCCAAATGGTCCAACCAGAATCGCGGTCTGTTGACAGTGTCTGCATAAACTTGCTCGAATAGTACCTTATAGACCTTAGAAACCGCGTGCGGCTCCCAAGCCCAGTGGGTCAGGGGTTCAAACCATGCTCCATTGATCTTTTTCTCTTTTAATTTAGTCTTGAAATTCTCCAACAAGTGTGTGAGTTGATATACTTTAAAAGATTGGTTAGGCCCTATATTATACTTTGTTAGAGCTTCTGCAACTGAGAGGCACCTTTCCCCTTGCATGAAATCTGCCACCTTTAACCCTTTCAGAAAGGGAAGCCAGGACTCATTTATCATTTTCCCAATCTGCAGATTAGTTATGACATATTGGCTGATATCTATCTGCACAGAGAATGTGAAGAGAGCACATAGCTGAATGTAAATCGTAAGGAAAGTTTAATTGGGGTGGCTGCTAGACTAGAGGGGAAGGATTTTAATGGAATGAAAAGGAGAGCCTTCGGATCTACACCAGCCTCCTTTATTAACTCTGTTTCCAGTTCTACCCAGGGAGCAACATACGGTAATAGTTCCAAATCCCTGGGGGGCAGGAGCCAGCGTAAATATTTACAGAGACTACTTGCCCAGTGATATAACCCAAAATGCGGCAATCTTAAACCAGCTTTCTCCTTGGGGGCGGCAAGTTTATGATAAGCTCTACGGGGTGCTTTCTTTCCCCAGATGAACTCTGAGATAGTTGAATGCAGTGCTTTGTGCCATTTTAGGGGTAACCATACATTAAGCATATTTAGAGGGTTAAAAATCCTCGGCAACACATTCATCTTTATTATGTTGACCCTTCCCCAGAGAGAGAGCGGAAGTCTGCCCCATCTTTCCAGACCTTGTTTTATAGTTACCTTTAGGGCATCCAAATTGAGCTTCACCATTTTGGCCTCTGAACTGGCTAAAACAATGCCAAGATATTTCAAGGTGAGAGGGGCCCAATGTATCCCCAGATCCAAAATGTCCGACTTATAAACTTTCACATTAAGAGGGAAAAACTGAGTTTTCCCTATGTTAACTTTATAGTTAGATAGCTTACCATAAGACGCAATGACTTCGAGCACCGCTGGCACTGAGGTTCGGGGGTGGCTAATATGGAGTAGAATGTCGTCCGCAAATGCCGAGACCTTAAGGTCCAGTGACCCAATTTTTATCCCCTTAATCTTGGGGTCCTGTCTGATACTACACAACAGTGGCTCTAAATATAAGTTGAACAAAAGAGGGGATAAAGGACAACCCTGCTTAGTGCCCGATAACAAGGGTAAGCTTGCCGAAAATACCCCGTTACAGTATATTTTTGTGGACGGTGATCTATATAACGCAAACACCATGCTAATAAAGTGAACTGGGAAGCCGAAATGCTCCATAGTCAAAGACAGAAACCTCCAATCTACTCTGTCAAATGCTTTCTCAGCATCGACAGACATCAAACCACATGGGATTTTACTATCCTTGGATGCTGAGAAAATGTGGGATAATTTACGGAAATGATCTGATGCTAATCTACCTCTCATGAATCCCACTTGATCCTGGTGGATTAACCTAGGAAGGACCTTAGTTAAGCAGGCTGCTAGTACTTTCGCTAAAATTTTTACATCATAATTAATTAAGGCTATGGGCCTATAGTTCGGGACCTTATCTCGAGCTTTCCCCTCTTTGGGGATAAGCACTATCAGGGACTCAAAAAGGTGACTATCAATAGTTTCGGAAGTAAATATACTATGAAATAGTCTTTTTAACCCTGGGCATAACTGTCTCCTGAAACATTTATAAAAATTCGGAGAGAACCCATCCGGTCCGGGAGCTTTGTCGGCTGGGAGCATCTGAATCGCATTTAAGATTTCAGACTCTGATATCGGGGAGGAAAGCATTACCTTCTGATCCTCCAGTATCCGAGGTAAATTACACGTGGATAGATAAACCCTGACTTCCTCACCACTTGGTCTATTAGGCATAGGGCTATATAATTCCCTATAGTAATCCTCAAATTCTTTAACAATTTCGTGGGGGGTGGTTTTGATGGACCCGTCTGTGAGGGAGGATATACTTTGAATGATTCTGGATGTTTCGGCTGCTTTAAGCCGCATGGCGAGGAGATGACCCACTTTCTTCCCTTGATCTAAATATAGGGCTTTCGTTTTATTAATGGCATACTCTGCCTTTTCTCTCAGAATATCATCATATTGGTGCGGAGCCTGACCAACTTTTTCCTAGTAACCATTGGAGTAGCCTTTGAAAGAATGTTCTCTATATCTCTGATCTGGGTCAACAATTGTCTGGCCAAACTCTTTCTCTTTTTCTTCCTAGCAGCAGCTATCTTGATGAGCTCCCCCCTTAACACACATTTTAGCGCACTCCATTCTATATCACCCCTACCCGTCGTGTTGCAGTTTTCCTGTTCATATTGTACTATTCTCTGGCTTATACTATCTCTAATCTCCGGAGCGCTGAGAAGCTGGTTGTTTAATTTCCCGATGGTTTGCTTGGGGGTGTTGAATACAAGATTAAGGGAGCATCGGACCATGGAATGATCCGAGATGACCCCTGGAGCAATTTTACAATCTATCAGGCCAGGGAGCATGCTCTGACTCATCAAAAAGTAATCGATTCGAGACCTGGTTTTGTGGACCTCCGATAGGAATGTGTATTCCCTCTTTGAGGGACACAAGACCCTCCACGGATTGCACAGGCCCAAATTGTCTGTGAGATCCCTAATGGCTCTTTGAGCAGGAGAGAAGCCCCTATCTCGCCTGCCTTCCCTATCCAATTCTGCATTAAATGCAAGGTTCCAATCGCCACCTAACAACATAGGGAGATGAAGAAAGGGGGACAAGGCTTTTAGTAGATCTGTAAAAAACCAGGGTGAATCCCCATTTGGGCCATATATGCTACCTATCACCATCCTTGTTTGATTTATACACTCCACTATGATTATATACCGACCCTCAGGATCTGCCAGTTTTTCCTCACATACAAAGGGAATATTCCTGGCTATTAAGACGGCTACCCCCCTACTGGTGGTACTATCGCCCACAGCGTATACCTGACCCACAAACTGACGTCTCAGAACCTTAGATTCCCTCTCCAATAAGTGTGTTTCTTGCAAACATATTATCTGGGCCTTCTGCAATTGCAAGTGTCTCAGAGCCTTGTAACGCTTTAATTCCTTCCTAGCCCCTTTAATATTCCATGCGATAAACTCATGTGTACTACCCATTATCCCTAAATTCCATTTGGAATCCACATATATTTGACTGCACTCCGGTTCTACCTCCTACACCTGGCCTTCCCTTATGAGCAGATCCCTCCGAGCAGTTACCTTTAAACCCTATTTCAACCCAACCCCCTTTGTTTTCCCTATCCCCTTCTCTGACCTCCGAAATACTACTCTTTACCCCCCTATCCCCTCCTACGTTGATTACATTAATCCTCAACTTTGGTTGATAAAGATTCCCACCCTCCCTCCCCAACAAAACGCCTCCCGCCCATGAGTTTGCAAGTTCCAAAGCTCCCATTCCCCTCCAGCCTCCCCCTCCCACTGACAGCATAAACAATTTCTTGTCAGAAGAAACCCTTTAACTAAACTCCCCCGAGCCAAGAAGGCATGGCATTTCACCTAGGAAGAACTACCCAAAATCCCAGAATGACTCTTCCTGGGGCAACTTTATGTAAGGTCTGTTGCTCTTCAGAGCAAGGTACTAACAATTTGAACCTTCCCAGACATTTCAAAATAAAGTAAAAAAAAGGATAATTCCTCCCTGTAGTCTAGGGAAAGAATTCACTGCCCCAGATACCCTGCATTCACCCAACAATTTCCCCTAAGTCTGAGCCTCGAGTCATTCAGCCATTATTTAACAATCATTTAAGCAACCCCACATATTACACAGATCACCAACAACTTAAATAATAGACTCCATGTGGAAATTGTCCAGCAGATCGTGTCCGTTTAGACTGAATACGCACGACTAATAGGGAGAGAAACACACGGCATAATTTGTATGCTCCCCAATGAGTCTGACTCTTCAAAAAAAGAGAGAAAAACAACGCAACTGCTCTCCGGGCCCCTATATTGGGGATGATCAAGCAACAGCACAAAAAAGGAAAAAAAGTGACCAAGGGAGAGAGAAGCAGAAAGATTGCAGCTTGCAAAAACCAGAGGATGCAGGATCGATTAGACTTTCAAAGCCCCCTAGTAGAGGGTTCTCAACGGTGAACGTTATACTGGAGCTCCCTCTAGTGGCTGATGTTCAGGATGAAATTGCCTAACTGCCATGCAAACTGCATAGAAATGCCACGAGCTTCGGAACTCTGTGAGCGGAGCCCCCTTCAACCCGGCTCCAGTCCATCGGGCGATGCTGCTGACAATAACAGGAACACACTCCCACGAACTTTCTCCCATGTATTCGAGCAGCAGATGAAACAGTCCCCGAGGATACTTGCCAAGATGGGAGACGTAACCCTGCTTAGGAGCAAGGCGCTTGTTGAAAAGTACCAGGTTTTGACGTGGGATATGGGGTCATAGGGAGCGATATAAGGACCGACTCAAAGTTTCCAGTGAGTGCGTGATGATTAGAGCCAGTCACCGCAAAACGCTCCGCTGATATAGTTAGAGCTTCTTGGGGCATGGCATTTAGTGACTGCTACTTTCCAATTGGCTCTCGGTCTCCAAAAATACCCTAAGATCCCAATCAGCTCCCGGAATCCGCTTTCTTGCTCCTTCTCCAAAAGTCACAAAGCAAAAAGCCCTACATAGGGGTACAGCTTGAGGTACTCTTGAGAGAGCCGCATCTCTCCAGTAAAACTGTCTATTTTGGGATCCGACATTTAATAATATATCCCTGCGACTTCCTGCACTCTTCCTGGTGGGTGCATCATTCTCTCCTCTTCATGCTACTGTATTAGTCGTTTTTGCCCTCCGAGACGAGACTATTATAGGGCATAGACTCAGTCTTTACTTTTGTTTGAACAGGTCCGGAAGGGCTTCCTGCAACCCTTTTGCCGCAGCATGGGCACTTTCAAAGCTGGACCACTGGCCAGACAGGGCCACCTGCAATCGCGATGGGTACCCCATTCGGAAACGAATGCCTGTGGCTATCAGCTTAGTAACCACCTGATGGTATTCCGCTTTCCTTTGGCGTACAGTTAGTGGGAGATCCAGGCGATTCTCAGCAAAGTACCCTCCCACCTTACTTCTTTGAGATCTTTAACTTTTGATAGAACATACTGTCTCTCTTGGAAGTTTAGGAAATGGAATATCAATATGCGAGGTGGAGAACCGGCAGGAGGCTTAGCCCTTAATGCCCGATGAGCCCTCTCTATCGTGTAGTTGTCACCGAAGGGCGTGGGGCCAGCAATCTGATGGAGGAACTTTTGGGTAAACACGATTGCGTCGGGTCCCTCTTCCTTTTCAGGGAGACCAATTATAATCATGTTGTTACGCCTGCTTCTTCCCTCCAGATCCTCTATTTTCAGTTCCATTTTATTAATTTATTGTTTCAGTTGAATCAGCTCAGGCTCTTGTTTCGCCATACGTTTCTCTAGCGAGGTGACCTTGACTTCCGTGTCTCCCGTTCGACGAGATAAATCCTCCAGAGCCTGTGTCACTGCTTTCAGTTCTTCGGTCACTGAGCACAGCTCGGTATGGAAAGGCTTGAACTCTGCTAGAAATTGCGCCAGTGTCAGGGGCTCCTTTTCTGCATTGCAGCTTTCACTTTCTAGGCCTCCTGCCTGCAGGGAGGTTCTGGCTTTTTTCGACAAGGCCTTGGCCGGGGACGCCAGCGGGGTATGTTTCGGAGGGGGTTTTCTCATCTCTGCTTCCATCAGCGCTTGAAAACCTTGCAGGGTACTCTGGCAGTATTCAGGTACACAAATTAGCGACCACACTTGGTATAGCTCCTTCTTGGCAGTATATAAAAGGCTTGTAATGGAGCAGGAGGCTGGAACCGTACAATCAGGCAGCTACCATGAAACTTGCACCACGTGACTCCGCAAGAGCCTCTCTTGAAGTAAGATAGTGCAGTTATGTAAGAACTTATCATAACAGTAGATCTTCGAGAGGAGCTCTTGCAGCAGGCTAAATTTTGCCTCCTTCCCCCTGCTGTTTGTCTGCCTTTTTCTTCTTCCATGTGATTGAGTCTTCTGCTCCCTCTCCTTTTTTCTTTCTTCTGGCTCTTGGAAAACCTCCTCGGTTTCTTCTTCCACTGCCAATTTTGGGTTTCTGGCTGGAGAACTGAGGAGGGTGTGGGGGACCACCCGCCTTTATAGGATAAGCTGATGTCGACGGAGTGATGTGGGTGGGTGGTGGTCCCCTGTGGTTCACTGCTAGCTAGTAAGGTTTCTGTGAGGTGCTGGCACCTGGTGGCTTAGTCCTACCAGTGATTGCCTGTCGCAGGAGCTCCTCTCAAAGATCTACTGTTACGGGAAGTTCTTACGTAACTGTACTTTTTCACACAGTGTACCAAACTTTTAGTTCTTTCCTGTGACCAGTACATCCAATCTTCTCAACATGTGCAACAAATTAAGACATTCTGGCCAGAACTGATTTTCCTGCTGGACAGCTCTGCAAACAAGCTTGTAGAAGGTCTGTAGGTTTGTCAAGGTCAACCTCCTGTGTTCCAGCTTGCACTTTTCTAACAAACCCCAAACAGCTTTCTGCAATTCATTTCAGCAAGATAACCACAGTATATACAGTTGCAAACCAAGGGATCTTATTTTCACATAAAGATTCCAATATAGGTTTTAAACCTTAGAGAAGCGAAGGAAGGAAGGAAGAACAGAAACAGCAAGTAAAGGAAGGGAGATAACGGGGAAATTGTGGGACCAATTTGATTACACAATCAGATAGACGAGAGATAGACAAATGACTGAATAGGCGAGGACAGAAAAATAGATCTTTGGTCTTAATTCTCTGTATAACAAATGGGACAGTGTCTTATCCCACCCGTCACATATACCAGCGGGCTGACTTTCTGTGTAGGTTTTTTGCATGCATAGTACTACTATGGAAGAGCAAGCTCGACTGTGTCACTGTTCTTAGCTCAGTTTTGAGGTCAAACACTTGATTTGAGGTTCAGTGATCTGACAGACCCATCCAAACTTAGATAAAAAGAATACAGAAAAAAAAACACATAATTTGAGCTGGTAAATGAAAGCCCAGTCTTTGCTTGCACAAACTGTGAGTGCTTGGAGTGGTCTAACACTTGTCTGCATCAGAGAATACATTACCGTTGGTACTGTAGCTGAGCTGGTCAGCCAGCCTCAAAAGCTAATGTACACACAAACCAGTCAGGCTGTTCTAACACAGGGGAAATTAAAAATTAACTGGGTGAACCCACCACTTTTGCTGCAGGAAGGAACATTGCTTTTGAGGGATGGAGACCTGTTTACTAGTTAGGCATTGCATTGTTACACTTTACTCTGTGCACTAAATGTATTTTTAGAAGGGCATTTTACACAGCAACAGCAGCAGTTCTTCCCTACTGTGTTTCTGGCAGTGAGCTTGCCTTTTGTTTTGCTTTACATGTTCCCCCAAGTACCTCTCTTCTTTATGTACACCACTTTGCCCATCAGGACACCCACTGGCCTTTGGGACCTTTCTTTAAATTCTCCAGTCCATTAAACATCTGAGGCCTCTGATATATCCTAGAATTTGGTCCGCCTGCTGCCACTAGTGACAAGTGATCTTTATGTCTTGATTGTGAAGTATGCACTATCAAGGAGTTGGAGGCCAGATGAAATGGCGGGGGGGGGCGGTGCTCGCAGCTGTTATACTTGTCCTTCCACTTATACCTTGACCTCCCATGATTGGAGACCCCATCTCACCTCACCTATAGACATAGCCTGGCTGCTGATGCATGGTCTCCCACGCTGTCAGTGCAGTGATCCCAGCCACCATATTAAGTGGTATTACACTTGGTAACTCCAGTTACTGTCCCCTCCCCAGAGTCTTCACTGGCCCTGGCGTGGGTCTTATTACCTTTCTGTCCTGGCCTGTGTGCCCATGCTTTGGGCATAGTGGTTTGAGGACAAAACTATGAATCACGAGATGCATGTTCAGATCCCACTAAGGCTTCTTATTCATTCTGGTTCTTCAGCAAGACATGGTGATTTGGGTAAATGCATCTGTAAAAGCAGGTATAAGGAGGACCCCACTGAAAATAAGATCGTGCATCTCATCAGTTGGTCTGTCCTGTGAAAAAACACCTATAAAATAAACTGATGCAATTACATTCACTTCTCAGTAAGGGTGGTACAGTTTCATTTAGTGCTACTTCCAGCAACACTTTACCTTCTGATTCTTATTCTGGGGCTGTCATAGGTCTTCTTTTTGACTCTGGGTGGCACCCTGCATACTCCTGCAGTTGCTGACTATCTCGAAGCGGCATTTAAGCTTGAGGCTGCCATGACATTCCCAGTAGCAGCAACATGAGCACCTGCCCCTCAATGGCTAACCACTATCAGTGCCTCCCTGAATTGAGGTTGCGGATCTAGGCCTCCTTCCCATTCTCCCTCCCAACACTGGATGTGCCATTTGAACAAGCTCATCCCACCCTAGTTGCCATAGCCAGACTTCTTTCCATAGAGGAGTGCATCCTCTTTTCCTCATCTCCCTATTTCTTTTCCATTCCTGATACAGTATTTTTGTTTGTCTTTTTTTCCCTGCCCTGTGCCTTTCTCTCCTTACTTTGTCTCACTGCCATGCACAATCTTCACACTGAGTATTTAGAAGGCTTTGTGCACAACTACCACCACTTGTTCCTCCTTGATTGGCTGCTTCAGCCTGTTGCCAAGTTACCATTCTCTTTAGTGCTGTCTCTTCCATGCATCATTTGCATGCCTTCTCCAGAGAGAGACAACTGTTTTGTTCTGGGCTTGGCCTGGCAAAAATCACAGACTTAAGCAAAGCAATCCCCAAGCAGGTTATGCCCATCCCTGTTGGTACACTGAGCTGCAAGTAGCTATATTAGGCTCTTGAGTGACTAGACAGATGAAGTAAGTGATGTGTATCGGTGTATTAGGCTAACATGTAGGCAACAATACACACGTTTTCCCAAGTCACCTGAGGAAGGGACTTGAGTGGCCTGAATGCTTGTGCAGCATAACCAGGGGAACAGGTAATGGAATAAAAGAGTATTTTGTACAATTTACTCACTTTTTGACTTTAGAAATTTGTTTCACACCCTGCTAATATACAGTATATCGGTTCACAGACAAAAAAAAACTGGCAAAACCATGCAATGTTAGTAGCTATGGTAGCACATGCTGAGTGGGAGCTATGTACATGGTTGAGACCTGAAAGTACCTCACAGGGGTGAACAAGGTGCAGGAGGGAGTCTCATTCACAGGAGGAAGAGCACCAGAACACAGAGGCATGCTATGAAGCTTGAGGGGGGAGGTGTAAGAGAGATGTGAGGAAATACGTCTTCATAGGAAGGTGGTCGACGCTTGGAGCACCCTGCCAGAAGAGGCAGAGACAGTAAAGAGCTTCAAACATGCATGGGATAGGCACATGGGTATACTAAACAGTGGTAGGGAGGAGGGAGGGACACTTGTGACCAGTTAAGGTCCAAGATGCAGAAACAGGCAGGGAAATAGGGCAGACTAGATGGACCTTGGGTCCTTTTCTGCTGACGTATTCTGTTTCTGTGATGGAGGATGTGTGTGTGTGTGTGTGTGTGTGTATATATATATATATATATATATATATATCACATATGTGTGTGTGTGCACACAGTGTAGTAGACTGTTTAGGAAATTGTTCACTGGCTGTTACAACCTGACAAAATATTAAACACAATGTAACAGCACTGCATAGGGGAATATCTCAAGATTCCAGACTGTATTGGGCAACGTGAGTCAGTGTTGGCAGGTGGCCAGTGGGTTTGAGACTTGGTTTAGAGGCAGAAAGTCTGAGTCCGTGTCTTGCATTACTGTCATTTAGGTAAAAATACTGCCAGTTTTAAAAGCTAGCAATAAATGTATTTATTTTTGTTTATCAGGAAAGTATACTAGGCATACCAATGTCTGTTTTCAGGCATGACCTTGGGAGTGTTACAGAACAGCAAAACAAGGTAGCACAACCAGTGGTAACTGAGACAGTTACTTGCCAGGAATGTAATCAACAAAAGGTAATACATTTCAAGACAGGGAGGAGCAGAAACACCTACATACTTTTCAGCTGTGAAAACTGTCTGAAGGGCAGGAGAGAAATGGGGAGGCTGTGCACTCCAATTCCAAGCAGCAAACAGGCAATTCACAAAAACAGAGAATTCCAAACTTTTACTGCCAAATGTGCAGTGCTGTAACAGGAGCTCCAGTTGCCCCCAACAAACACTACGGTTGAACCGCTGGGGCTTTGCTCAG
Organism: Neoceratodus forsteri; assembly: GCA_016271365.2. Classification (NCBI taxonomy): domain Eukaryota; kingdom Metazoa; phylum Chordata; order Ceratodontiformes; family Ceratodontidae; genus Neoceratodus; species Neoceratodus forsteri. The sequence goes on along the minus strand of CM057450.1, from coordinate 1,688,593,527 downwards.
GAGCAACTGGCACTCCTGTTGTAGCACTGCACTTTTTGGCAATAAAAGTTTGGAATTCTCTGTTTTTGTAAATTGCCTGTTTACTGCTTGGAAATGGAGTGCACAGCCTTCCCGTTTCTTTTTTTTTTTACCAATTATTTTACCAGGTGAGACACACTAAGCTGAAAGCTTGTTTGCAGGTGCAACCTGGGAGCACAAGGAAGTTAAGTGACTTGCTCAGGGTTACACAGTGTGCAAGTGGGGGCTGTGGGATTCAAACCCAGGTCTCCAGATTTGCAGCTCAGAGCCTTAAACCACTGCGCCATACTGCCTCCTCTGTCTTGTCCTTTGCTAGCAGGAGTTAGCAACTCCACCTGTGGCACCCTATTCAATTCCACCAGAGCACACTCCCTCCTGACTGCTTGTTTGACTGAAAATAATCTAGACCCCTGATCGTAACTTCATAGTTGGTTCCATAATACGACACATAACTTGCGGTGTGTATTTATAGGAAAATAAGACTGTTTTACATTTTTTTCTGTACAAGATTTTGTCTTCCAGCCAGCATGCTTCCCATCCATCCTCCAGTGACCTACTTGCAGCAGCCTCATCACCCACTACCTTTACCCAGTGCCATGTAGATCCAGTGGAGGCTGTGAGGCCCGAGGGTGCCAGTGTTGTCATCCTGGCTTCCACCATTTTTTTTACCTTCAGCTTTTTCTTCCCACAAGGTGCCCACTTACCTTCCCTTTTCACTCAGCGGCACCATGCAAAACCCCTCTCAGCCATGCTCAAGCCCAGCAAACCCCTGCAGCTGGCAGATCAGTCTCCCTAGCTTACCGCAGGGGTTTCTGTGTCGGTGGATGTCATCATGATTCCTCCCTGGGTTAGAATGTGCTGCCTGTGGCAGTGCTGCCCAAGTCCTAGCCAGCCTGACCCAGCTTGCTGAGTCCACTCCTGAACCCGCAGTGTTGTTGTGCTACCACCGGGTCACTGGCAGACTCTTTTGTCTTTTCTTTTTCGTTATGGTATTTTTTCTTCACAGCAGAATCAAGGAGGATGGCTAAAATCCTGGAAAATATTATATGTCAGTCTTAGTAAAGAAGAGATCTTAGCAATGTTAGGCCTTGGAAAATAAGAGTCGCTGGATAGTTTGATACTTTTTATTGGACCAACATATGTCTTATACCAAGATGGTATATTACACAAGTTTTCAGGGCCCACAAGTCCCTTTTTCAGGTGATTACCCGAATAATTGATCTGAAGAAGGGACCTGTGGGGCCCAAAAGCTTGCATACTATACCATCTTTGTACAAGACATATTATCAAACTATCCAGTGACTCCAGTATCTCAGTCACGAGGACCCGTAGGGGGATATGAAAAGGTCCGGTGAACATCATTTTCCGTATTAATAAGCCTACAGGGGATACTGGAGACCCTGGATGCAGGGACACCTGAACACATAATAGGGAGGTAAAGAGGTTTTGTGTCGAGGCAGGAAGACAGGCATACATGTAATAGCTGCGATTAATCAGCGGTATTTATATATTTGTATTCATATTTTTAATGGTAAGGGTCACACCAGTACATGCTCACATTATGGATGTATGATGTATACATTGTGACTTTGTATTGTTATGTACTGTGATATATGAGAAACTATTAATGGTATACATTTGAAGAAAGGGGAAATGCATCATGGGTGCATACTATAGCGAGTACAATACACATAATTTCAATTCATGAAAAAGAAAACAAAAGCAACCGCACTGTAAATGTGTTCCCTTAGTAGAAGTCCTAAAAAAAGAGAGTGGGGACCAAACACTTGGAAAAACAAAACAAAAATAATTAAGACTTGTCACAAAAGCATGTCTCTTATTAATATGAGGTATGTTGTTGGTGTAGTTGCAAGTATCGGGCAATTCTTTCACTCTGTAACACAGTCACATTTACAGTATTAGATTTATATTTATTTTACTTTTCCCCCTCCTGCCAAGCCGTCAGAGCTCTGCCCTGGTCATGGTGCCCCCGAGGCTTCCACCGCCTGTTGAGCCCCTCGCTCTCCCGGTCACTCCTGGCTTGCCCCCCAGGAGGTAGGGCACAGCACCATAGCGGGCACCAGTGCTGTGTAACCGTATCCAGTTGGGAGAGCCCTCAGCCAGGCGGCTAATTGAAGTCTTGGGGCAGGGCATCATAGGGATAGCCCGTATAGAGGGATTTTAATCCTCTATAGGCTGGGGCGGAGACGTGCAATGACGCCTGCGACTGTCCTGCCCCAGAGATCCCTTGACTGTGCGTCAGTGCATAGGGTGATGTACCTAACTTCCACTAGGTGTCGCTCCTGCACTGAGCGCAAAGACCCCCCAACCCCCGGAGAAGGAGAGCTGTCCTGAGGATGCTCGATCCTTCTCCCCAGGCTGGCCCTCTGATGACCCGGACTCATTCCCGAACCTGGTTCGCCGGTGTCGCAAGAAGCAATCCAACCACTGTACCGGCAGGCTGGCTTATGCTTACAGTATTATAACTGAAAAGGAATGATACATGGAATGAAAATGAAGAATTAAATGTGACCATAGAGTTCCTTATGAGTCAGGTTGTTCAAAAATACCAAACGTTTACACCAGTGGCTAGCTATGAAGCAGACCATATACTACAGACAGGTTTCAGCATTTAAATGCCCCATGGCTGCATCGCTCAGTCTAGCCAAGCTAACAGAAACAAAATACTTCATAGCCGCGGATGTGTCATGGCATCTGTACTGTGAAAGTAGCTCACAAGAAACAGGTACAGTTAGCCCTGATTAAAGATCAGTGGTGCCAGGAAGGGGGGGAGGGACTATTCAGGTATTTAAATAGTCCCAGTGGGTATCTGCAGTCACAGGAGTGTGGCTTCGGCCCTTCCTGATCTCACAACTCCTACCAGTCTGGTGAGTTGCATAACCCACTCACCCCCGTGCACCCACGGGGTCTTTAACTACTCATGTCAGTTTATTAAAAAATGCACTGGTGTTCCAACATTTGACCAAGTGCTAAAGAAAGATCTTCCCTGGAACTGGGAAACTGGGATCCAGAGCTGGTCAACTTTTTTTTCTTTTTTTTTTTTTTTACACCTTCCACTATCCTCAGCTAGCCTTTTTTTCTTTATACATTTCCTGACCACCTTCTGCCTCTGAAATGTTCTGCTCTGTCCTCTTCCTTGGGACTCCCTCTAAACTTACTGAAGGCTACTGTGTTTTGCCTCACTGTTGACAGAGAATCACATTGGTCTTCTCTGTCTTCTTCTTACTGACCTATCTTAGGCACAAGCTGGTTACATTCTGAAGGCTGCCCATAACTATACTCCACTTTCTTCCCACCACTTCCTCCCCTTCGAGTCGTTCTAAGTGTTCCTGGAGTTTTCCCTCATGGCATTGCAATCATCCCTATGAAAGTCAAGTACTGGAGTTTTTGTATTCAGGTGTTTCCTCACCATTTCCAGATAAAACCAGACCATAAGGTTTTCACTACTGGGGCTCAGCACTCTCATGTCCCTGACATAATTGCAGTTTGACAGCACCAGATCCAGGGTGGCCCTTTCCCTAGTTGGATCCCAGACCTCCTGCACCAGGACGCTATCCTGGAAGCTGCTAGCTACTGGGATGATCCAATGTATGTCTGATAGATTGAGGCCGCCCACTGTAATGTCCGTTCCTCTGGGGGACATCTTCTGTAGACTGAATTACCAGATCCAGGGATCAATACTTGCATCCCTCGTCTCAGAGGCAACAGCTCTATGGGACTGGCTCTTATGCCTGTATGCTGCAATCTTGACGTTCTCCACCAGATGGCACTCTGCATCTAGTTACTTATTCTTTATACCTTATAGCCATGACTACCACTGCCCTGTGCTTTGTGACCTTGCTGATCTTCCCCTTGAGTTCTTTATCCAATTTCACACATATTTTGTTATCTATAGACCACCCCCATCCTCACGTTCCTGCCTGCTTCTGACTCTACTAGGACCCGTATAGTCTGTTCTTCTCCTTCGTGGCCCTCACTTGATATACAGAGCAACTCCCCATCCTTTCCTCTTGCACTATCCCTTTTGTAGACTGAGTAACCAGGGGTGTTCAGGTCCCACTCATGGTTCAGGGATGCCCAGGCCTCTGTAACAGCCACTATGTCCAAGTGGCTGTCCACCACTAGGGCTTGGAGATCCCCCATTTTGTTTCCCAAACTCCTGGCATTGATAAATACAACTCCATAGGAAGCCTGTTGTCTCTCTGACCTCCTGTTTCTGAGCTGGTTATCTGTTTCTGACTTGCTGAGTTAAATTTTAGGTGCCCCCTCTGTCTGCATGGTTGCCCCTCCAGTCCCCTCCATCTGGGGAAGCTAACCTCTTGAATATCCTCTTGGTCATTTTGTTTTACCCTCTCCCCCACTGTCCTCTTTCTCTCTCTCTCTCTGTCTCTCTGTCAGTCTGCGCTGCTCTTCCTGTGCTTAATCTATCTGGGTAAGGTAAGGAAACATTTTATTTTTATTCAGGAATTTACATACTTGAGCCAAAGTCTATTTTCAGATTAATCCTGTTTCACACACTTACACACATTTCCATATGTAACCCCTAGATGGCGCTATCCCAGGGGCTACTACCCCTGCCTGATTTGCCACTATCAGGTTGAGGGGCCTGGATCCAATGGCTGGTGCCTCCACCCAGAGGTCAGGGTTTGCAATAGTTAAACTAACTTGGTCACAGCCCTCTGGGACACTGCAACCCCCCTTTCTTCCCACTAGTGGCCCACACAATATATCAGAATTACCTTCACAGTATACACTTACCCCCAGGTCTGGTTCCAGCACTGGGACCTCCTGTGAAATGAGATACAGTGCAACAATCACAGTACAGTACTTTAACATAGACAAATACCTCAGGCAGTATAACTTTGCTGAAACAAGCAGCTCTGATTTATTTAGGGGGATATAACAAGGACAGGGGGAAATCAGGTTAATTAGCTTATCACTCTAATAATCTCCTATGGCTCTGTGCAGGCCTATCCCTATCAGTTACTGTCCTAGGTACCCAAGCCCTAGTGGCTAGTCAAACCGTGGCAGCTGGTGGGGCCCTTTCACACAGAGAAAAGGAGAATTAAACAGTCAGCAGTACAGTAATTCCATTTGGATTTAATGTGGCAATTCAACGGAGGCGACCCTGAATTAGTACTCACGACCTCCAAATAAGATAGGGTCCTTCAATGTCAGCAGGGCTCACTTGAGGTACACAAACCTCTTCACACATCCATATAAAAGAAAGCACTATACCAGGCAGGCTGCATCTGTATCCCGATGCATACTGCACAATACCGGGAGAACACACAGCAGATTCAGTTCCTGACAGACCAGAGTGCAATTTTCAGCAATTCCTCCAGTCTTCTACAGGGTGAGCCTGGTTTCTACTCTTCAGAGATCCTTTGATTCTTTTCACAGGGACGGATTCAGTCCTAACAAGCTGTTACACAAGCTGCAGACCGGAACTCTGGGCCTTACACTTTTTTACTAAAACTGCACACTGAAAAGCACAGGGCTCCTTCCTTCTTCACTGCCAAAGCTCAACTGACACTCCAACTGAAAAACCGGGCACTTCCTTTGAGTTCCTCCCAGTTCTTGACTGGATTGGCTGTCACTCACAATAGACTGCTGCTGTTGGTCCAAAAGGCACTGAAGTCTAAACTACATCTCCCAGAGTCACTGCCCATACAATCCTCTTGTGGCTGGCTCAGATTATGAGTCCAAGTTCTGATTCGTCCAAGGCACCATTTTAGAGCTAGCTTACCCCACACTGATTGGTCCAGTTCAGCAGTTCAAAACTAGAATGGGGAACTAGCAGACACAGTTCTGACTGCAAAGAAAGCAGGTTAGACAAACTGTAATTTCATTATTACTCTAAATAATTTCTGGCAAACAGTTACATCTTTCAGATAGGTTCCCTTTGCACTCCTAGTGACTGCAAAAATGAAGTAAATTGGCAGCAGTTCGAGTGGTACTCAAACAGAGAAGCACACAGTCCCCCATACAAACTAATTATGTCTGCAAGCAGACAGCTCTTAAAGAGACAGTGCCAGAGGTTCTAAAACACTCACTGATAAATGGCTAGCCAAACACCATTCAGGCTTGGAGCATTCAAGCAAGCTCCTGGAAGTCTTTTAGGAACCCCCATTTGCAGGGGGTTACATCCTTCTGGTCTGGGAAAGCAGCGTCCAGCGTCAAACAAGTACCCATAAGTTTCAACTGCAACCATATACATTTGCATTAGGCTCGCATGTAATCATCAGTCAATATATCATTTTACCAAGAACACATTTCTGGAAACATTGCAGTCGTCCTCTTTACACAGTATTACATACACATTGTACCATAACTCAGAGTTATTACCTCTTGAACATGAAACCTGAAGAGAGGGCCTTCCTATCAGTTACCTTGGGGCTGGATGGGGCAAGGGCACCACTTAGAGGGCAAACACAAGTAACTTGAGTTAGCACTGATGCTCAGTTTGGGCAATGAGCTCTGGGACACATACACTTTTATGGACAACATTGAGAGGCAAAACCACAGGCCTCCCAAGGAATCATAACTGAGGTGCACCACAGGCTTTACAGCTCGACCAGTCTTTCTAGGGGAACTGTTACAGTCTCTGCACTCTGAGCCTCATTTTCAGCATTGTCCTCACTTGTCAGGGAGTCTCCTGGGGGTAGAGAGGCTAGAACTTGGGGCACTTTCAGCTCCAGGAGTTACAGTTTCTGAGTCCACAACATTTGGCTCATAGGGAGAGCTTTCGGACACTGGCAGTGGACTGTCAGGGCACTCAAAATACTCTTCTTGTTCTGGTGTATCACCAGTCTGACCTAATCCATCATTTTCTCCCTGAAAGCTCAAACAGTTCAACCATGCACAATGATTCCATTTCATCTGATCTGATGCTTTGCACTTCACTTTCTGGAGCATTGGCTCCAGGGATGAAGCTGGGCTTAGACAGTCCAAGGCCCAGCTTCATCTCCAGTATTGACTAGGGATTGCCCGAAACAATTGACTCAGTTCGTAAGAAGGATAGTATTCAAAGTCACTCTCACTTTCTTCCGATATGGACTGACAGTCATGCTCAACTGGGACTTGTGGAGGGGAACACTTTAACTTTGCTTCTGTAGGTGCAGACTTTCTTGATCTTTTCTTAGCGCAGCTCTAGTCACTGGTCCAGAGGGGGCATCTTCTAGGGGCTCAGACTCAATTAAGATTTGTCCAATGGGCAGTAAATGATTTCTATGCATTGTTTTTACATCTTTTGAATTATTCTCAGGCCTTACTTTGTACACTGGCAGATCATCTAGTTTGCCCACTACAATGTGAGGGAGATGGTGCCATCTGTCAGCAATCTTGTGCTTGCCATGCAGTCCCAGATTTCTTAGCAATACCCGATCTCCCTCCTGGAGTTCCTGTGCTTTCACCTTTTTATCATACCTTTCTTTGTTGGCCAGATTTCTTTTGGCAGCCATGGTTTGAGCCAGTTGGTACGCATGAGTTAGCTGGGCCTTTAACCTTTGCACATACTGTAAATAGTTGTCAGCTTGAACCCTATCAGGAGAGACCCCAAAACACACATCTACTGGTAGTCGAGCTTCTCTTCCAAACATCAGGCGGTAGGGGGAGAATCCAGTGGCATCACTTTTGGTGCAGTTATAAGCATGTACCAGGGTGCTAATTTGTTGGCTCCATCTAGGCTTGTCCTTTGGGTGCAGGGTGCCTAGCATATCTAGCAAAGCGCGGTTGAAACATTCAGGCTGTGGGTCCCCCTTGGGGTGGTAAGGAGTGGTTCTGGACTTTCGCACTCCCCACAGAGAAAGCATCTCTTTGATCAGGCGACTCTCAAAGTCTCTCCCTTGATCAGAATGGATTCTTTGTGGAGCCCCATAGTGAACAAAAAAGTTTTCTACAAGTACTTTGGCCACAGTGGATGCTTTCTGGTCTTTGGTGGGGAAAGCTTGGGCATATCTCGTGAAATGGTCAGTGACCACCAGCACATTACTGATATTTCTTTGATCTGACTCCAAACTCAGAAAATCAATACAGACCAGCTCCATGGGTGCACTGGTGGTGATGTTAACAAGGGCAGCCCTCTGGGGCAAGCTTTCCTCTGTAAGCTAGCGACTATCAAGGTTCGAATGTGTTGCTCCACATCAGCCCCATCTTAGGCCAATAGAATCTGGATCTCACCAAGTCAAGTGTTCTGTCTATACCAAGGTGCCCCATGTGGTTGTGCAAGGACCTCAGTACTGAGTCTCGAAAGGCAGTGGGCAGCACTAGTTGTTGTTTGTCTACTTGTCCCCTCTGTCTACTGTTTCTCTGTATAACAGTTTATTGATCAGTTTCAACTTAGGACCTTCTTTGTATAACAGTGCAGTTCTCAAATCAGTGGAGCGTAATTTGGACACATCTTTCCTGCATAGAGGGCTTCTAAAGCTGCTTTGATCATGGGATCGCGGGATTGAGCCGCGAATACTGTCATTGTCCAGCTGAGGCAGTGCACCAATGTCTATTGCAGAAAAGTGGCAATAAGCAGCAGGTATGCAATTCTCAGAGGTCCCAAGCAATCACCATGCAGTCCACTGGGTCCGTGGACATTTGTTCCTCCCGTCAAACTTATGCAGAGTGCCCGAATGTCAGGTTCTGCCAATCGGACCAATCATTCTGGGGAACAGGCCTCCGGGAGAGAGCATCAGCATCTATGTGGTTCAGACCTGCTCGGTTCTGAGAGCATAGTCATATGTAGATAATGCAGAAAGCCACCTATGGCCAGTGGCATCCAACTTAGCTGAGGTCTGCACATAGGTCAAAGGATTATTGTCAGTTTCTACTAGTATTTTAGCCCCATACAAGTACTCATGGAATTGGTCAACAATAGCCCACTTCAAAGCTAGGAACTCTAACTTATGTACAGGATAGTTCTTTTCGGATGGGGTCAGGCTTCTACTGGCAAAGGCCACTGGTCTCAGCCATTCTCGTGCTCTTGGTACAACACAGCCCCCAACCCTTGCAAGCTAGCATCAGTGTGCAGGACGTAAGGTTTTCTTGGATCGGCATAGGCCAGCACTGGAGCATGGGTAAGTTGATATATGATCTCATGAAAAGCAGTCTCACAATCAGGAGTCCAGCGTGCCCCAAATACTTCACTCGGATGAAAATACACTCTTTCAGTCTTGAGGGACGCTGACTTTTGGTATTTTTTGTGGGTTGGGGGATACCCTTGAGTAAGGTTAAGTAAAGGGCGGATCACTCTTGAATAGTCCTTGATGAAGCGCCGATAATAACCACAGAATCCCAGGAATCTTTGCAGTTCTTTTAGATTTTTGGGCTGTGGCCAGGTGGTCAAGGCCTCAACTTTACTTGGGTCGGTCTCTATTCCTCGGTGGATACTATGTGTCCCACATACTTTACTGATGTTTGAAAGAATTGACACTTATCAATGGACAGTTTAGGCAAAAGTCCTCCAGTCGGTCCAATACCTTAAATAATCTGCTCTCATGTTCCTCCAGTGAGCTGCCAAACACAATAACATCATCTAGGTATACCAGGCACTCTAGTAAGTTCATGTCCCCACTGCACGCTCCATCAATCGTTGAAAAGTGGCTGGGGCACCTGAAATCCCTTGAGGCATCCTCATGAATTCATAGAGCTAAGCGGACAGATAAAGGCCGTCTTCTCACGGTCCTCTGGGGCCATCGGATCTGGTAGTACCCACTCACGGAGATCCAGCACAGAGAACCACTTGCTCCCGTTTAGGCAGTCAAAGCATCCTGAATGCGGGCATTGTGTACTGATCAGGGATAGTCCGCCGTTTAAGGTGCGATAATCCACACACATCCTTACTGTTCCATTCTTTTCCTCACTACCACAATGGGGAAGCATAAGGCTTCTGGATTCTTGTATTACACCAGCAGCTAACATCTCTTGCAGATGCCGTCTCACATCATCTATGTCAGCAGGTGCCAGGCGTTGAGACCTCACGAAATGGTCTTTCATCATGCAGCGGATATTGTGCTCAGCTCTTGCACGCATCCTACATCCCATTCCTTTAAAGAAAACACCTGGTCTCTGGGCAAGCTTCTCACTGATCCTCACTTTCCATTCAGCTGGCAGCGGAGTCAGCCAAATCAAACAAGTCAGGCGTTACTCTGTCATTCTTCCTTGAACTCTTGCTGCTGGGTAGCACTGCAGTGTCTGCACAATGCACATTAGCCAGGATGCAACCTCTGTTTACTGAATGTCTCTTTCAGACACATTATGAACTTGGACCATTACCCTTCTGGCATAAGCATGGGCTCTAGCGGGCAAAATACTAGGCTTGACCAGCAGTCCCTCTGGCAATTTTCCATCGCCTGGTGCATCCAACATTAATATTTTATTCTTAACATCCTTTCTGATACGGACCTCTCCCTGTAAGGTACACTGGGCATTTGGCGCCAGGATCAGAGACTCAGGATCCTTCTTCCATACAATTCCGACCGGTTCCTCTGGTTCTGTTTTTCAGCATCTCTCTGTGCCTCATAGGCCTTCTTAATTAAAAGTCGAACCTTAAAGCTCTACTAGTCTTTGACCCCTGTTTTCATTAACACAACTGTGCCAGCCTTCCGAACATATGAGCATTTGTTCCAATCAACAAAGGGACACCATCATACAGTCCAGTGGGGGACACACTAAGGCTAGGTCTCTACTTGTTCGCCACTCCAGCCACGGAGGTGGGGAAAGACAGCCAATTCGGATATACCCGAATAGGGTAGGCCTTCTCACTTAACCCCATACATGCAGTCCTTCTAATGGTTGTAAGGGTACGCTGACAAATGCTTTGATACCAATCCTGGAACATAATTGTCACTTGGGAGCCACTGTCTAATACAGCTCTTGTAGACACTCCATTCACCTTTACAGTGGTCTCCATGGAGGGACCCACTATTCTGGACCAGTCTGGAGAGGCGGTAGTAGGGGGCCTGGGCAACGGACCTTGCCACAAAGGACGTGAATTAGCATTTTGGTGCCCTCACTGGGATCATGTCGTGCACCTCTTAACCACTGATTTCTTCTCCAGCTCTCCTTGTAGCCTATATGCAACTTTGTCAGTGTCTTTTGGGACTGGCATTTCCTTTCATGTGCCCATCTTTCCCACAATTATAGCAAAACATACTTTCTGGAGTTTGAGCTGGCCGAGGCGCCACACTGGGAGCCAGGGCGGGGTATTACTAACTGGAAACCTAGGTTGCCATCTCTGTCTGCGGTGATAAGCATTTGGAGACATCTCATCAGTTTCTCCACTTCCATGGTCAAGGAATTGAGTTTGGAGCTGTTATCAGCAGGAGATACATGGGTGGTACCCCACCCCATGGCAGATGCAGTCGGATATAGGTCAGGGCCGTGCTTGCAGGCGTGGCTTTCATAAAGGACTGTTTTTGAATTCCGGATCTCTCTCAACAGTTCGCCCATTGTGGCATATCTTTCCTTGTCAGAGCACTCATTGACTGTCAACCTCTGCCCCTGAACTTCACTTGATGGGTCACCTCAGTCACTCGGTGCGTAGCCACAGCTGTTGGTGCAGGTACCTCCCGAGTCGTTTCTCTCAACTCCTCAATTTCTCTCATTAACTCATCATAGGAGGGTGGGGATTCCAGTCGATTTGCCAGGCTGTAACTGAAGCAACAGCAGTTCTGGAGAAGGGGGCAGACTTAAGGATTCCAGTCTGAGTTCGGTCCAGTTCAATCGCCATAACCATTCTTCTGAGGCATTCTTGCAACAATTTTTCCAGCCGAGAGACATACACAGACAACAACTCCCTTGGTACTGTTGTGCATTTCTTACTCTCCACCATAGGTCCTCATCAGAATCTGGGCTCCCATCACATTCTCCAAGGCCTCAAGATAGGCCTGTGCAGTCGCTTCAGGGTTACTGGCCCGTTTAGCGCGGATGGTAGCCGGGCAGGACCTCGGAGGCTCTCACTAACCCTCTTCGCTCACCTTCCGAGCATTGCCATTCTAGCACTTGGGGGCAACATAGTCTATCCAGGTCTCCCAGTCATCCTCCCTTTGGGGTGGGAGGTGCCAGAGAAGATCCTCAACCTTCGGTAAGAGTCGTGACTAATGGCAGGTGCAGAAATAGGAGTCTGCATTGGTTCAGCCACCATTACGGGCACTGGAGCAGGAGAGGGTGTTGGGGAGAACACTTCGTGGCAAGAATAGTTTCTTCAAGTCCTCCACAGTTTTCCTCTCCCAGCAACCATTCAGCAAATTTCTTCAAAAGTTTCAGATAGTGGTGGGGCTGATTCTCGGTCTTTACTGTCCTTAGTTATCCTCTCCAAGCAGTGAGGGCCTCTGGGGTAATGGTCTGTGGCACTTTGGAGCTATCTATGGGATCCTTAAACTCTACTAGGGCCAGGAAAGTGTGGGTGAGCAGATTAGCATGCCGACTCACCACCACACAGGGTTTTGTAAACCTTCCACCTTGGAAAGTACTCCTGCACAGTGTCCGTATTGATACCCAGGGGATGTCCAGGATAAGCATAGCATTTTGGGGGTCGATCTCTCCCAGTACACCACTCCACCAGCCGTGCACAGCCACTTCTGTCGGGTACCCATTTTTTTCTTAACAGTGGTTCAGAATATGGCCACTAGAGGACACACAATCCCAGCGGTGAGCCTCCAAGATGTAACCTAGATGGCGCTATCCCAGGGCTACTACCCCTGCCTGATTTGCCACTATCAGGTTGAGGGGCCTGGATCCAATGGCGGTGCCTCCACCCAGAGGTCAGGGTTTGCAATAGTTAAACCAACTTGGTCACAGCCCTCTGGGACACTGCAACCCCTTTCTTCCCACTAGTGGCCCACACAATATATCAGAATTACCTTCACAGTATACACTTACCCCAGGTCTGGTTCCAGCACTGGGACCTCCTGTGAAATGAGATACAGTGCAACAATCACAGTACAGTACTTTAACATAGACAAATACCTCAGGAGTATAACTTTGCTGAAACAAGCAGCTCTGATTTATTTAGGGATATAACAAGGACAGGGGAAATCAGGTTAATTAGCTTATCACTCTAATAATCTACCTATGGCTCTGTGCACAGGCCTATCCCTATCAAGTTACTGTCCCTGGGTACCCAAGCCCTGGTGGCTAGTCAAACAGTGGCAGCTGGTAGGGCCCTTTCACACAGAGAAAAGGAGAATTAAACAGTCAGCAGTACAGTAATTCCATTTGATTTAATGTGGCATTCAACAGGAGCGACCCTGAATTAGTACTCACGACCTCCAAATAAGATAGGGTCCTTCAATGTCAGCAGGGCTCACTTGAGGTACACAAACCTCTTCACACATCCATATAAAAGAAAGCACTATACCAGGCAGGCTGCATCTGTATCCGACTGCAATTACTGCACAATACCCGGAGAACACACAGCAGATTCAGTTCCTGACAGACAGAGTGCAATTTTCAGCAATTCCTCCAGTCTTCTACAGGGTGAGCCTGGTTTCTACTCTTCAGAGATCCTTTGATTCTTTTCACAGGACGGATTCAGTCCTAACAAGCTGTTACACAAGCTGCAGACCGGAACTCTGGGCCTTATACGCTTTTTTTACTAAAACTGCACACTGAAAAGCACAGGGCTCCTTCCTTCTTCACTGCCAAAGCTCAACTGACACTCCAACTGAAAAACCGGCACTTCCTTTGAGTTCCTCCCAGTTCTTGACTGGATTGGCTGTCACTCACAATAGACTGCTGCTGTTGGTCCAAAAAGGCACTGAAGTCTAAACTACATCTCCCAGAGTCACTGCCCATACAATCCTCTTGTGGCTGGCTCAGATTATGAGTCCAAGTTCTGATTCGTCAAGGCACCATTTTAGAGCTAGCTTACTCCCACACTGATTGGTCCAGTTCAGCAGTTCAAAACTAGAATGGGGAACTAGCAGACACAGTTCTGACTGCAAAGAAAGCAGGTTAGACAAACTGTAATTTCATTATTACTCTAAATAATTTCTGGCAAACAGTTACATCTTTCAGATAGGTTCCTCTTGCACTCCTAGTGACTGCAAAATGAAGTAAATTGGCAGCAGTTCGAGTGGTACTCAAACAGAAGCACACAGTCCCCCATACAAACTAATTATGTCTGCAAGCAGACAGCTCTTAAAGAGACAGTGCCAGAGGTTCTAAAAACACTCACTGATAAATGGCTTAAACGCCAAACACCATTCAGGCTTGGAGCATTCAAGCAAGCTCCTGGAAGTCTTTTGGGAACCCCCATTTGCAGGGGGGTTACACATACATCATGTATAAAAAATATAAATGCGAAGAAAGTAATTACACAAGTCTACCTCATAATATAAAAAGGCTTTACATTCATTTAAAAACAAAATGTGGCCCCTCCTTTAGAAGGCTCTGGGCCTGATGCCCTTTTGGAGCCCCGCCCCCCCAGTTTAAATTAAGGTAGATGCACTTAACTACTTGCACCTCAGGGTCCTTGTTTTTGCACTGCTGAAATGTAGGCGACCTGCTGAGTACAGGGCCTTATTATTCCCTTGTACTGTTTTGTCCCCAGTGAAGCCATATCCATGCTGGATACACCTCCCCTTGAGCCAAGCGCTGAGGTCACTAATCCTAAGCTCCCTCTTTCTGACTGGCGTTTGGTGCTGGTAGCACTTCCGAGAACCGTGAAGGTATCCTCCCAGTCCATGATTTTCTCCTTCAACATCTCTCTTGCACCACCTCCATTGTGTACCCTGCCAGGTCCCCTTTGCACGCAAATTAACCTGTATTTGCAACTTCCTCCTCCCCTCACAGCGATTGGAGATATGGTACTAGTCTCTCTGCTGTTACACCTGGGAGGCAAATCACACTCATTGTGTGAGGCTCCCTTTACCACTGTCCCTGTTTCCTGAAGAATATAGTTTGCAAGTACTAGGGTTCTCCAATCCCTCTTCTGATGCCCTGCCTATCTTTCCTGTGCCAACCCCTGCCCTGTCTGCATTATTACCTCCTCCTGTTCTCCTAGCTTATTCACATCCCATGGAGCTTCTTCTAGTATAATCTGTGTCCCCTCCTCTCAGCTCTCTTCTACATTCCCCCTTTAAGTACTCAGACTTTCCTCTTTATTTCCTCCATCTGTTGCTCCCTTTGGCTGTTCTTCCTGCCTGCCAGTGACCCCTCTGATGTGGTGTGGTGTTCTCCTCCACCATCACCACTCAATGTCTTCACACTCTGGTCCAGCTGATTTCCTATTCCTCTAGAACATTCCAGGATTTCCTCCCTATCTTGTTTATCCCATCCTCATGTCATGCCCCTTAACTCATCATTTTTTTTGCATCTGGCTACACTTATTTCCCTCCCCTATCCTCTCCTGTGCCCTCGAACCTGTCCTGGTTTCCCTTCAACTCCCCCTTCCCTCTGGAGTCTTGCAGTTTTGCTCCCCTACAGTGCCCCTTGTATGAATCCATTATACGGTAAGCTCCTTTCCCAGTGGTCTGTAATTGTTCCTCCTCTGCTCAAGCATACTGTGACCCCTTGGCTTTGGCCCTCTCTGGGGAGTAGCTGGTTTTTGTTACCCCACCCTCTGTGAAGGGTGTGTTCCAATCCCCCCCTTCCCCACATCTGTGTCCTGCCTCCCCTTGGTGCCATGTTGGTCTTTGTGGAAGTTGCATCAGGGTTGCTAGATTCCATTGGGCATTGGTTCCCTTCAGACTGATTATCTTAGACCTGAGATGGCTCACCTCTGTGGCTAGGAACCCCAGTTTCCTACAGAAAAGGGACCCCTTATCTCCAGCAGCACCTTCTGGAAGGCTGCTGTGCCACATCCTCTGCAGGTTATGATTCCTCCCCCATTCTTCCTATTGCCTTTATAGTTTCCCCAGGTTCTGTTAGACTGTCCTCTTACTTTGTACACCAGCCAAACCCAGATAGTGTGTTGTGGCCTTTTGCAGATTTTCCTCTCCCCCTTCTTTGCACACAGACATACCCCAGAGAGGGTGTTGTGACCATCTGCCAATTTTTCTCTCTCTCTCTTCCATCTGCTCATAGGCCTACATATGAACATATGAAGAAGCCAGCAGAAGAAGGCCATTTGATCTATCAAGTCTGCTCGTATTGCAGGGTCCACAGCTTGAGCTAATGTCCCTTCCCTCCCTCCCTCCCCACTCCTCCCATCCTCCCTACCCATGATCCTTACCTTCCCCCTATGCCTATCCCAGCCTCTCTTAAAGCTGCCCACTGTCTTCAACAAGATGACCTCTTCTGGAAGTGCATTCCAAGTGTCCACCACCCTCTCTGTGTAGAAGTGCTTCCTGAACTCCTTCCTAAACCTCCCACCCTCCAGTTTAAGACTGTGCCCCCTCGTGTTATGGTTGCCACCCAGCTTAAAGAGACTCTCCTTAGCAACCTTATTTATCTCTTTCAAGTAATAGGCTGTCATGGTTGTTTACAAATGTAAGTCTGCCCCCTCCTTGCACACAATTAATATTCTGTTTGTCTCTTTAAGCTGGGTCAACTCATTACAATTGCTGTTCTGCCCTAGTCTAAATAGAGAATCATGTTTTTGTGTCCTAAATCTTTACAACTTTATACCCTAGCTAGGGAGTTATGGGTGTTAGTTATTTTATTTATTTTTTGAATAGCCTCGTCCTATACAAATGTAATGACCTTCCTTGATTCCAGGTAATTTATTAATTCTTCTTGGGTGTACCTACAGTTCTTCCCCGTTTCTCACCTCTTATACTACTGTTTCCCTATTGCATGTACACTGTACCTTTCTATGCTAATGTGTTGTACTTTCCTATTTACATTTAATATTTCACATGGCTATTTAAATGACATATATGTGTCACTTACATTTCACACTTAGCGCTTCTATAATACTGGCATTTCAATACATAGCACACCCCTTACCCCAATAAGAGTGTCACACATGGGGTGGAGCATCTCCTGCCAGCTGCTGCGCCATGCTAATTCTTTCAGTGTGAAACACTTATGATGGGTCTCTTGCACTGTGGTCTGCTTTATGGAGGACTGCTTGATCTAATGCAGCTTAAATATGGGCACAGGCCACGTCCATGCTACCAAACAACCTACTGATTGGAGGGGTGCTCTGGACAGGCTGTACAGCTGTGATGTTAGCGAGAGGAAGAAGACCAGAAATGGTATTGTTGGGCTAAAGAAGGAGAGGGAGGGTGGGTGGTGGAGGACGACCTTGAAAAAGCTGAGATACTGAACAAATATGTTTGCTCAGTATTTACCAAGGAGGAGGCAGGGAAGGGGCCAAGACTCATGAGGAAAGATGTACAGGGGGAGAGGTGGACACCAGCCCATTTATGGTGGATAGAGTCTTGGAGGAACTAGGAAAAGTAAAGACAGACAAGGCAATGGGGCCAGATGGGATTCACCGTAGGGTGTTGAAGGAACTCAGGGAAGTCCTAGCAGGTCTGCTGACAACCCTCTTCAACCAATCACTAGAGACAGGGGAGGTACCTGGGGACTGTAGGAGGGCAGAGATGGTCACCCTGCACAAGACTGGAAGTAGGGAGGAGGCAGGCAATTACAGACCTGTAAGCCTGACCACAGTGGTGGGGAAGCTGATGGAGTCCCTGCTTAAGGAGAGGGTAGTGAAGTTTCTGGAGTCAGGCGGTGTAAAAGACCCAAGGCAGCATGGATTCACTGAGGGTAGGTCCTGTCAGACTAATCTTATCCATTTCTTTGACTGGGTGACCAATGTGGAAGATCGGGGAGGGGCGGTGGATGTGGTCTACCTGGATTTCAGTAAGACCTTTAACACCGTTCCTCATAGAAGGTTGCTGAACAAATTGAGGAATCTGGGTGTGGGCTCTAAAGTGGTAAAATGGGTTGGAAACTGGCTAAAAGGCAGGACCCAGAGGGTGGTAGTAAATGGAATAAAATCAGAAGAGGGGGGAGGTGACCAGCGGGGTTCCACAGGGATTAGTGCTGGGTCCAGTTCTATGCAATGTCTTCAAAAGTGACATTGCAGAGGGACTGGAGGGCAAAGTATGCCTGTTCGCAGATGACACCAAGATCTGTAACAGGGTTGACACACAGGAGGGGCTAGATAAAATGAGAAATGACCTAAGACTACTTGATGAACGATCAAGGGTTTGGCAGTTGGGTTTCAACGCTAAGAAGTGCAAGATAATGCACCTGGGACACAGAAACCTAAGAAAGGAATACAGGATTTGGGGGGCAGGTTCTAACCACCACAAGTCAGGAGAGAGACCTGGGGGTTATCATATCCAGTGACCTGAAGTCAGCCAAAAAATGCGAAAAAGTAGTGAGGAAGGCAAACAGAATGCTGGGGTGCATAGGAAGGGGCATAACCAGTTGGAGGAGTGAAGTGGTGATGCTACTGTATAGATCACTGGCGAGGCCTCATCTGGAATACTGTGTCCAACACTGGAGACCGCATCTCGGGAAGGACATAGACAGATTGGAAGCAGTCCAGAGAGGAGAAACAAAAATGATACATGGACTGCACCGCAAACCTTATGAGGAAAGACTGAAGAAACTAAACATCCATTCACTGGAAGAGAGAAGGGAGAGAGGGGATATTATAGAGACTTTCAAATACCTTAGAGGAATAAACAGGGTACAGGAGGGGAGCATATTTCAGAGAAGAAAGTGCAAAAGGACAAGGGGACATAACATGAGGCTGGAGGGAGGGAGGCTTAGGGGGAATACTAGGAAGTATTTTTTCACAGAGAGGGTGGTGGATCCATAGAACAGCCTACCAGTAGTGGTGGTGGAAGCGAAAACAATATGGGGATTCAAAAGTGCATGGGTTAAGCATAAAGGCACCCTGCTGTGCAGTAGAGTGGGGAAAAGGCAGTCCAGATAAAAGTAGGGATTGCCAAACCAAGTAGGGAAATGGGCAGACTAGGTGGGCTGTTATGGTCCTTATCTGCTGACAGATTCTATGTTTCTGTGTGAAAGTGTGTTAGTATACTGCAGTTCATTCAGCAGCTCCCTTTAGTCCTGCCAAAGTTTACAGTCCACACCCTTTCAGTCCTGCTTTACAGTGACTCACAGGATACAGGCCCATGAGAAGCCTTGTGTCATGTAGACGAAGAAGAATCAGCATTTGTATAGCGCTTTTCATACACAGTATCCCAAAGCGCTTTACAAGCAATGCTAGACTGGTAGTGAAGTGACTGAATGTGTGGTGGTGGCCATATCGCACATCATCACTCACACACAGCCTGGATAATTGCATGAACCAGTTTCTGGGAAGGGGAATGTTGGCCAGGACACCGGGAATGTTCCCTGCTTTTTGCGAAGAGTGCCCTGGGTTCTTTTACTTCCACCTGGACAACACCAGGATGGGCAGGATGGACCTCGGTTTAACGTCTCATCCGAAGGACAGCACACCCCAGCAGTACAGCACCCCTCAATACTGTACTCGGATGCCAGCGATTTTTAGGTGCAAGTCCAATCCTGGTGTGGGATGAGAACCGACGACCTTCTGGTCCAGAGGCGAATGTGCTACCAACTGAGCCATGCTGACACCTGTAGTGTATGTAACACACTGTCACACACACACACACACACACACACACACACACACACACACACACACACACACACACACACACACACACACACACACACACACACACACACACACACACACACACACACACACACACACACACACACACACACACACACCTGTGCTACATGCCCAAGGAAGAGAATGTTGTATTTGGGTGGAAACTTCTCACCTGGAGCCACCCCTTGTTAGTTTTCCTGGCCTGGTCCTTATGACTTAGGACGTTCTGTAAACAAGACTATATCTCATGGAACCTGTGCAGTAAATCTTTAACATTTAATAAATAAATCGATGGCTTCTTCACACCCTGTAAGTGCGCCCACTGGGGTACCATCTATAAAAGTTTCTGTGCCACCCTGGTGGAACTGCTCTAGCCATACTACATTGTACCCCCACAGGCAGACCACCCACCGTCCTCTTCTTTGTTCACTCAGTCACCGCTCTGGTGCCTGCAGACACATTTTAGCTACTCTCACAACCATGAGATTGGCACTTAATTTTGGTCTGTTCTTCTTGCCTTTGTCTCCAGGGATAAACAGAGCCATTTTGCTGGTTAAAACATAGTTTTCATGTTGCACCATATTATACAGGTTGATCCCAGCATGGAAATGTGGGACGGAGCAAATTTACTGTAGCTTTAAACCATAAACTTCATTTCTCTGTTTGTAGTCAGTTCAGTTAAACACTGCTCCCATTTTGTAACACACTGGATACAGGGCACAGCACTTGACACTTTAACCTACTTGCAGAACACTAACATTCAGTTACAAGGCATTGTGCACACACCATTTGGCAACGGGGGTTTAGCCGTCTGGATCCCCAACCAAAACCCCGCCAAGGGCCCAATCATAATCAGTATCTTGACAGTATTTACAGGTCTCAAATTAGCTAGCCATTGGTACATTTTAGCAGTAAAATGCAAATATATTTACAGGCAGTACAGATTCACGGATCCCTATGCAGCCGTGCAGGGACCAGGCCATGAGATGTGTTCATGCCCTTAGAGGCACAGCATTTACTCTGTGACTAGAGCAGAGATAGTACGAGAGGGGTAGACAAATCCAGAATGGAACTGCAACCCACAGTACCAGTTAGGAAGTGCTACAATGGAGTGGTTGACCCCCAGACAAGGCCAACAGTCCAAAGGCAGTACACACTCAGAGGGTGAAGGGTGAAAGCTGCATATGCCGTAGACAGCAAAATTAAGCAAACCCTGGAACAAATGGCTGATTGCAGACAAGACTTTTTATTGTCACAAACTCACAGGGTGAGTGTGCAGGAACAAGAGACTGGCTAGATGCTCTGGTGCTTTGTTCATAGGAGTGTCATCAGGGGGTAGGCTCCTAAGCTGGGAACCAGCTATGGGTAATTTACATAAGTAATTCCCATTTACAGTTTAAAGGCACAGCATTGGGGCGAGCTCATACACACAGAAATAAATCAGGCATACAAATTCCTAATCTGCTCACAAATAGAAACAAAAGTCAAAATACTATGTGGTGTTAGAAACTGTGGGTACCACAAAAACTACAAAATTAAAAAAAGCAGAAAAAAATTAGTCACACATATGCACAAAACTAAAAAGCACTTTAGGACTAAATAAGGAGCTAGAAAAACTGCTGGTGTGATCTCCCTGCACTATGACCACATGCAGAGGATCAGCTATGGACACTCCAGTTGCCTCCCAATAAACCCTATACATAAAAAACATACATAGAGTAATGCATGGGGAGGAGTACATAACATATAGAATAATGGCTGGGGAGGTGGTTATAATGAGAATTTTACACATACCCAAGGTGTGGGATGCCATATAAATGCTCTCTGGGTTTGTAAAGGCATCCCACACTGAGGGTGTGTGTAAAATTCGAGTTTTACACACCTCCCCAGCTTTTATTTTATATAATTGCTGGGTTTCTCTGTTTCGCCTCAGCAGTTATATAAAATAAAGAGAGACTGTCAAGGAGCCACGCACTTAGTAGAGCTTCACTCGGTCCGCAGCTCGTGGTAAAAATGACGCCTCATGTTAGAAGCCATTACGTTTTGCTAGCTAGTTTCTGAAGTGGTCATTTTACAGTTTTTTTGTTTGTTTTTTAAATTAACTTACCGCCGATTCCAACTGGCGGCAAACTGCAAGGCAGTGCGGAATGGCAGCCAGCCATCACAGAACATTGGAGGAGCAGGGTGTGTACATGCTGAGACCTGTTATAACTCACAGGTTATAACAGGGAAATTATAACCCACTTTCTTTGTGGGAAAAAGCGCTCCCCAGTTATTATAGCAATTTATGCACATCTGAGGTGTGGGATGCTTCATAACCCCCAAAGGTGAAGCCTGAGGGGTTTATAGGTTTATGAAAGCGTATCATACCGAGGATGTGCATAAAATTTGAGTTCTGCACTCCTCCCCATGTGTTATTGTATGAAATTGCTGGGAGATTTTACCAGCCTCAGTAAGTGTAATGAAGAGAGAACTGTGAAAATTGTGTGCTTCAGTTTCATTTCATTCTAAACTGTTTACAGGCAAGTGAGAAAACAATGGGAAACATGTAATAGACTACAAAGTTACATTTCCCAGTGCTTAAGTTATTAAATTTGCTTCTTAGTAATGAACAGGGTTGCTGTAACTGACCTTATGCTGAGAACGGTAGTGTGCGCTCAAAACAGTAACTACTGAAACTGCAAAGAACATTTAAGTTTCTTGATGCTGAAACATCCAAACAGCCCAAAAACTAGTAGTTAAAGTATTTAAAAAATATTTAGGAGAGAGATTGCAAGTTTTATGCAGGTCCGGTCAGAGGTTCTCACATAGATATGGTAATTAGGTGTAGGTTCAAAGTTCACTGCTGTTCCTCAGAGAAGAGAGAGAGGCTGTTTTAGTTTCAGTGGCAGGGACTGAGTGTTAGTGTGAAGTGATCTTTTTGGATGATTTTTTTTAATCTACGGACACTCGAATGTTATTGTCTATAGGGAAAGTGGCTGTGTGCATTTTGATTGTCGATCAATGGCACTTGAGGAGACAGTGCCACACGTGAGTGAGCGTGAGCTGTGAAGCTCAGAAGCTGGCACGTGTTTGCTGTTATAACCCGCAGGTTATAATAGTGAATTATAACTAGCTACAGCAATGTAAAAAAAAAAAGGCTTCCAGTTATTACATATAAATAATGACTACATGTCAGATATCTGTACATAACAGTGTTAGTATAAGCGTACAAGTGTATAAAAGTAACAGAGCACTGGCAAGGCAAATGATTATATTATTTCTTTTATTTATTTTAGTTTTTGGTAACCCGGTAAGGCCCACTAGGCACAAGTACCTGTTTTCAGGGGTGACCTGGGAGCACTGGTGTGATCTTGCTCAGAGTCACACAGTATGCAAGTGGAGGTTGTGAGAATCAAACTCAGGTCTGGTCTGCTGGATGTACCAAGCTCGTTCACAGCTCATAACTCTAACCTCTAGGCTGTACTGCCAGTATTTAAAAATTGATAACCAGGTAAGAAAGCATTGGGCCATATGGCCCTTTTACAGGCTTTACCTGGGTACATTTATAAACATCACAATTATGTACAAGACAGAATTATACATTCAGTAAATGTTAGTCACCAATAATTCATAATCATACATTGAAGGTCCTAAAACCCTACACAGTCGTGTATCTGTTGGCTTAATCGTACCCTACTCATCCTATTACATGTCGTGTTTGTATTGACTACATTCCATTGGAATTGCTGTTATTGTTTTTTTTTGTTCTGTTTGTAACTATGCTGAAATAAAGGGCTTCCACAGTAGTAGTCCATGCATCTATTTATTTATTTAGAGATTTGGAAACAACTTTTGAGCATGAGCTCTTTTACAAAGGTTCCACGTCATAAAAACATAAGATACAAACACGAGTCAAATACAAACAGAGCAGTTACATAGGGATGAAGAATTACCATTGTAAAACACAAGAGCAAAAAAAGATAACCTTATCCCAGTGGAAGAAGGGATATCTCAGGAGAGCCTTTTCCAGGGCAAGGAGCAACCTCGGGCCAAGAGGTTTTGTCTGACTGCGAATAAGGCAGGCACAGAGGCATGGGTGGCAGGGCGAGCTGTAGGAGGGGTAAGTAGGCCACAGGTACTGGTGGAAAATAATGGGGTGGAGGGATGGAAGGGGGAGGGTGGACAATGGGGGGAAGGACCACCCTGGTTTTAAAGGGGGGCCAGGGGGCTAATGTGGTGGTCTGCCGGTTTAGGTGTTCCTGAAACAGTCACAGGCAGAGCTGGAGGTGAGGTAGTGCTTGAGTTCGGATTTGAAGTTGGAGGCACTGAGGGAATTGAGGGCAGCTGCAGGAATTTTGTTGAGCCAGAGAGGGGCTCAATATGAGAAGGAGCGATGGCCAAGTGCTGTTCTCCAAAAAGGAATTGAGAGTGCCCCCAGCTTCCTGCCTCTGGTGCCATGCACTGAGTTGGCCCTATGGAGGATATTAGATATGCTAGGGGGTGCCTTTCCCAGAAAAGCCTTTTTGCCAAGCGGGCAGGTTTGGAATTTGATTCTACAACCCAGTGTTAGCCAGTTTGTCTGCTCATAGAGTGTACAGGTGTGGGTGAGGCGGTCTGCCGCAAGAATGAGTCTACACGCCTTGTTAAGGGCTGTTTGCATCTTCTTTAGCACTGTGTCTGAGGCTCCTCCATAGACAACCAGACCATAATCGATGGTTGATAGTATAGAGCTAGAAAATGCAAGATGAAGGGCTTCAGGTCTGAGGTACTTCCTGTGTCTGTAGAACACTCCCAGCTTGGAGCTGACAGCCTTAACCACTTGATCTACATGTTAGACAAAGGAGAGGGTGTCATCAATGGAGACCCCCAGGTACTTGAAAGTGTGCACTTGCTCCAGTGGTGCGTGGACATTGTTTGCGATGCAGAGGGCGGGGAACCTTTTTTTGAGCTGTGGGCTGGAGAGGAGCATTATCTTGTTTTTTTTATAATTAAGCAAAAGCTTGTGTTCCCTGAACCAATCCTCTAGCAGGTGGAAGGATGTATGCAGTTCAGACTGGAGAGTCTCAGTTCACTGGTTGCTGTTGAGGATGACCGCGTCATCAGCGTAAAGATAATTTTGGTGTCACAGGCCTTGTGGAGATCATTTAGAAAAATGCTGAAAAGCAAGGGTCCCAGGATTGACCCTTGGGGGACTCCCAGTGTGATGTCTCTGGATCTCGACACTGTTTGGCCAACCCTGACCTTCTTGGTCCTGCTAGTCAGGTAGTCCTGGAACCACTGTGCAACATTGGCAGCCACCCCCAGGTTCCGTAGCTGCATCAGGAAGAGGGCATGGTTGGCAGTGTCAAAGGCCTTTTTTAAATCAGTAAACGCAGACCCGACCAGTTTTCCTTTATCCAATGCTTTATGTACGTAATCTGTGTACTCCACCTGAGCAGTGGTTATGCTGTGGTTCTGCCTGAAACCATGTTTTTTGGGGCACAGCAATTGGTATTTATTGAGGTATTTGGTGAGTTGGTCCGCTACAATCTTTTCCAGCGCTTTTGATAGGGGGGAGAGGATGGAGATGGGTCTGTAATTGGCAGTACAGGACCTGTCCCCTCTCTTGTGGATGGGGGTCACGAGTACTTGTTTCCAGACTTCAGGGAATTTCATTATGGTGAATGATTTGTTGAATAGCTTGGTTATGGGGACAATGAGATCATCTAGTGTGAGGAAGAACAGTTTCATGTCCACTCCATCACTCCCTATTCTGTTTTTTTCACGGATCTTTTTTATGTACACCAAGGCCTCCTTAGGTGTCAACCTCCTGAAGTAGAAATTCGGGAGGGTGCAAGCGGATGTGTTAGGGTGTCGGTGTGCATCCATGGGGTGAAGGTAGGTGGGGGGCAGGACTGCGCTGAGGTCAGTGAAGGCAGAATTGAGGGATTCCACAATTAAAGGGGAAGTAAACATTGCAGTGGCACTCAAATTGTGAAAGCTTGTGAAATGATCTTTCAAACGAGGTACTGGACTTACATGTAGGTGTCAGGAATCTTGAGATATGAATTTCTAAATAACTCTAAATCAAAACAAAGCATCAGCGATTTCATGTAACCTTAAAACAGAAAGTGATGTCACTGAGGGGCAAGCTGTATGTTGTTAATTACAGCTTGCCCCTCAGTGTCCTCACTTCCTGTCTCAATATTCCATGAAATGGCTGCTGCCTCATTTTGATTTACACACGATTTAGGTAGTCATGTCTCAGGTCTCATTACACCTACAGGGAAGATCAGCATCTCATTTGGAATATATTTTTATGGTCATTTACAGTTTGAGAGACCCTGCAAAGTTTACTTCCCCTTTAAGAGTGGGTCCGATGAGAGAGTGCCATTGATAAGGAGCTGCTGAGGGCGTATTTTTTCATCTTTCCCTAGTAGATTTTTGATACTCTCCCAGAACCTCTTGCCATCACCCCAGCGTCTGTTCAGCTGTTCTTTGTGAAAGCTTGCTTTGGCCTGTCTGATGAGCTTCATGCATCAGTTTCTGGAAGCCCTATAGGACTGGTAGTCATGCTTGTTTCCAGAGGACCAGGCCTTTGACCAAAGGTTGTCCGTTTCACGCATCTGGTCAAGGAGCTCCCCTGTGATCCAGCCATTGTTGCTTCTACAGACTTTCCTCCTTTTTACTGGGGCAAATGTATCACAGATGTGGTTGAACCCATCAACGAAATTCTTCAGTGCAAGGTCCAAGTCTGGCAACGCATCTGTGGGTGACCAGCCAAAGAAAGAGAGGGCAGCTTTGAGAGACCCTAGCTGACCTTTTCTTAGGACCTTGCTCTCAGTTGTGATGGGGGGGTTGTTTTTAAATTTGTTGAACCATCTGAACGTGATAAGGGGAGTGGTCGCTCAGGGTGTCAGGCAGCACTATGATCTCTGATATCCAGGAGGGGGAAGTTGGAGAGGATCCAGTCAATGAGGGTGTTATTGCCTGTTTTATAGTTCATCTGTTTAGAATTATGACTCCTAGAGAATCAGCAGTTTTTTCTGTACACGTTATGCACTGCTTAAGGATGGTTTCCAGCTTAGGAGCCTGCCCCCGATGAAGCTCCTTTCAGCGAAGCGACGGAGCATCTAGCCTGTGTCTTGTTCCTGCACACTCTTCCTGTGAGTTTGTGACAATAAAATATCTTGTCTGCAGTCAGTCACTTGTTCCAAGGTTTGCTTAATTTTGCTGTCTACAGCATATGCAGCTTTCACCCATCCCCTCTGAGTGCATATCGCCTTTGGACTGTTGGATATGGGAGGGGTATATGTAGAGCCCAGTGTTTTTCTTAAATAAGAAAAAAAAATTAAAATCAAAGTATAAAATAACATAAAATGAAAACAAACACATGAAAAAAAGTTAAATAATTGTTTGCTTTTTCACAAACACTGAATAAATTCTTGCAGCAGTTGTTGTTTAGGCGCCGTTGTTACCACAGAGACAGTCCATAAGGAAATGGCAGTGGAATTGTCTGATTCACAAAACCTTTGAAGACCATACCATAATGCTGCTTAATACAATGTAGTATACTAGGAATGTGATTTCCAGCATGTGCAAGGTCATTTTGAGGTATTTTTTTAATGTAGATGTGATAACAAGAAATCAAACTAAATTCTCAATGAATAAAAAGAAATGACATGAAATTCCAGAAAAATAAAAAGAAGCCGGCCCATTATCACAGGGGCAGGACACCGACCTGCATCGCTGGTGACCCTGGTTTGGGAACAGACTTGGGACGTCGGAGGGCCAACCGGGAGGAGAAGGATTGAGCATCCAAGGACTGCTCTCCTTCTCCAGGGGGGAGGGTAGGGAGTGTGTTGGTGTTACTCTGACACCCAGCGGAGGCTGAGTGTACAGATTGTGCTGACGCCAACATATTATGAAGGCGGGGTGGACGCTGGCAGTCATTGCATGTCCCCACCCTTGCAAAAACTGGAAAAAAAAACTGCCACCTACCGCCAGGATGATGCTCATCCCTTAGCTGCGATTGGCTCCCAGGCTGACTCCCAACCTATACTGA
Source organism: Neoceratodus forsteri (assembly GCA_016271365.2). Taxonomy (NCBI): domain Eukaryota; kingdom Metazoa; phylum Chordata; order Ceratodontiformes; family Ceratodontidae; genus Neoceratodus; species Neoceratodus forsteri. The sequence continues at coordinate 1,688,565,913 of CM057450.1, read as the reverse complement.
CGTTTGTGGCACACTAAGAGGGGTTTGGCTGCCATGACCCCACCCTGGGGGGCAAGCCAGGGAGTATCAGGAGGGCAGCTGATGTGGGAGTGGCAGTCCGAGAGGTCTGTGACTGAGCAGAAGGTAACAGCGGTAGGTGGCACCAAAAAGACAAAAAGAAAAAATAAAAAGAAAAATTATAAAAAAATAAAAATCATTTCATGGGGCTCTAGGTATACACTTCTAAATGGGGCATGGTGCCCAGGCATGGGCATACCTTGGCAGCTGCACCTCACCCCTTGCCCTAGGGTTCATTGATACCACCACAAAAAAGATCAGCATACACAAATCCACTGTGTTAAAGTGCTTGCATTATTAAGCTAAATCCAAGAAAAACGGAAGACACAACTATCCGTACCACCAGTTCTTGGCTCTTTGAAGTGCACTGCCTTTTTGTCAGGTGTGGTGTGGTGTGGCTAGTTGGTAAAACCACCCGTCTTGTGAGCTGACCAAGTAGCAATGATTGGGTACATGCACTTGAGGTGGATCAGCTGGTAAAGTGATCACACGCTAAAATTCATGGTGCAGGTATTAATATATTAATTACAACCATTTTGGTTCAATTAATAAATTCAGAAATAGACTCACAAAAGAGGGATCAAAAGGACATACATGTGAAAGTGCTACATTACAAGATATGTGAAAAAGTTAAAAATATCCTATAGCTGAAATCAATTAGATAACTAAGAGAAATATCAAAATGCAATCAATTTAATTAGCAAAAAGGTTGAATATGGTAATATTGCAAGCATTCGTATTGAATCACAGTTTAAGCATACTGCTGTGGCAGATGTCAAGATATCGGGTTTTGGTTGAAAACAAACCCAGTTGCTTTAAATTTGGGTTTACTAACTGCCCCCCTTAACAAAGAGGCAGTCTGCCTCAAAGCGCTGGGAGATGGTGGTCTGGATTGTTGTGTCTTTACTATTTTTCTTGGATTTGGCTTAATAAAGCAAGGACTTTAACACAGTGGATTTGTGTGTGCTGATCTTTTTTGTGGTGTGGTATCCTGTTGCCACTTTTGGCAGCACACATTACGGGTTAAGTGCAGTCAGGTGGTTTCCTAGGCTAGAGTTCAGTGACACAGCACCATGCGGTCACAGCAGTGAGGCTTACCCAGCTCACTGCATTCTATCCCTTTTGCTTTTGGGAACAAATGTCACAGTGCCATCTTCTGCACTGATGTTTTACAGAAACATTCAGGTTTGGACTGTTTTGGAATCTGTTTCTCCACCAAGTACAGTGATGACACTTCTCTGATGAAATGGGACAGTAGTGCTGACACCATCAGGAAGATCTCTTTGAGGGTGAGCCACCAACAAGTCCACACTGTATCTGATCTAGACCCTGGGTGTGATCTGAGCCTGCACAAACCCACACCAGAGAGAGCCAGTGCCACCCATACCCAAGACCCTGCCATTACCCTGAGGCCACATGCACCCTCCAGCCAGTTGTAGCTGGAGAAGTGTATCTTTAAGTGCCCAAGCCTTGAAGGCTCTTTCATTTTGTTTTATTTGTTACACTGGAAAGGCATGTGAACAAAATTGCCCATTTTCACAAGTGTCCAGTTTAAAAGAAAACAAAAAATAATAAAACAGAAGACAATGTGCAGGAATCAAATACAGAAAGTATATATCAAGGGGTGGAAAATTAATAATATATCAGTGACATTTAGTAGTTGTTACGTAGGAACGAATAAGTGCCATGAAGAAAGCGCTTGATTGTTGGAACAAGTGCAAGAGGTTTTTTTTTTTAACCGAAAAGCCGGCATGAAATAAGAGTCAAAAGTGTGTGAAAGTTGAGTGGTAGAGTGAGGAGTTAAGAGGAGGAGAAAAGAAAAGATGGTCGGGCCAGGGAACAGCTGCAAGAGTAGGTGAGGGACAGGTGTTTCTTTAAGTTGTACTTAAAGAAGACGGTGGAGGAACAAAGTCTGAGATCTGGGAGAAGGGAGTTGAAGAGTTTGGGGCCAAGGTAGGAGAGAGTTTTTTTGGCCGTGGGTGGTGCGGCAGAGGGGGACAGAGAAAGAGATGGATGAGGACTATCTAGTGGTCCTGGAGGGAGCCATTTTAGGGAAGAGGGTACTGATGCATCCAGGGAGGAGATCACAGGAGAGTTTGTGGAGGAAGGTGACGATTTTGCTATTAAGTTGGTTCTCAAGTAAGGGCCAGCTGGAGATTCTGTAAAGGTCGCAGTGGTGGGTGAGTTTGGGAAGACCAGAGACAAATCGGATCATATTGTGATAGGAGCTGCATAGCCTATTTACATTTTTCAGGGAGAGGTGGGGAAAATAGACAAGAGCACTATAGTCGAACAGGGGTAGAAGGAAACTGGTTGCTAGAAGAGACTTGGATTCTTTGTTAAGGAATTGCTTTTTCCTGTGGAGCAGACCAAGTGTTTGGTGAACATTCTTGATGGTGAGACTGATGTGTGTGTCAAAGCTGAGGCAGCAGTCAAGGAGTAGGCCAAGGTACCTGAATTTGTAAACTTTCTCTATGGGGTTGCCATGGTTGTTGTGGAGAGAGAGAAGTCAGAGACAGGCGGTCTTCATGGCTGGAGAAGACCATGACCTTTGTTTTCTTAGAGTTGAGGACAAGACCTCTGGAAGTGAACCAGGAGTGCAGCTGAAGGAAATTGACCTGTAGCTTGGTAAGGAGAGTGATGGGGTTCTTGTTCTTATAGAAAAGGGCAGCATCGTCTGTGTAGAGGATGAGCTCTGTGTTTGCGCAAACTTCCAGGAGGGAGTTTACTACTAGGGAAAAGAGAAGGGGACCCAAGATGGATCCTTGAGGTACACCATACTTAATGTGACAGGATTCAGAGAAGACCCCGCGTATGGTGGTTTGAAGAGACACGAGAGTGAGGTAGTTGAGGAACCATTGAGTCACTTCAGGGGAGAAGTGGAGATTGGTCAGAGTGTGGAGAAGAACATCATGGTCAACGAGATTGAAGGCCTTTGTGAGATCCAGTGTAAAGGCCTTCTTTGATGACTCCATCAATTAAGTGATTAAACTTGATGAGGGCAGTCTCTATCTTGTGTCCAGCCCTGAAGCCATGTTGCGCTTCTAATAGAAGGTTATGTTGTGTGAGAAAGTACGTGGTTTGCTTGTGGACAATTTTTTCTAAGATTTTGGCAAGGGGGCAAGGAGGGAGGCAGGGCAGTAGTTGGTGACTTGGTCCTTAGGGCCGGACTTGTGGAGGGGTTTAATGATTGCATATTTCCATTTATTCGAAAAAGACCCAGTGCGGAGAGAATAGTTAAGAATGTTGGTGAGGGGGACGGCCAGGGAATCACAGACCAATTTAAGCACCCTGAAGTAAATGTTGTCAAGCCCAGTTGACAGTTGAGGATCATTAGTCGTAATATATTTAACAACCTCATGGGGGAGAGATACCAAAATGAGAATCTGGGGTGAGAGACTGAGGGAGGGGGGGGGAGGTGGGCTTATATTTGTCGAGGTTCCCAAAATATTGATTGATGAGTGAGGCTATCTCGAGAGGGTCTGAGATGGTAACGCCACTGGAGGAGAGACAGATTTGTTCATTGGAATGACCCCTGTCAATGAGGTTGTTGAGGACAGTCCAGGTTTGCTGTGGGTTTCCTAATGATGAGTGCTATTTCTCCAAGAGTAAGGAGGATTTTGCTGATCTGACAGCAGACTTGCATCTGTTATGAAGGCTTTTGTAATTTTGGAGCAGGTGGGGGAGTTTGTGCTTTCTATATATGGACCAGGCACGGTCTCTGTCCCTCATGAGTTTAATAAAATCAGAGGAGACCCATTTTTGACTTGAACCTTTGATCCTGAGTTTTTTGAGAGGGATGAAGAGGTTACAAAGGGTGAGGAACTTGTTGCTGAAAATTTCAAGGGCTTCATCAGTGTCAGTAATGGAGTCCGTGAAGGACCAGTCTTGGGCGAGAACAGCATTTGAGAACTCAGCGGGGTTACGTCTTTTAGTTGCCTGGTGTAGATGAATTTGTGCGGGCAGTGTGGGGTTTTAGCTGACCAGCAGCAGTAGACAGCGCAATGATCGCTGATTGAGTCAGAGAGGACTTCTGAGGAAGTGACATGTGAGGGGTTGGAGACAAAAATCCAGTCTATGAGAGACTGAGTCCCTGCCCTATAGTTGGTTCTAGTGGGCTCAGAGATGAGCTGATGTAAACTGAAGCCGAGGATAGATTCCTTGGTGGCATCACAATGAGTGAACTGCCTATTAAGGTTGAAGTCACCAAGTATAATCCATTCTCTCCCATGAGGGAGTGATGTCTTGGTGTTGAGAAAAATATCGAGTTCATGGAGTGGAGAGTTGAGGGGAAAATATACTACATTTGGTTAGCCAGGTTTCGGTTAGGGCAATAATGTCAAAAGTATTGGCTGAAACCCAGGACTCAAAGGAGGTTTTTTTTCACAAGCAGGCTTTGGACATTGAGGTGGACAATTCTAAGTTGCTTGGAGTGTCGGTGGGGATGAGGGGCAGTATCCGCTTTGGCGGGTGGCCCAGGGTTAGGATGGATGGAGCCAGAGATGAGAAGCAGAAGGAGGGACCTCATGTGTCTGCGAGATGTTAAGGCAGACAGCTTGGGGGATCTGAGCTTGGAATAATGATGGGATATGATGAGCAGATTGTTGTAGAGGGGAAAAGCTCATGAAGCAGGCAGCATTTGAGGAGGGGTTAAAGGGGCAGGGTAGAGACTGGGCAGCACTGGAGGTAGTGTGGGAAAGGGGTGAGGGAGGAGCAGGGTGGAGGGAGGGGAGGTATAGTGAGAGGATGGGGAGAGGAGTAAAAGGAGGTGCAAGAAAGGAGAGGCAGAAGGGTGGAGGGGCAGGGGAGGGATGTGTGAAGGAATTTTGTCTTGGTGGGCCTAAGGGGGGGTAGCAAGGGACAGCAGAGCAGCTGCAGGGAGCAACAGTTTGGAGGGCTCCATGTGAACGGGGGGTAGGAGTGGAAGAAAGCATAACTGGGTGGCAGAGGGGAAAGTGGAGGGTGAAGATAAGAGAGCGAAGGTGTCAGAGAAGGACAAGGAATTGAGTATGGGAGGGAAGTGGATGAAGGAAGTCTGAAGTGGACAGAATAAGGGGAGCCAGAGGAAAAGGTTGTGTTAGAAGAGGATGGGGGAAGTCGAGAGGAGCATTCAGAAAGGAGAGAGATGCTGTGGGGACAGCTATTTATGTGGAAGGTTTAGTGGAAGGGGGTAGCCAATGAGGCGCGTGGAGATAGGAAAGGAATGCTGAGGAAACAGCTTTTTAAGTGTGAGGTGCAGTGGAAGGGGTAGCCAATGAGACATAAGGTAGGTGAAGAGGCGGAGTGAAAGTGTATTTAAAGAGTGTCGGGGTGGGAGAAGATTCGAATTCTAGCAGGCACACACCCAAGTGAGAGAGAAACAGTGAAGAGAGCAGTCAGAGTTACCATCGAGAGCCGGCTCCAGAAGCTGACCAGTGGTAGCACAGAAGAAGGGTAAAGCGGCCAATCGGCGAGAGGAAAGGAGTTCTTGTCTCAGCTTCAGCAATGGGCTGTACCTTATGTTTCTGCAGGCTGGAGGGAGCAGGCGGTGACCATAGCAACGCCGCAACACTGGAGCAGAGGAGGCAGGGATGAGAGCGCCCAGTCAGGGGCCTCCACCTGGAAGGAAAGAAAATGGGAGAGAGGGGAAATTAGTTAGGAGAGATCATAGGGCAGGGAGGAGATGGAGGGTATCAGGTGTATTGTTAGAGTGTGTATTGGGGAGAACAGTGGGAGTGCCAGCAGATGCCAGAGAGGGGAAGGGGGAGAGAGCGGGGAGTGTGAGCAGGTAAATGAGGGAGGTTAGGTGGGAAGAAGAGAGTGAAGAAAGTTTGAGAGGAGAGGTGTAGAAAGAAGCACTCATTAGCAAAAAACACCAGTTTCAGTCTATTACAGCTCTTAAGTAAGCAAAATTAGGCTACCTGTATATGTATGCAGGACCAGTAAAATGGGATTACAATATAAAAACAGTCAGTAACATTAAATAAAAATTCGAATTATAGCAGGCACACACCAAACTGGGAGAGAAGTAGTGAGAAGAGCAGTCGGAGCTACCAGCAAGAGTCTGCTCCAGAAGCCGTCCAGTGGTAGCACAGCAGAAGGGTAAAGTGCCAATTGGAGAGAGGAAAGGAGTTCTGTGGTGTCTCAGCTTCAGCAATGGGCAATGCCTTATGTTTCTGTGGGCTGGAGGGAGCAGGCAGTGGCCAGAGCAGTGCTGCAACACTGGAGCAGAGGAGACAGGGATGGGAGCGCCCCATCAGGGGCCTCCACCTTATGTTTCTGCAGGCTGGAGGGAGCAGGCGGTGGCCAGAGTAGCGCCGCAACAGCGGAGCAGAGGAGGCAGGGATGAGAGCACCCAGTCAGGAGCCTCCACCAAACCAGGAGAGAAGTAGTGAGGAGAGCAGCCAGAGCTACCAGTGAGAGCCAGCTCCAGAAGCTGACCAATGGTAGCACAGCAGAAGGATAAAGCGGCCAATCAGAGAGAGGAAAGGAATTCCAAGGTGTCTCAGCCAAAACATTTGTGTGAAACATCCAGAACACACTTTTGTGGGACCAGAGTTCCTTTTATAAGCTGCAGGCAGAAAGGAATACTGAGGAAAGTGGTGGGCCAGTGGCACAGACTATGTGCAATGCAGGGATGTCCGTGGGCAAGGACAGCTCCCTGTTGCTGGGGCTGAAAAGTGAAATAACAGGAAATACTTTGATACTCTGACATTTAGAAAATGGGTTAGAACATTAATCCTTTTACAGCAAAAACATTTTTAGCGAATAAATTCAGAGGTTAACAAGTAACTCGTATGGCAATAGTCAGGTTACATATGTATTCATAATTTTTTTAAAGGTTCACTCAGGTTTGGTGATTAACAAGTGATATAGATATTGTTATTCACTTTTCCTTCTGGCTCAGATGTGCATATGTTAATAATTGTATTGATTTCTATGCCCTGCGTTCTGATAAGTATTGCATAACACTCTCTCATATGCAAGACTGCAGAGCTATTTTTTTCTGGATTCCCTGGGTGTAACGGAACTCACTCTCTGTTTAATCTAGAAATAACAATATATATATATTCTCCAATGTGTACTGAGCTCCACTCCTTCCCCTGATTGTGAAGTTCTGTTCACTGAAACTATTACCCCCCCCCCCCATGAAGGCAGGCTCCCTGCCCCACCTTGGCAGCCAGAACTTTACCTTAACTGACCTTTACGGCAGGATGCTGAGTGAATCCCACAAGCAGGTATTGTCATGTATTTTAATTATCAGACAATAGTATGTCTTGTTCTATGCTCTGCAGTCTGATAATTATTGCATCTAACACTGTCGCCAATGCATACAGGACTCACTTGGCCGCTAGTCATGGAGGTGAGCAATGGGGAATTGCCAGACATCAAGGGGAGGGTAGTGGCTTGTAAAGGAGGGTTATTTATTTGCAGGGAAGGGAGTCTACGATCTGGTGAAGGGGGAAGGGCTCTCTCACCATGCAATGGACATCATCAGAATGGAATAACGGCAACATTGTTGTTTTTGGTTCTGTAACTCATGAGTATTCGTATTCATTCTGTATGAATGGAACTTTACATATATTGCTGTAACTTCTGCATGGTGGGCATAGTTTTTTTTTTAGTGGGATGTTTGGTCTCCATAGAATCAGAAGTGGAAGTAAACTCTGGTGTGTACCATCGAATATCATTTGCTTGCCTGCTCTGTTAAGTTGTGCAGCAGAGACACAGGTGTTTTATCTGTGTTTCCTGTTGTGAATGGACCCCCCCCCCCCATACACACACACATTTCCTGATTGATAAATAAACAACATTCTGCTGTGTGCAGTGGACCACTGTCCTAAGACAGGGAATATAAATTGCAAGCTGCAGCCAGTCAGCTAGCTACTGTGTTTTACAGAAGAAAAAGAAAATAACCAGATACACGCTCTTAGTTATATACAGGTACCTATATAACTACAACAAGACTTACAGTCTTGGGACCCCCTTCTCCTGGGGCTCGCTCAAAGAATAGAAATAATAAGAATTAATACACTCCTAAAGCTATTATATCTATTTCAAACTCGCCCCATTCCAGTACCCAGTTAAGGAGGCAGCATAGCGTAGGGTTAAGAGCACTGAGCTGCAAACTTGGAGACCTGGGTTTGAATCCCACCAGCACCCACTTGCATACTGTGTGACCCTGAGCAAGTCACTTAACTTCCTTGTGCTCCCAGGTCGCACCTGGAAACAAGCTCTGGCTTAGTGTGCCTTTCCTGGTTAAACAATGTCCCCTTTCCCTTACCCCCAAAAGAGTTTTTGAGCTGGGCTAGAGTGATCTCCCATTTCATTTGACAGAGCAAGAGGCCTAGAATGAAATATAAAATCTTGCAGCTTCCCCAAAATAAGGGAGGGCTAGCTCCTCACAACCTGCAATTATATTACCACGCTGCGCAACTACGTAGTGCTCTATACTGGCTCTCGCCTATATATGAAAGACACTGGAAAGAGATGGAGCTTTCTTCAGACTTCCTACAGAATCTCAGCCAAAGACTTTTTGCACTCCACCCTAACAACAGGAATACCCCTGCAGCACCTCTGCCTTAGATAGCTGGGCAAAAGCACTATATCCATGCAGACGTGACCCACGCCTAGCTCTAAATTCTGCTATTGCATATAACAATGACTTTGCCCCTTCCCAGACTAGATATTGGGTATCGAAACTGGGAGAGGGCTGGACTAGTCCTGGACTGACCTATATCGTTATTTACAAGTCACTCACTATCACTACATCAGAACACTAACCATTAACCTACAAAAGAAAGACCCCCCCCCCCAACTTCTGGAAAGCATATAGCGTAGTGGTTAAGAGCATTGTGCTGCAAACCCCTGGAGACCTGGGTTTGAATCCCATGAGCCCCCACTTGCATACTGTTGTTACCCTGAACAAGTGACTTAGCTTCCTTGTGTTCCCAGGTAGCACCTGGAAACAAGCTCCAGCTTAGTGTTCCTTTCCTGGCTAAACAGTTTCTCCTTTTCCTTTCTACAATTACTTCAGCAAATGCAGAAGGGTGATCTCCCCCCACATGATATTTTAGTCCTCTGTCAAACTCTTTTAGAACATTGAGTCATGCTCCTCACCAACAGGCAGCTGAAATGCTCCCAAGAACTCCAAATCCAGCCCCTGGACAGACAGTAGGCCATAGCTCCAAAAGAATCAAGCAGGGTCGCCTCCTCCCCAGTCTTAAGAGAATTTGCCTGGAAAATACAAATGCAGTATTTCAAAATGCCTGATAAAGAGGCCGAGTATCAGGTAGGTGTTACGCCTGCTTGCTGGAGACAGTGTGGAGAGCAAATAGCACACCACACGCATATACTTTGGTATTGTCCAAAGTTCCAACCTTATTGGACTGAGATTCATTGGATAATTATGGAAGTAACTTCCGTTTCCCTTGCTTATGAGGGATGAACGTACCTTCTGTTGTTTTTTCCCTTCAACACTTAAGAGTCCTAGACTACAATATTTTCTTTGAATATTAGTAACAATGGCTTGTAAAATGGTCACAAAAGCCTGGCTCCAACCATCACTGCCTACTGCAAGCACCTAGCAGTCTCTAGTGAGAACCAGGTCTACACCATGGAAAGCATTGCTCATAGTCTCAATGATAAAAAAAAGCTTAGTTCATGACGAAGTGGACAAGATGGCTATATTACATTATGGAAGTGGATAATGCTTTTATGCCATAACAAAATAGTTTAAACTTCAGGCAAAATTTCTAAATAGTATAGTTAGATAGTAGAAATGGTCATTCCGGACTCGTGGAAAATCTAGCAGTGGGCACGTTTGACACTGCTCCGTTATACATCACATGTAAATAAGAACATAAGTATAATGTGAGTACTGCATGGTGAAATGTGCTGGGTTTAGTATTAATCAGGAATGGAACTGTGGCTACCTCATGTAATGATGCCCCCCCCCAAAAAGAATTTTCCTACTATTTTACTCTAAGTTTCTTATCCCTACCAGATTACCCTTTAGATTTGTTGGTTGTATTTGTAAATAAAAACAAGTATAGACAGTAGATATTACATCATTTTGTAAGATGTACTGTACAGAAGATATTTTTAGGTGGTTTGGAGAGTCTAAGCTTAGAGTCATTAATGTGTCAATAGCATGGAAGTAGAATTACTTAAACAAGAAACTCTATGGATTTAGATAAAGGCCTAGACATTCAAACTGTGCTCGGAAAGGGCACAAGTGGTTGTTCCGCATAATTGAGATGTGCTGGAGTGCAAAGTTGTTATAGTCAAACAAGATGTGCAATCGTGCATCTCGTTTGATTATAGCAAAAGATGGGGGTGGTGCAAATGAGAGCCGCTGAAGATGCACCGGGCAATCCCCCTTTGTGGTCTGAATACCTGAAATGGGGATGCGTGGCACATCTTGGTGATGTGCCAAGTGCAAATTCCAGATATTCTGACCGCAACATGCAAATGGGGCCATTTGGCATGCAAGGTGAAAATGGGGCCATTTGCATGTCATTATGGACTCATTTGCACGTGCTATGCAGGGATGTGCCACAAGATGTGCCGGGCACCCTGCAAGTAAACAAGCCCATAGGCGGGTAGTGTAGTGTCCCCCGCCCGAATCCGATCAAGTCAGGAAATGGAAGTAAATCCTCCCCTGGTAGTCTAGTGCCCCCCTAATCCCTGCTCGATTCCGAAAATAGAAGTGAATCCTTCCTGGTAGTCTAGTGCCTCCCCTTGTCCCCAAACCCAATTGTAGGGTAATACAAAATCCCAGTATCCCTGATTGTCTAGTGGAACCCCACCCCCACCCACTGAAGTGACCACACCCCACCCTGCTCTCCCAGCCGAGCATGGCCAGTTGGCCATGGTTTATGCAGTTGTGACACATCAGTAGATGGATGGATAGATTGACAGACAGAGAGAGAGAGATATATATAAATCTTTCTTTTTTTAACAAGAGGTAACTTTAGGACTCAAGGAGCCATATTTCACAGAGTTGCCCTGTGGGTGGTTACATGTTACATTAAAAGAACAAGCATGATTCTATGATGTTACGATTATTTAGTAAGTACATTTGTCCCAGAGATGTGTAACTTTACAATACATTATTTCAACTTAAAAACATTATTACGACAAACACACCTATAACAGCACAATAGTTCAGTTTGCACAGACATGCCTTTAATAAAGTTGCTTCTGGCAGTATAGCCAAGAGATTAGAGTAACGAGCTGTGAATGAACTTGGTACATCCAGTAAAAAGACCTGGGTTTGATTCCCACAACCTCCACTTGCATACTGTGTGATTCTGAGCAAGTCACTTACAGAGCAACTTTCTTGGTCTATTTTAAAATCCCCCCCAAAAAGCAAGATAAAGCCTCACCTGGCACAAAGTCAAATTCTTTGTACATTTTGTTTTTCAGTAGTCCCTATTTTGGAAGGGAAGGGATCATAATTTGGCTCTGTGGAGCCAAGCCGCGAAGATCCCTTCCACTTCCTGGTATTACTTCAGTCTGCGATCTGCACTTCATATACTTGAATGGGGATGTTTTTTAAAAATAAATTTTAGCACTTCAAATTGCCGTTTGGAACTAAGAAGGTCCTTCTTAGTTATTCGGTAGCCATGATTAGTTCGAATGGCAATCTGAAGTACTAAAATGTATTTTAAAACATCTATATATAGCCGCGCCCATCTCTTGAATAGTGATGTCCAAAATGACATAGCCTGGGGCAGATCGGAGGCGGATCGCAGACCGAAGCAGTACCAGGAAGTGGAAGGGATCTTCGCGGCTCGGCTCCACGGAGCCAAATTAGGATCCCTTCCCTTCCAAAACAGGGGCTACTGAAAAAATATATATATAAAGAATTTGACTTTGCCCCAGGTGAGGCTTTATCTTACTTCTTCAAGCAGGGACCTCGATAGTTGCTCTTTAACCTTCCCAGTGCTCCCGGGTCACCCCTGAAAACAGGCACCTGTGTCTAGTGGGCCTTACCCAGTTACCAAAAGAAAAAAAAAACAGTAGTACAGTCAGAATTTGCAAAAACATATCTTGTGCAGAGTGCTTTGATTTGTATGTGTACTCCTAGTGTGTCCTTCTCTTTATCTGCTATTTGCATTTTTTTCTAAATTAGCCTGCTAGTTTTACAGTGCTTTTATGGCCCCTAGGGCTTTCCATCTTAGCATGGTTTATTGCTCCTCTTGTTACTACCTTGCCTCCTGTCCCATGTGAAAGTGATGTATCCAGGACCATGGATTCAGCAAGCACTGGATTAGAGTCAGTTTACAATAGCAGAGATGTGATATTAAGTAACTTTCCTTATCTAGTGAGCACAAATGGTTATATTTACAGTTTAGCAAATACTTGAGGGCAAAATGAGTAAGTTATTCTGTAAGAAAACAGCTAGCATCTTTACTAATTATAACATTGATAATCTGGGGTGCTTTGTGTATTTTTTATGGCTGTGTGTGTGTAGTTTGATGAAATGAAAAGTTTTAAAAGCAAAACATCTACCACTGCTGGCTAGATCTGACAAACACAGAGAAAACAAAAACATTGAATTAGAGCTATTTTTTGGAGGCCAGAACATCAGGCTCCCATCTCTAGTGCTTGCTGAATCAGTGGCCCTGGATGCATCACTGTCACATGAGACAGGAGGCATTGTAGGAAAAAAAGAGCAACAAACCTTGCTAAAATGGCGATCCCCAGGAGCCATAAAACTACCATATAACTAGCAGGAGCAGGCTGATTTTAAAAAAAATTGTTAATAGCAAACAAAGGGAAGGACATATCAGGACTACACACACAAATCAAAACACTGTGCACAGCACATCTTTTTGCAAATTTTGACTGTACTACTCCTTTAAGCAGGTTACTAGTGGCAAACACATTGTATCAATACTGTTTTCTGTACTGGCAGAATGTGACAATACTGTTTTTTTGTTTTGTATCAAAACTTGAAGTTAAATGACCATTAAAAAAATATTTTTTTCTTCTTCTGAATTTTGGTAAAATTTCATATAATGTATAGCAGCAGTGCAACAAAAAATGTTTTTGCAAAAGGCTAGTTTTAGTTTCAGCTAATAAAAATATTGGTATACCTGTCAAATCTACTTTTCTAGACACCTCATGTGCTGTGCACCATGAGTGTGTTTTTAGTCTCTTAATCTTAACCCTTGCCAGGTCTACAATGCTATTTCTGAGCCCAAATGTGGCAGCCATCTGTTTTTCTTGAGAAAAAAAATTAATTAAAATGTTGTAAATTACTCAAATTTAGGTAGACCTAGAAATTGTTACCGCAAAACTAGAAGATGCTTGGAATGTTTTATAATGAAAAAAGTAGGGTCAAACTTTTTTTGCCCAGTTTCTTTGCACTGCTGCTTTAATTAGAAACAGTGCAGTATAAAAAAATATAATTCCAGGTTAACTGATCCATACAATAAAATCTGGGCCACAAATGACTACTATCAGAAATTATTTGAGCATTTGTACTTAAAGTATTTTTTACAGAAAACTGATTAATATAAAAGGCTGTGCCATGTAAGACTTTGTTCTCATTTTATGCAGCATTGGAACCATAAAATATATTGTAAAAGCATAATAATGTCCAGTGAAATAGACTTGAACTCAAAAGAGTTGGCTAAAAAACATGTTTAACAGCGGCTAGTAAATATACTGTATGCGATTCCATATGTTCAGTGTTTTGTGTTTTTTAGATTCTGCTGAGTTAGACTTTCATGAATCATAGCTCATTAGTTATTAGTATGTCTGCAGCTTTAACTTTGTATTTGATACTGTTTGGCTAAATTAAGAATAAATGTGTGTGTTACAAACAATAAACCCCCCTTTTTTTTTTTTTTTACTAACAGTTGTGACTCGTCGTCAATGGATTTTTATGTCCATCATGACAGGAAGAACCTTGAAATTATGAAGCGGCAGGTGGCGAAAACAATTTCATGGTTCATTCCATCATTAATGCTCTGTCATAATCTTCTGAGAGCAAGGTCTCTTTCTTTAGGTTTTGGAGAATAAAGGGTTTAACTTTTTCCGCTCTGCCAAATTAGTCATCAGACTGAAAATAGAGAGTCACCTTTCTGCTGGGTTTTGTGTAGTGCCATGAAGGTAAATAAGTGAGCATTACAGGTGATTCTTTCTGTGCACTGAGGTACAGAAGCTCCATTAATTGCCATTAGATGCATTAAGCTTGAAGTCAAAGCCCTCAGCTTTTTGCTCACTGCCAGTCAGGGCCAGAAGACAATCAACCCATAAGGGTCATTTTCTGCATGAGCTAACCTTTTCCTCCCTTACGATTTGAAGCCTTTGTTGACAGTGCAATGCTCAGCAGGGACATTAAATTAACACTTCATATTCGTGGCTGTAAATTTACCGGCAAGCTGAGGACAAGGCAAGGAAAACAAACACTCCATCATTTCTGCTTCATTTAGCCTCTGAATGGGGATACACTCACCTGTAGAGAAGAGAGGTCATGGCAGGCTGGTATAATTTTAATCAGGCTCTCAGCCTGGCCTTTAGTTTTAGCGGATTGTTTTGCATGCTGGGGCTGAAAGTAAAGGTGAGAGTGAGGTGAGAGCAAGCAAACAGATAAGTATCATGTGGTCAAACACTTAAGCCTTTGGCACTAATGAATGAGACGACAGGTAGACTGAGCAGACTGTTTGCACATTGTTTTCACTAAATGTTCTTTATTAGTATGTCTCATCAGATACAAAATGTACAAAAATACCTTGTGGTTTTAAATATGTTTTCATAGCCTACATACCTGTTTCAAGAATAAAATCCTTTACACTTGTCTACACTATTATGCCTTGGATTTTTTTCAGTAATCCTCTTTACCAACATGTCTCATCAGACACATTTAAGTCTTGTTGAACTTATTTTCAGTACCAATGTCTTGCCTCGGCTCTGTATTGCTCCTTGGACTTCTTCAAATAATTTAAAGACAAAAGCCCGAGTGCAACTTACTTAAAAATCTGAAGCAGTGCACTCGCTATACCTGCAACCTGGGTTCATTAACGGACTCCAGTCAATGAGTGGCTGGTCGGGGGAGGGAAGTAGTGAACATCCCAGGGACAGTTCTCCTCCCTCTGCGTGTGGGGAATGTTGTGTCCCCTTTGATTGACTGCCACCTGCTGGAACCCAGGTGGTAGTGCAGTGGGCGCACATTGCAGGGAAGGGATTGACTCCTAGTGCCGAACCACATGCATGAGCATCATTGCACAGCAGCTCCCTCGGGGAAGGAAACATGGAGGAAAAAGTTCTGGTCTGTCACAATTGAAGCCAGCTCCTCCCCTCTTTGCAGGCCCAAGCATGACCAATGTGGCAGGCCACCCATCACCACTACATTGATTCTGGTCAAGTGGTAGTTACCCTGTAAGTCAACAAGAAAGTCAGTGATGGGGCTGGGAGAGTGCCATTAGAATAGGGTCAGTTGGGGACCAAATAGCAGAATACAGAAGATTAAAAAAGAAATTGATACCTTAACTTACAAAAGGCATACACAGTAAGTAGCCTGTTTTCAGAAATAAGTTATGCAGTGCCATATTATGGAACAACCATGTTTTTCATTCTTGCCTGGCTTAGCTGCTGATCCTCTGATAAATCTTACAAAACTTTGCTCCAGGTCAAGCTAAGGAGCATTCTGGGAACTGGAGGGCAGCGGGCGCAGAGACCTGTGCATTGCACATGTGCCAGTTTGAGGGGGGGGGGCTTTTCAGAATGTGGTGGCAGCTAGTGTAGATGCATAAGGCAGGCATTGTGGTTCTAGCCCTCTTATGAAGGTTGTATTGTATTGTGGATGCTTTCAACAGAAAGTCCTGGATGTACTGTAAGGAAACAAAAACACAAAATAAAAAAAAAATGCTGTAGATGTGCTTTTCTGCCAGTGACATGGCACATTGAAAGTCGAGGCCTTTATTTACTGGAAAAAAAAAACACTTATTCTCTGCCTCCAGTTAATTCTTTTCCTCTTGGAAGCATTGACAGCCAGTAACCACAATGACCAATCCTTGATACATGCATGCCTCCAAATGGTGACTTCATGCAGCACCACTACTGCAGAGAGAAATTCCCACTCACGTACCCAGCTACTGTTACATTTTAGACTTCAAAGAAAGTGGATATGAAACAAAAGAGCAAAATATTAGAACATGTAACCTGCTTCAGAAAGACCATGTTGACTAAGTATATTTTAGGCTATTTTGTACTTTTACATATTTTTAGTTAGATTAAATGTACCTGGCTTTAACAAACACTTTTATAATCAAACCAATGTGTAGGTCTAATAATTCAACATAACCATGCAGAATGAATACGAAATATGTACTTTTTAGCACTTTTAAAATCGGAGTTTGCTGAATAATATTTGTCATTATAACTGAGGTAGCTTGCATGGTATAGTTAGTAAACAGTGACCAGTAGTTGGCAGTAGATATAGGAATTCTGAGAGAATTCCACTAACATTAATTCAGTTATTAGGCAATATGGTAAAGTTTCCCCATCAGGTTAATGTGCTGGTTTGCTTTTCACCCTTCCTTAAAACAGTGCAGTCCTTGCTCTGAAGTGGAAACACTTGAGAGATTGAAAGTGACAACATGTTAACAAGAGCCAAACATATTCTGCAGACAATTTCCCCTGTTTACCCTTCTTAAGTGGGTGAGAACAGTCTGATTTGTCATGCTGCTGCTCCCATGAATGAGGAGGGTCTCCATGCGCCCAGGTATGGATTAAGTTGATTATTTTGAATGGGCAAGTGAATATGGAAAAAAAAAGTGCAGAGATGTTTGCAAGGGAAGGAAAATTCTTTTTTTTTTTTTTCAGTTTCTTATTGCAGGTGCCACCAAGCAGGAATCTGATCATGTAATCCTTTACAATCCATCCCCTTCACAGTAGTGTTAACCAGGAATGTTTTACTGGTCCAGTGGATTAACCAGAATTCCTGTTGCAGCCTGGTTGAGTGGGGGAATTAGGGACAAAGTGGGAGTGCTGAGTTGGTGTCACATTAAAATGAGCCTACCAGGTGGTCCCAGAAAGCAGACACTGTGTGTCAGGAAAGCTGAAAGCCTGGGGGTCTTTGCAGTTCATTGGCTGTTGTAGAGCCTGGCAAAGAGCGCAGGCTATGGGGGTGGCACTGATGTAGCTATTGAGGTCTTGGAGAACTGTGTCAGGCTTGGTTTACTACAATCAGAGCAGTGATTAGAGCTCTTTTGATCTCAGGTTTAGTTTTCTGTCTACCAAGGGAGTGGAGGATTGGGGATACATATTAATGCCTTGCACAGGGCCTACATAATTTCCCAGCGGGTCACAGGGTCAGGTTTGTATTTAGTTAGCAGTAATGATCTCGTTAGGTATCTAGATGGACCACCCGTCAAGCCCATTCAGGGCTATGGCCGTGCTCACTTCCCCTTCTTTCCCTCTCGTTGTGGGCTTACAGGACATGAACATGTGATTAATGGACTTCCAGGGCTTAATAACTTGCAAAACAGTATTAAACAAGGGGAGTTGAAGACAATTGGAGTAGGAACAGGAGGGGCAGGAGGTTGCTGTAAACGGAACCAGCACAATCCCAGTGCATGGAATTGACTGAGATGGGTGCTTACAATGGCACAGCTGGCAGCTGGCAGTCAGCCAGGCCTGGGAGAAAGCACCATTGCTACATCCAGGTGGTCAGGGTGATCTGGGCCTTTCAGTTTTGTAAGTGTTAAAAAGGAGACGGACGGGCGGGGAGAGTACACTTGCAATGGGAGAGAAAGTGAGAGGAAGCCATTGAGCAGACACAAGAAAGAGATTAAAGAGCAGAGAAAGTGATAAGCTGATAATGGAAACACATTCAATAGGAACAAGTAATCCTTGACATACAAGGACAAATATGAATACTTTTGTTTCTGAATTTAGATTAACATCCACTTCAAGAGTTAAAATAGGAATAAATTCGGGTCTTATTGTGCCCCTACTTGAATGCTTGACAAAATGTTAGAAAATATTGTGACCGTAGTATTGCTAACTCTCGAAAAAAAGCCTTTGTCACATGGTGTTCAGGGAAAGCATTGTAAGAGACTTACAGAACTGAAGATCAAGGATCAAAATGAATGTTAATTTTACTTTCCTGTAGGAAACCTCATGTGAGACCTTTTTTTAAACCACATTAATTTTTGAGCTCTTTGACAAATTATATAACTGGAGTCTAGTAGAAAATAAATACTCCAACATAAGATTGATTCATTCTTTTCTTTTTAATTCAGTATGTATATATTGCTGCATGTTTGAGACTATAATTGCAAAGCAAACCTGTTTAGCATTAACTTCTGAAAACTGTTTTTGATTTACATTGGTTTGCTTTTTCTGGCCAGTGAATTAAGACATGTAAATTGTAATGCTTCGCAAAGATTGTGAAGCAGCTCATTCCTTAAAGAGCAAACAGCTACAAAAATGAGACATAAAAAGAGTATTTTTAAAACAATTATCTTTAACATTGGTGTTCCTAGGTTTTTTTTAATTCTCCTGCTATTAGTCTACAAACTGCTGTATTGCAGATAATGCAGAACTTATCTCCCTTTGTCTTTCAAAAAACATCTGACAGTCCCCAACTGTCACAGTTGCTGTTTGTGATGTCAGTTAGTTCTCATGGGAAGTGTTGTGATGTCATAAACAAAGACACAATGAGGTTAGTTGGAGACAGTCGAATTGTTTTTATTCACACAGCTGGCAAGATGGATAATACATCCTGGAACAAATAACTGACAGTTAAAAACAATGTATTATCTAGTAAATTTTAATAGCAAAAAACTTTACATTTGTGAAGTACATACTGAAATGCAGTGCTGTTCTTTAGTATACACACATATAGAGCAGTTCTTTGAAAATGACTAACAGTATTCAAAGTTTTTTATTCTGGTTTTGCAAAATGGTTTGATTTTCTAGCTTAGATCTCCTTTCTGTTTTGCAGTGTTGTACCATACAGTTAAGTTACCTGAAAATAATCCACCTAAGGTGCAGCATGCATAGTTACTAGAGACGTGAAGATGATGTGTTGTACTGATGAATGAAAGGAGCTGTGCAGTAGTAGCAGACAGTTTGATGTAGTGTTAGTGTGCAGTTAAGCAACAGGATAGGTCTCAGTGTGCATTATTGTGAGAAAAATGACATGTCTTGTGAATTGAGGTATGAGGCAAAGCAAAGTGCTTCACCCACTCAAAATGTACCATATGACATAAGTACACATTTTATTTTATTTATTTTTTATTTCATTTTTGTTGACTGGGTAAGTGCACTAGACAAATTCTGCCTATTTTCAGGCATGACCTGGGGGAGGGGGATACAGATGAATGCCAACTGACGTTGAACCAGATTAAGCTGTTGGTGGTATTTTTAGTGAATGGAGGGAAATTTGGCCAGAGCACCTGGGAAATTCCCCATCTCTTTTCGAGAAGTGCCATGGGATCTTTGACATCCACCTAAACTACCACCAGAATGGCATACGGACAAAAAGTCGCAGTGTTAATAGGTGCGGTTAAGACGGCGTGGTCCGTATTTTGAAAAGACAGTCCGTAGACGGATTTTAGGCTGCGGACATTTCAGGACATTTTTTTGAAATATCCCTTGATGAAAAACCTTCACTTCCTTTGTGGCCAGTTTCACAAAGCAGCTTGAACCCCCAGCTCCAAAACAAGTTTAGTTACCAGATGGACCCGATCTACAGCCCCAGACTGAGTTATCCCCCAACCTCCCCCTTCAAAATAAATTTAAATATTGCCAGCTACCTTGCATTCAGTCTGGAAGTAGCAGTGTTTCAAAAGTTAACCAAACTTTCCTAAACCCTGCCCAAGACCGCCAAAATAAATTGAACACATTCAGCCTCAGCAAAGTGAAAAAAAAAATGGCAGACCAAGTCACAGCTCCTGCTCATGAAAAAACAGCCAATATATTAATTAAAGCAAGCTGGCAATGCAATACACAATTGAGGAGCTAAAGTTAAGAAACCCTGCGACTACTCCTCAGCCCGGCTGCCTGATTCTGTCGATCCCTTCAGTCGCATCAATTAAATGGGCTTTTGGCAGGGCAACATCATGACTGTGGGACAAATCTGACCCCACGCCCCTGGAGACTGAAATTTAAATGTGGCACTGTTTAACATGCCACCTGCTCTGCAGTAGGTAGAAAATGTGTGCTGCGCATCCGTAGCATCAGCCGGAACCGTCAGGGAGACCAGCACACCAACCAGTTAAAAGGTAGTTTATTGCAAGTTTTAAGTGCCCTTAAGCCCATTCCAACTTGGGACAGAAGCTAGACTCTGACAAGGAAAAGAAGAAGAAGGAAACAGGGACCAGGGGAGTCTGGATGGAAGGGGATCCCAAGTGTCCTCCAGACATACAGTACCTTATACCAATCGACAGATCCACTTCACAGGGACTGAGCTGGGAAAGGAGGTATCAGCAGTTGTCGTAGTAACTTTTAGGTGGTGCTGAGTGACTATTTGTCCGTTTCTCGACAAATTCAATTCGCCCTTTGTTGGTCGCGACCACATTTAATATTGGCAAATTGTCAGGCGCCATTAAGTCTTCGTGACCAGTAGTCCGCTACAAATTGTCCACGATGATTTGTCCAGCGGCAATACGTCCACTCACGACCAGAACAGGCAGATGGGACCTCGGTTTAATGTCTCATCTGAAAGATGGCACCTCAGGAGTGTAGCACCCCCCTCAAGCTGCACTATAGTGTCAGTACTGGGCTTTAACCCTGGTGTCTGGTGTGGGGATAAAACCCACAGCCTTCTGATCTCCCAGCCTCAGAGGTGAGTGCCCTGGTACATACCCTGTAGTGCCAGTATGTACACCCTGAAAGAGAGGAGGGAGCATGACAAAGACCTATAAATACCTCATGGGGGTGAATAAGGTACAGGAGTAGGAGCGTCTTACAAAAGAAAAGGTGCATGAGAACAAGGGGTGTTATAATGAAGTTGGAAGGGGGAATTTAGGGGGAGTGTGAGGAAGTACTTATTCACTGAAAGAGTGGTGGATGACTAGAACAGTCTTCTAGTGGAGGTGGTAAAGGTGGTGGGGCAAAAACAGTGGCAAGCTTAAAGCATGGATTGGATAGGCACAAAGGAACATTGGTAGGAAAGCAGGGTGGGGGAGGGAGTCAGAGATCAAGTAGGATCTGCTTTGATAATATAGATAGGGAAAAATGGGCAGACTAAGTGGACCAAGTGGTCCTTATGTGCCGACATATTCTATGTTTCTGTGTTCCTTAATGTGATCATAAGTGGTCTTTCCTGATTTTTAGTTTTAAAGCAGCAGTGCAATGAAAATAGTTTGTTTTTTTTAAAGCTAGTTTCAGCTATAATTAAGAAAAATATTAGCATACCTGTCAAATGTACCTCCTCTGCTGTGTACCATGAGTGTTTTTTTATCTTAGCCCTTGCCAGGTCTACAGTGCTATTTCTATGCAAAATGTGGTGGGCATCTTTTTTTCTTGAGAAAAAACTAAGTTAAAACATTTATAAAATACTCAGATTTTGGTGGAATTAGAATATTGGAACACCACAGGGTTTTAAATAGCTGGTACTGCATTGTACTTTGCGATGCAGTCTGGGAGGTCACTCAAATCAAACTGTGCGGTGGATCACAAAAAGGTGTGATCCATTTCTAGGCTTCCAACATGGAGAGAAAAAAAAAGGGTTTCACGTCTGTCATGCTTCCTGACTGGTCCAGTGCCAGTCTTTGGTAAGGGGGCAGGTACAGTAAAATGCATGAATCCTGTTTGTTGCCACATTGAGACCTTCATAGGTTACTCTGCATAACTGATTGCACAAGACAGTATCACCTGGCTGCAATTTGCGATGTCAGTGAGCGGGAGAGGCTGCCATCATTGGTGTTGAGCTGTTGAAACCACTCTATATGGTCTCAAGGTGTGTGTGTGTGTAAAATTAAACAATTTTACCATTTTACTGTTTTCTGTGTTCCTTGGGGTAAGTTGTTAGAGTCCTCTCTACCTCTTTTCTCTCCCGTGCAGCACTAGGAGTAGTAAGTTGATCTGGGATGACGGCTGCACTAGATAACTCCCTGGGATAGCCCCAATTCCTTTCCTAATTCTAATCCATTCTTCTTGCTTCTGGCTCCTCTTCCTGTGATCTTACCTCCTGACTACAGTTGGATTTTGACAAGATTCAGCACTGGTTCAAGTTAAACCATCTGTCCCTTAATGCTGAAAAAGTCTCTATGACTTTTGGTACCCGGCAGAGGCTTGCCAGACTTAATTTCCCTGCCCTGTTTTATAGATTTATGGAGTCTGTTGGCAGATAAGGACTGCCAGGCCCATCCAGTCTGCCTGTTTACGCTAGCTCACAAAGCGACCAGTGACCCTTATTGGTCATTGGCTTAGCTTTTTCTTCCTATCTTTTATTATTCCTTTGTTTTTGTCCTATGCATGTTTAAAACCTGCCACAGTACAGGCTGCCACCACCTTCTGGGACAGGCTATTTGATACACCACCACCCTTTCTGTGAAGAAGAACTTCCTAATAGTTCCCCTTATGTGGCCACCCTTCAATCTCATGTCATGTCCTCTTCTCCTGGCACTACTGTTGAGCTGAAATATGTTGTCCCCTTCCACCTTGTTTATGCCCCTTGAGATACTTGAATGTTTCTATCATGTCACTTCTCTCCCTCCTCTGTTCCAGCGTGTACAAATTTAGGTTCCTCACTCTCTCCTCATAAGGCTTGTGATGTAATCCGTTCACCATTTTGGTTGCCCTCCTCTGCACCATCTCTGTTTTGTCAATGTCCTTTTGAAGGTGTGGTCTCTAGAACTGTACACATTATTCAAGGTGAGGTCTCACCAGGGTCTTGTACAGTGGAACCATTACCTCCCTCCTTCTGCTTACCCTTGATGGTGCTAAACTTGAAGATGTTTCCCCCCCTTAAGTACTACCTCAGGGTCTGCCTTGACTGGCATCTTGATTTCTCTGTGCACATTGATGCAATTCACCATAAGCTTCACCCTAAGCTTGGTGCTTTGTACAGGAACAAAGCTTGTTTACCGCTCCCTGCCCACCAAGAAATTGTTCTAAAATTATCCTTCCAATCTTTGACTACGGTTACTTAGTCTACAGTAGTGCCCCTAATTTTATAGTTATAAAACACTGGTTGGAAATGGAGCATTCTGATTGGTTGTCAGCATTCCCAGACTCTTACATTAGGTAAGTAATAAGCCATGACAGGGTGTGCTTTATAGGATAATAATAACTGATGTGCAATTTTTTCTTTGTGCTCAGCCAGTTAATATTCGCTGTAATAACCCGCAGGTTATTACGTCAAATACTTGCTCTGTCACCCAAACTAGAGCACACCCGCTATTGGCTCTGCTCCTCTGTGTGGGTGTGCTAAACAGTTTCTAAATCAAGGCGGCTCCCTATCTCCACTACCGAGGAGCCACCACTTATGGAGCCACACACCGTCCGATTCTCTGTCTGTTAAATCCTGCCACTTACCTTTACATTCCTTTTTTTTTTTAATAAAAAAGGATTTTACACTGATTAAAATTTTTTTTTTAATCTAAATGTATAAACATTTTTAGAATTTTTAATGTTGCTAATCAAATTGAGGCAAGTGCTAGTATTTTCACAACGAATTAGGACATCCACATGTAAAACTTCTAATCAGTTGTCCCAGCTTATTTAATATCCTACACAAAATAAAACTGGAAGATACCTGGAATCTTTTATGGTGAAAGAAATACAGGGTCACATTTTTTGCCCAGTTTCATTGCACTGTTGCTTTAAACTTGTTTGATGAAGTTCAGAAAGTTAAGTATTTCGGACCTGTGCTGGAATAATGCATGAACATGTGATCATATTTGGCAAAATACATGTCTTGCTTTTCTTACCCATTTTATAGCTATAAAACACTGGTTGGAAATGCAGCATTCTGATTGGTAGCCAGCATTTCAAGACCCTTATATTAGGTAAGTAATAAGCCACGACAGGGTGTGCTTTATAGGATTATAATAACTGGTGAGCAGTCTTTTCTATGTGCTCAGCCAGATGATATTTGCCTTAGTAACCCATGGGTTATTACGGCGAACACGAGCTCTGTTTCTCAAACTAGAGTGCTCTGCCATTGGCTCTGCTCCTCTCTGTGGGCGGGTTTAACAGTTTCTTAATTATGGTGGCTCTGTATCTCCTCTACCGAGGAGCGCCACTTATGGAGCCGCCACACCATCTGATTCTCTGTCATTAAATCCTGCCTTTTACCTTTACATTCTTTAAAAAAAAAATAAAAGTCATCTGGTTGATACTGCTGTTCGTCACCTTTGTTGACACTGCGACAATGAACAGCACCACCTGGCAGCACTATAGTACCATCCTCCAAATCAGGTTCCAAATCGTACAACAGGGAGACAAAGTATGAGAGAAAACACTAAGAAAAAACAAAAACAAACAAAAAAAACAAAAACAGGAGACAAGGTGTGTGTGATGTGAGTGAGAGAAAGAGAGGGGGTCACAGCACTAGGGCTGGAAAGAATTGCTCACTAATATGTAAAATAAAGATGAGCAGTGTACATGAGACTTATCGCGCACTGTGGTGGGATGCTGATAACCTTTGGGCTTCACCCTTGGGTTTATGTGGCATCCCACACCTCGAGTGTGCATTACATTCTCATATCACACACTTGCCCGTCCTTTATTCTATAGTTAATGCATGCCCCATGGGTGCAGTAAGGCATGAGGCTGAAGGCCAAGTGTCCTTTATGCCCATGGGAAGTGCATTGAAATCTTAAAATGAACATACTTGAGGGGCTTATTACATTTATAAAATGGCTCTAAGTAATTTGTTTTGGGAGGAAAATGATATTTAGTACCTGACCGTGCATTTATAGAGATTTAATGCACAGTCAGATGATATCTCTTAGTCAATGAAATTACTAGATTTTTTCTTGCCATTTTATAATCTTTGTTACACTGTCATGGACAGCCTGAATACCATGGTGCATGAATTCTTCCTGTCAGCATTCCATCCTCTGTCACTGCTAAATGACTGGAATGATGCATTCTGATTCTGAACCAGCATTATTAAACAATGGGTGGATGAGCTATTTCATTCAAAATCTCCCTCCAAATGAAGAAAACAAATAAAAGGTACACTTCTAAGAGCTTACCTGAGGATTTGAGAAATGTTTGTTCCTTGGATTGTTTTAAAAAAAAAGTTGAAATACTGGTTGCATGCTTTGAATGTATGTAAATGCTTTAATTAATTTTGTCAATTGTTTGTTATTCTGTATTTTGTATTTGACGTATATGTTATGTGTCAGGTCGGACTTGAAAAAGGGCTTGTCCCAGTGTCCTTACCCAGTTAACAAATTAAAAACAAACAAACAAACTTTTCTTATAGAATAATTTTTGTAATAGAAATAAGACACTCTCGGGAATTAGAGTCACAGTAAATCGTTACCTAGGGGCAGTATGGCACTCGGCTACACCTCCCGCCACATTATGCCCTTGGGGGTGATTAACAGACTGTTACTGCACACACTGGTCATTCCTTATTCCATAATTCTCATTAATTCATGACGAAAATGTATACATTTTTTAAACGCTTAATAGAGTAAGAGATATCATTGATGTTTGCCAGTAAGAGATACAGATGTCCAATAAGACAAGTAGGCAAGGTAATCCACATAAAAATGGAATTCATGATCTTTTCCTTAAAACCTTTACCTTAATCAGTGTTAATGCATATTTTATAAAAGAGAGATGAACATCATGGTTTGCTGTCGGTACATTTGGTTAACGGGATGTCATAAACAATGATGTGATTCAAGTGAATACTGGAAACAATTGATTTGTGGCTCTGCTGATTAATGACTGCAGCTGGTGCACTATAATATATTATACAATGGCAAGAAAGAATCCTGGCTTCTGATTGGTCAGTTGGCCATCACAGCAGGGATGTTATCCTGGCCTGTTTACCCACAATGCCTTGCTACAGTTGTTTACATAGTACTGCTCACCACCAGCAGCATAAGGGATTGTATGTCTGAGTAAGGCACATTTAAGGCAACATTATAAATTACCCAGAATCCCTTGTTGCTGTATGTAAAACAATGACAGCTCTTTGGTATGACATCATTTTGGGGGTGTTGCCACACACAAGAAACTGGAGGACCAAATGTTGATAAAACATAGTATAAAATGACTATGACAGATTTTTTTACAAAACAAATTGAGGCATCAAGATCTGAAGCATGTCTAGCAATGGCATACTATGTGTAAAAGGCATTTGGGGAACCTTACACATTTACTTTAATAATTACATCTACATCATTGTCCTTATAGGCATAACGGGGGGTGGGGGGGGCTTCCTGGATGCCCAGAGACCCCTCTGATCTTGTTTCCATTATGTTTTCATAAAAAGAGTTTTGTACACTGGCACTAAAAAATGGGATTTGTTTGGCAGACCTCCCCCCATTCCCAAATCCTGGCTATGCCCCTTCATTTGTCTTGGGGCCCTACTCCTTCTACAGGTCATTATCTGCAGTGAGGAACCATAGCATTGGCCCTGTTTGGTTGCATGCACTCTAGCCTTCTTTAAGCACTGTTTTGTCTGTCATAAGGGTGACTTTGAGTAGAACAGTGCCAGTCAGTGCTTATGGATTTAAATAGATCAGAGAGAAATTACAGGAAACAAGTATACCATTGCAGAAACAGTATGGTCTTTGTGTAGATTTTTATGACATTTATTAATTATTAGCTCTTACAGTCTGGACTCCGATTAAGTTTTCCACTGCATCTCAGGACATGGCAACTCAATCAGGTCATAATTTCCTGGATTAATAGAACCAATTAATCAATCATTTGATACGTAAAGTGCAAATCATACAAATATATCTAAGCACTGTACAGCAACAAAGAAGGCAATAATTAACAACACAGCATACAATAGGTTAATAAACAGTTTAAAAACAATAATGAAAGGAGTAAAACAGATTGCGAATTTCATAGTTAGATCTAATATCAGATGGAGCTACTCAGCTGAAAAGCATTCTAAAACATAGAGAATACAGGATGGACAACCATGCACAGCCACTGAGTTCTGCCACAGAGGGGTTCTGATCCCCCCCTAACCTCGAGAGTGAAGCTCGAGACATCAGTGGGAATCAGAACTCCGAGGTGGCAGAGCACGCTGGTTGTTCATGAAGTTGCTCATCCTGTATTTTGTATCACGTCTAGTGTTATGTGAAATGTGTGCATGGCGGTTCTTTCGCTCTCAGAACTAAACTGTCTTGTGCAGTCTCTAGTGGTTTCAGAATGCACTTGTGCCACAGAAGGTACAGTCGCGCCCGGCCCGTCAGCGCAGTGGTGGATTCTGTTTGCGGCGCATGCACTCCGGGTTCGAACGCACTTCGGATTGTCAGAGGTCGGGCCAGGGGAGTAGGGATCCGCCCACGGACAGCGCCTCCTACTCCGGGAGGGTAGCGCCTGGAGCGCTGAGGACTCCTGGCAGAGGCCAGGAGATCTAGCGCTGCCGACGCTTGACGTGGAGAGTTGGGGAGGCGGGGCAGACGCTGGCGTCATTGCACGTCCCCGCCTCCTTGAGGAGGAAAATTGGAAAAATGGCGGGCGGGACCACCGTAGGATGAAGCCCTCCCCGGAGAGCCTCGCCTTGCCACCGCTGTTGCGGGACCCCAACCAGTCACAGTTCCGGGGTCACGAAGGTGGCCTGCGGCCCCACCCTCTGAGGGGTAAGCCGGGGGTGACCGGGGTCCTCAGCAGCTATAGGCGGTGGTGGAGGTCTCCGGGGGCCGTGACCAGGGTGGAGGGCAGACGGTGGTACCGCCAGGAAAAAAGGGGGGAAAAAAAAAAAAAAAGAAGGGTACAGTCACATTCCATGACCTTTGAACTGAGGTACAACAGTATTTTAAAAAGGGATAGAATTCGATACAGGACAGTGCTCTACTATACACTATATAGAGAATAGTGGATGGGCAACTACGCACAACCAATATATTGTGCCACAGAGGGGTTCTGATTCTCTGTGACCTCACGAGCAAAACTTGAGAGGTCCATGGGAGCGAGAACACCGAGGTGGCACAACACACTGGTTGGGCAAAGAGTTGCCCATCCACTATTTCTTATAATGTATGGTGCCCCTAATAATAGTAGGGAAATAGATTTGTTTTTAAATAGAGAAATGCATTTTTGCTGCTGCATGTTTTTCCAGGTTTTATGGTTGGTTGCTAGGGTCAGTGGTGTGGTTGGTGGGCTCCAGACCTCCCTATGTCTGTGGTGCGGACTTCCATTGGTTGTTAGTTTTGTGTGGGAGGGATTTAAAAAAAAAATATGGTGGCTGTATTTATCGCTAAGTGAGAGGATTGTGACGGTTACGAATCAGCTTTGATTTTGTGAGGAGTTATAAATATCTGGTTGATCCAGCTGTTGTTCTTTTTTGTTTGTTTGTTTGTTTAATAAGTTAAAATATCTTGTTGATCTTGCTTTTTGTCTTATATCAGGGTGATCCTGGTCAAATTGCAGCTTCAGTGATCAGGCCACTGCCACTGCGAGTGTCTTATCTGGTTGATCCTGCTGTTTCTGTGTCTTGCACGCTTCTACAATTACTTGAAATGTTGTTGTGTAGGGTACAGTCATGTACCATGACCTTTGAACTGTGGTACAACAAATTATTTTCAGCTAGTATGGCTTTCAATGCAGAGCAAGCCCTCGCCACACACTATAAATGACTCTTAATCTGGTTTCTAAAGGTAGACAGAGTAGTATTGCCTCAAATTTGGAGTAGTAGGGCATTACATAAGCAAGGGCCATAAATACAAAAGGCTCAGTCACCTCTAGTCTTTAAGTTGACTTATGGAATGGATAACATCTTGTGAGTGCTTGATCTCGTGCACCTAGAAGAAAAAATTGGAGACAACAAATCAGTACTATACCTCTGCTTCAGACATGAAGTGCTTATAAACAAGGGTGAGAAGGCCAGCTCAGTGGCACTGAGGGCTGAGGTGCTGGATGCCTTACCTCAGATACACTGGCGACATGGGTTCGGGAATGACCTCGGGTCATCAGGGAGCCGACGTGTGGGGGAGGGAGGGAGCGGGACTGAGCAGCACGAGACACTCTCCCCTCCTGGGGTGGTTGACCACACAACCCGTGGAGTCCGCTCCCACCGGGTGGGAGATCCAGTGGGAAGGCGTAGATGGAAGGGTGGTGGTGATAGTCAGGGTGGGGTGGAAGGGGCTGAGCCTGCATCTGGTGATACCAAATACAAGACGGCAGGCGTGTCTGCCAAGGTCCGGTCAGGGAGAAAATGGGAACCAAAACTAAAAATAAAATAAATAGAAAACAAGGGTGGACAATATGTTGAACTGGTAACCAGTGTAATGCAAGCAGTACTGGGGTGGTGTGCTCATGCATGTTATATTCACTGTAATATGTCTGCAGTTGATTTAAGATAACCGACCAACAAGAAATTACAGTAAGCCAACTGGTTTGTATCATAAGCATGCATTAGAGTTGCTAGAAAGGAGGGAGACAGAACATTACACAGTTTACGGTACAAAGGGAAAATCCAGTTCCAGCAAGACTCACATTTTTTACTACAGGCTTTGACACCATGCAGGTATTCCCAACTGTTGACAACATTTTTGAAAGGTGGTGGACCAAAAAGTATCGATTCTGTTTTAGAGGACTTTGGTTGCAAAATAATTTGCACTCATCCAGCACTTGATATCCTGTAGACATAAGGCAGGAGCACCACCCACCTTTTCTGGGGACATAACTACACAGTAACATAGTAATATAGGGTTAGAAGGGACCCTATGTCCATTCTATCTGCCGCTGCTTCATAAGCAGGTATTAATAAATATGCTGGATAAACATTTATGCAATAGGCATGGACACAAAATCCATGTATATGTGTGTGATAAACCCTACCTTTCAATCAATAACCCCTAACCACCGCCAATACCTTCAAACAGTTTCACTTTTCACTAACCACCCAGTCCTTCCCAAACCAGCATCTCCCTCAACTTACAGTACAAACCTTGTATTCTGCTATGCAGACCCTTAGGCCAGTCAGCAGTAACCATATCTTAAAAAAAATCCTCTTTTTCTATGTTACCACCTTTCTTTTAAAACAAACAAGCAAAAAAGCTACAGCTGGTCCCCAAACTGCCCTGCTCTTGCTGGCTAGATTATGTCCCTCAAACTGCAGTCACTTGTCACATATACTACACAACCCTGCACACGCTTGTCAGCTTTTTTCTCCTTCGGATGTAACACATTCAACTTTTTCTTCCTGCATGTGCTCCATTACAGGTAGAGATGCCTTTGTCTCATTTTTGCTGCTTGGCCTCCACTACTATCCAACCAGCTACCTGCCACTCCTTATGTCAGCCCAAACTGATGCTCACACACACACACACACACACACACACACACACGGCAGTGAAGACACCCTCACTCATTTCGACCAACCTGGGTGGCACACATTACCAGTCCCTTTGAAATTACCATAAGAAAACAGTTCTTGATTCCTCCTCAGATGTAGTAACATAGTATTTGACAACAGATAACGACCGATAGGCCCACCCAGTCTGCCCATATTCCCTGCCTGCATCAGTGGTCGCTGACCCTACTTGGTCATTGGCTTTAGCCTTTCCTACCCACCTCCAGGGTTCCCTTGTGCCTGTCCCATGCATGTTTGAACCTCCCCAGTATGCTAGCTCCCACTACTTCCTGGGGTAGACTGTTTCGTGCATCTACCACCCTTTCTGTGAAGAATAACTTCCCCTTTATCCTGCCTCCCTTCAGTCTGATATCATGCCCCCTCATCCTTGTACACCTCTTATACTGAAAGGTGTCACCCACTTGCTCTTTGTTTATGCCCTTAACCTACTTGAAGGTTTCTATCATATCTCCCTGTTCCTGCCTCTCTTCCAGTGTATACATATTGAGGTCTTTTAATCTCTCCTAGTATGTCTCCTGGCGCAAGCCCTGCACCATCTTTGTTGCCCTTCTCTGAACTGCCTCCACCCTGCCTATGTCCTTATAAAATGTATGTCTCTTTATAACCTGTGTGTTATCCTCTCCTCTGCACTCCTCCCCCCAGGTCACACCGGGAGATGAGCATTTATTGCTTAGTGTGCCTTCCTGGTGAAACATTTCAATAAATAAATAAATAAGATGCAGCCTGCAGAACTGTACACCATACTCCAGATGAGGCTTCACCAGCGATTTGTACAGTGACATCACAACCTCCCTTCTTCTGCTAGTGATACCGCTTTCTATGCACCCCAGCATACTGCTGGCCCTCCCCACAGCCTTGGTACCCTGTTTGGACACCTTTAGGACATCTGAGATGATTATCTCTAAATCCCTTTCTTCCCTGGTAACCATCAGCAACTCCCCCCCCCATCCTGTAACTCTCTGCAGGGTTTCCCTTCCCCTGGTGCATGACTTTGCACTTCTTTGCATTAAATTCTAATTGCCATACATTGGACAATTTTCCAGCTTTCCTACCTCCCTCCTCATTTTCTCGCCTCCCCCCCCTTCCCCGAGTGTCTACCCTGTTGCACTGGCAAACCTTCCCCTCCAGCCCTTCAGCAATGTCACTGATGTAGACATTAAAAATGACTGGCCCCAGGACTGATCCTTTAGGCACCCCACTGGTCTCCTCCTTTTCCTCGGTTTGGATCCTATTAACCACCACCTTCTGCTTTCTGTCCCCTAACCAATTTCTAACCCAGTTCTCTACTTTATGACCCACCCCCAGGCTACTCAACTTGTTAACCAGACTTCTGTGTGGAACGGTGTCGAAGGCCTTGCTGAAATCAAGGTAGGCGATATCCATCACCCTCCATGATCCACCTCATTTATTACTCAGTCAAAAAAGTCTATCAGATTTGTTTGACATGACCTTCCTGCTGTGAATCCATGCTGCCTCGGATCCTGATCTCTGCTGGTCCACAGACAACCTCCTTCAATATTTTTGTTAACCCTCCTGAGTGGCAATACTATGTTGGCGCTTGCTCTCTACTTTCAAATGGTCTAAACCTGGCCGGGATGCTCACATGCTCAGTCCGCACAAAACTCCACAATTTAATTAAAATAAATAAATAAACAGGCAGCAAAGGTAAAAGTAAATAAAATGGTTGCATGAACCACAACAACCACAGATCCCCTATACCATCAGCTTGCCTGCCTTCTCTTATTGAAATTGTTCTGAAGCCCATACAATAAATCAATCAGAATGCATGTCAGGAGTGCCAGGGGCATCAGGTCACTGGAGTTATTTAGCAACCCTCTCGCAACCTGTGAAATGAGCAGAATAATGCACAGTAAATCACCGTAAAGTCCACTCTAAATTCCATTTGTTTAAACTAAAATACTACCAAATTAAAAACATATCAGTCTCTACTATCAAAACTGTTCCTTGTTGCATAAATTGAATATGCAGTGGGGACACCTGTGTGATAACTTTTTTATCTGCACTTGAGTGGTTTGACCTTGGGCACGTCGCTCATGGCTTATGCCACTTGTGAGCTTTCCTGACATCACAATGCTCTTGTACAGATAAAAAGTTATCACACCGGTCTCCATTTTAAAGCCCTTATGTAAAAGCAAAGAGGTTCCCCAACTGTGAAATAAATTTGTGTATCATCTGCATAAGGGTGAAACACTGCTGCATGAAACATTATATAAGTCTGCCAATGTTAATCATATAGATATTAACAGTATAAGGTCAAGAATGAACCCATGAGGTACAGTGCTCTCTCTAATAGATTAGGTAGAACAGTATTTTCCCAATGGAAACAGAGTAAGACTGTACTGTCAGCTGGACTTAAACCAGTTGATTGCAGGCCTAAACATCCCAGCAAGGATGTCAGGCCACTGAATAAGGAGACCAGGGCCAACAGGTGTGAAGGCCACACTAAGGTCCAACAATAATGGGGTAGATACAAGGCCTTTGCGAGCAGACCTAAAGAAATCATTAGTAACTCTAAACAGTATAGTTTCAAACCCCAGGAAATGTTTACTGTATTCTGACATATGCAGTTAGCCTTCACCATTCAACTGCCCCGGAGAAGATAGAGCTAAAGAACCTATGCAAATAGTAGAATGTTGATAGGCTCGAGGTCAGTTTTCAAACTGCTGTTCCTGGTACGTTCTATGTAACTGTCAGATTATTTCAATCAATCAAAAAAAAAAAGGGTGAGCTAATTTCAGAGGAGTCAGGGGTATCAAGACCAAGCATGATACCCCTGACTCCTCTTTTCTTTATTTGCACTATTCTTCTCTACTTGTCTCCTCAAAACTCCTCTTGCTTGTCTGGAGACTATATCACAATAGTTAAACATGCAGGCATCACGCATTTTGTCCATCTACTGATATGTGCCACCATTGGGGGAAAAAAAGGGATTTGAGAGGAGAGGAGGCATTGGAATGCCAGTCTAAATTTAAGTCCCCAAGTATTATTGTTTCTAATGAGTTATGCCCCAGGAGGTTGCTTAAATGGTTTAGGAGCTGCAGTCCTGCTGAAGGTGGCCTGTAACAGCCGGTTACACTGACCGAGACTCCAGCAGCGATCTCCACTTGGAGGGATAGAGTTTCAAATTCATTGGGGACCAGCATTGAGTCCAAGATGGAGATAGAGTACTTGTCCTTGACATAAATAGCCACCCCCACCCCTAGTCAGTCTGTCGGTTCGGAATAGTGAGTAGGAAGGGAGGTAAACAGAATGGTTACTGGTTAAGGGGCGGAGCCAAGATTCAGAAATCACCAGAATATCTGGGGAGGTAAGGCTTGTCCAGGCCTGGATAGGAGAGATTTTCTTTAGTAGGCTACATACATTAATATGCATGACGCTAAGTCCTTTCAAATTAGGGAGGTCTGCTGGCGAGCCAATGCTAGGTCCAGGATTAAGCTCAATATTGCCTGAACAGAGCAAGAGGAGAAGCAAGAGTTTCCTAGAGATAATCAACAGATGCTTTAGTAACTTTTTTCTTTCACTCTTGCATGGGGCACAATTATAGCAAGGGGGCACCTTAGTGCTAAGGCCAAGGATGTTTAGAGTTGCACATAGGAGAATCTTAGCAGCAACAAGTTTGGGATATTTGCCAGGACTGGCAGACAGGTACAGAGTTTTTGCCCAGGTCCCAGCTTGGGTGCCAGTATGCCAGCTAGGTGCAGGATCCAAGACCAGCGGGTCATACAAGGTGGCACATATCAGGAGATTGACAAAATACGTGACGCCTCTATGTTTAACTATAGTGATATAGTCTCCAGACAAGCAAGAGGAGTTTTGAGGAGACAAGTAGAGAAGAAAAGTGCAAAGCAGAGTGAGGGTTAATTGGAGAGTTCGGTAAGTCTGCAGTTCTTTGTCGGGTCTCTGAACTGGTAATGAACCGACATTTTTTTCTTACTTTTTAGGGTAAAAGTTTTTTATTTTCATAATAATTATTAGTAAATCATAGTCCGGTTCTTGCCTAGTTTATCTCAGTTTTGGACTGGGGTTTCTCAGTTTCGGTTCTTCCACAGTCGCTGAACCGACCAAAACAAAAAAAAAAAATATTTTTCTTACTAGTGCTATTTCATATTTACTAGTTGGCACAGAACCAGCAAGTTTCTGTAAAAGGTTATGTCACAGAAGCCCAAAAAGATAAAAAAGAAAACTAGCCTTACTGGTTTTCAGCACTGCTCCGTTTGTGGCAAGCCGTCTGCTAAGGCTGATCCCCACACAACTTGTGTTGTCTGCTTAGGGTTTGACCACCTGAAAGCAGACTGTGAAATCTGGAAAGCTTTTCCTCAGTCTATGCTTGATAGACATCTTAACAGACTGAGAGAAAAAATGTCAGAAAAAGCTGCTGACCCAGCTCCTGAACAACTGGTTCCTTCCTCTAGCAAAGAAATAACTATGGAACCAGAGGGAAAACCCTTTGACAAGGGCAAAACCTCCTCAAAGCCTAAGAGAAGTGCAGAAGTGAACATTGAACCAGACCCTGCCAAAAATAGAAAACCGAACCGCAACCGAAGGTCGTGGAGGTTCTAACCGCTGAGGAAATAGCAAACACTATTAAGATTATGCAGTTGTTGCAGAGCTCACCGGTTCCTCAGCAAGCACCTCAGCAACCACCAGTTCAAACTCTAGTTCAGTCATCGTATATCTCAACAATTGCTTCCTTGGTTCCCGGTTCGGCTGAACTGGATCCCTACTATGATGAGGAGGAGGAAGACGATGACCTTGGGGAACCAATTGAACCGAGGTCTCACTAGAGCCAGAGCGCAGGAGTTTGAGTCCCCTACTCGACATCCTGAAGATTTCTCTTCCCACTTTTCTTTTATGAAACATGTGGCAGAGTCTCTGGACCTTCCCATTCAGGAGACCACCGAGAAGGAGGAGGAGGATTATATGGTGACGATGGACTGGCAGCCACTAAACGGTTGCTGCTACCCATCCACAAGTTTCTTGAATCCCTGTAAAAGTTGTCTAATTTGGACTTAAACATATTGGTAGTCATACTGCTCACTACCTCAAGTGGGAGTTTATTCCAGTTATGCACCACCCTCTGACTGAACCAGTTTTGGCTCCTTACCAACTTTAGTTTTCTATCTTTCAGTTGTAAGGGATGAGTGCGGGTATTATATACCTGCTCCCTGTTTTCTAACCCCAGGTTCTCCCACAGGTCATTATCGGACTATGCTTTGTGAATGAGGCACATGTCTCCTCTTTTTTTCTATATACAAGGGAGTAAAGATCCAGTTCCCAAGACCCTGAGTCATAGTTTTTCCCATTCATACATCTTATTCTTCTTGTGGCCCTTTTCTGCACCCTTTACATCATAACTGTTTCTCCCTTCTTATATGGGGACCATGTCTGTGACCCGTACTCCAGGATGAGCCTTACCAGTGATGTATACAAAGGGAGCATCACTTCCCTGTCTCTGCTTGCAATGTGCCTAAATATGCAATTTAGCACCCTATTTCCTTTTTGTTCTGTGTTCCTACAGTGAGAGGTAAATTACATATCCTGAGATATGAGAGTCCCCAAGTCTCTTTCTTTCATGGTTAACCTCAAATTCTTGTTATTTAAGGTGTAAGTGTGTGAGGGACTGTTCCTCCCCAAATGAATAACTGCCGTTTCCTGGTTTAGATGAAGTTTAGACTTGCTAGTCCAGTCCTGGACATAATTAAGAGCAGTTTGAAGAGGACTAGATCCTTCCACATTTTTAATTATTGCACTTAGCCTGTAGTCATTTGCAGACTTGGATAGCGATATCTCAGAATTGTCATACTGAATTGATGTTACTTGCAGATTAAACAAGTAGGGACCCAGTACTGAACCCTGGGGCACTCCGCTTGTCACCTTTGCCCAGTCTGAGAAAATACCCTTTATGCAGACTCTCTGCCTTCTGTATTTCAGTCATGCCTGTGTCCCGTTAACTCTACAGTCTTGTATACCCATATCCCTTAAGACTTCCAGTAGCTCAAAATGAGGCAGTTTGTCAAATGCCTTGGAAAAATCTAGGAAAACCACATCCACCAAATCCCCTTTGTCTAGGAGCATACTCACTTTATCACAGAACATCAGCATGTTTGTTTGGCATGATTTTCCTTTGGTAAACCCATGCTGTGTTTTGTCTCTCAGGTTTTCTGTTTCTATGAAGACAGTTATGTTATCCTTAAGTATGCCTTCAAGTATTTTAGAGGCGAATTATGTTAAGCTGACTGGGCGGTATTTTGTGGATCTGATCTAGAACCTTTTAAGGGAGTCACTGATGCCACCCTCCAATGGCCTACTACCTCTCCCCTGTCGATCAAGGTTTGGAATATGTATGTTTGGGGGGGGGGGGCAATTTCTTCACTAAGTTCTTTGATGACTGTAGTGTGAAATCCATCTGATCCTGGGAATTTGTTAGGATTTATGGTTTTTAACCTAGTTTTGACATCCTTGATATCTATAATGATATGGTTATCTCTATCATTCAAGGGTTTGCTATGTGACCCTGAGCTGTTTTTGTTAAATACTGAGGCAGAATATGAGTTTTGAATGTCAGCCATGTCCTTTTCATCTGAATTTAGTTTACCATTTTGATTTTTTAATGGGCCCACGCAGTTGCTACACCCTTTTTTTGTTTATATGGGAATAAAAGGCTTTATAATTGTCCTTTGATTTATTTGCCAATTGTAGTTCATAGTTAGACTTTGCTTCTTTGAAGAGGCAAGTCCTAAAAATCTTACAAAACCTCACTTCTCTCCCTCCAGTGGACAAGAAAATGGAAAGGAAATATCACTTGGCTAGGAGTAAAGCTGAATTCTTCTTCAGTCACCCCAGCCATGAGGGGGTGGTACACGCAGCTACCTGTGACAGAGCAAATATGCCACTGGCCTTTCACCCCCCCCCGACAAGGACTCTCAAAAAATTGAATCTGTGGCCAAAAAAGGCTATTTGGGGGGCTTCTTTGGCCATCAGACTGGCCACTTATATGGCGTATGTGTCCAGATAGCCAGAAGAGTCTCTGGAATCCAGTGTTGGAGCTGGCCAGCAAAGCTCCTCCTGCACTAGTAGCTGATCTGGAAGGGACTGCCTGATGTGGCATTGAGGCTTCCAAATACCAGTTCTACATGGCAGTGGATGGCAATGACACTGCTGCCAGGCTTATGGCAACCACAGTGTCTCTGAGAAGGTTTGCTTGGCTCAGGGCCACTAGCCTTTCTCAGGACACACAAACTAAGGCATTGGATTTCCCTTGTGAGCAGGCTTCTCTGTTTGGTGAGCAGACAGAAGCTTATATAAAAAAATGGATGAGTACAAGACTGCTTACAAGAGTGCTTCTGCCAAAGAGAAGCCATTCACTCCCCAGAAACACCAAAATAGGGGAGGTAGGGGGGACCCTATTTCAGGCCTTTTTATCAGGCTCAGGCTGTCCCAGACTACCAGCGGCAAAGTGGCTACTTTAGAGATGGGGTAGAAGGCGTTCTGACCTCAACCCTCAGTCCAGGGCACAAGCAAAGCAGAACTCCTGACATGCTTGTCAGGGTCGCCTCCCTGCTACCGGTAGGTGGCAGACTGGCTCACTATATCAAGGCATGGCAAGCCATCACTACAGAAAAGTGGGTCCTGGAAGTAGTGAGCCAGGGTCTTGCTCTCAGCTTCAAGAGCACACCAAAATTGAGAGCAAGGCTGTTCAGACCTGCAACCCCAGTAGAGAAGCCCTTGCTAGAATCAGAGGTAGCCAGCCTTCTACTGGCAAAGGCAGTGGAACCTGTCCCAACCTCACAGAGGGGAAACGGATTTTACTTAAGGTATTTCCTATCCCTAAAGAAGAATGGGGAGTGGTGACACATACTGGACCTCAGAGCCCTAAACAGATATCTGACCAAGCCAAAGTTCAGGATGGTCACCTTGACAATGATTCTCCTCACTCTCAGGCAGGGAGACTGGCTGGCATCCTTAGACCTCAAGGATGTCTATTTCCATATTTCCATCAGACAATCTCACAGAAAGTACCTCAGGTTTAGATTGCCGTCAGGCCATTACCAGTCAAGAGCTCTGCCTTTTGGTCTCTCCTGTGCCCCAAGGATGTTCAAAATGTGCTTGGCTGTGGTAGTGGCACATTTGAGAAGACAAGGGGTAACAGTATTCCCTAACTAGATGACTGGCTAGTCATAGGGCAGTCCCCTCAACTGGTGAGGGATGCTCCAGTCCTTACACAGGCTACCTTGCAGTCTCTTGGGTTCCTGGTGAACCTGAAAAAGTCAATCCTGCAGACAGTCCAACTCTTGGATTTCATAGGAGCAGAGCTGGACACTCAAAGAGGGAAGGCATTTCTTCCTTAGGAAAGAGTGTACAGCCTGGGACAGCTGGCAAGCTCCTTCCAACTTCACACCCCCAGACCAGCAAGATATTTCCTGCAACTGTTAGGCCACATGGCAGCCTCAACAGCAACAGTGCCAGGAGCCAAGTGCCAGATGAGAGACATCCAGTTCCA
This sequence comes from Neoceratodus forsteri, assembly GCA_016271365.2. Taxonomy (NCBI): domain Eukaryota; kingdom Metazoa; phylum Chordata; order Ceratodontiformes; family Ceratodontidae; genus Neoceratodus; species Neoceratodus forsteri. The sequence goes on along the minus strand of CM057450.1, from coordinate 1,688,526,863 downwards.
CCTCTGGTCCCATTGGTCCCAGAAAAAGGATTCCATGTCAAAGTTAGTACCAGTCACAGGGACTCTCATTCAAGCACTGCAGTGGTGGCAGGAAAGGGACAACCTCAGGGAATTTGCACCATTCCAGCAGGAGTCCCCAACAGTAGTGCTGATGACAGATGCCTCCCTCCTAGGATGGGGCACCCACCTGGGAGAGCACACTGTACATGGTACATGGTCACAGCAGGAGTCACTACTGCACATAAACCTGTTGGAGCTCAGGGCAGTCTTTGTGGCCCTCCAGTTATTCGCCTCATTGGTTCAGGACAAGGTGGTGCAAGTCAAAACAGACAATACCACAACCATGTATTACATAAACAAGCAAGGGGGCACAAGGTCCACCTTGCTGTGCACAGAGGCTATGAAAATTTGGGGTCTGGTATATTCCTTCAGGGTCTCTCTCTCAGCAGTCCATCTTCCAGGGAAGGACAACATCCTAGCAGATACACTAAGCAGGATCAATTAAAACCACCACAAGTGGTCTCTGAACAGTCAGATCCTGCAAACTGTCTTCAGAAGGTGGGGCACTCCAGAGATAGATCTCTTTGTAGCCCCAGACAATCACCAGTTGCCACAGTTTTGTTGCAGACCTCCGGCAGTGGGCACAGTGCCACTGGATTGGACAGGAAAGTTCCTTTGTGCCTTCCCTCCATTCCCTCTGTTGCTCAGGGTGCTGAACAAGCTCAGGTCCTAGCCAGGAACAATGATCCTCCTAGGTCCAGATTGGGTCAGGCAGCCTTGGTACTCCCTGCTCTTGTCCCTGTCAGTCTCAGACCGATTTGCCTCTCCAGGAGGCACAACCTGCTGACATCCTCCCAGGGGAGGATCCTCTACCCCATTCTCCAGTCCCTCAGGCTCATGGCCTTGCTCTTGAGGACCTAGAGTATGCTACTCAAACAACATGAAGTCTTGCTATATTATGACATATGCAGTATAACCCCAGGTTAGAACTGCTTCGGAGGTGAAAGAGTTAACTTTCCATGCAGGGCATGGAATCTTGAGCGCGAGCTCGGTTGAACACTCTGTCTGTTGAAGCTCAAACTTAAACTGTCAGATTCTTTACTCCGCCTCACTGAACAGTCGCTCCGGATACTCCTCCTGCTGCTCGGTTCGTTGTCGGTTTAAAAGTGTAATTCTCGATTTATTTTACCGAGATTTAACCGCAATCGTCGGTTCAAGCTCTGTCTGTGGTATTGTAAGTAATTGATAGGCTTTTGTTTATTTTCTTCTGTGTGGAACTTGTAAACATCTTTTCGGTTCGGTTTGAACCGATCAGATTGGGTTTAAAATTACTTTCTAGTCCTTTAGAGTGCGGTTCCCGGTTCTTATCGGTTCTAAAAAAAACCTGATTTTATTACGGTTTTTTCCACGACCCGTGACTGCGGTTGAGGAACAATAAGAAGAAGTCTTGCTTGGCGGATTGCCATTAATGGGCAAGTTTTTAGTTAGAGCTGGCACTATGTCTGAGAAACCCAAAGAAAAACGGACCCACTGGGTTTCAGCACTGTGCCTCTGTGGGAAGCCTTTGCTAAGGCTGACCCACCACCACTTGTGTATATTGTCTGGGGTTTGACCACCTCAATGCAGACTGCCAGATTTGTAAGAATTTTCCTGCTGCCACTGTGGAAAGAGAGTTGGTAGGCTCAGGAAGGGAGGCCAAAAGTCCCTGACCGGATGGCCAGCCGGTTCGGTTCCAACCCGAACCTGAGGAGTGCCCTCTGACCAAGGCGATACTTCTCGGGCAAACAAAGAGCCAGCTCTGAGGAGCCAATTCCAACTAAAAGGACTAGAAAGTCAGCAAGTTTGGGACCAAAAGTTCTTTCTCCAACCGCTGAGGAAATAGCCAAAGCTATTCAAATTGTCCAGTCTCTTTCCCCAGTTCCGTCCAAACCGACAACATTAGGGAAGCGCTCGGTTCGGACGGTTCCCCCAGTTCAAGATTATGATTTTGAGGATTTGTATGAACTGGAGGAAGGGGAGGAGGGGTATGAGAAGAGTGAGTGTGATTTTGAAAGTCTGGATGTGCCCATTGAACCGGACATCTCTCCCGACAGACCCTCAGGGGTGTCCCCTCCCAGGCTATCTGAGTCCCCTTCTCATTTTTTGTTTTACAAGAAAGTTGCTGAGACTCTGCAACTCCCTGTTGAGGAAGCTTCTAGGAGACTGTCTATTCCCTTGCACAAATCTTTTAGGAAACAGACAGTAAAAATTCTGAAAACTCCTCATTCTATCCTCCCTGTGGATAAAAGGATGGACAAGAGGTATGCTTTATCAGGCTCTGATACGGAGTTCCTCTCCCAGCAGTGCAGCCATGTGGGGGTAGTGCAGGCTGCAGCCTGTGACAAGGCTAATATTCCTCTAGCCTCTCACCCTCCTGAAAAGGATTCCAGGAGGATGGATGCCATGCAAAGAAACAGTACATGGCAGCATCTTTGGGACTCAGACAGGCAAATTATGAACTACGCAGCTAGGTACCAGAAATCAGATGGGATACTGTCCTGGCCCTAGCAAAACAGGCCCCTGACCAGCTTGCCAGGGAGCTGGAGCAGGTGGCTGCGGATGGTATTGAGGCATCCAAGGTGCAATTTCATGCTGCAGTAGACTCGAATGATGTTTCATCAAGAGTCATGGCTACATCTGTGTCTCTTCACAGAATGGCCTGGCTCAGATGTACTGCGCTGTCACAGGATACTCAGTCTAAGGCTATGGATTTTCCTGTTGTGGGCAATTCTCTGTTTGGGGAGCAGACAGAGAATTATATGAAAAATGGATGAGTATAGGACCACCTATAGGGTGCACAGGCCAAAGAAAGGCAAGCCACTCCTCAAAGGCAGCATGTCAGGGCAGGCCTTTTCATGAGCCTTTTACCAAACCCAGGCCTCCTCTTCTGCTTATGCCCAGAGGGGGTTCTTTAGAGGAAGGGGCAGAAGGGGTTCTAGTAAGCCTGCTTCTACCCCTCAACCCATAGCCCCTGCAAAACAGGCTCCCTGATGGGGTGGCCAGGGCCGATTCTCCACTACCGGTAGGGGGCAGGCTGGCTTACTTTGTCCAGGACTGGAAGTCTTTAACATCAGACAAGTGGGTCCTGGAAGTAGTAAGCCAGGGACTGGTTCTCAGCTTCAAAAAATTTCCGAAGATGAGAGCCAGGTCTTTTCCACCTGCAAACCCATCAGAGGCACTTGCCCTGGAAGCAGAAGTTTCTTCCCTCCTGGCTCTCAGAGCTGTGGAAAGGGTGCCTCCCATACACCAGGGCAAAGGGTTGTACTCCAGGTACTTCCTTACCCCAAAAAAGACAGGAGAATGGCGGCCCATCCTGGATCTCAGGTATCTAAACAAGCACCTTTTAAAACCAAAGTTCAAAATGGTGACTCTGGGAATTATTTTACCCTCTCTAAGGCCAGGGGACTGGCTAGCCTCCCTGGACATCAAGGATGCCTACTTCCATGTTCTCATCAGAAGCTCCCATCGAAAATACCTCCGATTCGAACTGCCCTCAGGCCATTACCAGTTCAGAGCAATGCCCTTCAGCCTCACCTCGGCCCCGAGGGTGTTCACAAAATGCCTGGCAGTAGCAGTTGCTCATTTAAGAAGGCAAAAGATTGCCATCTTTCCTTATCTGGACGACTGGCTCATTGTAGGCCAGTCTCCAGAACAGGTCAAACTACACTTACAAGTAACCCAGCAACTGTTGACATCCCTAGGTTTCCTTCTCAATCTTCCAAAGTCAGTTCTGGAGCCTGTCCAGCTTCTCACCTTCATAGGTGCAGAACTGAACACAAAAGAAGCCAGAGCCTTCCTCCCTCTGGAAGAGCAAGGACCTTGGTCTCTCTGGCCTCTTCTTTCACCCTGCAGGTCTCTCGACCAGCAAGGCATTTTCTACAGCTCCTGGGGCACATGGCTGCTTCTACAGCAGTAGTGCAGGGAGCAAGATTTCAGATGAGGGACATCCAGTTCCATTTGAGAGCCTTTTGGTCTCAAAGGACAGATCCTCTAACCAAGTTGATCCCAGTGACTCAAACCCTGATCCAGGCCCTTCAGTGGTGGCAGGATCAGAGCAATCTGAGACAGGGTGTTCCCTTCACTCCCCAGTCTCTCTCCTTGACCCTTACTACAGATGCATCCCTCTTGGGGTGGGGAGCTCACATGGGCGACCTTTCCACCCAAGGGCTGTGGTCCCCTCAGGAATCTCTGCTCCACATCAATTTGCTGGAACTCAGAGCAGTTCTAGCACTCCAGGTTTTTTCCACATCTGTTCAGAACAAGGTTGTTCAGATCAGAACAGACAATACCACTACAATGTGGTACATCAACAAGCAAGGGGGCACTCGGTCTACGGCCTTGTGCACCAAAGCAATGACGTTGTGGCCTCTGGCTTATTCTCTGAACACCTCCCTCATGGCTGTTCACCTCCCAGGCAAGGACAATGTCCTAGCGGATGCTCTCAGCAGGATTTCCCAGGGCCATCACAAATGGGCACTGGATCCCCTAGTACTGGAGGTAGTATTTGCCAGATGGGGCACCCCGCAGATAGATCTCTTTGCAGCCCCAGACAATCACCAACTTCCCCTTTTTTGCTGCAGGCCCCCAGTGTTGGGCTCAGTCCCTCTGGATGCCTTCCTACTCAGTTGGGAAGGGAAGTTTCTCTATGCTTTCCCCCCCTTCCCCCCCCTTTTCAAGGTGCTAGTCAGAATCAGATCTCAACCCTGCAAGATGATCCTGATTGCTCCAGATTGGGCAGCAGCCCTGGTATCCACTCCTTATGTCCTTAGCAGTCCACCTTCCCTGTGTCTTCCAGGAATCACAACCTGTTAACCTGTGCCCAGGGAGAGTTTGGTATCCAGACCTCAAATCTCTCAATCTCAAAGCATGGCTCTTGAAGAGTTAGAGTTTGCTGACCTACACCTTTCCCAAGGTGTATTGGATATAATGAAGGCCTCTAGGAAGCCTTCCACAGGAGCTACTATAATTCAAAATGGAAAAGATTTTCCATATGGTGTGCTAGTAAACATATTTCCCCAGAATCTGCTGGCGTGCCCACGATCCTGGATTATTTGGTGCATTTGAATTCCTTGGGCCTGAGACCAGCTACTCTAAAAGTGCACTTGGCAGCTGTGTCTGTCTTCTTATCAGCAGGTAAGCCCTCTTCTTTTCAGCTCACCCTGTGTTCTCAAGTTTTTAAAGGGTTGCTTCACACCAACCCTCCGTTCAGGGACCCTGCCCTGCTTGGGATCTTAATATTTGCATTGCTCAGCTTATGCAACCCCCTTGAGCCATTGTCTTCAGCAGAGCTTAAGTACTTGACTTGAAAACTGTGTTTCTGGTAGCCATCACCTCTGCCAGGTGCATAAGTGAGCTACAAGCATTGTCAGTGGAGCCTGATTTTATCTCCTTTCATAGAGATAAGGTGTTCCTCAGGACTAACAGGAAGTTTTGCCTAAGGTGGTTTCAGACTTCCACCTTAATCAATCCATGTCTCTTCCTGTGTACTTCACTGACCATTCCTCCTTTGGCGAGAGGAGATTGCACAGTTTAGATGTCAAAAGAGCCCTTAGTTACTATATATAACGTACCAAGGGTCACAGGTTTGAATCCCTCCAATTGTTCCTCACTTATGGTGAGGTTGGTAAAGGGAAACCTGCCACTAAAAAGATCCATTGCCAGGTGGATTGTCTATTGTATCCAATTCTGCTATGAAAAACTGGGTAAGGTTCCTCCCTCAGGCCTGAGGGCTCACTCTACCAGAGGTACAGCTGCATCTCTGGCTGCTGCCAGGGACATCCCTATCCTAGAGATATGTCAAGCAGCTACCTGGAAAACAGTTCACACTTTTACTAAGCATTACTCCTTGGATATCCAGGCTAGGAGTGATGCTCGATTCTAACACAGCTGTGCTTCAGAGCCTATTTCCCAAGTAGGTTCTGTCCCTCCTCCATGGAGTACTGCTGTGTAGTCTGCATATGTCATAATATAGCAAGACTTACGTGTTGTTTGAAGAAAAATTACTCACCTTAGTAATGTTGTTTCTTCTAATGGAGTCTTGCTATATTATGACCTCCCCCCCCAGCCTGCCCCTCTCAGAACCTCTTTTTGGGATGTGGGTGGGCAGTGCAATGTTGGCACTTCATAGATGCCCACTTTATTTTCACCCTTTGGGTGCTTAGGTATTATGCTTATTTTTTCTTTCTTGAATCCCCTGACTTGAGTCTTTGTTTTGGGATCAAGATCAAAAATGTGTTTTTGTAGTTAGTAGCCAGTGGCTAGTGTAGGTTTACGGCTTCCACACAGAACCTTAGTGAGTTTTTGCTCATAAAGATCTGACAGTTTAAGTTTGAGCTTCAACAGACAAGAGTGTTGAACCGAGCTTACGCTCAAGATTCCATGCCCTTCATGGAAAGTTAACTCTTTCACCTCCGGAGCAGTTCTAACCTGGGGTTATACTGCATATGTCATAATATAGCAAGACTCCATTAGAAGAAACAACATTACTAAGGTGAGTAATTTTTTCATCTGCACCTTTCTGAAGGGGTCCTTGAGGTTCTAAGGATCTTTCAGAAACCCTCTACCAGGAAAACTTATACCCCTAAATGGAAGAGGTTCTCCATTTGGTGCCAACAGAAGGTCATAGATCCCTATCAGGCTGGACTCACAGTCCTGTTGGACTACTTAGCCCATCTTCATTCCCCAGGCCTTAAGCCATCTACTCTCAAGGTACACTTGGCAGCTGTCTCTGCCTACCTCTCAGCGGGTAAGGGATTCTCTTTTGCCTCTAATCCAGTTTTCAAAAAGTTCTTCAAAGGATTGCTTCACATGCACTCCCCCACACACACACAGGGAACCAGTCCCTTCTTGAGACCTGAATGTATGCATTGCACAGCTTATGCAACCTCCAACTGAGCCCATGTCCACAGCAGATCTCAAGTATGTAACATGGAAAACAGTATTTTTAGTGGCAATTACTTCAGCCAGAAGGATTAGTGAGCTTCAGGCTTTGTCCACAGAGCCAAACTACATTTCAATCCAAAGGGACAAGGTAGTCCTCTGAACTAATAGGAAGTTCTTCTCCTAAATGGCATCTGACTTTCACCTCAACCAGTCTGTTACCCTGCCTGTCTTTTTTTCACTAATCGTTCCAGTTCAGGGGAACATAGGCTGCATAGCCTAGATGTTAAAAGGGCTATCAGCTATTATTTGGACCATACAAAAGGCCATAGACAGGGTAATAGCTCTTCCTGACCTATGAAGAAGTAGAGAAAGGCAAGCCAGCTTAAAAAAGGACTATTGCACGCTGAATTGTTGCCTGTATCCAGTTTTGTTACAGCAGACTAGGCAAGGAACCCCCAGTGGGCCTCAGGGCTCATTCCACCAGAGGTACAGCTGCTTCTATAGCAGCTGCCAGAGACATTCCTTTGTCAGAAATTTGCAGAGCAGCCACCTGGGAAACTGTTCACAACTCTACTAAAAACTGTTGTATGGACACCCAGCTAGAAGTGATGCCAGGTTTGACACAGCAGTACTGCAGAGCCTGTTTCCTAAATAGGTTCTATGCCCACCTCCAAAGATACTGCTTGGTAGCCTACATATGTCAAAATACAGTAAAGATTTCCTGGGGTTTGAAGACAGAATTACTTACCATAGTAATCTTGTTTCTTCCAAGGGAATCATTACTGTATTCTGAGCTCCCACCCTACCTCCCCTACAAGAACCAGGTGGGGGCTGCACTCCAGCTGTTCATGTTTAGTTTTTGAAACTTGTTTAGGTTGGTTGTTCTTGGGCATCTGTGACTTGAGTCTTTTCAGATGCCCTGTTCAAAGTGAGGATTATAGTTCTTAGAGAGAATTAATTCCTTAGGATAGCATAGATAGTTGTTTTTTTTTTGTACATGCTTCATAAGAATCTGACAATTACATAGAATGTACTAGGGACAGTAGTTTGAAAACCAGGCTCGAGCCTATCAGCGTTCTCCAATTTGCATAAGTTCTTTAACTCTATCTTCTCTGGGGCAGTTGAATGGAAGGTTAACTGCATATGTCAGAATACAGTAAAGATTCTCTTGGAAGAATCAAGATTACTATGGCAAGTAATTTTTTCTTCAGTGTCGTGCAGCATGGAAACCCTACAAAACCTGTCTAATATACCATGAGACTCCAGGTGATCAATCAATTGGGACACAGCTGTGCTTTCCAGAGGAAGACAAAGAAATAGATGTGAAGCACATAGTAGTTTTGTTTCTGTTCTGTTTGGCTTCATGATTTTTGTGGCTTCTCTTCATTTTGTTACCAAAAGGAGAACTAGCATTGATTGATTCACACTTTGTGATGTTTTGTAACACTTGAGCTTCATCGAGGAGATCCCCTTCACTGGGCTACACCTTTGGAACTGTAAGCTGCTGGTATCAGAATCACTTGGAAACATTTGCTAGTCAGGGGCTGTCCTTGATGATGTACAATGTCGGCTCCTTTATAATCATGGGCTGCCCCACTGCTCCTCAGTTTTTTCTCCCTTCGTCAACGGCTCTTTGGACCTGCAGAGAAACAGCGCTGTTGTTTTCTTTGACTTTATTGTATTCTAAACTTTACTTTAACATATCGATGTTGTCCTTTTCTTTCACCGACAAAATAACCTTTATTTAGGTTTTTGTACCTGGGGTTACAAGGTCTACAAGGACAATATACACCCAGTTTGTGTTTGCTGTTTGGGCCTGTCTCACAATGTTAGGGCCTTCAAGATCTGCCATGGGTTCAACCAGGCCACAAGGAGATGCCAAAAAGAAAACTTCATCGTGATAATGGTCATAAAAGCTCAAGCCAAGGCCGCGGGCTGCAAGACAATACAGTGTCTCATAGAAACATAAAATTTGATGGCAGATAAGGATCTTTTGGCCCACCCAGTCTGCCCATTTCCCTATCTGTTGGATAAGCTGCAGATCCTTGTTAACCAACAGCCTACTTCCTCCTAGCCCCCACAAGAATTGCTTTATGTCTGTCCCATGCATTCTTGAATTCCCCCACTGTTTTTGATCCCACAACCTCCTCAGGAAGGCTGTTCCATGCATCCACTACCCTCTCTGTGAAAAAATACTTCCTTACATTGCCCCATAGCTGTTCCCCCTCTATCTTAGGATTGTGCCATCCTTGTTCTTGCACATCTCTTTTTCTGAAAAATGCTACCCTCTTGGACTTTATTGATTCCCTTGAGGTACTTAAATGTTTCTATCAAGCCCCCTCTCTCCCTCCTTTCCTTGAGGGTATACATATTAAGCTCATTCAGTCTCTCTTTGTATGACTTCTGGTGCAGACCCTGCACCATTTTAGTTGCCCTCCTCTGGCCTGCCTCCATCCTGTCTATGTCCTTGTGGAGATGAGGTATCCAGAACTGCATGTAGTATTCCAGATGGGGACTCACCAACTGTCTGTAAAGAAGGATAACAACTTCCTGTTTTCTACTGGTGATGCCTCTCCCTATGCATCCCAGTATTCCCCCCAGCCCTTCTTACTGCCTTCTCACATTACTTGCCTACCTTTTAAGTCATCTAATATGACTACCCCCAGGTCCCTTTCCATTTTTATTGTTGTTGGTACCTCCCCAAACATTGTGTAGTCTTCCCCTGGGTTTTTGTTTCCCGGGTGCATTACTTTGCACTTCTTTGCATTGAATCTAAGCTGCCATACTTTTGACCATACCTCCAACCTTGCCAAGTCTCTTCTCATCCTTTCCACCCCCTCTTGTGTATCAACCATGTTGCAGATCTTTGTGTCGTCTGCAAAGAGGCATAATTTCCCTTCTAGTCCCACTGCAATGTCACCTATGAAGACATTAAAGAGGACTGGTCCCAGTACTGAACCCTGCAGTACCCTACTAGTAACCCACCTTTCTTCAGAGTGGACTCCATTTACTGTTACCCTCTGGGTCCTGTTGTCCAGCCAATGTTTTTCCAGGCTACAACCCTGGGACCCACTCCAAGGGTTCTCCTTCTTGCTTGACTGACCCCGGGAAGGACACTCCCTAGCATTCAGTGATGCTTTCATCTACATGGTGGTCGTGGGTTCCACCCCTTCGACATCGGTAGTACCAGGCCTTTTGCAGGGTGTCATCGACTCCCAGGTTGTGCTAGCATTGTACTTTGAACTGTTTCACCAATTGTTACCGTCACTCCTGATGATGATGGTTGCTGTCCCATCGACAGGGCCTCCCCTGTCTGCACAGTCTTCAGTGATGGGATCCAGAAGCACACTTCACTTTTTCTCCATCTCAGCTGCCAGCTCCGACTTTTCTTTTGTCATCATTCCAGATGACAAAGAGGAATATAATCCTGATCTCATTAATATGGAGAAGGATTTGGAGGATGAATAAAGGGAACGTGATCCTTATGAGGGGGGTTTGCCTTCCAGTTCTACCCTCTCCTCTTGCAGTGAGGACTCTGTGGTGTACACTCCCAGGTCTCCTCCTGAAGATGCCTCTTTTCAGACTTTGCACAGACAAATTCAGGATGTCATGGGATTTGAAGCTGAGGTGGAAGAAACCACTAAGAGAAATGTAATGGAGTTCTTGGAGGCTCCTACTGCACCCTCCATTGTGATTCCTCCTGTATATTCTGCTTTGGAGGATGCTACCTTTGCTGCTCAGCATAGGCCTTTCACCTTGCCTGCAGTGTCTAGGAAGGCTGATAAGCAGTACCCTGTTCCATCTGCTAATCCTTATCATCTGTTAAGCCTTATTATGCTTCCCAGCCTGAAACAGATTCTGTGCTTATCCTGGCTGCTCATGACCACTCTAGAGCCCCTAGACACATGAGCACTTTGATAAAGAAGCTAGGAGGCGGGATGTTACGGGCAAAATAACCTATGCCTCTGCATTCTTAGGCTTCAGACTTGAAAACTACCAGGTATATATGATTAAATAAATATTTGACTAGCCTGTGGAAATCTGCTGTGTCTGCTCTTCAGGCTCTGCCTGATAGTCCTGCCAAGGCTGACTTGCTTAAAGCTGCTTCTGCTGGTGTAGATATTGATAAGCGTCTGTTAACATTCTGCATTTAATGCTTCTGATGCTTCAGCCAGGGCTGCTGCCTTTGACATATGCCTTCAGAGATATTCCTGACTTCATGGTGCTGGATTTGCCACTGATGTATAACAGAATGTGCTGAATGTCCCTTTTAGAGGCTCTAGGCTGTTTGGCAGTGATGTTTAAAATGTTTTACCTGACCTTCTGACCCCTTAGCCTGCCAGAAGGCATGGTTGAGGCTTAATTCATAGGCCTGCTGCCCATGGTGGCCATTCCACTGCCAGCAGCCCTGTGCTAATAGTGTAAGTTCCCTCCCACTGGTGCCCTTAGAAAGGTACACAAAGTTATCAGTCAAGGTGGCGCTCCTGCTGTCCCCAGTACCTTCTGACTCCCCATATCCTCCCCCTCCATTGCTGCCTCCGGGAGAGTAGGTGGGACAGATCTCCGTTCATCTTCTAAAGTGGAGGGAGATCACAATGGATGAGTGGGTCCTGGAAATATAGGAAAAGGGGTATAGTCTGCAGTTGTCTACCCTTCTAGTACATCCGCCAGCTCTTCATCATAATCCTCTGGGCCACTTGTCCCTTCTGCTAGAGGAGGTTCAGTCACTTATACTCAAGCAGGCTATCAAACCTGTTCTTTCCCAAGAAAGAAAGAAAAAGGGTTCTATTCCTGATACTTCCTAGTTTCAATGCGGACAAGGAGATCTGTGTCCTGTCCTGGAGTTGAGTGATCTAAACATGTACATCAAATTGAGAAAGTTCCAGATAGTGTCTCTTGAGGCTGTCTTCCCTCTGCTGCAAAAGGTTTATTGAGTCTCTGTCCTGGACATGAAGAATGCATACCTTCATATAAAAATTTGCAAGTGCCACAGGCAGTACTTTTGCTTGGTGCAGGGTCAATACCGTGCACAGAAACATTGCACGGCACTTAATGCCACAACCATAAGAGCGTGCGCTGCAATATGATTGGGCAAAACACCGACAGACACAGGCAGCGCATGCCCTTACAGTCTATGGGCTTCTTTGTTTTTGTGGGGGATGCTCTGATGCAGGGGGGCTTCACCCCCCACATGCCCTAGAATTTGAATAACACACTGGGGTGGGTGCAGAAGTCGAGGATGAGAAAAACACCATTGGGGGGGTTTCGGAAAAAAAACTACTGCAAAAGGTTGCAGCACGGGAAGACCTGGGGGGAACTGAACCACAGTTCCAGGTCTCCCATTCTACCATGTGCTGGTGCCCTAGCAACCCCATGGGAGCAGCTCGACCAGGCTCCCAGCACATGGAAACTTGATGAAGCCAGGTAAGGGTGTACAGTGACAGAAATAGCGCTCTTTCCCTAGTGCTGTTCTACCCCTGTAGATGAAACTACATGCGCTCACTAGACAGCGCGATATTAACCACACTGTCTTTCATGCACAACATTGATAATTGATCCAGTAGGCTTCTGCTTCATGCTGGAGAGCAGTCATTATCTTGTACTTTGACTTATCTTCGACACCGTAGGTATTTACCAAATGCACAACGGTTGTGGCAGCAGCCCTTCCGAAGGAAGGGATTTGTCTTTTCATAATGGTTGATTGGCTCCTGAAGGCCCCATCCAGGGAAGTAGTTCTTTACACATTGTCCAGAATGACACAGTTGGTCGAGGAACAGGATGTCATGGAGAATGTACCAAAATTCATACTCGTTCCTTGTCAGCACCTCCAGTATATTGGTGTGGTGTTGGACACGATGGTGAGCAGTGCTTTTCTGCCTGCAGACAGGGCAGAGGCCCTTGTTGCCTATGCCCAGCTGATACTCAGAAGCTACTATGTGTCAGCCCAGATGATGTTATGTCTGCTGAAACTGATGGCTGTGGCCGTCATCATGGTTCCATTTGCTCATCTCCACATGCGCATTCCGCATTGGACCCTCCGTGCACAATGGGACCAGTTAAAAAATGAGTTGGAACAAATGGTCCTCATCATGTCCCCTCTCTGCCATGCTCTAGTAGGGTGGATGGACTGCTGAAACCTGTTACAGGGCATTTCATTCTTTTTCCTGACTGCCATATAGATCCTCACAACAGATGCCTCGGGGTCTGGCTGTGGTGCCCATCTTTGGTCCTATTATACCCAAGGGTCCTGGATCTTCAAACTGGAATCAGATCTTCATATCAGTGTCCTGGAGATGCAGGCTGTTCTGCTTGGTCTCCATACTTTTGAGGAGCAACTCTACCCTGGTGCATTGCTGATTCAGACAGACAATGTCAGTGTCATGCACCAGATAAGCAAGCAAGAGGGCACTCATTGTTGTCCCCTGTGCAGGGAAGTGATATATGTGTGTGGTACAGGGTGATGTCTTATATCCTCCAGCTGTTGGACATGTTTCTCTTAGGTGTTGAAAACATCTTAGCAGACAAACTAAGCAGATATCAGCCTCTGGTGCCCAAATGTTAGCTGCTGAGCTCCATAGTACATGACCTTTTCACAAGATGGGGTTGTCCAGCATTGGACCTTTTTACTCCCCCACACAATACAGAACTGCCATGTTTCTGCTTCCTTGCTTTAAGGCCTGGAGATTTTTGATGAGATGAATTGTTCTCCTGGAGAGAGAAGTTCGTTTATGTCTTTCCTCCAATCCTCCCATGGATTGAGCAGAACCTGCTGTATGAGAGGGAACATGCAGCCCTAATATTGGTTGCTCCCTTCTGGTCTTGCCCTATTTGGTTTTCACTTCTGCAGCATCTGGCAGTGGAGCCTCCTGTTTGGCTTTCCCTGTTACGGGGTTTGCTGTCCCAGGCTTAGGGGTCCCTGGGCCCTCTGGACCCCTGTCTCTGCATATGCATGTCTGGTTCCTGAAGACATAACCATTGCCCATTTGGGGATTTCACCCAAGGCAGCAGATGTCATCCATGCAGCTAGAAAGCCTTCTGCGATACACACCTACTTTCTGAAGTGGAGGCACTTTTCCATATGGTGTACTTCCCGTTCAGTGGACCCATCTAGATGTCCTGTCAGTACTGTGCTGGAGTATCTTCTGTCTCCCCTCCGGTCTCCAGTACTCATCCATTAGGGTGCACTAGGCTGCTGTTGTGGCTTTCCATGACCCTATTTATGGGTGCACAGTGGCACAACTAGAGATATCCTGTATGTTTCTAAAGGGTATTCTACACATGCGTTCCCCAGTTTGTACACCAATTCTGCTTTGGGACCTGAGTTTCATTGTAGGGAAATTGACTTTGGTTCCATTTAAGCCTGCTGCAACCTGTGAAATGCATTTCTTTTCATAGAAAACACTGTTTTTGGTCGCCATGACTTCTGCTTGTAGGATTTATGAGCTTCTGGCCTGATACATGAGCCTCCTTATTTGATTTTCCACAAGGACAGGGTGTCTTTGTGGACCAGTCCTCATTTTCTGCCAAAGGTGGTCTCTGATTTTACATTGAATCAACTCATACACCTTCCTGTGTGTTATCCAGAGCACACTAACAAGGGTGAGGCATTGCTCCATACACTTGATGTACACAGAACACTGCATTTCTGTCTTGTTCGCAGAAAGTCCTTTCGGGTTTTTGTTTCATTCGCCCCTGAGAAAGAAAGCATCCCTGTGACTAAACAGTGCCTTTCCACATAGTTGGCAAACTGTATTGTGTTTTGTTATAGGAAGTATGTTAAAGAACTTCCTGGCTCTGTCCAATGTCACTTTATATGTCCATGGCCACTTTACATGTGGTATGGACATTTCTTTTGCTTGCTTTCAGAATGTTTCTGCAGCTGGCATATCTGCTGCTGCCATGTGGAGCATTCTGCATCCTTTCACTAAGCTCTGCACCCTAGACTTCCTCTCTTGTAGATGTGCTGGCTTTAGTCTTGTGGTAGTGCAAGGCGTTGATTGTGTATTAGACCTTTCCATCCTCTGTGGTACCTTGTGTACTGCTTGGGAATCATTCAAAAGCTGTGACCCAATGGAGGAGATATTCTCAATGAAGATAGAACAGTTACTCACCGTAACTATAGATACTCTACAGAATCTCCTACACTGGGACACAGCACACCCACCCTCCTTCCCCCTTACTGATGTATAAGCGTGCAGGTTGTCCACTGCCTTGTTTGGAGTTGTCCATAAGTGCCTTATGTGTACTGTGATCCCAGTCCCGTGCCTCGTACTGGCTTGGTGTCCTGATTACTCATGGTACGAGGCCCTTCGAGCTCATCTCCAGTGAAAAACTGAGGAGCAATGGGGCTGCCATCGATTATATAAGTACCAACATTGCACGTCATCATCATCATCATCATCATCTTTATTTTTAATGCGCCTTTCAAATTCCAAGGCACAGTACAAATTAAAACAATGCTGCACAACAGTAACAAATATACAGTAGAATATAATTAAAAACTGTTTTCCACATCACTGTATGCCATGCCCCATAAATAGGTCTTTAATGCCTGTTTGAAACCCCCCACGGTCATGCACTCCCTAATCCGACAGGGTAGAGAATTCCAGAGGGTAGGGGCCATGAACATAAATGCCCGAGCCCCTGAAGATTTTAAAAGGACCCTCGGAATCTCCAGCAACCCCTCGTCGGCCGAGCGGAGCAGATGCACAGGGAGGTAAGAAACCAGAAGCTCTTTCAGGTAGTCAGGGCCCAGTCCATATAGGGCTTTATACGTCAGTAATCCAACTTTGAAAGTGATCCACCACTGAACTGGCAGCAAGTGCAGTTCCAGCAGCACTGGTGTAATATGGGAATACCGAGGCGTCCCCATCAACAACTGGGCTGCAGAGTTCTGCACCAGCTGCAGGTGACGGATATCAACCCCCGGAAGCCCAAAGTAAAGGGAGTTGCAATAATCCAGATGCAAGGCCACAAAGGCGTGGATCAATGTCGGCAGGTCACCAGACGGAACAAGTTGATTGATCCTAGCAATGTTCCTTAGATGGTAAAAGGATAGCTTACCGACAGCTGACACCTGAAATCAAAGTGTCAGCCCTTCATCCAGTATCATCCCCAGATCTCGCACCCATTCAGAGGTATGGCGCTCGGAATCCCCCAGGAATATTCCCGATGGTTGACCTGCTCCCAACCCCCCTATCCGGCTACCTGGATCCACGACCATCACCTCAGTCTTCCTGGGGTTCAACTTCAGACAGCTGGACTTCATCCAGTCTTGGATTTCAACGAGGCAATCGGTAAATACTGAGAGTGCTCCATCTTGGTCGGGCGCAAAAGACAGATAGAGCTGGGTATCATCAGCATAGCAGTGAAACCTCAGCCCATATTGTCTTACAATGTTTCCAAGGGGCAGCATATACACCGCAAACAACATTGGGGACAACACCAAGCCCTGGGGAACCCCACAAGACAGAGAGATGGGTTCAGAGGAAGAAAAAACAGACACCACACTCTGAGTTCTACCTGTGAGGAATGATGTAAACCATCTGTGGACCAAACCAGAAATCCCACAGATGAATCTCAGGCGCTCGAGTAATACCCCATGGTCCACGGTGTCAAAAGCTGATGACAGATCAAGAAGTACCAAAATGGACCATTTTTTCTGTTCTCTTGCTATCAGATCATTGAGCACCCGAACCAACACAGTCTCGGTACTGTGCCTCTTTCGGAAATCGGACTGGAGAGGTTCGTAGATGCTATGAATGGTCAAATGGTTCTCCAGTTGTACTGCCACTACTTTCTCAACCACTTTCCCCACAAAGGGAAGGTTAGAGATAGGTCTGTAGTTTGTGAGACAGTCCAGGTCCAATGAAGCTTTCTTCAACAAAGGTGTCACCACTGCTTCCTTCAAGGAACAGGGATATTCTCCAGAGTCAAAGGAGCACCAGACCATCTGTGCCAGAACCGGGCCAATGAGTTCCCAACAACCCATAATCAGGGCTGTTCGGCCCGGGTCTAGGGTGCATACCCTGGACAATCCGCATAACATCCACGATTTCCGGCCGGTCGAAGGAGCTCCAGGAGAAAAGAGGGACAGTGGCTAAGCATCGATCATCAGCAACTTCCATAGAGTGCGCTGAATGGGTCTCCAGCCTGATGTCGGCCACCTTATCAGCAAAGAACTGAGCAAGCTCATCACATTGCAATTGTGAAAAAGCTCTTCGAACTTGCAGACAGGCTGGGTTGCACAGCCTGTCCACAGTTTGAAAGAGCTGAGCTGGTTGGTTCTGAGCTGCAGCAATCTCCCTGGACAGGAACTCTGCCTTCTTACAGGAGATTGCTGACTGATAGTCTCGATAATGCTCTAGCAGTCTAAGATGGTCGGCATCTAAGCTGGATTTCTGCCAGCATCGCTCTAACCTACGTCCTAGTCGCCGCAACTCCCTCAAGGTCCCATCAAACCAGGGAGACCGAGGTCGAGGGAGAGAGGACGTACACAGACTGAAGAAATGGAATCCAGCGCTGAGGTAATGGCCTGGTTATAGGCCAAAACCAAAACCTCTGGATCCATGCTCACCACAGGAAATTCTGATAGATCAAGTACCTCTGCTAGGCCATCAGGAGTCGCATCCCGTAAAGGGCGATACCTGACCATCTCCACAGGGGTTGGCCTACAAGGAGGGGTGCAAAAATTGAATCACACAGTGTAGTGGTCGGACCCTGTGGCAGGTCCACCCCCGCATCAAAGGCCTTGATCCCCAGGAGGAAGACTAGGTCAAGAGAATGGCCGCACTTAAGAGTAGCAGAGGTAACCACCTGTGTAAGGCCCAGTGAAACCATCAGCTGGAGGAAGTGTTGTCCAAATTGCAAAAGTTCGTCATTGATCCAGGCATTGAAGTCACCCAGAACCATCAGCCTAGGTGACTCGAACGCCAGGTCGATGACGAAGTCCGCCACTTCCTTAAGGAATAGATTCCCATCACCAGGTGGACTGTAGATGAGAGCCATTCTATAACCCACACCTACTACAATGGCACACTCAAATGACCTGGCCTCCTCAACTGGCACACTTGTGAGATTCAATTCAGTCTTAAAACAGACTGCAACCCCCTCTCCCCTGTGGTCCAATCTCAGGCGGTGTATCACCGAATACCCGGCCGGTACTGCGGCCTCCAATATGGGTCCCGCACTACCATCCAGCCAGGTTTCGGTGATGCACACCAGATCTGTTGTCCCAACAAGATCTGCAATAATTGCAGTCTTGTTCTTGACAGATCTAGCATTACATAACACCGCCCGAGTTAGACAGAATTTCTGGGCCGGCCTGACTTCCTGCTCACCACCAATGGTGGTGCCCTTAGGTATGGAGACTAGGCAAGATGGCCCATGCTCTAGACTCCATTTCACCCCAGGGCATCTTCTGGACTTAACGAACCTAATGGGAGCACCCCGCTCTTTCAGCCTCCGCTGTTCACACCCCACAACCCGCCCCACCCTCCTGCGAGCAATACCCAAGGCTCGACTGTACTGATAGGTGGAAAAAGGCAACGGTGGGGGAAAAAAGGGATGGAGAGCATGAAGCGCGGATGCTGAATAGCGCCTGACCCGGGGGTAACCCGGTGACATAGATCCCAGGCCCAAGATATAAAGCAAAAAATCAATACAAATAAATAAAATGGATTTACACAAATCCACAGCAATACAAAATATACAGTCCCACAGATCTTAAACCTTTCTGAGATTCCCCACTCACCTTCCCTAAAATATTCCACAATTCACACCCAAAACTAATAATAACAGATAACTAACATAAATAACTAATTTAATTAACTAAATCCAACAACAGACCTTAAAAGATTAATCAGCCCAGGTCCTCTAAGCTGCCTAAGGCCTCACAAAGCCTAAGCTAACCAATATTAACTAAAATCTAAAACAATTAAACAACACACAGGTCCTCTCACACCAGTGCCACTTAAACTAAGTACTCTCACTACTTAACACATACAATGAATACACAAAATAAAAATTGAAAGGGGAACCAAGGAAATAATGTGGAGAAGCCGCCGACCAGACAAATCTCTCACATATGGCTGAAAACAGCAGAATCTCAGCTGTTATAAAAGCACTCTCACTGCAAACAAAATTTCCAAAAAGTTAAAATGAAATCACTGAGTACTTGCAGACAGAGAAAGTCCAAGGAAAGTCCAGCCCGGCTGTAGGTTCATCAAACGGATGATTTTTGCACTAAGTTCCAAAACTCCATAAAATCAGTGGGATCATACTATCGGCCCGAAAGTTCCAGAAGAATTCCGGTCTCAGACTTCAGCCCCCGAATCCCAGGGTGGTCCTTGGGTAGAAACATTTTCCACGTGGTCCTGGCTTACAGTTCCAAAGGTGTGGTCAAATGGAGGAAATTCTCTTGAGGATCTGCTGTTACGGTGAGTAAATGTTCTTTACAATCATCTTATATTTTACTGCACTTCATTACTTTGTGTGAAATTGTGCTAATAACTAAAATTAATTTATGGTACCAGGGCCAAAGAATGTGGGTACTGAAAAGCAACAATGTCATTCTGAAGTTAACAATTTTAACTGAAGTTGACCACATAGCAGTAAATCATATAGGTTCAAAACTTTAAATTGGTGATCCTTTCTGCAATCATTTTATTTATTGGTACAGTATTTCACTGTTAGCCTCTAAGCACTTCCATACCTGCTGAGCTTACCTGCCTGTATTGGTATCCTGCCAGGGCCATGGAGGCCATCCTTCTATGGGAGTTGTCCGTGAGATCAGATTACACAAGGGCCAGCTCCCTGATTGATTGTTACTCCGCTGTCCTCTTGAACAGGCCAGTGCGACCTCTCAGTGCCATTTCCATGGACTGTGTCAAGTAGGGTTGGAGCAAGGAGGAAGGAGACACTCCTCCTCCTGTCTTTGATTGACTACAGCACTGCTGATGTCAGGTTGCATTCCCTCGATCCCTGTGCTTGCGCTTGAGGTCTGGGATGGGCCTTGTGTCAATGCTTTTGTACCCTCCCATCAGTAGATCCCCTGCACATACTTGATATCACAAAGAAGGAACTAAGCTTGGCTCCTTGTGGAATGTCTTCCCATCCACCAGGAAGCAGCCTTTCAAAGAGGATAGCAGAGAGACTTCCCCAGGACTGAGTGGGTATCCAAGAGACAGCACTTTCAGCTGCTGGCACTGCAGCCTGGCATCAAGGAGTCAGCATTGAACCCACAGTCCCCCATATGGAAGGTGAGCACCCTAATCATTTGGCCATCTGGAAAGAGAAGAACGTTCTCTCTTTCACAACTTAAGGGATACCCCCAACTAACTCATAGTTATCCCAGTAAAATAAAAGTGTATACCTGAAGCATGATGAAGCAAAGACTGGTTGATTTGCCCAGTTCTGGCATGGGGGAGCATGCCATGTCATCTAGGAGAGAGATGCGATGATCAGTGGCCCTATTCTGACGCAGAAGGCAGTCAAGATTGCCAAGGCAATGGGAAAGGAATATTTTACCCCATCTGAGGGCTGGCTGCACCGAAGGAAGGTGCGTCGTAACGTAACGTAACATCCACGGGGAAAAACAAAATGCTGATAGCAGTGGAACAGAGTCCTGGGTTCAGGATATCTTGCCTGGTCTCCTAGAACAGTTCTTGCCAGCAGATGTTTTCAATTGTGATGAGACTGTTTTTTTTTTTCCACTGCATTGGCAGCAGAACATTGACATTTAAGGTTGACACACTTCAGGGCCTCAAAAAAGCTAAGGAATGCCTCTCTGTACTCTGCTGCTGCAATATGCAGGGCATAGAGAAGCTAGACCTTCTAGTCATCGGAAAGTCCACCAACCCCTGTTACTTCCATGGGATCCGCCACCTTCCCGTACTCTACAAAGCAAACCAGA
This sequence comes from Neoceratodus forsteri, assembly GCA_016271365.2. Taxonomy (NCBI): domain Eukaryota; kingdom Metazoa; phylum Chordata; order Ceratodontiformes; family Ceratodontidae; genus Neoceratodus; species Neoceratodus forsteri. The sequence goes on along the minus strand of CM057450.1, from coordinate 1,688,506,030 downwards.
GTGCATGGATGACTGGTGAGATTTTCATTGACAGGTTGCTGGGACAGAAAATTCAGGGGTGGAAAAATGCTTTACTCTTGGATAATTGTTCTGGCCATCCTCAGGTTCCCGGGCTCCTCAACATCACCCTTTTCTTCCTGGCTCCGAACATGACCTGTATCATACAGCCGCTCGATATGGGAATCATCTATGCCTTTAAAAGGCATTACATTTGGCTGATGAGGCAGAGGGTCATAGATTCAATAGACAGCAATCAGGACATTACAGCCTCAGTCTGCGTTAAGCAGATCAATGTCCTTGATGCTATCAGGCTGATGAAGACAGCCTGGGATGAAATAATCCAGTAGGCAATTGTAGGCTGCTTTAAAAAAGCTGGGTCTTACCTTGGCGAAGAACCAGCAGGACAAGCACAGGACCCAGAAGAACAAGATGAGAGCAGTGCACCCTCCGAAGGTCTGACCGAGGAGGAGTTTGACCACCTATGCCATCTGGGTGACTGCACCAAAGTTGCGCTCCAAGAAGGTGAGGATGAAATTGCAGATGTGCTGCCATCTGTGACCCAGGACGAATCCAAGGAGGAAGATGACTCTCAGCAGGATTCGGCAGATCTGGTGACCCCATCTGATGTGCGAGCTGCACTCCTAACTCTCCGCAAGGCTATGGAGCAACGAGCGGATGTTGTTCCAGACTGGACAGCTGTTAGAGCCACAGAAAAACTGTGGGAGAAGTACACTAAGTGGCATGAGAGGTAGACAACAATACTGGACTTTGTAAAGACCTCCAAAGCATAAGCGCAGCACAGCTTGGTACAGAATTTTAAAGTGAAAATTCTTAATAAAAATAAAATAAAAGTAATGTTTTAAGCCACTGAAGCACAAAACACAAATGTACCCCACAAACACAGTTAACACCCAGCTCCCTTGTGACAATACTCCTTCATACCCACGAAGTGCACTATGCAAGCTGTTCCACACCACAGTAAATCAAAAGTGCACTTTGCGATAAAACGGACACTTGGTTATATTGCCAGTTTCAGCGATGTACTGAGTAGTCTGATATAAGCGGGTTGCACTGTACCTAGGTCTAAGACATGCTCTGGCATGAGGTCATTTTCTGTCTCAGCCCATCCTTCTGGAACAGACTTTCAATTGAGGTTCGAAATTGCTCATCCCTGGATATGTTTAAAACAGATCTCAAGGCCCATTTACTTAGTCACTTGGCACCTACTGTATGCGACTGCTGACATGTTCTCCTACCTTACCTATTCCTTGAGCTAAGGTGCTTACTAGGTTTGCTGTGCCCCATATTACTGTCTGTTATGCATGTTATCATGGTATGTAAAAATGTGTTGTAATTGTTGTAAGATCCTTTGTTTTGTAATCAACCCTGTGGTATATCCTGCAAGATATGTCTACAATATCACAATTGTAGTATGAGACCTTGCAAACTGTGAGTATTTAGTGATATGTATATCCTTGTTTTTCCACTGTGCTTAATATTTGTACACCAGCTTACTCTAGTGCATTCAATTTGTGAAATGCTCCTTTTCGCTGATGTAATTAACCTGGGTTACCCCTGAAAAAGGGACAGTTAGTCTAAGAGGGCCTACCCAGTTACCAAAATTCAAATAAATAAATGAAGATGGGAGGAGGAAAGATCAATATTTTGGACTATAGTAGGGACAGTGCAACACTAGGACACAGAAAGGACAGAGCAACACTGTTGGATAAAGAGGTGGACAGAGCAGCATTGGGGGTTACAGAAGGGACAGCAACACTGTACTATATAAAATGGACACAGTAGTAATGTAGAATACAGAGGAGATGGAGAAATACTATATGCTACAGAGGAGACTTAGCAGCAGTTTGAGATACAGAGGGGACCTTGCAGTACTGTAGGATACAAAGCGGACTGACTAGTATTATAGAATACAGAGGAGACCGAGCAGTACCATAGGATACAGAGGGGACTGAACAGTATTGCAGGACACAGAGGGAACCGAGCAGTATTACAGAATACAGAGGGGACCGAGCAGCATTGTAGGATACATAGGAGAACAAGCAGTATTGTAAGATACAGAGGAGATCTAGCAGTATTGGGACTGAGCAGTATTATTGGATACAGAGGAAACTCCGCAATATTACAGGATGCACAGGAGACCAAGCAGTATTGAAGGATACAGAGGAGACTGAGCAGTATTGTAGGATACAGTACAGAGGGTCTGAGAAGCATTGTAGGATACTAAGAGAACAGCAATATTACAGGATACAGAGAAGACCGAGTAGTATTGTAGGATACAGAGGAGACTGAGCACTATTGTAGGATACAGATGGAAGTGAGCAGTATTACAGGATACAGAGCAGATTGAGCAGTATTGTAGGATATAGAGGGGACTGAGTAATATTATAGGATACAGAGGAGACTGAGCAGTATTGTAGGATACAGAGAACCTCGAGCAGTATTGTGAGATACAGAAGAGACCAAGCAGTATTGTAGGATACAGAGGAGATCGAGCAGTATTGTAAGATACAGAGAAGACCAAGCAATATTGTAGGATACAGAGGGGACTGAACAATATTACAGGAGACAGAGAAGATCGAGCAGTATTGTAAAATACAGAGAAGACCAAGCAGTATTGCAGGATGCAGAGGGACTGAGTAGTAGTATCAGATACAGAGAAGATTGAACAGTATTGTAGGATACTGAGGAGACCAAGCAGTATTGTAGGGTACAAAGGAGACCAAGCAGTATTGTAGGATACAGGGGAGACTGAGCAGTATTGTAGGATACAGATTGAACTAAGTAGTAATTTAGGATGCAGAGAAGATCGAGCAGTATTGCAGGATACAGAGGAGACCGAGCAGCATGTTAGGATTCAAAGGAGACCTAGCAGTACTGTAAGATACAGAGGGGACTGAGTAGTAGTATAGGATACAGAGAAGATTGAGCAGTATTGTAGGATACAGAGGGGACTGAGCAGTGTTATAGGATACAGAGGAGACCCAGCAATATTATAGAATATGGGGGGACTGAGCAGTGTTATAGGATACAGAGGGGACTGAGCAGTATTATAGGATACAGGGGGGACTGAGCAGTGTTATAGGATACAGAGGGGACTGAGCAGTGTTATAGGATACAGAGGAGACTGAGCAGTATTATAGGATACAGGGGGGATTGAACAGTATTATAGGATACAGAGGGGACTGAGCAGTTTTATAGGATACAGAGGGGACCAAGCAGCATTGTAGGATACAGAGGGAACCAAGTAGTATCGCAGGGTACAGAAGGAACAAAACAGCACTGTTGAATATTTGTTTTATTTAATTTATTTTTTACTGGGAAAGGAGAGCTAGGCAGTTCTGCCTATTTAAAGCCTTGTCCCAGGGGGGAGGGGATACAGACAAAAACTGACATACTGAACCAGAATAAACTGTTTGTGGTATTTTTGTGAATGGGGAAATTTGGCCAGGACACTGGGAAAATTCCCCTACTCATCAGTAGGGGTGACCTCTGTCTCCCAAGATGGAGGAGTCAGTGTTGGAGCGAATGGATGTGAAGGCTATGGTGGAGTCCTCTCACCCAGTCAGTAATTACCTAGAGGACAACATTTTTGTGGAGAATATGCAGCAGGATGAGCAAGTTAGTGCTTACCGGAGTTCGTCTGTGTCGGAGAATACCAATGCTTCTTCCTATAATGCTGAGACGAGGATAAAGGAGAAGCACGATGTGTGTTCTGAGACTGCAGAGATCTTCATGCCGGATGGTGGACAGGAGAGCCCCACCTTGGGAGAGGAACAGCAGGCAACGGAGAAAGCTGCTGAGGGAATGCAGCCTCTGGGAGATGACGCGAGTGCGACTAGCCAACCATATGCGGAATCAGCATCACAGCTCATGCGGAAGCAGTTTGGGCTGGCAGAAGCTAGCGAGGCACCAGCAGACAGTTGGTCCATGGATGGTGCGCTCCGGATGTGGGGTGGACACACAATACCTCGGGCAGTGGATTCCCGATGAGACTTGGGATGAGGGAAATTGAAGCGTTTCAGCTACTACAGCAAGCAGCCCTGCAACAATAGCAACAAACTGGAGCTCTGGTAGAGACGATGGGAAAAGCACAAAGATACCAGGAACTATAGCTACTAAGGCTCCAAATCAGACTGCACAAATTGTTTGTAATTCTGTCATGGAAGCCCCAGTACTTCAGCAGGGAGGAGTTCTATATCTATTTTATGAAGTATGCACATACAATCTGGGACTTTCATTTAAGAAAAAGGGACTGATATAAACTTTCATGCTGAAAATGTGAGGGGGGATTCTGAAACATGTTATTGTTGCAAGATCTAATGAAAATGTAGGGGGCTTATCTACTAGTGAAGGCTCAGGTACTGGTGGTAGCTCTTCTAATAATAATAGGGCTTCTTCTGAAATTGTTGGGGAGACTCTTGATAGTTCTAGGAGGTATGCTGGAAATAATAAAGGGTCTACACTGTCAGACATATTTAAAAATAAGCTCGAACAAGCCCCAAGAAAAAATGCAGTGAAGCTAAGGTATAGGGGAGGCCTGCCTGAGCACCCAGCTAGGTATTATATGTAGCAAGACAGCTGTTGAAATCATCCATGCAGTTTACGCCAGCTGATATGTATGCCCTGATTCACGTGTCTGGTGAGGAAATTTCTGACATCAGTTTTAAAACAAATACTGGGTTGGAGAGATTTTGGTGGCAGTATAATGCTTTAAAGCAGACCCCTCTTTGGATCCCTTTTTATGCAATTCCTCTTACAAAACCAGTGATTAAAATGGTCAAAATAATGTTTCAAAATGAAGGGGTAAATGTCAGTGATACTTATCATTGACTGCAGAATAGGTGCGACATTTTGGAACCACCTGAGGCAACTGTTGATTCAGAAGACCTATGGACAGGAAGGTGGAGGTTTAAAGTAAAGTTGTTCCAGGTTGGCTCTGAAATTGTGCATTTGCCAAATAGCTTCTATTTAGGAAAAGACAGAGGGGTGTGTTTTTATGGAGATCAACCAAGGGCCTGCTATAACTGTGGAGCTAAGACTCATTTAAGCAGTACATGTGATATGATAAAATGCTCGCTATGTGGGGGTTCTGGTCATCACAGTGCTTCCTGTGAAAATGTCTTTCAGTGTAATCTATGTGATGAGAAAGGCCATGTCTACCATCAATATCCTTGGGCCAAGAGAATCAGAGCTGAGGGTTAAGAGCAGAAGGATTTGGTACAATCTGCTCAGGATAGGCGGAGAGGACCAGGACCTTCTAATCAACCATTACAGGGTCCCCAGGAGCAGGATGAATGTGCAGAGCAGGCTAGGGAGGGCATACAAATCCATACCAATGAAAATGATAGATTAGGAAGGGTAGAACACGCTCAACCCCCCTTCCTCCCCACAGATAGGCCAGAGAAGGATGGGCAGCAGAATGAGATGTCAGGCGAATAAGGAAAAGACAGGCAGGCTGGTAAGCAGCAAACAATGCCCCCTCCAGCCGAGAAAGTTGTGTTATAGACAAAAAGGGTTACTAGGGCAGCAGCAAGACAAATCCCACCAGTTTTTGTTGTACCAACACAGAATACCTTTGCTCCCCTACAGACTGAAGGGGGAGAGTCTGATTTAGAATCAAATGTATCCCTTCAGTCTGAAATGATATTGGAGGTAGAGGAAGAGGAGCAGAGGCCAGTGAGTATAGCAAAAAAAGGAAAAAGGTAAAAAGAGGAAAAATAAGGCATCCTAACGTGAAGAAGATTAAAAAGCCCCTTGACAACATTTTTTAGTAATGGCCACTCTAAACCTAGCTTCTGTTAAGTACGTAGCTTGAAGAACTACAAAAAGCCAATCTTGACACTTGCCTATTTAAAACAACTACATGTTGATATAGTTTTCTTGCAAGAAACTAGCTCAGATTCACTTTTTGAAATAGAGCAAGTAAGGAGTAACTGAATATGGGGTCCTTCATTCTGGACTTTTGATACAGACATGGCTGATGGGATAGGGATACTATTTAAAGGTACACATTTTTCTGTGACTAGAGTAATCGATATTCTCCCCGGAAGGGCCTTGATTTTTGGACTGCAAGTATAGGGATTTTTTTCAGGTTCATCAACACATATGTTCTGCAGACAAAGACCACCAGAATAGAGTTATTTGATGCAATAAAACCATATCTTTTTTTTTGTTCAACAGATCTTTATTGATTTTAGAACAATAATCCACAACAGAAAAAGAAAAAGAAAAAGACAACGAATAACAACTAAGACAAAAAAAACAAAACCTGGACAGGCCAGGGTATACAGCCCAAAAACTGACTGTATGAACTATATACAGACCCATATTTACGAACATAGCAGGAGTCCATCTCATAGCTATAGATAAGTTGGTTGGCATCTCCTGTATCTAGTCTATAGCTCATGTTCCCTATTGGCAAAATGTCACCCGACATATAGTCCAAGCATATGGATTGAAAACAGTTCACATTCAATATATGATGAAGTAAGAAAAAGAAATTGAGAAGAAAAAAAACCCGTAACAGGAGCAGATTCCACCATATCAACAAAGTTACATTTTTTAAACTATTAACCCCCTGGCAGAAATCTAGTACAATCCTTAAATTAAATCCGAGATGGAGCCCTGCCACGACCCCTGAAGAGAGAGAGAGAGAGTCCCATCCCTGCCTAACCCTTGGAAGGCATACATATCAAGCTTGTTCAACCTCCAAGTGAATCACATATTTTCTATACCCCAACCCACTTACACTACCATCAGACAAAAAAAAAAAACGGAGAAAAGGAAAAGTTTGATTTCTTCATATCCTAAGAGAAACTAAATTGTACTATTCATGAGGCTGACAGACAGACCTGCAGAGATCTCTGTGGCAGATAGATTGCTTCCAAAGGAGCCCACCTCTTGGCATATAGTTTTCTGTCCCTCACCCCAAAGTTGCCTCCTTATTCTGCCCAAGGAAGACACCAGATCTCGGACCCAATGTCCGTAGTATACTCTTGATCATCTTTCCAGTGTTGAACCAAGAAGGCTTTCACTAATGCAGACATCAAAGCTAGGTGAAATTTGGGTAAGGTTCGGATATTCCTGAAAATCCCCAAAATACAGACCTCTGGTGTGATATAATCTGACTAGTTTAGGACTGGGTCCATATGAGACTTTATTTCAGACCATAGAAAAAGATTTTGAGCACTCCCACAACACATGTAGCAGGTCTCCTATCCCCAACCCACATCTAAAACAAAGGTCTGTCTGTCTCAGTTTCCTGTCATATAGTTTCGCCAGGGTAAAATATAAATTGGAAACAATAAAATACTGCATAATCCTAAACTTAGGTATAGAGATATACCTGTAGCTATTCCAAATTGAGTCCCAGGCAAGATTCTTGGGAGCAAAAATTCCGTCCCAATACGTTATTTGTACAGGAGAGGGTGGGCTGCTAAACTCCACCAACACTTTGTAAATCTGGGAGAGAGCATTTGCCTTTGGGTCTACCCCCTTCAAAGAATCCCATGTAAATGACCCTTCTATAAACCCTCCAATACTTTTCTTCACTTTTTCTGACATACTTGAGAGTTGCAGTCTTTTAAACACCGGCAGCCCCAACCCTAGAATTGGCACCGAATTCTCCGCACCTTGTATAAGGTCCTCACTTTTAGACCCTCACCTGATTGGCCCATTTCACGCTTAACATCTGCCCTCCCAACTTGAAGGTAGAATTGCCCAACAGAGGTTGCTCCCAAGTTCTCAACTGGGCTTTCCTCTGTCTTGGGGAGTGAAAAGACCACCACGCCCTCATGGATTCCCAATTGGGTTCCCTCCCCATGATGAATTCTTTCACAAAATTAGCATATAACACTGCCTCTGGGAGAAACCCGCTCTTTCAACATTTGTCTCTATTTGTAGCCACGCTGAGTATACATTCCCCATCCGCCTGCCTAACCCACCAAGCATGAGGCCCATCTGTCCCGCCACATAATAGATTTGAAGATCCGCAATTTAATCCCACCCCTGATTGAGGTAAACGAGCAACTCGTATTTCTTCCTGGGGGTTAGAATTCCATAAAAATTCAGATAGAAGCTTCCTGATAACCTTGAACCAAGTAACATGAATGTCATAAGGGCCATATATAAAGGATAAAGTAACCTAGGCAGTAAGTTCATTTTGATAAGGCCAAGTCTAGCCATAAAATTCAAGGGAGTTTGTTCCATCTTAAAATGTCACCTCTGATTGCCGATATTACCCCTCTCAGGTTTGCTTGCCCCCTTTCCCCATTAGCTAGAATCCGAACACCTAGGTATTTTATCTCATCAGACCTCCACTGCAGATTTGAGAAGGCAAAATCTGCCTGGTGTATAGGGGGGTCAGGGGAGGACCTGGCTTTTGGTTAGATTCAATTTATAATTTGCTACCTCAAAAGCGCCAATTATCCCCATTACTCTTTCAAAGCTAGGGCTGGGTCCTCTAGATGCAACAAGATATCGCCAGCGAAAACTGAGAATTTAAGCTCCCTCCCCCAACCTCACCCCGTTTATGGACTGATCTTCCTTTATAGCTCTTAGCAGGGGTTCCAAGTAAATATTAAATAATATTGGTGACAGTGGGCATCCCTGTCTAGTCTCATTTTTCAACATTATTTCTCGGGAGCTGTACCCATTACACAGAATCCTAGCTGATGGCGTAGCATATAGATGTTTGATACCTCTCAGTAAACCTTCCGGAAAACCCATCTTGCGCATTGTAGCAAAAAGGAAACCATGGGAGACCCTATCGAATGCCTTTTCAGCATCTAATGAGATTAGAGCTAGCGATAGTTGGGAGTCAGGCGTAAGCTAAGTATATGGTGTAGCTTCAAGAGCATCCTGACCCCTCCCAGGCATAAATCCCACTTGTTCCTCACTAATTAGACTTGGAGCAATGCGCAAAATCCTATTAGCCAAAATTCTCGTTAGTATCTTGATGTCCTGGTTCATTAAAGCTATGGGTCTATAGCTATCCACCCTATCTCCAGGCTTGTCCGGTTTGGGGATCAGAGATATAAAGGCCTGGTACAGTGGCGGATGCAGTAGTCCCTCTTGTATAATCGTGTTATAGAATTCCAGTAGAATTGGTAGTATAACCTGTATGTGTGTTTGGTAGAATTTAGCTGTGAGACCATCTGGGCCCAGCGTTCTACCTGACGGCAGAGATTGTACCACTTCCAATATTTCCCTACCCATAATAGGAGTCGCCAATTCTCTGGCCTGCACTTCATCTAGCACTGAAGGGTACTCTCTCAAGAAAGGCATTAATGTCCTCTCTCTGCTACCGCATCTAGCCCATAAAGATCAGAAAATGGGATGCAAACGCCTGCCATCTCTTGAGAGTCTGTTAGCAGTTTCCCTCATGCCATATAGAATTAATAGTTCTACTAACCTCCATTCTCTGACCCTTGCTGCTAGCAAACGACCTGGGACATCCCCATGTAATAAGTATTTAGCCTGAATCTTCTCCAGCCAAAATTCCACTTTGCCATAACAAAGGTCCTACCACTCCCCTGCAGGATTTAAGTTCTAAATCAATTCTCCGACGAGCCCTCAAAAGGAGACAAAGATTCTAATGCCCCAAAATGAATTCCTCCTTTGCCTTCCTTAATCTGTTCCTCCTGGCCGCAATATCCTGGACTGCCCTACATATAGCATTTTGCATGTTGGCCAGGCCAATCTCTGATCTTGCAGGGATGGTAATTGAGCTTGAATGAATCCTTCAGGATTCATCCAACTCATTCTGCACTGTGGTTTCAGAGAACAGTAAGTCATTTAGTCTCCATCTAACTGGCTTAGGGGAGCAGGGCATGGTTCCCACACTAGAGAGATGGGGAATGATCCGAGAGAACCCTAACCCTGTGGTGAGGTCCTTCGCTTCGAAGAACAGTACTACTGACTAAGAAAAATCAACCGTAAGTGAGTCTTATGAGCTGCGAAAAAAGGTCATAGCGCTGCCCTTCTTTGAATGAGTTTTACTGGTCCCAGAGCAGTTGCCTCCATCATCCTCCTTAGGGCAATCTGAGCCTTACTTGGGGCCTAACAGATGGGGCATCCTGTCTTCCAAATTACTGATACATATATTCCAATCCCCAGCCAGAATAAGGGAGTCGGTGGGTAAAGCTGATAAATCTCTCTATTGAAGCAAAAATCTTGTTGAATGGGTGGGACCATAAATAGAAGCCAGCGAGATTACCTTACTGGCTAGAACCCCAACAGGTATAGCCCTGCCATCCTCCCTAGTAACACTTGGTCAACCCTGAAGGGACAATTGTGCTACTAAAATTGCCACCCCCCGACGCCTTTTCCCTACCCTGCCCATAGACCTGGCCCACCCACAATTTCTTAAGACAACTTAATTCCTCAGTCAAGAGGTGGGTCTCTTGTAAGGCAGCTATGTGAGCTCCCAAGTATTTGATGTGCCTCAGAATTACCATCCTCTTCCGTCTACCCCGAAGTCCTTTAACATTCCAAGAAGTAATGTTAAAACAGGACATTCTTCATAAAAGAGAGGGAAGAAAAGAGGTAAAGAATAAAAAAGAAGATAAACCAGAAACATAGCGTGTGACTCAGTTCCCAGGCTATCCCATTCTGCCATCCTATGTTAATCGCACTATGGACTCTCTCTCTCTCTCTCTCTCCCATCCCCCCAAACCCCTCCCCCCTCGGCCCCGATCCTTCGATCGACCTCCTGAAAACTCGGCAGTCATGGATGAGCCCTCCTCCAGACACCTCCACCCGCATTACCTGACTCGACTACAAAGAGAGTCTGCTCCTCCTAACCCCTATCTTCCTAGTCCCTCAGAATGAACCATATACTAAGGTATTAAGATAGCCCCTCCCAGTCTAGGAAATACCAGAGAAAACATGTAAAAAGATCCTCATTAAATCGAGATCTAAAGAAAAATTAGCTCTGGTAGAAGCAATATCCAGCACCTATAGAGGAGGCTCAATTATACTACTCAGGTGCCTTACTTTAGAAACACCTGGTCTATTCCAGAATCTTAAGTACGCCTCTGGAGAACCCGGCGGCCCCACAAGGACCCCAAATCCAGGCCTTGTGGGCCCTTATAAAGCTAGGCCAGGTTTAATAAAAAGACCAAAGTTCCAACCCGGTACAGGATGCAAATAGGGAAAGAGAAAGTGAGTAGCCTTAATCACACAGAACATAAGGTCCTACAAGGTCCATATACAAAAAGTCCACCTTTAAGCCAAGCCCTGTACCAGCACTATATCTGAGTAGTCCGCCTCAGGTCTGAGGCTTAAATAAGTTGGGAAGTTCGGTGTGCAAACATTCCAATGCATCCCTCGCCGTCAGGAATTGCTTTTCACCTGATTGCAATCTCACCATCAGGGTTGCTGGATACTGTAGACGAAATTTAATGCCCGCCATGTAAAGCTTTTTCTTTATCTCAACGTACTCCCTCTGCTTTTCTCTAATTGAGGGGGTTTGATCCTGGAACATCCAGAGCGTTGCTCCGTTCCATTGGAGAGCTTTATGTTGCCTGGCCTTCCCCAGCACATGCATCTTCTTCCTGAAGTTGAGAAATCGCATAATGATCACCCTGGGTCGCGCACCTGGTGGGGGCATTTCCCTTAATGCTCTGTGGGCCCTCTCCAGATTATATGAGTCCCCAAAAGGTGACTGGCCCAAAAGCTTTAAGAGCAGATCCTGAACAAAGGAAACACAGTCCGCCCCTTCAGATCTTTCTGGTAACCCGGCCAATATCAGATTGTTTCTCCTACTGCGCGACTCCTGATCTTCTATTCGATCCTCTAGTTTTTTAATTAATTTTTTAGCTGTAGATAATTCCTGCTCCAGCACCACCGATTTTCTCTCCTGTGAGGCTATCCTAGCCTCAGCATCTCCCATACGCTGTGCCAGGGATTGAAGTGCAGGTTTCACCATTGCAAAATCGGCCACTAGACCCTGCAGAAGCCTCTTAATATCCTGTAGGTCCTCACTGGGTTGAAGCAATACCCCTCCACTATTTAGATCCTCTTCAGTTTCCTTAAAGGTGGGGGATTGCGGTTTAGGCCTCTTGATTGCTGGTGATCTCGCCGCAAGAGGCTCCACAATCTCGGCTCCATCACAACTCCCAGCCTCGGTCAGCCAGCCATGCTGTAAGCGCACACCAAGCGAACCGCAGACAATGTGCCCGAATTTAAAACCGATCACGATAATGCGCCAAATACCGGTTGCTAGAGTAAACACAACTAAATACCCCGAGATCACTCACCCACGGGCAGATTCTCAACAATTACGCATGAATTTTATAACTGGGGCCTAGGAGCGATACGGAGGACGTCTAGCCTGACTTGGCACATCATGTGACTCCCCGTAATAAAACCATATCTATACACAAGAAGACATGTAGTTTGGGGAGGTGATTTCAGTTGTAGACTAGATGCTAAAGGTTCAGGGGAAGTTTTAAAAAAATGTTTACTGTGATTCACATGCGTTAAAAAACATAATAAATGGGGCTAACTTTACAGATGCTTATAGATATTTAGAAAAAAAGATTTAGAAGCTACTTATCACAGACACACCTATGCAGCAAGAATATATTATTTTTTTACTTCAAAGCATTGTAAACCAGTCAAAATATGCATTAAACCTACTGACTTCTCAGAACATCACATTATTCTGGGTTCATTTAGTTTGGCAGCTACACCCCATAGAGTTTATTTTGAGGCTCCAAGATGGAAACTGAATGCTTCTGTCCTAGAAATGGAGGAAGTTAAGAAGCAAGTAGAGAACCTACTTGGGGCTAGATTGTCCATGCAGTATATAAATGATGATTTATGGGAGTGGTGGCTGGATACCAAAGAGGATTTAAAAGATTATTTATTTTGTATGAGAAGGAAAAATCGAATACAGATTATATGAAGTTGAAGTACCTGGGATACAAATATCAGTTGTATAAATTAATGTCATTTCCACGTAAAGACTTTGTTAAATACAAGGCTCAAGTCGCAGAAATAAAAAAAAAATTAATTTTTACTTATCAGTATGGTAGGGCAAAATCCTTAGATGCTGAAATGAGGTATGGGACAACAAAGTCCCCAACTTTGGATCCATATATGGATTGTAAGCAAAGGTTGGATACCACAATTATGAAAGGCCTTTATAGGCCAGATGGTTCTTTAGAGATTTCAGATTTAGGTATGCTATTAACGGTATAGGATTCTTTAACTATTGAATTTGCCATCAGCACCCATAAAAGGGAATAAGCATTCCCTAAGAAATTGGAGACCTAAAAGTCTTTTAAATAGCGACTATAAAATAGCGACTATAACATTTTAGCCAAGGTTTTATGTAAAAGGTTGTAGCAGGTTTCCCAGAAATTGATAGATACAGCACAGACCTGTTCTATCCCAAATAGAAGTATTCAACATAATCTATTCTTATTGAGAGAACTCTTTGAAAGAGGTAGATCACAAGATATGACTAGTTACAACATAGCATTGGACCAGGCTAAGGCCTTTGACAAAGTGGAACATCAGTACTTATTCAGGTTTTAGCCAGATATGGGATTCATCGGAAAATGGTGACATGGATAAGTATTCTTTATGAGGGAGCATGCTTTGCTCCCTCTATTAATGGATACCTAGGAGAAGTTATTCCTTTAAAAAGAGGAATGTGGCAGGGATGTCCCCTAAGTCCGTTACTCTACACCTTTGCACTAGACCCGATTAGACAAATTAAATGGGACAATCAAATTATAGGGCTAGCTACCTAACCAGGATTTCCGTCTGGAAAAATAACTGCTTATGTGGATGATGTTTGCCTCTTGGTTCAGAACAAATAATGGGGGCACAAGGCATTACAAGTTTTTCAGGGTTTCTCTCGAATATCAGGAGCTCAAGTAAATATGGAGAAAAGTGTAGCTATTCCAATGGGGCTTGTGAGGGAACAAGGTTGGGATCTTGTGTGCATCAGAATAGAAGATACTCCCAAAAAAACACTTGGTATCTGGTTTTGTAAGGAAGCTACAGCCATATGCAACTGGGAAAAGCAGTTAGGCATCTGTGAATCTAAAGTTAGGATATGGAAAAAATGGAAATTAGGGAAGAAAAAGAGAATTTTGATAATAAAAAAAGTTCTTATTACCTATATTTACATTCCTTAGTCATATATATATATATATATATATATATATATATATACCCCAGTGCAGTTGGAAACTAGACTCTATAGTGATTGTTTTCAGATGTTATGGGGAAGTCATTTGAATCTCGTTAAAAGGGACATTACTTACCTTCCAATCCAAAAAGGAGGATTGAATATAATTAACCCAGTAGCTTTCTTTCATTCTTTATTTATATACAACCCTTTTAGGAGCTATGAGAATCTGCAGCAGTTTTCCTGGCCGGCCTGGATAGCGAAAGCTTTACAGACATATATGGGGAAATGGGAACAGTACCGTCCTAAATTATTACATCAGTTTAACATACCTAAGTATGCTATAGCTTCATTACGTAAGATTAGGCATTGGAAATTGGATAAACGAACAATTTTTACACTTGGGCAGAAACAATTATATCATCAAGTAGTTTTTCACACACATCAAGTTTCTTTAATATTTCCAGAATGTGCCCCTTCCAAAATGCCTCGGGCCCTGGCAGTACTGATTGATACTAGAATTCCTCTAAATATGTGGAATATGAATTGGTTATGCTGTCATGGAAAATTGGGGGTGAAAGGAAACATAAAACATAAATCAACACAGGAGAGATTTTGTCCCAAGCAAACGTGTATTAATGTTGAGGATACTATTCAGCATTTTTTCCTTGAATGTGCACATGCTAGACAGTTCTGGATAGACATGGCTAACAGATGGCAATGGCCATTTGTCGCTAGAATTAATTATAAGACTATCATACTAGGGGATTTTTCGGGAAACTGGAGGACTTTCCATGCTAGCACACTGTGTGTTGTTTTTTCAGTCATAAAATATTACCTATGGTAGAGTAGATGTCAGTATGTATTACAGCAGATCCATTCCACCCCTGCAGTAGTGATTGCAGAGGTAGAAACACCTATTTTTCAAGTTTAAGACAGGGGCATTAATCAATATTTTCCTGAAAAGGTTGCTCTTTAGTGGAAAAATTTGGACACTATCTTTTAATGGAAAACAGTGAGATGCAGGTGGAGAGATTTTTTATTAAGTATGTATGATGAATTGAATAAAAACTGATTGGACGGAGACTAACTAGAAGGAATACTGTATCTCTGTTGGAGTTACTTGAAAGAGGGAAACAAATGAATTTGTGTTTTTTTTTGCTCAGCAAAAAATTGGGAACTTTTGTATAATTTATATGTGATGTAATGTTTCTTTGATTTTTCAATAAAATTCCCATACTCTTTCTGCATGGGGCGCTGTCTCTCTGTAGAGGAGCATGGAGGATCGAGATGCGGTTGGGGAAGGAGGTGCTCCAGAGGACACCATACCATATGGTCCTATGGAATTGCTAGTTGATCAGGAATTTGAGTCGGATGCTGTACAGCTACCGATTATTTCAACTGCTCAAGATACAACCAATGCTGATCCCTTTCAGGTTCAAAACAGAGATAATTTAAGGACTGAAGCCATGGAGGCTACTGATATTTCTGCGGAAGAATGGTGTTTAAATCAGGAACTGGAGAAAAAAAAAATAGTACTTACAATGATGCCGGAGGCAGAGCTCACATATATGCACAGGAAAAAAAATGGAAACAGAGTGAAAGCAGCCAGCCGGAAACTATGGGCAAAAATATTCTCCTGGTACTTGATAAATCTGAGTCTGAATCTATACAACCATCTCTACACCAGACAGACAGTACTGCTATAGGATTATTGCAGGACATTCCTTCTTCAATGGAGTGGTCACCAGAAATGGTGCTGTCCAATGCAGGATGGGTCTTTGTGGATGGCAAATGGATCCCTCATATGAGCATCCCTATTCCGGGCACACCAGAACTACAAGCGATGGCCAGTATTTCTCATGGGAAAAAAAGAAACTGTTTCCTTTCCACAGCAGCTCGCAGATCCTGATTTTGCCACAGTGGTCCCAGCTACAGATCCAGCCATCCGTGAACAACCGGACAGCACTGTGTCAGATGCCAAGGTCCAGACCAGGGCAGGTCCTACTGTTCAGATACTGGGTAGCCCTATAGAAGAGCTTCAGGACACCAAGGTCCCCACATCAGATGAACTGGGTCTGGAACATGAGGTCTTCCCAGAAGCTGATACCTCAGCAGGTATCCCCACTGCGGGTTTTTCACATCTTATACAGAATGACTCTACACAGGTCACATCTAAGACTTTAGCCCAAAGAAATTCTGCCACTTGTGCTAGTTTGTTTCAGCAACCAGCAGAGGCTGCCAAAAGGAAATTTGTTGTATGTCTTCATTACGGGGTTAGAGCAGCTTCCTGACAGGAATTATGTGGGAAAGGTGTTAATAAAAGACTCACTTTGGTTTAGATCTGTGGAAGTTTATGCATTTATCCATTCCCCTGGTGACTATAATTTTGATATTAACATTTGTTCTGTTGCATTATTGGACTGGTTTTGGAATTCATATTTTACAGTCAGAGATACCCCTGTGTGGAAACTCTTTGTTTTTTCTATCCCTATAACCAAACCCACCATAAAGACTATTACAGTCCTTTTTAGGAATGAAGATGACCAAAGCAGTAGACCAGGGAGGTGCTGTGGACATGGCCCACCTAGATTTTAGCAAGGCATTTGACACAGTCCCACACAAAAGATTAATAAACAAATAAGCCAGCCTGGGAGTGGGTCCCAGGGTGGTAGCCTGGGTAAAACACTGGCTGAACAACAGGACACAGCGGGTAATAATAAATGAAGTCCACAGTGAAGAAAGGAGGATTACTAGTGGGGTACCACAGGGTTCAGTACTGGGGCCGATCCTTTTTACGTTCGCTTGCGCGAATGCACAAGGAACGTCTTGGGAGAATGGGACACTTTGGAGGTGTGCTCCTTTCCTGCAATGCCCTGCTCCATAGAGCAGGAGTGGCAGTCCTGCACCAATCCGCACGCGGTGCTGTGTATGACAGCGGTGGTCTTCTCTTGAAAACCACTGCTGTCATACACAGCACCGCACACGCTGCCCCCGCTGCCACGCCGCCGCCCCAATCTTTGCTGCCACACTGGGAGCCCACCCCAGCGTGGCTAACGTCCCCGCATCATCTGCCGACGGGGTGCCTAATCCCGGGTCGGCTCCAGGCCCCAGCCATCCCTTCTGCCACGCTTGAGCCCACCCCAGCGTGGCAAGCGTCAGTCCTCGGTCCTCTGACAATGGGGATGCCCAATCCCCGTCGGCTCTTGGCCCCCCAGCCATCCTTGTGCCACGCTGAGGAGCCCACCCAAGCGTGGCAACGCGTCAACTCGTCAGTTTTTTAAACCTGTAAATCGAAAGGTCCCACGGCGCTTCTCCCAGGCCCCCTCCCACAACCCGCACCCACCCACTGCGCACCCGCCTCCCCACACCCCTCACCCATACTTACCTCCGGAGC